>CATORF010000617.1:0-600000 GCA_951804975.1 Anthophora plumipes | reverse complement strand
GATATGCATTTTCTGCGATAATCTTGGTGAGACTTCTGTCCGAAGTATGCAGAGTCATCGAGATCGTACTTTTCGAGCTATTTAATGCGAGAAACACGTTTTCTGGGGTTTTCACCACTCCACAGTTTGTTGGATATGCAGAACAGGAGATATCTTGGTTTTCGTGGGGTTTCTAGCAGAGATATGCATTTTCTGCGATAATCATGGTGAGACTTCTGTTAGAAGTATGCAGAATCATCGAGATCGCACTTTTTGATCTATTTAAAGCGAGAAACACGTTATCTGGTGTTTTTAGCACGCCACAGTGCGTTTGATATGCAGAACCAGTGATATCTGGGTTTTCGTGGGGTTTCAAGCTGAGATATGCATTTTTTACGATAATCTTGTTGAGACTTCTGTCCGAAGTATGCTTAATCATCGAGATCGCTCGTTTCGACCTAATTAATGCGAGAAACACGTTTTCTGGGGTTTTCACCACACCACAGTTCGTTGAATGTGCAGAACCGGAGATATCTTGGTTTTCGTGGGGTCTCAAGCTGAGATATGCATTTTCTGCGATAATCTTGGTGAGACATCAGTCAGAAGTATGCAGAATCATCTAGATCGCTCGTTTCGAGCTGCTTAATGCGAGAAACACGTTTTCTGGTGTTTTCACCACTCCACAGTTCGTTGGATATGCAGAACAGGAGATATCTTGGTTTTCGTAGGGTTTCTAGGAGAGATATGCATTTTCTCCGATAATCATGGTGAGAATTCTGTTAGAAGTATGCAGCATCATCGAGATCGCACTTTTCGATCTATTTAATGCGAGAAACACGTTGTCTGGTGTTTTCACCACTCCACAGTTGGTATGATATGCAGAACCGGCGACATCTTGGCTTTAGTCGGGGTTCAAACTGTGACATGCATTTTCTGCGATAATCCTGGTGATTCTTCTGTCAGAAGTATGCAGAATCATCGAGAACGCTCTTTTCGAGCTGTTTAATGCGAGAAACACGTTATCTGGTGTTTTCACCACTCCACAGTGCGTTTGATATGCAGAACCGGCGACATCTTGGATTTCGTCGGGTTTCAAGCTGAGATATGCATTTTCTGCGATTATCTTGGTGAGACTTCAGTCAGAAGTATGCAGAATCATCTAGATCGCTCTTGTCGAGCAATTTAATGCAAAAAAACAAGTTTCCTGGTGTTTTCAACATTCCACAGTGCGTATGATATGCAGAACCGGCGATATCTAGATTTTCGTGGTGTTTCCAGTTGAGATATGCATTTTCTGCGATAATCTTGGTGAGACTTCATTCAGAAGTATGCAGAATCATCTAGATCGCTCGTTTCGAGCTACTTAATGCGAGAAACACGTTTTCTGGTGTTTTCACCACTCCACAGAACGTTTTATGTGCAGAACCGGCGACATCTTGGATTTCGTCGGGTTTCAAGCTGAGATATGCATTTTCTGCGATTATCTTGGTGAGACTTCTGTCAGAAGTATGCAGAATCATCGAGATCGCTCCTTTCGAGCTACTTAATGCGAGAAACACGTTATCTGGTGTTTTCGCCACTCCACAGTGCGTTTGACATGCAGAACCGCAGATATCTTGGTTACGTTCGGGATTCAAGCTGAGATATGCATTTTCTGCGATAATCTTGGTGAGACTTCACTCAGAAGTATGCAGAATCATCTAGATCGCTCTTGTCGAGCTATTTAACGCGAGAAACACGTTATCTGGTGTTTTCACCACTCCACAGTGCGTTTGATATGCAGAACCGGCGACATATTGGCTTTAGTCGGGGTTCAAACTGAGACATGCATTTTCTGCGATAATCCTGGTGATTCTTCTGTCAGAAGTATGCAGAATCATCGAGAACGCTCTTTCCGAGCTGTTTAATGCGAGAAACACGTTATCTGGTGTTTTCACCACTCCACAGTGCGTTTGATATGCAGAACCGGCGACATCTTGGATTTCGTCGGGTTTCAAGCTGAGATATGCATTTTCTGCGATGATCTTGGTGAGACTTCAGTCAGAAGTATGCAGAATCATCTAGATCGCTCTTGTCGAGCTATTTAATGCAAAAAAACAAGTTTCCTGGTGTTTTCAACATTCCACAGTGCGTTTGATATTCAGAACCGGCGATATCTCGATTTTCGTGGTGTTTCCAGTAGAGATATGCATTTTCTGCGATAATCTTGGTGAATCTTCTGTCAGAGGTATGCAGAATCATCGAGATCCCTCTTTTCGGGCTATTTAATGCGAGAAACACGTTATCTGGTGTTTTCACCACTCCACAGTGCGTTTGATATGCAGAACCGGCGATATCTTGATTTTCGTGGTGTTTCCAGCTGAGATATGCATTTTCTGCGATAATCGTGGTGAGACCTCATTCAGAAGTATGCAGAATCATCTAGATCGCTCTTGTCGAGCTATTTAATGCAAAAAAACAAGTTTCCCGGTGTTTTCAACATTCCACAGTGCGTTTGATATGCGGAACCGGCGATATCTTGATTTTCGTGGTGTTTCCAGCTGCGATATGCATGTTCTGCGATAATCTTGGTGAGTCTTCTGTCAGAAGTATGCAGATTCATCGGGGTCGCTCTTTTCGAGCTATTTAATGTGAGAAACTCGTTATCTGGTTGTTATCACCACTCCACAGTGCGTTTGATATGCAGAACCGGCGTCATCTCGATTTTCGTGAGGTTTCAAGGTGAGATTTCCTTTTTTGCGATAATATTGGTGAGACTTCAGTCAGAAGTATGCAGAATCATCTAGATCGCACTTGTCGAGCTATTTAATGCAAAAAAACAAGTTTCCTGGTGTTTTCAACATTCCACAGTGCGTTTGATATGCAGAACCGGCGACATCTTGGCTTTCGTCGGGGTTCAAGCTGAGATATGCATTTTCTGCGATAATCTTGGTGAGACATCAGTCAGAAGTATGCAGAATCATCGAGAACCCTCTTTTCGAGTTATTTAATGCGAGAAACACGTTATCTGGTGTATTCACCACTCCACAGTACGTTTGACATGCAGAACCGGAAATATCTTGGTTTCGGTTCGGGTTTCAAGCTGAGATATGCATTTTCTGCGATAATCTTGGTGAGACTTCAGTCAGAAGTATGCAGAATCATCTAGATCGCTCGTTTCGAGCTACTTAATGCGAGAAACACGTTTTCTGTTGTTTTCACCACTCCACAATGCGTTTGATATGCAGAACCGGCGACATCGTGGCTTTCGTCGGGTATCAAGCTGAGATATGCATTTTCTGCGATAATCTTGGTGAGACTTCTGTCAGAAGTATGCAGAATAATCGAGAACCCTCTTTTCGAGTTATTTGATGCGAGAAACACGTTATCTGGTGTTTCACCATTCCACAGTGCGTTTGATATGCAGAACCTGCGATATCTTGGTTTTCTTGGGGTTTCAAGCTGAGATATGAATTATCTGCGATAATCTTGGTGAGACTTCTGTCCGAAGTGTGCAGAACCATCGAGATCGCTCTTTTCGAGCGATTTAATGCGAGAAACAAGTTATCTGGAGTTTTCACCACTCCACAGTGCGTTTGATATGCAGAACCGGCGATATCTTGGTTTTCGTGGGGTTTCAAGCTGAGATATGCATTTTCTGCGATAATCTTGGTGAGACTTCTGTCCGAAGTATGCAGAATCATCGAGATCGCTCGTTTCGAGCTATTTAATGCGAGAAACACGTTATCTGGTGTTTTCACCACTCCACAGTGCGTTGGATATGCAGAACCAGCGATATCTGGGTTTTCGTGGGGTTTCAAGCTGAGATATGCATTTTTTACGATAATCTTGGTGAGACTTCTGTCCGAAGTATGCTTAATCATCGAGATCGCTCGTTTCGACCTATTTAATGCGAGAAACACGTTATCTGGTGTTTTCACCACTCCACAGTGCGTATGATATGCAGAACCGGCGAAATCTTGGTTTTCGTGGGGTTTCTAGCAGAGATATTATTTTTTTTCTGCGATAATCTTGGTGAGACCTCTGTCCGAAGTATGCAGAAACATCGAGATCGCTTTTTTCGACCTATTTAATGCGAGAAACACGTTATCTGGTGTTTTCACCACTCCACAGTTGGTTTGATATGCAGAACCGGCGATGTTTGGTTTTCGTCGTTTTTCAAGCTGAGATATGCATTTGCTACGATAATCTTGGTGAAACGTCTGTCCGCAGTATGCAGAAACATCAAGAGCGCTCTTTTAAAGCTATTTAATTCGAGGAACACGTTATCTGGTGTTTTCAGCACTCCACAGTGCGTTTGATATGCAGAACCAGCGATATCTTGGTTTTCGTGGGGATTCAAGCTGAGATATGCAATTTGTGCGATAATCTAGGTGAGACTTCTGTCCGAAGTATGCTGAATCATCGAGATCGCTCGTTTCGAGCTATTTAATGCGAGAAACATGTTATCTGGTGTTTTCACCATTCCACAGTGCGAATGATATGCAGAACCGACGATATCTTGGTTTTCGTGGGGTTTCAAGCTCAGATATGCATTTTCTGCGATAATCTTGGTGAGACCTCTGTCCGAAGTATGCAGAAACATCGAGATCGCTCTTTGCGACCTATTTAATGCGAGAAACACGTTATCTGGTGTTTTCAGCACGCCACAGTGCGTTTTATATGGAGAACCAGCGATATCTTGGTTTTCGTGGGGTTTTAAGCTCAGATATGCATTTTCTGCGATAATCTTGGTGACACTTCTGTCCGAAGTATGGAGAATCATCTAGATCGCAATTTTCGAGCTATTTAATTCGAGAAACACGTTTTCTGGTGTATTCACCACTCCACAGTACGTTTGACATGCAGAACCGGCGAAATCTTGGTTTTCGTGGGGTTTCTAGTTGAGATATGCATTTTCTACGATAATCTTGGTGAGCCTTCTGTCAGAAGTATGCAGAATCTTCGAGAACGCTCTTTTCGAGCTACTTAATGCGAGAAACACGTTATCTGGTGTTTTCACCACTCCACAGTGCGTTTGATATGCAGAACCGGCGACATCTTGGATTTCGTCGGGTTTCAAGCTGAGATATGCATTTTCTGCTTCAATCTTGGTGAGACTTCTGTCCGAAATATGCAGAATCATCTAGATCGCTCGTTTCGAGCTATTTAATGCGAGAAACTCTTTATCTGGTTGTTTTCACCACTCCACAGTGCGTTTGATATGCAGAACCGGCGACATCTTGGTTTTCGTGAGGTTTCTAGCTGAGATATGCATTTTTTGCGATAATATTGGTGAGACTTCAGTCAGAAGTATTCAGAATCATCTACATCGCTCGTTTCGAGCTATTTAATGCGAAAAAACAAGTTTTCTGGTGTTTTCAACATTCCACAGTGCGTTTGATATGTAGAACCGGCGATATCTTGATTTTCGAGGTGTTTCCAGCTGAGATATGCATTTTCTGCGATAATCTTGGTGAGTCTGCTGTCAGAAGTATGCAGAATCATCTAGATCGCTCTTTTCGAGCTATTTAATGCGAGAAACACGTTATCTGGTGTTTTCACCACTCCACAGTGCGTTTGATATGCAGAACCGGCGACATCTTGGTTTTCGTGAGGTTTCTAGCTGAGATATGCATTTTTTGCGATAATATTGGTGAGACTTCTGTCCGAAATATGCAGAATCATCTAGATCGCTCGTTTCGAGCTATTTAATGCGAGAAACTCTTTATCTGGTTGTTTTCACCACTCCACAGTGCGTTTGATATGTAGAGCCGCCGATAACTTGGTTTTCGTGGGGTTTCCAGCTGAGATATGCATTTTCTGCGATAATCTTGGTGTTTCATCTATGAGAAGTATGCAGAATCAGCGAGAACGCTCTTTTCGAGCTAGTTAATAAGAGAAACACCTTTTCTGGTGTTTTCACCACTTCACAGTGCGTTTGATATGCAGAACCGGCGACATCTTGGATTTCGTCGGGTTTCAAGCTGAGATATGCATTTTCTGCAATAATCTTGGTGAGACTTCTGTCAGAAGTATGCAGAATCATCTAGATCGCTCTTTTCGAGCTATTTAATGCGAGAAACACGTTATCTGGTGTTTTCACCACTCCACAGTGCGTTTGATATGCAGAAGTGGCGACATCTTGATTTTCGTGAGATTTCAAACTGAGGTATGCATTTTCTGCGATAATCTTGGTGAGACTTCTGTCAGAAGTGTGCAGAATCATCTAGATCGCTCTTTTCGAGCTATGCAATGCGAAAAAACAAGTTTTCTTGTGTTTTCAACATTCCACAGTGCGTTTGATATGCAGAACCGGAGATATCTTGGTATCGGTCGGTTCTCAAGCTGAGATATGCATTTTCTGCGATAATCTTGGTGAGACTACTGTCAGAAGTATGCAGAATCATCTAGATCGCTCTTTTCTAGCTATTTCATTCGAGAAACACGTTTTCTGGTGTTTTCACCACACCACAGTCCGTTTGATGTGCAGAACCGGAGATAACTTGGTTTTCGTGAGATTTCAAGCTGAGATATGAATTTTCTATGACAATCTTGGTGAGACATCTGTCAGAAGTATGCAGAATCTTCGAGATCGCTCTTTTCGAGCTACTTAATGCGAGAAACACGTTATCTGGTGTTTTCACCACTCCACAGTGCGTTTGACATGCAGTACCGGCGACATCTTGGATTTCGTCGGGGATCAAGCTGAGATATGCATTTTCTACGATAAGGTTGGTGAGACTTCTGTCAGAAGTATGCAGAATCATCTAGATCGTTCTTTTCGAGCTATTTAATTCGAGAAACACGTTATCTGGTTGTTTTCACCACTCCACAGTGCGTTTGATATGCAGAAGTGGCGACATCTTGATTTTCGTGAGATTTCAAGCTGAGGTATGCATTTTCTGCGATAAGCTTGGTGAGACTTCTGTCAGAAGTATGCAGAATCATCTAGATCGCACGTTTCGAGCTATCTAATGCGAAAAAACAAGTTTTCAGGTGTTTTCACCACACCACAGTCCGTTTGATATGCAGAACAGGAGATATCTTGGTTTTCGTGGGGTTTCTAGCAGAGATATGCATTATCTGCGATAATCATGGTGAGACTTCTGTTAGAAGTATGCAGAACCATCGAGATCGCACTTTTCGATCTATTTAATGCGAGAAACACGTTGTCTGGTTTTTTCACCACTCCACAGTTGGTTTGATACGCAGAACCGGCGATGTTTGGTTTTCGTCGGGTTTCAAGCTGTGATATGCATTTTCTGCGATAATCTTGGTGAGACTTCAGTCAGAAGTATGCAGAATCATCTAAATCGCTCTTTTGGAGCTATTTAATGCGAAAAAACAAGTTTTCTGGTGTTTTCAACATTCCACAGTGCGTTTGATATGCAGAACCGGCGATATCTTGATTTTCGTGGTGTTTCCAGCTGAGACATGCATTTTCTGCGATAAACTTGGTGAGACTTCAGTCAGAAGTATGCAGAATCATCTAGATCGCTCTTTTCGAGCTATTTAATGCGAAAAAACAAGTTTTCTGGTGTCTTCAACATTCCACAGTGCGTTTGATATGCAGAACCGGCGATATCTTGATTTTCGTGGTGTTTCCAGCTGAGATATGCATTTTCTGCGATAATCTTGGTGAGACTTCTGTCAGAAGTATGCAGAATCATCTAGATCGCTCTTTTCTAGCTATTTCATTCGAGAAACACGTTTTCTGGTGTTTTCACCACACCACAGTCCGTTTGATGTGCAGAACCGGAGATAACTTGGTTTTCGTGAGATTTCAAGCTGAGATATGAATTTTCTATGACAATCTTGGTGAGACATCTGTCAGAAGTATGCAGAATCTTCGAGATCGCTCTTTTCGAGCTACTTAATGCGAGAAACACGTTATCTGGTGTTTTCACCACTCCACAGTGCGTTTGACATGCAGTACCGGCGACATCTTGGATTTCGTCGGGGATCAAGCTGAGATATGCATTTTCTACGATAAGGTTGGTGAGACTTCTGTCAGAAGTATGCAGAATCATCTAGATCGTTCTTTTCGAGCTATTTAATTCGAGAAACACGTTATCTGGTTGTTTTCACCACTCCACAGTGCGTTTGATATGCAGAAGTGGCGACATCTTGATTTTCGTGAGATTTCAAGCTGAGGTATGCATTTTCTGCGATAAGCTTGGTGAGACTTCTGTCAGAAGTATGCAGAATCATCTAGATCGCACGTTTCGAGCTATCTAATGCGAAAAAACAAGTTTTCAGGTGTTTTCACCACACCACAGTCCGTTTGATATGCAGAACAGGAGATATCTTGGTTTTCGTGGGGTTTCTAGCAGAGATATGCATTATCTGCGATAATCATGGTGAGACTTCTGTTAGAAGTATGCAGAACCATCGAGATCGCACTTTTCGATCTATTTAATGCGAGAAACACGTTGTCTGGTTTTTTCACCACTCCACAGTTGGTTTGATACGCAGAACCGGCGATGTTTGGTTTTCGTCGGGTTTCAAGCTGTGATATGCATTTTCTGCGATAATCTTGGTGAGACTTCAGTCAGAAGTATGCAGAATCATCTAAATCGCTCTTTTGGAGCTATTTAATGCGAAAAAACAAGTTTTCTGGTGTTTTCAACATTCCACAGTGCGTTTGATATGCAGAACCGGCGATATCTTGATTTTCGTGGTGTTTCCAGCTGAGACATGCATTTTCTGCGATAAACTTGGTGAGACTTCAGTCAGAAGTATGCAGAATCATCTAGATCGCTCTTTTCGAGCTATTTAATGCGAAAAAACAAGTTTTCTGGTGTCTTCAACATTCCACAGTGCGTTTGATATGCAGAACCGGCGATATCTTGATTTTCGTGGTGTTTCCAGCTGAGATATGCATTTTCTGCGATAATCTTGGTGAGACTTCTGTCAGAAGTATGCAGAATCATCGGTATCTCCCTTTTCGACCTATTTAATGCGAGAAACACGTTCTCTGGTTGTTTTCACCACTCCACAGTGCGTTTGATATGCAGAACCGGCGAAATCTTGATTTTCGTGGTGCTTCCAGCTGAGATATGCATTTTCTGCGATAATCTTGGTGAGACTTCTGTCAGACGTATGCAGAATCATCGGCATCTCCCTTTTCGACCTATTTAATGCGAGAAACACGTTCTCTGGTTGTTTTCACCACTCCACAGTGGGTTTGATATGCAGAACCGGCGACATCTTGGATTTCGTCGGGGTTCAAGCTGAGACATGCAGTGTCTGCGATAATCTTGGTGAGTCTTCTGTCAGAAGTATGCAGAATCATCGAGATTCTTCTTTTCGAGCTAGTTAATGCGAGAAACACGTTATCTGGTGTTTTCACCACTCCACAGTGCGTTTGATATGCAGAACCGGCGCCATCTTGGCTGTCGTAGGCTATCAAGCTGAGATATGCATTTTCTAAAATAATCTTGGTGAGACTTCTGTCCGAAGTATGCTGAATCATCGAGATCGCACTTTTCGAGCTAGTTAATGCGAGAAAAACCTTATCTGGTGTTTTCACCACTCCACAGTGCGTTTGATATGCAGAACCGGCGATATCTTGGATTTCGTGGGGTTTCAAGCTGAGATATGCATTGTCTGCGATAATCATGGTGAGACTTCTGTCCGAAGTGTGCAGAATCATCGAGATCGCTCTTTTCGAGCTATTTAATGCGAGAAACACGTTTTCTGGGGTTTTCACCACACCACAATTCGTTGGATATGCAGAACAGGTGATATCTTGGTTTTCGAGGGGTTTCAAGCTGAGATATGCATTTTCTGCGATAAACTTGGAGAGATTTCTGTCCGAAGTATGCTGAATCATCGAGATCGCACTTTTCGAGCTAGTTAATGCGCGAAAAACCTTATCTGGTGTTTTCACCACCCCACAGTGCGTTTGATATGCAGAACCGGCGATATCTGGGTTTTCGTGGGGTTTCAAGCTGAGATATGCATTTTCTGCGATAATCTTGGTGAGACCTCTGTCCGAAGTATGCAGAAACATCGAGATCGCTCTTTTCGACCTATTTAATGCGAGAAATACGTTATCTGGTGTTTTCACCACTCCACAGTGCGTTTGATATGCAGAACCAGCGATATCTTGGTTTTCGTGGGGTTTCAAGCTGAGATATGCATTTTTTACGATAATCATGGTGAGACTACTGTCCGAAGTATGCAGAATCATCGAGATCGCACTTTTCGAGCTATTTAATGCGAGAAACACGATATCTGGTGTTTTCAGCACTCCACAGTGCGTATGATATGCAGAACCGGCGATATCTTGGTTTTCGTGGGGTTTCAAGCTGAGATATGCATTGTCTGCGATAATCTTGGTGAGACTTCTGTCCGAAGTGTGCAGAATCATCGAGATCGCTCTTTTCGAGCTATTTAATGCGAGAAACACGTTTTCTGGGGTTTTCACCACACCACTGTTCGTTGGATATGCAGAACAGGTGATATCTTGGGTTTCGAGGGGTTTCAAGCTGAGATATGCATTTTCTGCGATAAACTTCGAGAGACTTCTGTCCGAAGTATGCTGAATCATCGAGATCGCACTTTTCGAGCTAGTTAATGCGCGAAAAACCTTATCTGGTGTTTTCACCACCCCACAGTGCGTTTGATATGCAGAACCGGCGATATCTGGGTTTTCGTGGGGTTTCAAGCTGAGATATGCATTTTCTGCGATAATCTTGGTGAGACTTCTGTCCGAAGTATGCAGAATCATCGAGATCGCTCTATTCGAACTATTTAATGCGACAAAACGTTACCTGGTGTTTTCAGAACTCCACAGTGCGTTTGATATGCAGAACCAGCGATATCTCTGTTTTCGTGGGGTTTCAAGCTGAGATATGCATTTTTTACGATAATCATGGTGAGACTACTGCCCGAAGTATGCAGAATCATCGAGATCGCACTCTTCGAGCTATTTAATGCGAGAAACACGATATCTGGTGTTTTCAGCACTCCACAGTGCGTTTGATATGCAGAACCAGCGATATCTTGGTTTTCGTGGGGTTTCAAGCTGAGATATGCATTTTTTACGATAATCATGGTGAGACTACTGTCCGAAGTATGCAGAATCATCGAGATCGCACTTTTCGAGCTATTTAATGCGAGAAACACGTTTTCTGGGGTTTTCACCACTCCACAGTTCGTTGGATATGCAGAACAGGTGATATCTTGGTTTTCGAGGGGTTTCAAGCTGAGATATGCATTTTCTGCGATAATCTTGGTGAGACTTCTGTCAGACGTATGCAGAATCATCGGCATCTCCCTTTTCGACCTATTTAATGCGAGAAAAACGTTATCTGGTGTTTTCACAACCCCACAGTGCGTTTGATATGCAGAACCGGCGATATCTTGGTTTTCGTGGGGTTTCAAGCTGAGATATGCATTTTTTACGATAATCATGGTGAGACTACTGTCCGAAGTATGCAGAATCATCGAGATCGCACTTTTCGAGCTATTTAATGCGAGAAACACGATATCTGGTGTTTTCAGCACTCAACAGTGCGTATGATATGCAGAACCGACGATATCCTGGTTTTCGTGGGGTTTCAAGCTCAGATATGCATTTGCTGCGATAATCTTGGTGAGGCTTCTGTCCGAAGTATGCAGAGTCATCGAGATCGTACTTTTCGAGCTATTTAATGCGAGAAACACGTTTACTGGGGTTTTCACCACTCCACAGTTCGTTGGATATGCAGAACAGGTGATATCTTGGTTTTCGTGGGGTTTCAAGCTGAGATATGCACTTTTTACGATAATCTTGGTGAGACTTTTGTCAGAAGTATGCACAATAATCTAGATCGTTCTTTTCGAGCTATTTAATTCGAGAAACACGTTATCTGGTTGTTTTCACCACTCCACAGTGCGTTTGATATGCAGAAGCTGCGACATCTTGATTTTCGTGAGATTTCAAACCTGAGGTATGCATTTTCTGCGATAAGCTTGGTGAGACTTCTGTTAGAAGTATGCAGAATCATCTAGATCGCCCGTTTCGAGCTATCTAATGCGAAAAAACAAGTTTTCTGGTGTTTTCACCACACCACAGTCCGTTTGATATGCAGAACCGGCGATATTTTGGTTTTCGTCGGGTTTCAAGCTGAGATATGCATTTTCTACGAAAATCTTGGTGAGACTTCTGTCCGAAGTATGCAGAATCATCGAGATCGCTCTATTCGAACTATTTAATGCGACAAAACGTTATCTGGTGTTTTCAGAACTCCACAGTGCGTTTGATATGCAGAACCAGCGATATCTCTGTTTTCGTGGGGTTTCAAGCTGAGATATGCATTTTTTACGATAATCATGGTGAGACTACTGCCCGAAGTATGCAGAATCATCGAGATCGCACTCTTCGAGCTATTTAATGCGAGAAACACGATATCTGGTGTTTTCAGCACTCCACAGTGCGTTTGATATGCAGAACCAGCGATATCTTGGTTTTCGTGGGGTTTCAAGCTGAGATATGCATTTTTTACGATAATCATGGTGAGACTACTGTCCGAAGTATGCAGAATCATCGAGATCGCACTTTTCGAGCTATTTAATGCGAGAAACACGATATCTGGTGTTTTCAGCACTCCGCAGTGCGTATGATACGCAGAACCGGCGATATCTTGGTTTTCGTCGGGTTTCAAGCTGTGATATGCATTTTCTGCGATAATCTTGGTGAGGCTTCAGTCAGAAGTATGCAGAATCATCTAGATCGCTCTTTTGGAGCTATTTAATGCGAAAAAACAAGTTTTCTGGTGTTTTCAACATTCGACAGTGCGTTTGATATGCAGAACCGGCGATATCTTGATTTTCGTGGTGTTTCCAGCTGAGATATGCATTTTCTGCGATAATCTTGGTGAGACTTCAGTCAGAAGTATGCAGGATCATCTAGATCGCTCTTTTCGAGCTATTTAATGCGAAACAACAAGTTTTCTGGTGTTTTCAACATTCCACAGTGCGTTTGATATGCAGAACCGGCGATATCTTGATTTTCGTGGTGTTTCCAGCTGAGATATGTATTTTCTGCGATAATCTTGGTGAGACTTCTGTCAGAAGTATGCAGAATCATCGGCATCTCCCTTTTCGACCTATTTAATGCGAGAAACACGTTCTCTGGTTGTTTTCACCACTCCACAGTGCGTTTGATATGCAGAACCGGCGATATCTTGATTTTCGTGGTGTTTCCAGCAGAGATATGCATTTTCTGCGATAATCTTGGTGAGACTTCTGTCAGACGTATGCAGAATCATCGGCATCTCCCTTTTCGACCTATTTAATGCGAGAAACACGTTCTCTGGTTGTTTTCACCACTCCACAGTGGGTTTGATATGCAGAACCGGCGACATCTTGATTTTCGTGAGGTTTCAAGCTGAGATATGCATTTTCAGCGATAATCTTGGTGAGTCTTTTGTCAGAAGTATGCAGAATCTTCGAGATCGCTCTTTTCGAGCAACTTAATGCGAGAAACACGATATCTGGTTGTTTTCACCACTCCACAGTGCGTTTGAAATGCAGAACGGGCGACATCATGATTTTCGTGGTGTTTCCAGCTGAGATATGCATTTTCTGCGATAATCTTGGTGAGTCTTCTGTCAGAAGTATGCAGAATCATCGAGATCCCTCTTTTCGAGCTATTTAATGCGAGAAACACGTTAATTGGTGTTTTCACCACTCCACAGTGCGTTTGATATGCGGAACCAGCGACATCTTGGATTTCGTCGGGTTTCAAGCTGAGACATGCATTTTGTGCGATAATCTTGGTGAGTCTTCTGTCAGAAGTATGCAGAATCATCGAGATTCTTCTTTTCGAGCTAGTTAATGCGAGAAACACGTTATCTGGTGTTTTCACCACTCCACAGTGCGTTTGATATGCAGAACCGGCGCCATCTTGGCTGTCGTAGGCTATCAAGCTGAGATATGCATTTTCTAAAATAATCTTGGTGAGACTTCTGTCAGAAGTATGCAGAATCATCGGGATCGCTATTTTCGAGCTATTTAATGCGAGAAACACGTTTTCTGGGGTTTTCACCACTCCACAGTTCGTTGGATATGCAGAACAGGAGATATCTTGGTTTTCGTGGGGTTTCTAGCAGAGATATGCATTTTCTGCGATAATCATGGTGAGACTTCTGTTAGAAGTATGCAGAATCATCGAGATCGCACTTTTCAATCTATTTAATGCGAGAAACACGTTGTCTGGTGTTTTCACCACTCCACAGTTGGTTTGATATGCAGAATAGGCGATGTTTGGTTTTCGTCGGGTTTCAAGCTGAGATATGCATTTTCTGCGATAATCTTGGTGAGACTTCAGTCAGAAATATGCAGAATCTTCTAGATCGCTCTTTTCGAGCTATTTAATGCGAAAAAACAAGTTTTCTGGTGTTTTCACCACTCCACAGTTCGTTGGATATGCAGAACAGGAGATATCTTGGTTTTCGTGGGGTTTCTAGCTGAGATATGCATTTTTTACGATAATCTTGGTGAGACTTCTGTCCGAAGTATGCAGAATCATCGAGATCTCCTCTTTTCGAGCTATTTATTGCGAGAAACACGTTATCTGGTTTTTTCACCACTACACAGTGCCTTTGATATGCAGTACCAGCGATATCTTGGTTTTCGTGGAGTTTCAAGCTGAGATATGCATTTTTTACGATAATCTTGGTGAGACTTCTGTCCGAAGTATGCTTAATCATCGAGATCGCTCTATTCGAGCTATTTAATGTGAGAAACACGTTATCTGGTGTTTCCAGCACTCCACAGTGCGTTTTATATGCAGAACCAGCGATATCTTGGCTTTCGTGGGGTTTCAAGCTGAGATATGCAGTGTCTGCGATAATCTAGGTGAGACTTCTGTCCGAAGAATGCAGATTCATCGAGACCGTACTTTTCGAGCTATTTTATGCGAGAAACACATTTTCTGGTGTTTTCACCACTCCACAGTTCGTTGGATATGCAGAACAGGTGATATCTTGGTTTTCGAGGGGTTTCAAGCTGAGATATGCATTTTCTGCGATAAACTTGGAGAGACTTCTGTCCGAAGTATGCTGAATCATCGAGATCGCTCTTTTCGAGCTAGTTAATGCGAGAAAAACCTTATCTGGTGTTTTCACCACTCCACAGTGCGTTTGATATGCAGAACCGGCGATATCTTGGATTTCGTGGGGTTTCAAGCTGAGATATGCATTGTCTGCGATAATCATGGTGAGACTTCTGTCCGAAGTGTGCAGAATCATCGAGATCGCTCTTTTCGAGCTATTTAATGCGAGAAACACGTTTTCTGGGGTTTTCACCACACCACAATTCGTTGGATATGCAGAACAGGTGATATCTTGGTTTTCGAGGGGTTTCAAGCTGAGATATGCATTTTCTGCGATAAACTTGGAGAGATTTCTGTCCGAAGTATGCTGAATCATCGAGATCGCACTTTTCGAGCTAGTTAATGCGCGAAAAACCTTATCTGGTGTTTTCACCACCCCACAGTGCGTTTGATATGCAGAACCGGCGATATCTGGGTTTTCGTGGGGTTTCAAGCTGAGATATGCATTTTCTGCGATAATCTTGGTGAGACCTCTGTCCGAAGTATGCAGAAACATCGAGATCGCTCTTTTCGACCTATTTAATGCGAGAAACACGTTATCTGGTGTTTTCACCACTCCACAGTGCGTTTGATATGCAGAACCAGCGATATCTTGGTTTTCGTGGGGTTTCAAGCTGAGATATGCATTTTTTACGATAATCATGGTGAGACTACTGTCCGAAGTATGCAGAATCATCGAGATCGCACTTTTCGAGCTATTTAATGCGAGAAACACGATATCTGGTGTTTTCAGCACTCCACAGTGCGTATGATATGCAGAACCGGCGATATCTTGGTTTTCGTGGGGTTTCAAGCTGAGATATGCATTGTCTACGATAATCTTGGTGAGACTTCTGTCCGAAGTGTGCAGAATCATCGAGATCGCTCTTTTCGAGCTATTTAATGCGAGAAACAAGTTTTCTGGGGTTTTCACCACACCACAGTTCGTTGGATATGCAGAACAGGTGATATCTTGGGTTTCGAGGGGTTTCAAGCTGAGATATGCATTTTCTGCGATAAACTTCGAGGGACTTCTGTCCGAAGTATGCTGAATCATCGAGATCGCACTTTTCGAGCTAGTTAATGCGCGAAAAACCTTATCTGGTGTTTTCACCACCCCACAGTGCGTTTGATATGCAGAACCGGCGATATCTGGGTTTTCGTGGGGTTTCAAGCTGAGATATGCATTTTCTGCGATAATCTTGGTGAGACTTCTGTCCGAAGTATGCAGAATCATCGAGATCGCTCTATGCGAACTATTTAATGCGACAAAACGTTATCTGGTGTTTTCAGAACTCCACAGTGCGTTTGATATGCAGAACCAGCGATATCTCTGTTTTCGTGGGGTTTCAAGCTGAGATATGCATTTTTTACGATAATCATGGTGAGACTACTGCCCGAAGTATGCAGAATCATCGGGACCGCTCTTTTCGTGCTATTTAATGCGAGAAACACGTTATCTGGTGTTTTCACCACTCCACAGTGCGTTTGATATGCAGAACCGGCGACATCTTGGCTTTCGTCGGGGTTCAAGCTGAGATATGCATTTTCTGCGATAATCTTGGTGAGACTTCAGTCAGAAGTATGCAGAATCATCTAGATCGCTCGTTTCGAGCTACTTAATGCGAGAAACACGTTATCTGGTATTTTCACCACTCCACAGTGCGTTTGATATGCAGAACCGGCGACATCTTTGATTTCGTCGGGGTTCAAGCTGACATATGCCTTTTCTGCGATAATCTTGGTGAGACTTCAGTCAGAAGTATGCAGAATAATCGAGAACACTCTTTTCGAGTTATTTGATGCGAGAAACACGTTATCTGGTGTTTTCACCACTCCACAGTGCGTTTGATATGCAGAACCGGCGACATCTTGGTTTCGGTCGGGTTTCAAGCTGAGATATGCATTTTCTGCGATAATCTTGGTGAGACTTCTGTCTGAAGTATGCAGAATCATCGAGATCGCTCTTTTCGATCTATTTAATGCGGGAAACACGTTGTCTGGTGTTTTGACCACTCCACAGTGCGTTTGATATGTTGAGCAGCCGGTAACTAGGTTTTCGTGGGGTTTCCAGCTGAAATATGCATTTTCTGGGATAATCTTTGTGTTTCATTTATGAGAAGTATGCAGAATCATCCAGAACGCTCTTTTCGAGCTAGTTAATGCGAGTAACACGTTTTCTGGTGTTTTCACCACCCCACAGTGCGTTTGATATGCAGAACCGGCGACATCTTGGTTTTCGTCGGGTTTCAAGCTGAGATATGCAGTTTCTGCGATAATATTGGTGAGACTTCAGTCAGAAGTATGCAGAATCATCTAGATCGTTCGTTTCGAGCTATTTAATGCGAGAAACACGCTATCTGGTGTTTTCACCACTCCACTGTGCGTTTGATATGCAGAACCGACAATATCTTGGTTTTCGAGGGGTTTCAAGCTCAGATATGCATTTTCTGCGATAATCTTGGTGAGACTTCTGTCAGAAGTATGCAGAGTCATCGAGATCGTATTTTTCGAGCTATTTAATGCGAGAAACACGTATTCTGGGGTTTTCACCACTCCACAGTTCGTTGGATATGCAGAACAGGAGATATCTTGGTTTTCGTGGGGTTTCAAGCTGAGATATGCAATTTCTGCGATACTCTTGGTGAGACTTCTGTCCGAAGTATGCTTAATCATCGAGATCGCTCTATTCGAGCTATTTAATGCGATAAACACGTTGTCTGGTGTTTTCACCACTCCACAGTTGGTTTGATATGCAGAACCGGCGATGTTTGGTTTTCGTCGGGTTTCAAGCTGAGATATGCATTTTTTACGATAATCTTGATGAGACTTCTGTCCGAAGTATGCTTAATCATCGAGATCGCTCTTTTCGACCTATTTAGTGCAAGAAACACGTTATCTGGTGTTTTCAGCACGCCACAGTGCGTTTGATATGCAGAACCAGCGATATCTTGGTTTTCGTGGGGTTTCAAGCTCAGATATGCATTTTCTGCGATAATATTGGTGAGACTTCTGTCCGAAGTATGCAGAATCATCGCGATCGCACTTTTCGAGCTATTTAATGCGAGAAACACGTTTTCTGGGGTTTTCACCACTCCACAGTTCGTTGGATATGCAGAACAGGAGATAGCTTGGTTTTCGAGGGGTTTCAAGCTGAGATATGCATTTTTTACGATAATCTTGGTGAGACTTCTGTCCGAAGTATGCTTAATCATCGAGATCGCTCTATTCGAGCTATTTAATGCGAGAAACACGTCGTCTGGTGTTGTCACCACTCCACAGTTGGTTTGATATGCAGAACCGGCGATGTTTGGTTTTCGTCGGGTTTCAAGCTGAGATATGCATTTTTTACGATAATCTTGATGAGACTTCTGTCCGAAGTATGCTTAATCATCGAGATCGCTCGTTTCGACCTATTTAATGCGAGAAACACGTTATCTGGTGTTTTCAACACTCCACAGTGCGTACGATATGCAGAACCTGCGATATCTTGGTATTCTTGGGGTTTCAAGCTGAGATATGAATTATCTGCGATAATCTTGGTGAGACTTCTGTCCGAAGTGTGCAGAACCATCGAGATCGCTCTTTTCGAGCGATTTAATGCGAGAAACACGTTATCTGGTGTTTTCAACACTCCACAGTGCGTTTGATATGCAGAACCGGCGATATCATGGTTTTCGTGGGGTTTCAAGCTGAGATATGCATTTTCTGCGATAATCTTGGTGAGACTGCTGTCCGAAGTGTGCAGAATCATCGATATCGCTCTTTTCGAGCTTTTTAATGCGAGAAACACGTTTTCTGGTGTTTTCACCACTCCACAGTACGTTTGATGTGCAGAACCGGCGATATCATGGTTTTCGTGGGGTTTCAAGCTGAAATATGCATTTTCTGCGATAATCTTGCTGATTCATCTATGAGAAGTATGCAGAATCATCGAGAACGCTCTTTTCGTGTTAGCTCATACGAGAAACACGTTTTCTGGTGTTTTCAACATTCCACAGTGCGTCTGATATGCAGAACCGACGATATCTTGGTTTTCGTGGGGTTTCCAGCTGAGATATGCATTTTCTGCGATAATCTTGGTGAGTGTTCTGTCAGAAGTATGCAGAATCATCGAGATCGCTCGTTTCGAGCTATTTGATGCGAGAAACACGTTATTTGGTTGTTTTCACCACTCCACAGTGCGTTTGATATGCAGAACCGGCGACATCTTGGCTTTCGTCGGTTTTCAAGATGAGATATGCAATTTCTGCGATAATCTAGGTGAGACTTCTGTCCGAAGTATGCTGAATCATCGAGATCGCTCGTTTCGAGCTATTTAATGCGAGAAACATGTTATCTGGTGTTTTCACCACTCCACAGTGCGTTTGATATGCAGAACCAGCGAAATCTTGGTTTTCGTGGGGTTTCTAGCAGAGATATGCTTTATCTGCGATAATCTTGGTGAGACCTCTGTCCGAAGTATGCAGAAACATCGAGATCGCTTTTTTCGACCTATATAATGCGAGAAACACGTTATCTGGTGTTTTCACCACTCCACAGTTGGTTTGATATGCAGAACCGGCGATGTTTGGTTTTCGTCGTTTTTCAAGCTGAGATATGCATTTGCTACGATAATCTTGGTGAAACGTCTGTCCGCAGTATGCAGAAACATCAAGAGCGCTCTTTTGAAGCTATTTAATTCGAGGAACACGTTATCTGGTGTTTTCAGCACTCCACAGTGCGTTTGATATGCAGAACCAGCGATATCTTGGTTTTCGTGGGGATTCAAGCTGAGATATGCAATTTCTGCGATAATCTAGGTGAGACTTCTGTCCGAAGTATGCTGAATCATCGAGATCGCTCGTTTCGAGCTATTTAATGCGAGAAACATGTTATCTGGTGTTTTCACCACTCCACAGTGCGAATGATATGCAGAACCGACGATATCTTGGTTTTCGTGGGGTTTCAAGCTCAAATATGCATTTTCTGCGATAATCTTGGTGAGACATCTGTCCGAAGTATGCAGAAACATCGAGATCGCTCTTTGCGACCTATTTAATGCGAGAAACACGTTATCTGGTGTTTTCAGCACGCCACAGTGCGTTTTATATGGAGAACCAGCGATATCTTGGTTTTCGTGGGGTTTTAAGCTCAGATATGCATTTTCTGCGATAATCTTGGTGACACTTCTGTCCGAAGTATGGAGAATCATCTAGATCGCAATTTTCGAGCTATTTAATGCGAGAAACACGTTTTCTGGTGTATTCACCACTCCACAGTACGTTTGACATGCAGAACCGGAGATATCTTGGTTTCGGTCGGGTTTCTAGCTGAGATATGCATTTTCTACGATAATCTTGGTGAGCCTTCTGTCAGAAGTATGCAGAATCTTCGAGAACGCTCTTTTCGAGCTACTTAATGCGAGAAACACGTTATCTGGTGTTTTCACCACTCCACAGTGCGTTTGATATGCAGAACCGGCGACATCTTGGATTTCGTCGGGTTTCAAGCTGAGATATGCATTTTCTGCTTCAATCTTGGTGAGACTTCTGTCCGAAATATGCAGAATCATCTAGATCGCTCGTTTCGAGCTATTTAATGCGAGAAACTCTTTATCTGGTTGTTTTCACCACTCCACAGTGCGTTTGATATGCAGAACCGGCGACATCTTGATTTTCGTGAGGTTTCTAGCTGAGATATGCATTTTTTGCGATAATATTGGTGAGACTTCAGTCAGAAGTATTCAGAATCATCTACATCGCTCGTTTCGAGCTATTTAATGCGAAAAAACAAGTTTTCTGGTGTTTTCAACATTCCACAGTGCGTTTGATATGTAGAACCGGCGATATCTTGATTTTCGAGGTGTTTCCAGCTGAGATATGCATTTTCTGCGATAATCTTGGTGAGTCTGCTGTCAGAAGTATGCAGAATCATCTAGATCGCAATTTTCGAGCTATTTAATGCAAGAAACACGTTTTCTGGTGTTTTCACCACTCCACAGTGCGTTTGATATGTAGAGCCGCCGATAACTTGGTTTTCGTGGGGTTTCCAGCTGAGATATGCACTTTCTGCGATAATCTTGGTGTTTCATCTATGAGAAGTATGCAGAATCAGCGAGAACGCTCTTTTCGAGCTAGTTAATAAGAGAAACACGTTTTCTGGTGTTTTCACCACTTCACAGTGCGTTTGATATGCAGAACCGGCGACATCTTGGATTTCGTCGGGTTTCAAGCTGAGATATGCATTTTCTGCAATAATCTTGGTGAGACTTCTGTCAGAAGTATGCAGAATCATCTAGATCGCTCTTTTCGAGCTATTTAATGCGAGAAACACGTTATCTGGTGTTTTCACCACTCCACAGTGCGTTTGATATGCAGAAGTGGCGACATCTTGATTTTCGTGAGATTTCAAACTGAGGTATGCATTTTCTGCGATAATCTTGGTGAGACTTCTGTCAGAAGTGTGCAGAATCATCTAGATCGCTCTTTTCGAGCTATGCAATGCGAAAAAACAAGTTTTCTTGTGTTTTCAACATTCCACAGTGCGTTTGATATGCAGAACCGGAGATATCTTGGTATCGGTCGGTTCTCAAGCTGAGATATGCATTTTCTGCGATAATCTTGGTGAGACTTCTGTCAGAAGTATGCAGAATCATCTAGATCGCTCTTTTCTAGCTATTTCATTCGAGAAACACGTTTTCTGGTGTTTTCACCACACCACAGTCCGTTTGATGTGCAGAACCGGAGATAACTTGGTTTTCGTGAGATTTCAAGCTGAGATATGAATTTTCTATGACAATCTTGGTGAGACATCTGTCAGAAGTATGCAGAATCTTCGAGATCGCTCTTTTCGAGCTACTTAATGCGAGAAACACGTTATCTGGTGTTTTCACCACTCCACAGTGCGTTTGACATGCAGTACCGGCGACGTCTTGGATTTCGTCGGGGTTCAAGCTGAGATATGCATTTTCTACGATAATCTTGGTGAGACTTCTGTCAGAAGTATGCAGAATCATCTAGATCGTTCTTTTCGAGCTATTTAATTCGAGAAACACGTTATCTGGTTGTTTTCACCACTCCACAGTGCGTTTGATATGCAGAAGTGGCGACATCTTGATTTTCGTGAGATTTCAAGCTGAGGTATGCATTTTCTGCGATAAGCTTGGTGAGACTTCTGTCATAAGTATGCAGAATCATCTAGATCGCACGTTTCGAGCTATCTAATGCGAAAAAACAAGTTTTCAGGTGTTTTCACCACACCACAGTCCGTTTGATATGCAGAACAGGAGATATCTTGGTTTTCGTGGGGTTTCTAGCAGAGATATGCATTATCTGCGATAATCATGGTGAGACTTCTGTTAGAAGTATGCAGAACCATCGAGATCGCACTTTTCGATCTATTTAATGCGAGAAACACGTTGTCTGGTTTTTTCACCACTCCACAGTTGGTTTGATACGCAGATCCGGCGATGTTTGGTTTTCGTCGGGTTTCAAGCTGTGATATGCATTTTCTGCGATAATCTTGGTGAGACTTCAGTCAGAAGTATGCAGAATCATCTAAATCGCTCTTTTGGAGCTATTTAATGCGAAAAAACAAGTTTTCTGGTGTTTTCAACATTCCACAGTGCGTTTGATATGCAGAACCGGCGATATCTTGATTTTCGTGGTGTTTCCAGCTGAGACATGCATTTTCTGCGATAAACTTGGTGAGACTTCAGTCAGAAGTATGCAGAATCATCTAGATCGCTCTTTTCGAGCTATTTAATGCGAAAAAACAAGTTTTCTGGTGTTTTCACCACTCCACAGTGCGTTTGATATGCAGAACCGGCGACATCTTGGATTTCGTCGGGGTTCAAGCTGAGATATGCACATTCTACTATAATCTTGGTGAGACTTCTGTCAGAAGTATGCAGAATCATCTAGATCGCTCTTTTCGAGCTATTTAATGCGAGAAACACGTTTTCTGGTGTATTCACCACTCCACAGTACGTTTGACATGCAGAACCGGAGATATCTTGATTTTCGTGGTTTTTCCAGCTGAGATATGCATTTTCAGCGATAATCTTGGTGAGTCTTCTGTCAGAAGTATGCAGAATCTTCGAGATCGCTCATTTCGAGCTATTTAATTCGAGAAACACGTTATCTGGTGTTTTCACCACTCCACAGTGCGTTTGATATGCAGAACCGGCGACATCTTGGATTTCGTCGGGGTTCAAGCTGAGATATGCACATTCTACTATAATCTTGGTGAGACTTCTGTCAGAAGTATGCAGAATCATCGGCATCTCCCTTTTCGACCTATTTAATGCGAGAAACACGTTCTCTGGTTGTTTTCACCACTCCACAGTGCGTTTGATATGCAGAACCGGCGATATCTTGATTTTCGTGGTGTTTCCAGCTGAGATATGCATTTTCTGCGATAATCTTGGTGAGACTTCTGTCAGACGTATGCAGAATCATCGGCATCTCCCTTTTTGACCTATTTAATGCGAGAAACACGTTCTCTGGTTGTTTTCACCACTCCACAGTGGGTTTGATATGCAGAACCGGCGACATCTTGATTTTCGTGAGGTTTCAAGCTGAGATATGCATTTTCAGCGATAATTTTGGTGAGTCTTTTGTCAGAAGTATGCAGAATCTTCGAGATCGCTCTTTTCGAGCAACTTAATGCGAGAAACACGATATCTGGTTGTTTTCACCACTCCACAGTGCGTTTGAAATGCAGAACGGGCGACATCATGATTTTCGTGGTGTTTCCAGCTGAGATATGCATTTTCTGCGATAATCTTGGTGAGTCTTCTGTCAGAAGTATGCAGAATCATCGAGATCCCTCTTTTCGAGCTATTTAATGCGAGAAACACGTTAATTGGTGTTTTCACCACTCCACAGTGCGTTTGATATGCGGAAACAGCGACATCTTGGATTTCGTCGGGTTTCAAGCTGAGACATGCATTTTGTGCGATAATCTTGGTGAGTCTTCTGTCAGAAGTATGCAGAATCATCGAGATTCTTCTTTTCGAGCTAGTTAATGCGAGAAACACGTTATCTGGTGTTTTCACCACTCCACAGTGCGTTTGATATGCAGAACCGGCGCCATCTTGGCTGTCGTAGGCTATCAAGCTGAGATATGCATTTTCTAAAATAATCTTGGTGAGACTGCTGTCAGAAGTATGCAGAATCATCGGGATCGCTATTTTCGAGCTATTTAATGCGAGAAACACGTTTTCTGGGGTTTTCACCACTCCACAGTTCGTTGGATATGCAGAACAGGAGATATCTTGGTTTTCGTGGGGTTTCTAGCAGAGATATGCATTTTCTGCGATAATCATGGTGAGACTTCTGTTAGAAGTATGCAGAATCATCGAGATCGCACTGTTCAATCTATTTAATGCGAGAAACACGTTGTCTGGTGTTTTCACCACTCCACAGTTGGTTTGATATGCAGAACAGGCGATGTTTGGTTTTCGTCGGGTTTCAAGCTGAGATATGCATTTTCTGCGATAATCTTGGTGAGACTTCAGTCAGAAATATGCAGAATCTTCTAGATCGCTCTTTTCGAGCTATTTAATGCGAAAAAACAAGTTTTCTGGTGTTTTCACCACTCCACAGTTCGTTGGATATGCAGAACAGGAGATATCTTGGTTTTCGTGGGGTTTCTAGCTGAGATATTCGTTTTTTACGATAATCTTGGTGAGACTTCTGTCCGAAGTATGCAGAATCATCGAGATCTCCTCTTTTCGAGCTATTTATTGCGAGAAACACGTTATCTGGTTTTTTCACCACTACACAGTGCCTTTGATATGCAGTACCAGCGATATCTTGGTTTTCGTGGGGTTTCAAGCTGAGATATGCATTTTTTACGATAATCTTGGTGAGACTTCTGTCCGAAGTGTGCAGAATCATCGAGATCGCTCTTTTCGAGCTATTTAATGCGAGAAACACGTTTTCTGGGGTTTTCACCACACCACAATTCGTTGGATATGCAGAACAGGTGATATCTTGGTTTTCGAGGGGTTTCAAGCTGAGATATGCATTTTCTGCGATAAACTTGGAGAGATTTCTGTCCGAAGTATGCTGAATCATCGAGATCGCACTTTTCGAGCTAGTTAATGCGCGAAAAACCTTATCTGGTGTTTTCACCACCCCACAGTGCGTTTGATATGCAGAACCGGCGATATCTGGGTTTTCGTGGGGTTTCAAGCTGAGATATGCATTTTCTGCGATAATCTTGGTGAGACCTCTGTCCGAAGTATGCAGAAACATCGAGATCGCTCTTTTCGACCTATTTAATGCGAGAAACACGTTATCTGGTGTTTTCACCACTCCACAGTGCGTTTGATATGCAGAACCAGCGATATCTTGGTTTTCGTGGGGTTTCAAGCTGAGATATGCATTTTTTACGATAATCATGGTGAGACTACTGTCCGAAGTATGCAGAATCATCGAGATCGCACTTTTCGAGCTATTTAATGCGAGAAACACGATATCTGGTGTTTTCAGCACTCCACAGTGCGTATGATATGCAGAACCGGCGATATCTTGGTTTTCGTGGGGTTTCAAGCTGAGATATGCATTGTCTGCGATAATCTTGGTGAGACTTCTGTCCGAAGTGTGCAGAATCATCGAGATCGCTCTTTTCGAGCTATTTAATGCGAGAAACACGTTTTCTGGGGTTTTCACCACACCACAGTTCGTTGGATATGCAGAACAGGTGATATCTTGGGTTTCGAGGGGTTTCAAGCTGAGATATGCATTTTCTGCGATAAACTTCGAGAGACTTCTGTCCGAAGTATGCTGAATCATCGAGATCGCACTTTTCGAGCTAGTTAATGCGCGAAAAACCTTATCTGGTGTTTTCACCACCCCACAGTGCGTTTGATATGCAGAACCGGCGATATCTGGGTTTTCGTGGGGTTTCAAGCTGAGATATGCATTTTCTGCGATAATCTTGGTGAGACTTCTGTCCGAAGTATGCAGAATCATCGAGATCGCTCTATTCGAACTATTTAATGCGACAAAACGTTATCTGGTGTTTTCAGAACTCCACAGTGCGTTTGATATGCAGAACCAGCGATATCTCTGTTTTCGTGGGGTTTCAAGCTGAGATATGCATTTTTTACGATAATCATGGTGAGACTACTGTCCGAAGTATGCAGAATCATCGAGATCGCACTTTTCGAGCTATTTAATGCGAGAAACACGTTTTCTGGGGTTTTCACCACTCCACAGTTCGTTGGATATGCAGAACAGGTGATATCTTGGTTTTCGAGGTGTTTCAAGCTGAGATATGCATTTTCTGCGATAATCTTGGTGAGACTTCTGTCAGACGTATGCAGAATCATCGGCATCTCCCTTTTCGACCTATTTAATGCGAGAAAAACCTTATCTGGTGTTTTCACCACCCCACAGTGCGTTTGATATGCAGAACCGGCGATATCTTGGTTTTCGTGGGGTTTCAAGCTGAGATATGCATTTTTTACGATAATCATGGTGAGACTACTGTCCGAAGTATGCAGAATCATCGAGATCGCACTTTTCGAGCTATTTAATGCGAGAAACACGATATCTGGTGTTTTCAGCACTCAACAGTGCGTATGATATGCAGAACCGACGATATCCTGGTTTTCGTGGGGTTTCAAGCTCAGATATGCATTTTCTGCGATAATCTTGGTGAGGCTTCTGTCCGAAGTATGCACAGTCATCGAGATCGTACTTTTCGAGCTATTTAATGCGAGAAACACGTTTACTGGGGTTTTCACCACACCACAGTTCGTTGGATATGCAGAACAGGTGATATCTTGGTTTTCGTGGGGTTTCAAGCTGAGATATGCACTTTTTACGATAATCTTGGTGAGACTTTTGTCAGAAGTATGCAGAATAATCTAGATCGTTCTTTTCGAGCTATTTAATTCGAGAAACACGTTATCTGGTTGTTTTCACCACTCCACAGTGCGTTTGATATGCAGAAGCTGCGACATCTTGATTTTCGTGAGATTTCAAACCTGAGGTATGCATTTTCTGCGATAAGCTTGGTGAGACTTCTGTTAGAATTATGCAGAATCATCTAGATCGCCCGTTTCGAGCTATCTAATGCGAAAAAACAAGTTTTCTGGTGTTTTCACCACACCACAGTCCGTTTGATATGCAGAACCGGCGATATTTTGGTTTTCGTCGGGTTTCAAGCTGAGATATGCATTTTCTACGAAAATCTTGGTGAGACTTCTGTCCGAAGTATGCAGAATCATCGAGATCGCTCTATTCGAACTATTTAATGCGACAAAACGTTATCTGGTGTTTTCAGAACTCCACAGTGCGTTTGATATGCAGAACCAGCGATATCTCTGTTTTCGTGGGGTTTCAAGCTGAGATATGCATTTTTTACGATAATCATGGTGAGACTACTGCCCGAAGTATGCAGAATCATCGAGATCGCACTCTTCGAGCTATTTAATGCGAGAAACACGATATCTGGTGTTTTCAGCACTCCACAGTGCGTTTGATATGCAGAACCAGCGATATCTTGGTTTTCGTGGGGTTTCAAGCTGAGATATGCATTTTTTACGATAATCATGGTGAGACTACTGTCCGAAGTATGCAGAATCATCGAGATCGCACTTTTCGAGCTATTTAATGCGAGAAACACGATATCTGGTGTTTTCAGCACTCCGCAGTGCGTATGATACGCAGAACCGGCGATATCTTGGTTTTCGTGGGGATTCAAGCTGAGATATGCATTGTCTGTGATAATCTTGGTGAGACTTCTGTCCGAAGTGTGCAGAATCTTCGAGATCGCTCTTTTCGTGCTATTTAATGCGAGAAACACGTTTTCTGGGGTTTTCACCACACCACAGTTCGTTGGATATGCAGAACAGGTGATATCTTGGGTTTCGAGGGGTATCAAGCTGAGATATGCATTTTCTGCGATAAACTTGGAGAGACTTCTGTCCGAAGTATGCTGAATCATCGAGATCGCACTTTTCGAGCTAGTTAATGCGAGAAAAACCTTATCTGGTGTTTTCACCACCCCACAGTGCGTTTGATATGCAGAACCGGCGATATCTTGGTTTTCGTGGGGTTTCAAGATGAGATATGCATTTTTTACGATAATCATGGTGAGACTACTGTCCGAAGTATGCAGAATCATCGAGATCGCACTTTTCGAGCTATTTAATGCGAGAAACACGATATCTGGTGTTTTCAGCACTCAACAGTGCGTATGATATGCAGAACCGACGATATCCTGGTTTTCGTGGGGTTTCAAGCTCAGATATGCATTTTCTGCGATAATCTTGGTGAGGCTTCTGTCCGAAGTATGCAGAGTCATCGAGATCGTACTTTTCGAGCTATTTAATGCGAGAAACACGTTTTCTGGGGTTTTCACCACACCACAGTTCGTTGGATATGCAGAACAGGTGATATCTTGGTTTTCGTGGGGTTTCAAGCTGAGATATGCACTTTTTACGATAATCTTGGTGAGACTTTTGTCAGAAGTATGCAGAATAATCGAGATCGCTCTTTTCGAGCTATTTAATGCGAGAAACACGTTTTCTGGTGTATTCACCACTCCACAGTACGTTTGACATGCAGAATCGGCGATATCTTGATTTTCGTGGTGTGTCCAGCTGAGATATGCATTTTCTGCGATAATCTTGGTGAGACTTCTGTCCGAAGTGTGCAGAATCATCGAGATCGCTCTTTTCGAGCTATTTAATGCGAGAAACACGTTTTCTGGGGTTTTCACCACACCACAGTGCGTTTGATATGCAGAACCGGCGATATCTTGGTTTTCGTGGGGTTTCAAGATGAGATATGCATTTTTTACGATAATCATGGTGAGACTACTGTCCGAAGTATGCAGAATCATCGAGATCGCACTTTTCGAGCTATTTAATTCGAGAAACACGTTATCTTGTTGTTTTCACCACTCCACAGTGCGTTTGATATGCAGAAGCGGCGACATCTTGATTTTCGTGAGATTTCAAACCTGAGGTATGCATTTTCTGCGATAAGCTTGGTGAGACTTCTGTTAGAAGTATGCAGAATCATCTAGATCGCCCGTTTCGAGCTATCTAATGCGAAAAAACAAGTTTTCTGGTGTTTTCACCACACCACAGTCCGTTTGATATGCAGAACCGGCGACATCTTGGATTTCGTCGGGGTTCAATCTGAGATATGCACATTCTATGATAATCTTGGTGAGACTTCTGTCAGAAGTATGCGGAATCATCTAGATCGCTCTTTTCGAGCTATTTAATGCGAGAAACACGTTTTCTGGTGTATTCACCACTCCACAGTACGTTTGACATGCAGAATCGGCGATATCTTGATTTTCGTGGTGTGTCCAGCTGAGATATGCATTTTCTGCGATAATCTTGTTGAGACTTCTGTCCGAAGTGTGCAGAATCATCGAGATCGCTCTTTTCGAGCTATTTAATGCGAGAAACACGTTTTCTGGGGTTTTCACCACACCACAATTTGTTGGATATGCAGAACAGGTGATATCTTGGTTTTCGAGGGGTTTCAAGCTGAGATATGCATTTTCTGCGATAATCTTGGTGAGACCTCTGTCCGAAGTATGCAGAAACATCGAGATCGCTCTTTTCGACCTATTTAATGCGAGAAACACGTTATCTGGTGTTTTCACCACTCCACAGTGCGTTTGATATGCAGAACCAGCGATATCTTGGTTTTCGTGGGGTTTCAAGCTGAGATATGCATTTTTTACGATAATCATGGTGAGACTACTGTCCGAAGTATGCAGAATCATCGAGATCGCACTTTTCGAGCTATTTGATGCGAGAAACACGATATCTGGTGTTTTCAGCACTCCACAGTGCGTATGATATGCAGAACCGGCGATATCTTGGTTTTCGTGGGGTTTCAAGCTGAGATATGCATTGTCTGCGATAATCTTGGTGAGACTTCTGACCGAAGTGTGCAGAATCATCGAGATCGCTCTTTTCGAGCTATTTAATGCGAGAAACACGTTTTCTGGGGTTTTCACCACACCACAGTTCGTTGGATATGCAGAACAGGTGATATCTTGGGTTTCGAGGGGTTTCAAGCTGAGATATGCATTTTCTGCGATAAACTTCGAGAGACTTCTGTCCGAAGTATGCTGAATCATCGAGATCGCACTTTTCGAGCTAGTTAATGCGAGAAAAACCTTATCTGGTGTTTTAACCACTCCACAGTGGGTTTGATATGCAGTACCAGCGATATCTTGGTTTTCGTGGGGTTTCAAGCTGAGATATGCATTTTTTACGATAATCTTGATGAGACTTCTGTCCGAAGTATGCAGAATCATCGATATCGCTCTATTCGAACTATTTAATGCGACAAAACGTTATCTGGTGTTTTCAGCACTCCACAGTGCGTTTGATATGCAGAACCAGCGATATCTCTGTTTTCGTGGGGTTTCAAGCTGAGATATGCATTTTTTACGATAATCATGGTGAGACTACTGTCCGAAGTATGCAGAATCATCGAGATCGCTCTATTCGAACTATTTACTGCGACAAAACGTTATCTGGTGTTTTCAGCACTCCACAGTGCGTTTGATATGCAGAACCAGTGATACCTCAGTTTTCGTGGGGTTTCAAGCTGAGATATGCATTTTCTACGATAATCTTGGTGAGACTTCTCTCAGAAGGATGCAGAATCTTCGAGATCGCTCTTTTCGAGCTATTTAATTCGAGAAACACGTTATCTGGTTGTTTTCACCACTCCACAGTGCGTTTGATATGCAGAAGCGGCGACATCTTGATTTTCGTGAGATTTCAAGCTGAGGTATGCATTTTCTGCGATAAGCTTGGTGAGACTTCTGTTAGAAGTATGCAGAATCATCTAGATCGCCCGTTTCGAGCTATCTAATGCGAAAAAACAAGTTTTCTGGTGTTTTCACCACACCACAGTCCGTTTGATATGCAGAACCGGCGACATCTTGGATTTCGTCGGGGTTCAATCTGAGATATGCACATTCTATGATAATCTTGGTGAGACTTCTGTCAGAAGTATGCGGAATCATCTAGATCGCTCTTTTCGAGCTATTTAATGCGAGAAACACGTTTTCTGGTGTATTCACCACTCCACAGTACGTTTGACATGCAGAATCGGCGATATCTTGATTTTCGTGGTGTGTCCAGCTGAGATATGCATTTTCTGCGATAATCTTGGTGAGACTTCTGTCCGAAGTGTGCAGAATCATCGAGATCGCTCTTTTCGAGCTATTTAATGCGAGAAACACGTTTTCTGGGGTTTTCACCACACCACAATTTGTTGGATATGCAGAACAGGTGATATCTTGGTTTTCGAGGGGTTTCAAGCTGAGATATGCATTTTCTGCGATAAACTTGGAGAGACTTCTGTCCGAAGTATGCTGAATCATCGAGATCGCACTTTTCGAGCTAGTTAATGCGCGAAAAACCTTATCTGGTGTTTTCACCACCCCACAGTGCGTTTGATATGCAGAACCGGCGATATCTGGGTTTTCGTGGGGTTTCAAGCTGAGATATGCATTTTCTGCGATAATCTTGGTGAGACCTCTGTCCGAAGTATGCAGAAACATCGAGATCGCTCTTTTCGACCTATTTAATGCGAGAAACACGTTATCTGGTGTTTTCACCACTCCACAGTGCGTTTGATATGCAGAACCAGCGATATCTTGGTTTTCGTGGGGTTTCAAGCTGAGATATGCATTTTTTACGATAATCATGGTGAGACTACTGTCCGAAGTATGCAGAATCATCGAGATCGCACTTTTCGAGCTATTTGATGCGAGAAACACGATATCTGGTGTTTTCAGCACTCCACAGTGCGTATGATATGCAGAACCGGCGATATCTTGGTTTTCGTGGGGTTTCAAGCTGAGATATGCATTGTCTGCGATAATCTTGGTGAGACTTCTGACCGAAGTGTGCAGAATCATCGAGATCGCTCTTTTCGAGCTATTTAATGCGAGAAACACGTTTTCTGGTGTTTTCACCACTCCACAGTGCGTTTGATATGCAGAAGCGGCGACATCTTGATTTTCGTGAGATTTCAAACCTGAGGTATGCATTTTCTGCGATAAGCTTGGTGAGACTTCTGTTAGAAGTATGCAGAATCATCTAGATCGCCCGTTTCGAGCTATCTAATGCGAAAAAACAAGTTTTCTGGTGTTTTCACCACACCACAGTCCGTTTGATATGCAGAACCGGCGACATCTTGGATTTCGTCGGGGTTCAATCTGAGATATGCACATTCTATGATAATCTTGTTGAGACTTCTGTCCGAAGTGTGCAGAATCATCGAGATCGCTCTTTTCGAGCTATTTAATGCGAGAAACACGTTTTCTGGGGTTTTCACCACACCACAATTTGTTGGATATGCAGAACAGGTGATATCTTGGTTTTCGAGGGGTTTCAAGCTGAGATATGCATTTTCTGCGATAAACTTGGAGAGACTTCTGTCCGAAGTATGCTGAATCATCGAGATCGCACTTTTCGAGCTAGTTAATGAGCGAAAAACCTTATCTGGTGTTTTCACCACCCCACAGTGCGTTTGATATGCAGAACCGGCGATATCTGGGTTTTCGTGGGGTTTCAAGCTGAGATATGCATTTTCTGCGATAATCTTGGTGAGACCTCTGTCCGAAGTATGCAGAAACATCGAGATCGCTCTTTTCGACCTATTTAATGCGAGAAACACGTTATCTGGTGTTTTCACCACTCCACAGTGCGTTTGATATGCAGAACCAGCGATATCTTGGTTTTCGTGGGGTTTCAAGCTGAGATATGCATTTTTTACGATAATCATGGTGAGACTACTGTCCGAAGTATGCAGAATCATCGAGATCGCACTTTTCGAGCTATTTGATGCGAGAAACACGATATCTGGTGTTTTCAGCACTCCACAGTGCGTATGATATGCAGAACCGGCGATATCTTGGTTTTCGTGGGGTTTCAAGCTGAGATATGCATTGTCTGCGATAATCTTGGTGAGACTTCTGACCGAAGTGTGCAGAATCATCGAGATCGCTCTTTTCGAGCTATTTAATGCGAGAAACACGTTTTCTGGGGTTTTCACCACACCACAGTTCGTTGGATATGCAGAACAGGTGATATCTTGGGTTTCGAGGGGTTTCAAGCTGAGATATGCATTTTCTGCGATAAACTTCGAGAGACTTCTGTCCGAAGTATGCTGAATCATCGAGATCGCACTTTTCGAGCTAGTTAATGCGAGAAAAACCTTATCTGGTGTTTTAACCACTCCACAGTGGGTTTGATATGCAGTACCAGCGATATCTTGGTTTTCGTGGGGTTTCAAGCTGAGATATGCATTTTTTACGATAATCTTGATGAGACTTCTGTCCGAAGTATGCAGAATCATCGATATCGCTCTATTCGAACTATTTAATGCGACAAAACGTTATCTGGTGTTTTCAGCACTCCACAGTGCGTTTGATATGCAGAACCAGCGATATCTCTGTTTTCGTGGGGTTTCAAGCTGAGATATGCATTTTTTACGATAATCATGGTGAGACTACTGTCCGAAGTATGCAGAATCATCGAGATCGCTCTTTTCGAGCTATTTAATGCGAGAAACACGATATCTGGTGTTTTCACCACACCACAGTTCGTTGGATATGCAGAACAGGTGATATCTTGGGTTTCGAGGGGTATCAAGCTGAGATATGCATTTTCTGCGATAAACTTGGAGAGATTTCTGTCCGAAATATGCTGAATCATCGAGATCGCACTTTTCGAGCTAGTTAATGCGAGAAAAACCTTATCTGGTGTTTTCAGCACTCCACAGTGCGTTTGATATGCAGAACCAGTGATACCTCAGTTTTCGTGGGGTTTCAAGCTCAGATATGCATTTTATGCGATAATCTTGGTGAGGCTTCTGTCCGAAGTATGCAGAGTCATCGAGATCGTACTTTTCGAGCTATTTAATGCGAGAAACACGTTTTCTGGGGTTTTCACCACACCACAGTTCGTTGGATATGCAGAACAGGTGATATCTTGGTTTTCGTGGGGTTTCAAGCTGAGATATGCACTTTTTACGATAATCTTGGTGAGACTTCTGTCCGAAGTATGCTTAATCATCGAGATCGCTCTATTCGAACTATTTACTGCGACAAAACGTTATCTGGTGTTTTCAGCACTCCACAGTGCGTTTGATATGCAGAACCAGTGATACCTCAGTTTTCGTGGGGTTTCAAGCTGAGATATGCATTTTCTACGATAATCTTGGTGAGACTTCTCTCAGAAGGATGCAGAATCTTCGAGATCGCTCTTTTCGAGCTATTTAATTCGAGAAACACGTTATCTGGTTGTTTTCACCACTCCACAGTGCGTTTGATATGCAGAAGCGGCGACATCTTGATTTTCGTGAGATTTCAAGCTGAGGTATGCATTTTCTGCGATAAGCTTGGTGAGACTTCTGTTAGAAGTATGCAGAATCATCTAGATCGCCCGTTTCGAGCTATCTAATGCGAAAAAACAAGTTTTCTGGTGTTTTCACCACACCACAGTCCGTTTGATATGCAGAACCGGCGACATCTTGGATTTCGTCGGGGTTCAATCTGAGATATGCACATTCTATGATAATCTTGGTGAGACTTCTGTCAGAAGTATGCGGAATCATCTAGATCGCTCTTTTCGAGCTATTTAATGCGAGAAACACGTTTTCTGGTGTATTCACCACTCCACAGTACGTTTGACATGCAGAATCGGCGATATCTTGATTTTCGTGGTGTGTCCAGCTGAGATATGCATTTTCTGCGATAATCTTGGTGAGACTTCTGTCCGAAGTGTGCAGAATCATCGAGATCGCTCTTTTCGAGCTATTTAATGCGAGAAACACGTTTTCTGGGGTTTTCACCACACCACAATTTGTTGGATATGCAGAACAGGTGATATCTTGGTTTTCGAGGGGTTTCAAGCTGAGATATGCATTTTCTGCGATAAACTTGGAGAGACTTCTGTCCGAAGTATGCTGAATCATCGAGATCGCACTTTTCGAGCTAGTTAATGCGCGAAAAACCTTATCTGGTGTTTTCACCACCCCACAGTGCGTTTGATATGCAGAACCGGCGATATCTGGGTTTTCGTGGGGTTTCAAGCTGAGATATGCATTTTCTGCGATAATCTTGGTGAGACCTCTGTCCGAAGTATGCAGAAACATCGAGATCGCTCTTTTCGACCTATTTAATGCGAGAAACACGTTATCTGGTGTTTTCACCACTCCACAGTGCGTTTGATATGCAGAACCAGCGATATCTTGGTTTTCGTGGGGTTTCAAGCTGAGATATGCATTTTTTACGATAATCATGGTGAGACTACTGTCCGAAGTATGCAGAATCATCGAGATCGCACTTTTCGAGCTATTTGATGCGAGAAACACGATATCTGGTGTTTTCAGCACTCCACAGTGCGTATGATATGCAGAACCGGCGATATCTTGGTTTTCGTGGGGTTTCAAGCTGAGATATGCATTGTCTGCGATAATCTTGGTGAGACTTCTGACCGAAGTGTGCAGAATCATCGAGATCGCTCTTTTCGAGCTATTTAATGCGAGAAACACGTTTTCTGGGGTTTTCACCACACCACAGTTCGTTGGATATGCAGAACAGGTGATATCTTGGGTTTCGAGGGGTTTCAAGCTGAGATATGCATTTTCTGCGATAAACTTCGAGAGACTTCTGTCCGAAGTATGCTGAATCATCGAGATCGCACTTTTCGAGCTAGTTAATGCGAGAAAAACCTTATCTGGTGTTTTAACCACTCCACAGTGGGTTTGATATGCAGTACCAGCGATATCTTGGTTTTCGTGGGGTTTCAAGCTGAGATATGCATTTTTTACGATAATCTTGATGAGACTTCTGTCCGAAGTATGCAGAATCATCGATATCGCTCTATTCGAACTATTTAATGCGACAAAACGTTATCTGGTGTTTTCAGCACTCCACAGTGCGTTTGATATGCAGAACCAGCGATATCTCTGTTTTCGTGGGGTTTCAAGCTGAGATATGCATTTTTTACGATAATCATGGTGAGACTACTGTCCGAAGTATGCAGAATCATCGAGATCGCTCTTTTCGAGCTATTTAATGCGAGAAACACGATATCTGGTGTTTTCACCACACCACAGTTCGTTGGATATGCAGAACAGGTGATATCTTGGGTTTCGAGGGGTATCAAGCTGAGATATGCATTTTCTGCGATAAACTTGGAGAGACTTCTGTCCGAAATATGCTGAATCATCGAGATCGCACTTTTCGAGCTAGTTAATGCGAGAAAAACCTTATCTGGTGTTTTCAGCACTCCACAGTGCGTTTGATATGCAGAACCAGTGATACCTCAGTTTTCGTGGGGTTTCAAGCTCAGATATGCATTTTATGCGATAATCTTGGTGAGGCTTCTGTCCGAAGTATGCAGAGTCATCGAGATCGTACTTTTCGAGCTATTTAATGCGAGAAACACGTTTTCTGGGGTTTTCACCACACCACAGTTCGTTGGATATGCAGAACAGGTGATATCTTGGTTTTCGTGGGGTTTCAAGCTGAGATATGCACTTTTTACGATAATCTTGGTGAGACTTCTGTCCGAAGTATGCTTAATCATCGAGATCGCTCTATTCGAACTATTTACTGCGACAAAACGTTATCTGGTGTTTTCAGCACTCCACAGTGCGTTTGATATGCAGAACCAGTGATACCTCAGTTTTCGTGGGGTTTCAAGCTGAGATATGCATTTTCTACGATAATCTTGGTGAGACTTCTCTCAGAAGGAAGCAGAATCTTCGAGATCGCTCTTTTCGAGCTATTTAATTCGAGAAACACGTTATCTGGTTGTTTTCACCACTCCACAGTGCGTTTGATATGCAGAAGCGGCGACATCTTGATTTTCGTGAGATTTCAAGCTGAGGTATGCATTTTCTGCGATAAGCTTGGTGAGACTTCTGTTAGAAGTATGCAGAATCATCTAGATCGCCCGTTTCGAGCTATCTAATGCGAAAAAACAAGTTTTCTGGTGTTTTCACCACACCACAGTCCGTTTGATATGCAGAACCGGCGACATCTTGGATTTCGTCGGGGTTCAATCTGAGATATGCACATTCTATGATAATCTTGGTGAGACTTCTGTCAGAAGTATGCAGAATCATCGGCATCTCCCTTTTCGACCTATTTAATGCGAGAAACACGTTCTCTGGTTGTTTTCACCACTCCACAGTGCGTTTGATATGCAGAACCGGCGATATCTTGATTTTCGTGGTGTTTCCAGCTGAGATATGCATTTTCTGCGATAATCCTGGTGAGACTTCTGTCAGACGTATGCAGAATCATCGGCATCTCCCTTTTCGACTTATTTAATGCGAGAAACACGTTCTTTGGTTGTTTTCACCACTCCACAGTGGGTTTGATATGAAGAACCGGCGACATCTTGATTTTCGTGAGATTTCAAGCTGAGATATGCATTTTCAGCGATAATCTTGGTGAGTCTTTTGTCAGAAGTATGCAGAATCTTCGAGATCGCTCTTTTCGAGCAAATTAATGCGGGAAACACGATATCTGGTTGTTTTCACCACTCCACAGTGCGTTTGATATGCAGAACGGGCGACATCTTGATTTTCGTGGTGTTTCCAGCTGAGATATGCATTTTCTGCGATAATCTTGGTGAGTCTTCTGTCAGAAGTATGCAGAATCATCGAGATCCCTCTTTTCGAGCTATTTAATGCGAGAAACACGTTAATTGGTGTTTTACCACTCCACAGTGCGTTTGATATGCGGAACCAGCGACATCTTGGATTTCGTCGGGTTTCAAGCTGAGACATGCATTTTCTGCGATAATCTTGGTGAGTCTTCTGTCAGAAGTATGCAGAATCATCGAGGTCCCTCTTTTCGAGCAAGTTAATGCGAGAAACACGTTATCTGGTGTTTTCACCACTCCACAGTGCGTTTGATATGCAGAACCGGCGACATCTTGGCTGTCGAAGGGTATCAAGCTGAGATATGCATTTTCTACCATAATCTTGGTGAGAGTTCTGTCAGAAGTATGCAGAATCATCGGGATCGCTATTTTCGAGCTATTTAATGCGAGAAACACGTTTTCTGGGGTTTTCACCACTCCACAGTTCGTTGGATATGCAGAACAGGAGATATCTTGGTTTTCGTAGGGTTTCTAGCAGAGACATGCATTTTCTGCGATAATCTTGGTGAGTCTTCTGTCAGAAGTATGCAGAATCATCGAGATCCCTCTTTTCGAGCTAGTTAATGCGAGAAACACGTTTTCTGGGGTTTTCACCACTCCACAGTTCGTTGGATATGCAGAACAGGAGATATCTTGGTTTTCGTGGGGTTTCTAGCAGAGATATGCATTTTCTGCGATAATCATGGTGAGACTTCTGTTAGAAGTATGCAGAATCATCGAGATCGCACTTTTCAATCATTTTAATGCGAGAAACACGTTATCTGGTTTTTTCACCACTACACAGTGCCTTTGATATGCAGTACCAGCGATATCTTGGTTTTCGTGGGGTTTCAAGCTGAGATATGCATTTTTTACGATAATCTTGGTGAGACTTCTGTCCGAAGTATGCTTAATCATCGAGATCGCTCTATTCGAGCTATTTAATGTGAGAAACACGTTATCTGGTGTTTCCAGCACTCCACAGTGCGTTTTATATGCAGAACCAGCGATATCTTGGCTTTCGTGGGGTTTCAAGCTGAGATATGCATTGTCTGCGATAATCTAGGTGAGACTTCTGTCCGAAGTATGCAGAATCATCGAGATCGCTCTTTTCGAGCTATTTATTGCGAGAAACACGTTATCTGGTTTTTTCACCACTACACAGTGCCTTTGATATGCAGTACCAGCGATATCTTGGTTTTCGTGGGGTTTCAAGCTGAGATATGCATTTTTTACGATAATCTTGGTGAGACTTCTGTCCGAAGTATGCTTAATCATCGAGATCGCTCTATTCGAGCTATTCAATGTGAGAAACACGTTATCTGGTGTTTCCAGCACTCCACAGTGCGTTTTATATGCAGAACCAGCGATATCTTGGCTTTGGTGGGATTTCAAGCTGAGATATGCATTGTCTGCGATAATCAAGGTGAGACTTCTGTCCGAAGTATGCAGATTCATCGAGATCGTACTTTTCGAGCCATTTTATGCGAGAAACACGTTTTCTGGGGTTTTCACCACTCCACAGTTCGTTGGATATGCAGAACAGGTGATATCTTGGTTTTCGAGGGGTTTCAAGCTGAGATATGCATTTGCTGCGATAAACTTGGAGAGACTTCTGTCCGAAGTATGCTGAATCATCGAGATCGCACTTTTCGAGCTAGTTAATGCGAGAAAAACCTTATCTGGTGTTTTCACCACCCCACAGTGCGTTTGATATGCAGAACCGGCGATATCTGGGTTTTCGTGGGGTTTCAAGCTGAGATATGCATTTTCTGCGATAATCTTGGTGAGACCTCTGTCCGAAGTATGCAGAAACATCGAGATCGCTCTTTTCGACCTATTTAATGCGAGAAACACGTTATCTGGTGTTTTCACCACTCCACAGTGCGTTTGATATGCAGAACCAGCGATATCTTGGTTTTCGTGGGGGTTCAATCTGAGATATGCACATTCTATGATAATCTTGGTGAGACTTCTGTCAGAAGTATGCAGAATCATCGGCATCTCCCTTTTCGACCTATTTAATGCGAGAAGCACGTTCTCTGGTTGTTTTCACCACTCCACAGTGGGTTTGATATGCAGAACCGGCGACATCTTGATTTTCGTGAGGTTTCAAGCTGAGATATGCATTTTCAGCGATAATCTTGGTGAGTCTTTTGTCAGAGGTATGCACAATCTTCGAGATCGCTCTTTTCGAGCAACTTAATGCGGGAAACACGATATCTGGTTGTTTTCACCACTCCACAGTGCGTTTGATATGCAGAACGGGCGACATCTTGATTTTCGTGGTGTTTCCAGCTGAGATATGCATTTTCTGCGATAATCTTGGTGAGTCTTCTGTCAGAAGTATGCAGAATCATCGAGATCCCTCTTTTCGAGCTATTTAATGCGAGAAACACGTTAATTGGTGTTTTCACCACTCCACAGTGCGTTTGATATGCGGAACCAGCGACATCTTGGATTTCGTCGGGTTTCAAGCTGAGACATGCATTTTCTGCGATAATCTTGGTGAGTCTTCTGTCAGAAGTATGCAGAATCATCGAGGTCCCTCTTTTCGAGCAAGTTAATGCGAGAAACACGTTATCTGGTGTTTTCACCACTCCACAGTGCGTTTGATATGCAGAACCGGCGACATCTTGGCTGTCGAAGGGTATCAAGCTGAGATATGCATTTTCTACCATAATCTTGGTGAGAGTTCTGTCAGAAGTATGCTGAATCATCGGGATCGCTATTTTCGAGCTATTTAATGCGAGAAACACGTTTTCTGGGGTTTTCACCACTCCACAGTTCGTTGGATATGCAGAACAGGAGATATCTTGGTTTTCGTAGGGTTTCTAGCAGAGACATGCATTTTCTGCGATAATCTTGGTGAGTCTTCTGTCAGAAGTATGCAGAATCATCGAGATCCCTCTTTTCGAGCTAGTTAATGCGAGAAACACGATTTCTGGGGTTTTCACCACTCCACAGTTCGTTGGATATGCAGAACAGGAGATATCTTGGTTTTCGTGGGGTTTCTAGCAGAGATATGCATTTTCTGCGATAATCATGGTGAGACTTCTGTTAGAAGTATGCAGAATCATCGAGATCGCACTTTTCAATCAATTTAATGCGAGAAACACGTTATCTGGTTTTTTCACCACTACACAGTGCCTTTGATATGCAGTACCAGCGATATCTTGGTTTTCGTGGGGTTTCAAGCTGAGATATGCATTTTTTACGATAATCTTGGTGAGACTTCTGTCCGAAGTATGCTTAATCATCGAGATCGCTCTATTCGAGCTATTTAATGTGAGAAACACGTTATCTGGTGTTTCCAGCACTCCACAGTGCGTTTTATATGCAGAACCAGCGATATCTTGGCTTTCGTGGGGTTTCAAGCGGAGATATGCATTGTCTGCGATAATCTAGGTGAGACTTCTGTCCGAAGTATGCAGAATCATCGAGATCGCTCTTTTCGAGCTATTTATTGCGAGAAACACGTTATCTGGTTTTTTCACCACTACACAGTGCCTTTGATATGCAGTACCAGCGATATCTTGGTTTTCGTGGGGTTTCAAGCTGAGATATGCATTTTTTACGATAATCTTGGTGAGACTTCTGTCCGAAGTATGCTTAATCATCGAGATCGCTCTATTCGAGCTATTTAATGTGAGAAACACGTTATCTGGTGTTTCCAGCACTCCACAGTGCGTTTTATATGCAGAACCAGCGATATCTTGGCTTTGGTGGGGTTTCAAGCTGAGATATGCATTGTCTGCGATAATCAAGGTGAGACTTCTGTCCGAAGTATGCAGATTCATCGAGATCGTACTTTTCGAGCCATTTTATGCGAGAAACATGTTTTCTGGGGTTTTCACCACTCCACAGTTCGTTGGACATGCAGAACAGGTGATATCTTGGTTTTCGAGGGGTTTCAAGCTGAGATATGCATTTGCTGCGATAAACTTGGAGAGACTTCTGTCCGAAGTATGCAGAAACATCGAGATCGCTCTTTTCGACCTATTTAATGCGAGAAACACGTTATCTGGTGTTTTCACCACTCCACAGTGCGTTTGATATGCAGAACCAGCGATATCTTGGTTTTCGTGGGGGTTCAATCTGAGATATGCACATTCTATGATAATCTTGGTGAGACTTCTGTCAGAAGTATGCAGAATCATCGGCATCTCCCTTTTCGACCTATTTAATGCGAGAAACACGTTCTCTGGTTGTTTTCACCACTCCAGAGTGCGATTGATATGCAGAACCGGCGATATCTTGATTTTCGTGGTGTTTCCAGCTGAGATATGCATTTTCTGCGATAATCTTGGTGAGACTTCTGTCAGACGTATGCAGAATCATCGGCATCTCCCTTTTCGACCTATTTAATGCGAGAAACACGTTCTCTGGTTGTTTTCACCACTCCACAGTGGGTTTGATATGCAGAACCGGCGACATCTTGATTTTCGTGAGGTTTCAAGCTGAGATATGCATTTTCAGCGATAATCTTGGTGAGTCTTTTGTCAGAGGTATGCACAATCTTCGAGATCGCTCTTTTCGAGCAACTTAATGCGGGAAACACGATATCTGGTTGTTTTCACCACTCCACAGTGCGTTTGATATGCAGAACGGGCGACATCTTGATTTTCGTGGTGTTTCCAGCTGAGATATGCATTTTCTGCGATAATCTTGGTGAGTCTTCTGTCAGAAGTATGCAGAATCATCGAGATCCCTCTTTTCGAGCTATTTAATGCGAGAAACACGTTAATTGGTGTTTTCACCACTCCACAGTGCGTTTGATATGCGGAACCAGCGACATCTTGGATTTCGTCGGGTTTCAAGCTGAGACATGCATTTTCTGCGATAATCTTGGTGAGTCTTCTGTCAGAAGTATGCAGAATCATCGAGGTCCCTCTTTTCGAGCAAGTTAATGCGAGAAACACGTTATCTGGTGTTTTCACCACTCCACAGTGCGTTTGATATGCAGAACCGGCGACATCTTGGCTGTCGAAGGGTATCAAGCTGAGATATGCATTTTCTACCATAATCTTGGTGAGAGTTCTGTCAGAAGTATGCAGAATCATCGGGATCGCTATTTTCGAGCTATTTAATGCGAGAAACACGTTTTCTGGGGTTTTCACCACTCCACAGTTCGTTGGATATGCAGAACAGGAGATATCTTGGTTTTCGTAGGGTTTCTAGCAGAGACATGCATTTTCTGCGATAATCTTGGTGAGTCTTCTGTCAGAAGTATGCAGAATCATCGAGATCCCTCTTTTCGAGCTAGTTAATGCGAGAAACACGATTTCTGGGGTTTTCACCACTCCACAGTTCGTTGGATATGCAGAACAGGAGATATCTTGGTTTTCGTGGGGTTTCTAGCAGAGATATGCATTTTCTGCGATAATCATGGTGAGACTTCTGTTAGAAGTATGCAGAATCATCGAGATCGCACTTTTCAATCAATTTAATGCGAGAAACACGTTATCTGGTTTTTTCACCACTACGCAGTGCCTTTGATATGCAGTACCAGCGATATCTTGGTTTTCGTGGGGTTTCAAGCTGAGATATGCATTTTTTACGATAATCTTGGTGAGACTTCTGTCCGAAGTATGCTTAATCATCGAGATCGCTCTATTCGAGCTATTTAATGTGAGAAACACGTTATCTGGTGTTTCCAGCACTCTACAGTGCGTTTTATATGCAGAACCAGCGATATCTTGGCTTTCGTGGGGTTTCAAGCGGAGATATGCATTGTCTGCGATAATCTAGGTGAGACTTCTGTCCGAAGTATGCAGAATCATCGAGATCGCTCTTTTCGAGCTATTTATTGCGAGAAACACGTTATCTGGTTTTTTCACCACTACACAGTGCCTTTGATATGCAGTACCAGCGATATCTTGGTTTTCGTGGGGTTTCAAGCTGAGATATGCATTTTTTACGATAATCTTGGTGAGACTTCTGTCCGAAGTATGCTTAATCATCGAGATCGCTCTATTCGAGCTATTTAATGTGAGAAACACGTTATCTGGTGTTTCCAGCACTCCACAGTGCGTTTTATATGCAGAACCAGCGATATCTTGGCTTTGGTGGGGTTTCAAGCTGAGATATGCATTGTCTGCGATAATCAAGGTGAGACTTCTGTCCGAAGTATGCAGATTCATCGAGATCGTACTTTTCGAGCCATTTTATGCGAGAAACACGTTTTCTGGGGTTTTCACCACTCCACAGTTCGTTGGATATGCAGAACAGGTGATATCTTGGTTTTCGAGGGGTTTCAAGCTGAGATATGCATTTGCTGCGATAAACTTGGAGAGACTTCTGTCCGAAGTATGCAGAAACATCGAGATCGCTCTTTTCGACCTATTTAATGCGAGAAACACGTTATCTGGTGTTTTCACCACTCCACAGTGCGTTTGATATGCAGAACCAGCGATATCTTGGTTTTCGTGGGGGTTCAATCTGAGATATGCACATTCTATGATAATCTTGGTGAGACTTCTGTCAGAAGTATGCAGAATCATCGGCATCTCCCTTTTCGACCTATTTAATGCGAGAAACACGTTCTCTGGTTGTTTTCACCACTCCAGAGTGCGATTGATATGCAGAACCGGCGATATCTTGATTTTCGTGGTGTTTCCAGCTGAGATATGCATTTTCTGCGATAATCTTGGTGAGACTTCTGTCAGACGTATGCAGAATCATCGGCATCTCCCTATTCGACCTATTTAATGCGAGAAACACGTTCTCTGGTTGTTTTCACCACTCCACAGTGGTTTTGATATGCAGAACCGGCGACATCTTGATTTTCGTGAGGTTTCAAGCTGAGATATGCATTTTCAGCGATAATCTTGGTGAGTCTTTTGTCAGAGGTATGCACAATCTTCCAGATCGCTCTTTTCGAGCAACTTAATGCGGGAAACACGATATCTGGTTGTTTTCACCACTCCACAGTGCGTTTGATATGCAGAACGGGCGACATCTTGATTTTCGTGGTGTTTCCAGCTGAGATATGCATTTTCTGCGATAATCTTGGTGAGTCTTCTGTCAGAAGTATGCAGAATCATCGAGATCCCTCTTTTCGAGCTAGTTAATGCGAGAAACACATTCTCTGGTGTTTTCACCACTCCACAGTGCGTTTGATATGCGGAACCAGCGACATCTTGGATTTCGTCGGGTTTCAAGCTGAGACATGCATTTTCTGCGATAATCTTGGTGAGTCTTCTGTCAGAAGTATGCAGAATCATCGAGTTCCCTCTTTTCGAGCTAGTTAATGCGAGAAACACGTTATCTGGTGTTTTCACCACTCCATAGTGCGTTTGATATGCAGAACCGGCGACATCTTGGCTGTCGTAGGGTATCAAGCTGAGATATGCATTTTCTACCATAATCTTGGTGAGAGTTCTGTCAGAAGTATGCAGAATCATCGGGATCGCTATTTTCGAGCTATTTAATGCGAGAAACACGTTTTCTGGGGTTTTCACCACTCCACAGTTCGTTGGATATGCAGAACAGGAGATATCTTGGTTTTCGTAGGGTTTCTAGCAGAGACATGCATTTTCTGCGATAATCTTGGTGAGTCTTCTGTCAGAAGTATGCAGAATCATCGAGATCCCTCTTTTCGAGCTAGTTAATGCGAGAAACACGTTTTCTGGGGTTTTCACCACTCCACAGTTCGTTGGATATGCAGAACAGGAGATATCTTGGTTTTCGTGGGGTTTCTAGCAGAGATATGCATTTTCTGCGATAATCATGGTGAGACTTCTGTTAGAAGTATGCAGAATCATCGAGATCGCACTTTTCATCAATTTAATGCGAGAAACACGTTGTCTGGTGTTTTCACCACTCCACAGTTGGTTTGATATGCAGAACAGGCGATGTTTGGTTTTCGTCGGGTTTCAAGCTGAGATATGCATTTTCTGCGATAATCTTGGTGAGACTTCAGTCAGAAATATGCAGAATCTTCTAGATCGCTCTTTTCGAGCTATTTAATGCGAAAAAACAAGTTTTCTGGTGTTTTCACCACTCCACAGTTCGTTGGATATGCAGAACAGGAGATATCTTGGTTTTCGTGGGGTTTCTAGCAGAGACATGCATTTTCAGCGATAATCTTGGTGAGTCTTCTGTCAGAAGTATGCAGAATCATCGAGATCCCTCTTTTCGAGCTAGTTAATGCGAGAAACACGTTATCTGGTTTTTTCACCACTACACAGTGCCTTTGATATGCAGTACCAGCGATATCTTGGTTTTCGTGGGGTTTCAAGCTGAGATATGCATTTTTTACGATAATCTTGGTGAGACTTCTGTCCGAAGTATGCTTAATCATCGAGATCGCTCTATTCGAGCTATTTAATGTGAGAAACACGTTATCTGGTGTTTCCAGCACTCCACAGTGCGTTTTATATGCAGAACCAGCGATATCTTGGCTTTCGTGGGGTTTCAAGCTGAGATATGCATTGTCTGCGATAATCTAGGTGAGACTTCTGTCCGAAGTATGCAGATTCATCGAGATCGTACTTTTCGAGCTATTTTATGCGAGAAACACGTTTTCTGGGGTTTTCACCGCTCCACAGTTCGTTGGATATGCAGAACAGGTGATATCTTGGTTTTCGAGGGGTTTCAAGCTGAGATATGCATTTTCTGCGATAATCTTGGTGAGACTTCTGTCAGACGTATGCAGAATCATCGGCATCTCCCTTTTCGACCTATTTAATGCGAGAAACACGTTCTCTGGTTGTTTTCACCACTCCACAGTGGGTTTGATATGCAGAACCGGCGACATCTTGATTTTCGTGAGGTTTCAAGCTGAGATATGCATTTTCAGCGATAATCTTGGTGAGTCTTTTGTCAGAAGTATGCAGAATCTTCGAGATCGCCCTTTTCGAGCAACTTAATGCGAGAAACACGATATCTGGTTGTTTTCACCTCTCCACAGTGCGTTTGATATGCAGAACGGGCGACATCTTGATTTTCGTGGTGCTTCCAGCTGAGATATGCATTGTCTGCGATAATCTAGGTGAGACTTCTGTCCGAAGTATGCAGATTCATCGAGATCGTACTTTTCGATCTATTTTATGCGAGAAACACGTTTTCTGGGGTTTTCACCACTCCACAGTTCGTTGGATATGCAGAACAGGTGATATCTTGGTTTTCGAGGGGTTTCAAGCTGAGATATGCATTTTCTGCGATAATCTTGGTGAGACTTCTGTCAGACGTATGCAGAATCATCGGCATCTCCCTTTTCGACCTATTTAATGCGAGAAACACGTTCTCTGGTTGTTTTCACCACTCCACAGTGGGTTTGATATGCAGAACCGGCGACATCTTGATTTTCGTGAGGCTTCAAGCTGAGATATGCATTATCAGCGATAATCTTGGTGAGTCTTTTGTCAGAAGTATGCTGAATCTTCGAGATCGCTCTTTTCGAGCAACTTAATGCGAGAAACACGATATCTGGTTGTTTTCACCACTCCACAGTGCGTTTGATATGCAGAACGGGCGACATCTTGATTTTCGTGGTGTTTCCAGCTGAGATATGCATTTTCTGCGATAATCTTGGTGAGTCTTCTGTCAGAAGTATGCAGAATCATCGAGATCCCTCTTTTCGAGCTATTCAATGCGAGAAACACGTTAATTGGTGTTTTCACCACTCCACAGTGCGTTTGATATGCGGAACCAGCGACATCTTGGATTTCGTCGGGTTTCAAGCTGAGACATGCATTTTCTGCGATAATCTTGGGGAGTCTTCTGTCAGAAGTATGCAGAATCATCGAGGTCCCTCTTTTCGAGCTAGTTAATGCGAGAAACACGTTATCTGGTGTTTTCACCACTCCACAGTGCGTTTGATATGCAGAACCAGCGACATCTTGGATTTCGTCGGGTTTCAAGCTGAGACATGCATTTTCTGCGATAATCTTGGGGAGTCTTCTGTCAGAAGTATGCAGAATCATCGAGATCCCTCTTTTCGAGCTAGTTAATGCGAGAAACACGTTTTCTGGGGTTTTCACCACTCCACAGTTCGTTGGATATGCAGAACCGGCGACATCTTGGCTGTCGTAGGGTATCAAGCTGAGGTATGCATTTTTTACGATAATCTTGGTGAGACTTCTGTCCGAAGTATACAGAATCATCGAGATCGCACTTTTCGAGCTATTTAATGCGACAAACACGTTATCTGGTGTTTCCAGCACTCCACAGTGCGTTTGATATGCAGAACCAGCGATATCTCTGTTTTCGTGGGGTTTCAAGCTGAGATATGCACTTTTTACGATAATCTTGGTGAGACCTCTGTCAGAAGTATGCAGAATCTTCGAGATCGCTCATTTCGATCTATTTAATGCGAGAAACACGTTGTCTAGTGTTTTCACCACTCCACAGAGCGTTTGATATGCAGTACCATCGATACCTTGGTTTTCGTGGGGTTTCAAGCTGAGATATGCATTTTCTAGGATAATCTTAGTGAGACTTCTGTCCGAAGTATGCTGAATCATCTAGATCGCTCTTTTCGAGCTAGTTAATGCGAGAAACACGTTATCTGGCGTTTTCACCACTCAACAGTGCGTATGATATGCAGAACGGACGATATCTTGGTTTTCGTGGGGCTTCAAGCTCAGATATGCATTTTCTGCGATAATCTTGGTGAGACTTCTGTCCGAAGTATGCAGAATCATCGGGATCGCTCTTTTCGTGCTATTTAATGCGAGAAACACGTTTTCTGGGGTTTTCACCACTCCACAGTTCGTAGGATATGCAGAACAGGAGATATCTTGGTTTTCGTGGTTTTTCCAGCTGAGATATGCATTTTCAGCGATAATCTTGGTGAGTCTTCTGTCAGAAGTATGCAGAATCTTCGAGATCGCTCATTTCGAGCTAGTTAATGCGAGAAACACGTTATCTGGTGTTTTCACCACTCCACAGTGCGTTTGATATGCAGAACCGGCGACATCTTGGCTGTCGTAGGGTATCAAGCTGAGATATGCATTTTCTACGATAATCTTGGTGAGTCTTCTGTCAGAAGTATGCAGAATCTTCGAGATCGCTCATTTCGAGCTAGTTAATGCGAGAAACACGTTATCTGGTGTTTTCACCACTCCACAGCGCGTTTGATATGCAGAACAGGAGATATCTTGGTTTTCGTGGGGTTTCTAGCAGAGATATGCATTATCTGCGATAATCATGTTGAGACTTCTGTTAGAAGTATGCAGAATCTTCGAGATCGTACTTTTCGAGCTATTTTATGCGAGAAACACGTTTCCTGGGGTTTTCACCACTGCACAGTTCGTTGGATATGCAGAACAGGAGATATCTTGGTTTTCGTGGGTTTTCTAGCAGAGATATGCATTTTCTGCGATAATCATGGTGAGAATTCTGTTAGAAGTATGCAGAATCATCGAGATCGCACATTTCGAACTATTTAATGCGAGAAACACGTTGTCTGGTGTTTTCACCACTCCACAGTTGGTTTGATATGCAGAACCGGCGATATCTGGGTTTTCGTGGGGTTTCAAGCTGAGATATGCATTTTCTGAGATAATCTTGGTGAGACCTCTGTCCGAAGTATGCAGAAACATCGAGATCGCTCTTTTCGACCTATTTAATGCGAGAAACACGTTATCTGGTGTTTTCACAAGTCCACAGTGCGTTTGATATGCAGAACCAGCGATATCTTGGTTTTCGTGGGGTTTCAAGCTGAGATATGCATTTTCAGCGATAATCTTGGTGAGACTTCTGTCCGAAGTATGCAGAAACATCGAGATCGCTCTTTTCGACCTATTTAATGCGAGAAACACGTTATCTGGTGTTTTCACCACTCCACAGTGCGTTTGATATGCAGAACCAGCGATATCTTGGTTTTCGTGGGGTTTCAAGCTGAGATATGCATTTTTTACAATAATCATGGTGAGACTTCTGTCCGAAGTATGCAGAATCATCGAGATCGCACTTTTCGAGCTATTTAATGCGAGAAACACGATATCTGGTGTTTTCAGCACTCCACAGTGCGTATGATATGCAGAACCGGCGACATCTTGGTTTTCGTGGGGTTTCAAGCTGAGATATGCATTCTCTGCGATAATCTTGGTGAGACTTCTGTCCGAAGTGTGCAGAATCATCGAGATCGCTCTTTTCGAGCTATGTAACGCGAGAAACACGTTTTCTGGGGTTTTCACCACACCACAGTTCGTTGGATATGCAGAACAGGTGATATCTTGGTTTTCAAGGGGTTTCAAGCAGAGATATGCATTTTCTGCGATAAACTTGGAGAGACTTCTGTCCGAAGTATGCTGAATCATCGAGATAGCACCTTTCGAGCTAGTTAATGCGAGAAAAACCTTATCTAGTGTTCTCACCACTCCACAGTGCGTTTGATATGCAGAACCGGCGATATCTTGGTTTTCGTGGGGTTTCAAGATGAGATATGCATTGTCTGCGATAATCTTGGTGAGACTTCTGTCCGAAGTATGCAGAAACATCGAGATCGCTCTTTTCGACCTATTTAATGCGAGAAACACGTTATCTGGTGTTTTCACCACTCCACAGTGCGTTTGATATGCAGTACCAGCGATATCTTGGTTTTCGTGGGGTTTCAAGCTGAGATATGCATTTTCTGCTTCAATCTTGGTGAGACTTCTGTCCGAAATATGCAGAATCATCTAGATCGCTCGTTTCGAGCTACTTAATGCGAGAAACACGTTATCTGGTGTTTTCACCACTCCACAGTGCGTTTGATATGCAGAACCGGCGACATCTTGGATTTCGTCGGGTTTCAAGCTGAGATATGCATTTTCTGCAATAATCTTGGTGAGACTTCTGTCAGAAGTATGCAGAATCATCTAGATCGCACTTTTCGAGCTATTTAATGCGAGAAACACGTTCTCTGGTGTATTCTCCACTCCAAAGAACGTTTGACATGCAGAACCGGAGATATCTTGGTTTCGGTCGGGTTTCAAGCTGAGATATGCATTTTCTACGATAATGTTGGTGAGACGTCTGTCAGAAGTATGCAGAATCATCGGGATCGCTCTTTTCGAGCTATTTAATGCGAGAAACACGTTATCTGGTGTTTTCACCACTCCACAGTGCGTTTGATATGCAGAACCGGCGACATCTTGGCTTTCTTCGGGTATCAAGCTGAGATATGCATTTTCTACGATAATCTTGGTGAGACTTCTGGCAGAAGTATGCAGAATCATCTAGATCGCTCTTTTCGAGCTATTTAATGCGAGAAACACGTTGTCTGGTGTATTCACCACTCCACAGTACGTTTGACATGCAGTACCGGCGACATCTTGGATTTCGACGGGGTTCAAGCTGAGATATGCATTTTCTACGATAATCTTGGTGAGACTTCTGTCAGAAGTATGCAGAATCATCTAGATCGTTCTTTTCGAGCTATTTAATTCGAGAAACACGTTATCTGGTTGTTTTCACCACTCCACAGTGCGTTTGATATGCAGAAGTGGCGACATTTTGATTTTCGTGAGATTTCAAACTGAGGTATGCATTTTCTGCGATAATCTTGGTGAGACTTCTGTCAGAAGTGTGCAGAATCATCTAGATCGCTCTTTTCGAGCTATGCAATGCGAAAAAACAAGTTTTCTTGTGTTTTCAACATTCCACAGTGCGTTTGATATGCAGAACCGGAGATATCTTGGTATCGGTCGGTTCTCAAGCTGAGATATGCATTTTCTGCGATAATCTTGGTGAGACTTCTGTCAGAAGTATGCAGAATCATCTAGATCGCTCTTTTCGAGCTACTTAATGCGAGAAACACGTTTTCTGGTGTATTCACCACTCCACAGTACGTTTGACATGCAGAACCGGAGATATCTTGGTTTCGGTCGGGTTTCAAGCTGAGATATGCATTTTCTACGATAATCTTGGTGAGACTTCTGTCAGAAGTATGCAGAATCATCTAGATCGCACTTTTCGAGCTATTTAATGCGAGAAACACGTTATCTGGTGTTTTCACCACTCCACAGTGCGTTTGATATGCAGAACCGGCGACATCTTGGCTTTCTTCGGGTATCAAGCTGAGATATGCATTTTCTACGATAATCTTGGTGAGACTTCAGTCAGAAGTATGCAGAATCATCTAGATCGTTCTTTTCGAGCTACTTAATGCGAGAAACACGTTTTCTGGTGTATTCACCACTCCACAGTACGTTTGACATGCAGAACCGGAGATATCTTGGTTTCGGTCGGGTTTCAAGCTGAGATATGCATTTTCTACGATAATCTTGGTGAGACTTCTGTCAGAAGTATGCAGAATCATCTAGATCGCACTTTTCGAGCTATTTAATGCGAGAAACACGTTCTCTGGTGTATTCTCCACTCCAAAGAACGTTTGACATGCAGAACCGGAGATATCTTGGTTTCGGTCGGGTTTCAAGCTGAGATATGCATTTTCTACGATAATGTTGGTGAGACGTCTGTCAGAAGTATGCAGAATCATCGGGATCGCTCTTTTCGAGCTATTTAATGCGAGAAACACGTTATCTGGTGTTTTCACCACTCCACAGTGCGTTTGATATGCAGAACCGGCGACATCTTGGCTTTCTTCGGGTATCAAGCTGAGATATGCATTTTCTACGATAATCTTGGTGAGACTTCTGGCAGAAGTATGCAGAATCATCTAGATCGCTCTTTTCGAGCTATTTAATGCGAGAAACACGTTGTCTGGTGTATTCACCACTCCACAGTACGTTTGACATGCAGTACCGGCGACATCTTGGATTTCGACGGGGTTCAAGCTGAGATATGCATTTTCTACGATAATCTTGGTGAGACTTCTGTCAGAAGTATGCAGAATCATCTAGATCGTTCTTTTCGAGCTATTTAATTCGAGAAACACGTTATCTGGTTGTTTTCACCACTCCACAGTGCGTTTGATATGCAGAAGTGGCGACATTTTGATTTTCGTGAGATTTCAAACTGAGGTATGCATTTTCTGCGATAATCTTGGTGAGACTTCTGTCAGAAGTGTGCAGAATCATCTAGATCGCTCTTTTCGAGCTATGCAATGCGAAAAAACAAGTTTTCTTGTGTTTTCAACATTCCACAGTGCGTTTGATATGCAGAACCGGAGATATCTTGGTATCGGTCGGTTCTCAAGCTGAGATATGCATTTTCTGCGATAATCTTGGTGAGACTTCTGTCAGAAGTATGCAGAATCATCTAGATCGCTCTTTTCGAGCTATTTCATTCGAGAAACACGTTTTCTGGTGTTTTCACCACACCACAGTCCGTTTGATGTGCAGAACCGGAGATAACTTGGTTTTCGTGAGATTTCAAGCTGAGATATGAATTTTCTATGATAATCTTGGTGAGACATCTGTCAGAAGTATGCAGAATCTTCGAGATCGCTCTTTTCGAGCTACTTAATGCGAGAAACACGTTATCTGGTGTTTTCACCACTCCACAGTGCGTTTGACATGCAGTACCGGCGACATCTTGGATTTCGACGGGGTTCAAGCTGAGATATGCATTTTCTACGATAATCTTGGTGAGACTTCTGTCAGAAGTATGCAGAATCATCTAGATCGTTCTTTTCGAGCTATTTAATTCGAGAAACACGTTATCTGGTTGTTTTCACCACTCCACAGTGCGTTTGATATGCAGAAGTGGCGACATTTTGATTTTCGTGAGATTTCAAACTGAGGTATGCATTTTCTGCGATAATCTTGGTGAGACTTCTGTCAGAAGTGTGCAGAATCATCTAGATCGCTCTTTTCGAGCTATGCAATGCGAAAAAACAAGTTTTCTTGTGTTTTCAACATTCCACAGTGCGTTTGATATGCAGAACCGGAGATATCTTGGTATCGGTCGGTTCTCAAGCTGAGATATGCATTTTCTGCGATAATCTTGGTGAGACTTCTGTCAGAAGTATGCAGAATCATCTAGATCGCTCTTTTCGAGCTATTTCATTCGAGAAACACGTTTTCTGGTGTTTTCACCACACCACAGTCCGTTTGATGTGCAGAACCGGAGATAACTTGGTTTTCGTGAGATTTCAAGCTGAGATATGAATTTTCTATGATAATCTTGGTGAGACATCTGTCAGAAGTATGCAGAATCTTCGAGATCGCTCTTTTCGAGCTACTTAATGCGAGAAACACGTTATCTGGTGTTTTCACCACTCCACAGTGCGTTTGACATGCTGTACCGGCGACATCTTGGATTTCGTCGGGGTTCAAGCTGAGATATGCATTTTCTACGATAATCTTGGTGAGACTTCTGTCAGAAGTATGCAGAATCATCTAGATCGTTCTTTTCGAGCTATTTAATTCGAGAAACACGTTATCTGGTTGTTTTCACCACTCCACAGTGCGTTTGATATGCAGAAGTGGCGACATCTTGATTTTCGTGAGATTTCAAGCTGAGGTATGCATTTTCTGCGATAAGCTTGGTGAGACTTCTGTCAGAAGTATGCAGAATCATCTAGATCGCACGTTTCGAGCTATCTAATGCGAAAAAACAAGTTTTCTGGTGTTTTCACCACACCACAGTCCGTTTGATATGCAGAACAGGAGATATCTTGGTTTTCGTGGGGTTTCTAGCAGAGATATGCATTATCTGCGATAATCATGGTGAGACTTCTGTTAGAAGTATGCAGAACCATCGAGATCGCACTTTTCGATCTATTTAATGCGAGAAACACGTTGTCTGGTTTTTTCACCACTCCACAGTTGGTTTGATACGCAGAACCGGCGATGTTTGGTTTTCGTCGGGTTTCAAGCTGTGATATGCATTTTCTGCGATAAACTTGGTGAGACTTCAGTCAGAAGTATGCAGAATCATCTAGATCGCTCTTTTCGAGCTATTTAATGCGAAAAAACAAGTTTTCTGGTGTCTTCAACATTCCACAGTGCGTTTGATATGCAGAACCGGCGATATCTTGATTTTCGTGGTGTTTCCAGCTGAGATATGCATTTTCTGCGATAATCTTGGTGAGACTTCTGTCAGAAGTATGCAGAATCATCGGTATCTCCCTTTTCGACCTATTTAATGCGAGAAACACGTTCTCTGGTTGTTTTCACCACTCCACAGTGCGTTTGATATGCAGAACCGGCGAAATCTTGATTTTCGTGGTGTTTCCAGCTGAGATATGCATTTTCTGCGATAATCTTGGTGAGACTTCTGTCAGACGTATGCAGAATCATCGGCATCTCCCTTTTCGACCTATTTAATGCGAGAAACACGTTCTCTGGTTGTTTTCACCACTCCACAGTGGGTTTGATATGCAGAACCGGCGACATCTTGGATTTCGTCGGGGTTCAAGCTGAGATATGCATTTTCTGCGATAATCTTGGGGAGTCTTCTGTCAGAAGTATGCAGAATCATCGAGGTCCCTCTTTTCGAGCTAGTTAATGCGAGAAACACGTTATCTGGTGTTTTCACCACTCCACAGTGCGTTTGATATGCAGAACCAGCGACATCTTGGATTTCGTCGGGTTTCAAGCTGAGACATGCATTTTCTGCGATAATCTTGGGGAGTCTTCTGTCAGAAGTATGCAGAATCATCGAGGTCCCTCTTTTCGAGCTAGTTAATGCGAGAAACACGTTATCTGGTGTTTTCACCACTCCACAGTGCGTTTGATATGCAGAACCAGCGACATCTTGGATTTCGTCGGGTTTCAAGCTGAGACATGCATTTTCTGCGATAATCTTGGGGAGTCTTCTGTCAGAAGTATGCAGAATCATCGAGATCCCTCTTTTCGAGCTAGTTAATGCGAGAAACACGTTTTCTGGGGTTTTCACCACTCCACAGTTCGTTGGATATGCAGAACCGGCGACATCTTGGCTGTCGTAGGGTTTCAAGCTGAGATATGCACTTTTTACGATAATCTTGGTGAGACCTCTGTCAGAAGTATGCAGAATCTTCGAGATCGCTCATTTCGATCTATTTAATGCGAGAAACACGTTGTCTAGTGTTTTCACCACTCCACAGAGCGTTTGATATGCAGTACCATCGATACCTTGGTTTTGGTGGGGTTTCAAGCTGAGATATGCATTTTCTAGGATAATCTTTGTGAGACTTCTGTCCGAAGTATGCTGAATCATCTAGATCGCTCTTTTCGAGCTAGTTAATGCGAGAAACACGTTATCTGGCGTTTTCACCACTCAACAGTGCGTATGATATGCAGAACGGACGATATCTTGGTTTTCGTGGGGCTTCAAGCTCAGATATGCATTTTCTGCGATAATCTTGGTGAGACTTCTGTCCGAAGTATGCAGAATCATCGGGATCGCTCTTTTCGTGCTATTTAATGCGAGAAACACGTTTTCTGGGGTTTTCACCACTCCACAGTTCGTAGGATATGCAGAACAGGAGATATCTTGATTTTCGTGGTTTTTCCAGCTGAGATATGCATTTTCAGCGATAATCTTGGTGAGTCTTCTGTCAGAAGTATGCAGAATCTTCGAGATCGCTCATTTCGAGCTAGTTAATGCGAGAAACACGTTATCTGGTGTTTTCACCACTCCACAGTGCGTTTGATATGCAGAACCGGCGACATCTTGGCTGTCGTAGGGTATCAAGCTGAGATATGCATTTTCTACGATAATCTTGGTGAGTCTTCTGTCAGAAGTATGCAGAATCTTCGAGATCACTCATTTCGAGCTAGTTAATGCGAGAAACACGTTATCTGGTGTTTTCACCACTCCACAGCGCGTTTGATATGCAGAACAGGAGATATCTTGGTTTTCGTGGGGTTTCTAGCAGAGATATGCATTATCTGCGATAATCATGTTGAGACTTCTGTTACAAGTATGCAGAATCTTCGAGATCGTACTTTTCGAGCTATTTTATGCGAGAAACACGTTTCCTGGGGTTTTCACCACTGCACAGTTCGTTGGATATGCAGAACAGGAGATATCTTGGTTTTCGTGGGTTTTCTAGCAGAGATATGCATTTTCTGCGATAATCATGGTGAGAATTCTGTTAGAAGTATGCAGAATCATCGAGATCGCACATTTCGAACTATTTAATGCGAGAAACACGTTGTCTGGTGTTTTCACCACTCGACAGTTGGTTTGATATGCAGAACCGGCGATATCTGGGTTTTCGTGGGGTTTCAAGCTGAGATATGCATTTTCTGAGATAATCTTGGTGAGACCTCTGTCCGAAGTATGCAGAAACATCGAGATCGCTCTTTTCGACCTATTTAATGCGAGAAACACGTTATCTGGTGTTTTCACCAGTCCACAGTGCGTTTGATATGCAGAACCAGCGATATCTTGGTTTTCGTGGGGTTTCAAGCTGAGATATGCATTTTCAGCGATAATCTTGGTGAGACTTCTGTCCGAAGTATGCAGAAACATCGAGATCGCTCTTTTCGACCTATTTAATGCGAGAAACACGTTATCTGGTGTTTTCACCACTCCACAGAGCGTTTGATATGTAGAACCAGCGATATCTTGGTTTTCGTGGGGTTTCAAGCTGAGATATGCATTTTTTACGATAATCATGGTGAGACTTCTGTCCGAAGTATGCAGAATCATCGAGATCGCACTTTTCGAGGTATTTAATGCGAGAAACACGATATCTGGTGTTTTCAGCACTCCACAGTGCGTATGATATGCAGAACCGGCGATATCTTGGTTTTCGTGGGGTTTCAAGCTGAGATATGCATTCTCTGCGATAATCTTGGTGAGACTTCTGTCCGAAGTGTGCAGAATCATCGAGATCGCTCTTTTCGAGCTATGTAACGCGAGAAACACGTTTTCTGGGGTTTTCACCACACCACAGTTCGTTGGATATGCAGAACAGGTGATATCTTGGTTTTCAAGGGGTTTCAAGCAGAGATATGCATTTTCTGCGATAAACTTGGAGAGACTTCTGTCCGAAGTATGCTGAATCATCGAGATAGCACCTTTCGAGCTAGTTAATGCGAGAAAAACCTTATCTGGTGTTCTCACCACTCCACAGTGCGTTTGATATGCAGAACCGGCGATATCTGGGTTTTCGTGGGGTTTCAAGATGAGATATGCATTGTCTGCGATAATCTTGGTGAGACTTCTGTCCGAAGTATGCAGAAACATCGAGATCGCTCTTTTCGACCTATTTAATGCGAGAAACACGTTATCTGGTGTTTTCACCACTCCACAGTGCGTTTGATATGCAGAACCAGCGATATCTTGGTTTTCGTGGGGTTTCAAGCTGAGATATGCATTTTCTGCTTCAATCTTGGTGAGACTTCTGTCCGAAATATGCAGAATCATCTAGATCGCTCGTTTCGAGCTACTTAATGCGAGAAACACGTTATCTGGTGTTTTCACCACTCCACAGTGCGTTTGATATGCAGAACCGGCGACATCTTGGATTTCGTCGGGTTTCAAGCTGAGATATGCATTTTCTGCAATAATCTTGGTGAGACTTCTGTCAGAAGTATGCAGAATCATCGAGATCGCACTTTTCGAGGTATTTAATGCGAGAAACACGATATCTGGTGTTTTCAGCACTCCACAGTGCGTATGATATGCAGAACCGGCGATATCTTGGTTTTCGTGGGGTTTCAAGCTGAGATATGCATTCTCTGCGATAATCTTGGTGAGACTTCTGTCCGAAGTGTGCAGAATCATCGAGATCGCTCTTTTCGAGCTATGTAACGCGAGAAACACGTTTTCTGGGGTTTTCACCACACCACAGTTCGTTGGATATGCAGAACAGGTGATATCTTGGTTTTCAAGGGGTTTCAAGCAGAGATATGCATTTTCTGCGATAAACTTGGAGAGACTTCTGTCCGAAGTATGCTGAATCATCGAGATAGCACCTTTCGAGCTATTTAATGCGAGAAACACGTTCTCTGGTGTATTCTCCACTCCAAAGAACGTTTGACATGCAGAACCGGAGATATCTTGGTTTCGGTCGGGTTTCAAGCTGAGATATGCATTTTCTACGATAATCTTGGTGAGACGTCTGTCAGAAGTATGCAGAATCATCGGGATCGCTCTTTTCGAGCTATTTAATGCGAGAAACACGTTATCTGGTGTTTTCACCACTCCACAGTGCGTTTGATATGCAGAACCGGCGACATCTTGGCTTTCTTCGGGTATCAAGCTGAGATATGCATTTTCTACGATAATCTTGGTGAGACTTCTGGCAGAAGTATGCAGAATCATCTAGATCGCTCTTTTCGAGCTATTTAATGCGAGAAACACGTTGTCTGGTGTATTCACCACTCCACAGTACGTTTGACATGCAGTACCGGCGACATCTTGGATTTCGTCGGGGTTCAAGCTGAGATATGCATTTTCTACGATAATCTTGGTGAGACTTCTGTCAGAAGTATGCAGAATCATCTAGATCGTTCTTTTCGAGCTATTTAATTCGAGAAACACGTTATCTGGTTGTTTTCACCACTCCACAGTGCGTTTGATATGCAGAAGTGGCGACATCTTGATTTTCGTGAGATTTCAAACTGAGGTATGCATTTTCTGCGATAATCTTGGTGAGACTTCTGTCAGAAGTGTGCAGAATCATCTAGATCGCTCTTTTCGAGCTATGCAATGCGAAAAAACAAGTTTTCTTGTGTTTTCAACATTCCACAGTGCGTTTGATATGCAGAACCGGAGATATCTTGGTATCGGTCGGTTCTCAAGCTGAGATATGCATTTTCTGCGATAATCTTGGTGAGACTTCTGTCAGAAGTATGCAGAATCATCTAGATCGCTCTTTTCGAGCTATTTCATTCGAGAAACACGTTTTCTGGTGTTTTCACCACACCACAGTCCGTTTGATGTGCAGAACCGGAGATAACTTGGTTTTCGTGAGATTTCAAGCTGAGATATGAATTTTCTATGATAATCTTGGTGAGACATCTGTCAGAAGTATGCAGAATCATCGAGATCCCTCTTTTCGAGCTATTTCATTCGAGAAACACGTTATCTGGTGTTTTCACCACTCCACAGTGCGTTTGATATGCAGAATCGGCGATATCTTGATTTTCGTGGTGTGTCCAGCTGAGATATGCATTTTCTGCGATAATCTTGGTGAGACTTCTGTCAGAAGTGTGCAGAATCATCTAGATCGCTCTTTTCGAGCTATGCAATGCGAAAAAACAAGTTTTCTTGTGTTTTCAACATTCCACAGTGCGTTTGATATGCAGAACCGGAGATATCTTGGTATCGGTCGGTTCTCAAGCTGAGATATGCATTTTCTGCGATAATCTTGGTGAGACTTCTGTCAGAAGTATGCAGAATCATCTAGATCGCTCTTTTCGAGCTATTTCATTCGAGAAACACGTTATCTGGTGTTTTCACCACTCCACAGTGCGTTTGATATGCAGAACCAGCGACATCTTGGATTTCGTCGGGTTTCAAGCTGAGACATGCATTTTCTGCGATAATCTTGGGGAGTCTTCTGTCAGAAGTATGCAGAATCATCGAGATCCCTCTTTTCGAGCTAGTTAATGCGAGAAACACGTTTTCTGGGGTTTTCACCACTCCACAGTTCGTTGGATATGCAGAACCGGCGACATCTTGGCTGTCGTAGGGTTTCAAGCTGAGATATGCACTTTTTACGATAATCTTGGTGAGACCTCTGTCAGAAGTATGCAGAATCTTCGAGATCGCTCATTTCGATCTATTTAATGCGAGAAACACGTTGTCTAGTGTTTTCACCACTCCACAGAGCGTTTGATATGCAGTACCATCGATACCTTGGTTTTGGTGGGGTTTCAAGCTGAGATATGCATTTTCTAGGATAATCTTTGTGAGACTTCTGTCCGAAGTATGCTGAATCATCTAGATCGCTCTTTTCGAGCTAGTTAATGCGAGAAACACGTTATCTGGCGTTTTCACCACTCAACAGTGCGTATGATATGCAGAACGGACGATATCTTGGTTTTCGTGGGGCTTCAAGCTCAGATATGCATTTTCTGCGATAATCTTGGTGAGACTTCTGTCCGAAGTATGCAGAATCATCGGGATCGCTCTTTTCGTGCTATTTAATGCGAGAAACACGTTTTCTGGGGTTTTCACCACTCCACAGTTCGTAGGATATGCAGAACAGGAGATATCTTGATTTTCGTGGTTTTTCCAGCTGAGATATGCATTTTCAGCGATAATCTTGGTGAGTCTTCTGTCAGAAGTATGCAGAATCTTCGAGATCGCTCATTTCGAGCTAGTTAATGCGAGAAACACGTTATCTGGTGTTTTCACCACTCCACAGTGCGTTTGATATGCAGAACCGGCGACATCTTGGCTGTCGTAGGGTATCAAGCTGAGATATGCATTTTCTACGATAATCTTGGTGAGTCTTCTGTCAGAAGTATGCAGAATCTTCGAGATCACTCATTTCGAGCTAGTTAATGCGAGAAACACGTTATCTGGTGTTTTCACCACTCCACAGCGCGTTTGATATGCAGAACAGGAGATATCTTGGTTTTCGTGGGGTTTCAAGCTGAGATATGCATTTTCTGAGATAATCTTGGTGAGACCTCTGTCCGAAGTATGCAGAAACATCGAGATCGCTCTTTTCGACCTATTTAATGCGAGAAACACGTTATCTGGTGTTTTCACCAGTCCACAGTGCGTTTGATATGCAGAACCAGCGATATCTTGGTTTTCGTGGGGTTTCAAGCTGAGATATGCATTTTCAGCGATAATCTTGGTGAGACTTCTGTCCGAAGTATGCAGAAACATCGAGATCGCTCTTTTCGACCTATTTAATGCGAGAAACACGTTATCTGGTGTTTTCACCACTCCACAGAGCGTTTGATATGTAGAACCAGCGATATCTTGGTTTTCGTGGGGTTTCAAGCTGAGATATGCATTTTTTACGATAATCATGGTGAGACTTCTGTCCGAAGTATGCAGAATCATCGAGATCGCACTTTTCGAGGTATTTAATGCGAGAAACACGATATCTGGTGTTTTCAGCACTCCACAGTGCGTATGATATGCAGAACCGGCGATATCTTGGTTTTCGTGGGGTTTCAAGCTGAGATATGCATTCTCTGCGATAATCTTGGTGAGACTTCTGTCCGAAGTGTGCAGAATCATCGAGATCGCTCTTTTCGAGCTATGTAACGCGAGAAACACGTTTTCTGGGGTTTTCACCACACCACAGTTCGTTGGATATGCAGAACAGGTGATATCTTGGTTTTCAAGGGGTTTCAAGCAGAGATATGCATTTTCTGCGATAAACTTGGAGAGACTTCTGTCCGAAGTATGCTGAATCATCGAGATAGCACCTTTCGAGCTAGTTAATGCGAGAAAAACCTTATCTGGTGTTCTCACCACTCCACAGTGCGTTTGATATGCAGAACCGGCGATATCTGGGTTTTCGTGGGGTTTCAAGATGAGATATGCATTGTCTGCGATAATCTTGGTGAGACTTCTGTCCGAAGTATGCAGAAACATCGAGATCGCTCTTTTCGACCTATTTAATGCGAGAAACACGTTATCTGGTGTTTTCACCACTCCACAGTGCGTTTGATATGCAGAACCAGCGATATCTTGGTTTTCGTGGGGTTTCAAGCTGAGATATGCATTTTCTGCTTCAATCTTGGTGAGACTTCTGTCCGAAATATGCAGAATCATCTAGATCGCTCGTTTCGAGCTACTTAATGCGAGAAACACGTTATCTGGTGTTTTCACCACTCCACAGTGCGTTTGATATGCAGAACCGGCGACATCTTGGATTTCGTCGGGTTTCAAGCTGAGATATGCATTTTCTGCAATAATCTTGGTGAGACTTCTGTCAGAAGTATGCAGAATCATCGAGATCGCACTTTTCGAGGTATTTAATGCGAGAAACACGATATCTGGTGTTTTCAGCACTCCACAGTGCGTATGATATGCAGAACCGGCGATATCTTGGTTTTCGTGGGGTTTCAAGCTGAGATATGCATTCTCTGCGATAATCTTGGTGAGACTTCTGTCCGAAGTGTGCAGAATCATCGAGATCGCTCTTTTCGAGCTATGTAACGCGAGAAACACGTTTTCTGGGGTTTTCACCACACCACAGTTCGTTGGATATGCAGAACAGGTGATATCTTGGTTTTCAAGGGGTTTCAAGCAGAGATATGCATTTTCTGCGATAAACTTGGAGAGACTTCTGTCCGAAGTATGCTGAATCATCGAGATAGCACCTTTCGAGCTATTTAATGCGAGAAACACGTTCTCTGGTGTATTCTCCACTCCAAAGAACGTTTGACATGCAGAACCGGAGATATCTTGGTTTCGGTCGGGTTTCAAGCTGAGATATGCATTTTCTACGATAATCTTGGTGAGACGTCTGTCAGAAGTATGCAGAATCATCGGGATCGCTCTTTTCGAGCTATTTAATGCGAGAAACACGTTATCTGGTGTTTTCACCACTCCACAGTGCGTTTGATATGCAGAACCGGCGACATCTTGGCTTTCTTCGGGTATCAAGCTGAGATATGCATTTTCTACGATAATCTTGGTGAGACTTCTGGCAGAAGTATGCAGAATCATCTAGATCGCTCTTTTCGAGCTATTTAATGCGAGAAACACGTTGTCTGGTGTATTCACCACTCCACAGTGCGTTTGATATGCAGAAGTGGCGACATCTTGATTTTCGTGAGATTTCAAACTGAGGTATGCATTTTCTGCGATAATCTTGGTGAGACTTCTGTCAGAAGTGTGCAGAATCATCTAGATCGCTCTTTTCGAGCTATGCAATGCGAAAAAACAAGTTTTCTTGTGTTTTCAACATTCCACAGTGCGTTTGATATGCAGAACCGGAGATATCTTGGTATCGGTCGGTTCTCAAGCTGAGATATGCATTTTCTGCGATAATCTTGGTGAGACTTCTGTCAGAAGTATGCAGAATCATCTAGATCGCTCTTTTCGAGCTATTTCATTCGAGAAACACGTTTTCTGGTGTTTTCACCACACCACAGTCCGTTTGATGTGCAGAACCGGAGATAACTTGGTTTTCGTGAGATTTCAAGCTGAGATATGAATTTTCTATGATAATCTTGGTGAGACATCTGTCAGAAGTATGCAGAATCATCGAGATCCCTCTTTTCGAGCTATTTCATTCGAGAAACACGTTATCTGGTGTTTTCACCACTCCACAGTGCGTTTGATATGCAGAATCGGCGATATCTTGATTTTCGTGGTGTGTCCAGCTGAGATATGCATTTTCTGCGATAATCTTGGTGAGTCTTCTGTCAGAAGTATGCAGAATCATCGAGATCCCTCTTTTCGAGCTATTTAATGCGAGAAACACGTTATCTGGTTGTTTTCACCACTCCACAGTTCGTTTGGTATGCAGAACAGGCGATATCTTGATTTTCGTGGTTTTTCCAGCTGAGATATGCATTTTCAGCGATAATCTTGTTGAGTCTTCTGTCAGAAGTATGCAGAATATTCGAGATCGCTCATTTCGAGCTAGTTAATGCGAGAAACACGTTATCTGGTGTTTTCACCACTCCACAGATCGTTGTATATGCAGAACAGGAGATATCTTGGTTTTCGTGGGGTTTCTAGCAGAGATATGCATTATCTGCGATAATCATGGTGAGACTTCTGTCAGAAGTATGCAGAATCATCGGCATCTCCCTTTTCGACCTATTTAATGCGAGAAACACGTTCTCTGGTTGTTTTCTCCACTCCACAGTGGGTTTGATATGCAGAACCGGCGACATCTTGGATTTCGTCGGGGTTCAAGCTGAGACATGCATTTTCTGCGATAATCTTGGTGAGTCTTCTGTCAGAAGTATGCAGAATCTTCGAGATCGCTCTTTTCGAGCTAGTTAATGCGAGAAACACGTTATCTGGTGTTTTCACCACTCCACAGTTCGTTGTATATGCAGAACAGGAGATATCTTGGTTTTCGTGGGGTTTCTAGCAGAGATATGCATTATCTGCGATAATCATGGTGAGACTTCTGTTAGAAGTATGCAGAATCATCGAGATCGCACTTTTCGATCTATTTAATGCGAGAAACACGTTGTCTGGTTTTTTCACCACTCCACAGTTGGTTTGATATGCAGAACCGGCGATGTGTGGTTTTCGTCGGGTTTCAAGCTGTGATATGCATTTTCTGCGATAATCTTGGTGAGGCTTCAGTCAGAAGTATGCAGAATCATCTAGATCGCTCTTTTGGAGCTATTTAATGCGAAAAAACAAGTTTTCTGGTGTTTTCAACATTCGACAGTGCGTTTGATATGCAGAACCGGCGATATCTTGATTTTCGTGGTGTTTCCAGCTGAGATATGCATTTTCTGCGATAATCTTGGTGAGACTTCAGTCAGAAGTATGCAGAATCATCTAGATCGCTCTTTTCGAGCTATTTAATGCGAAACAACAAGTTTTCTGGTGTTTTCAACATTCCACAGTGCGTTTGATATGCAGAACCGGCGATATCTTGATTTTCGTGGTGTTTCCAGCTGAGATATGTATTTTCTGCGATAATCTTGGTGAGACTTCTGTCAGAAGTATGCAGAATCATCGGCATCTCCCTTTTCGAACTATTTAATGCGAGAAACACGTTCTCTGGTTGTTTTCACCACTCCACAGTGCGTTTGATTTCAGAACCGGCGATATCTTGATTTTCGTGGTGTTTCCAGCTGAGATATGCATTTTCTGCGATAATCTTGGTGAGACTTCTGTCAGACGTATGCAGAATCATCGGCATCTCCCTTTTCGACCTATTTAATGCGAGAAACACGTTCTCTGGTTGTTTTCACCACTCCACAGTGGGTTTGATATGCAGAACCGGCGACATCTTGATTTTCGTGAGGTTTCAAGCTGAGATATGCATTTTCAGCGATAATTTTGGTGAGTCTTTTGTCAGAAGTATGCAGAATCTTCGAGATCGCTCTTTTCGAGCAACTTAATGCGAGAAACACGATATCTGGTTGTTTTCACCACTCCACAGTGCGTTTGAAATGCAGAACGGGCGACATCATGATTTTCGTGGTGTTTCCAGCTGAGATATGCATTTTGTGCGATAATCTTGGTGAGTCTTCTGTCAGAAGTATGCAGAATCATCGAGATCCCTCTTTTCGAGCTAGTTAATGCGAGAAACACGTTATCTGGTGTTTTCACCACTCCACAGTGCGTTTGATATGCAGAACCGCGACATCTTGGCTGTCGTAGGGTATCAAGCTGAGATATGCATTTTCTACCATAATCTTGGTGAGACTTCTGTCAGAAGTATGCAGAATCATCGGGATCGCTATTTTCGAGCTATTTAATGCGAGAAACACGTTTTCTGGGGTTTTCACCACTCCACAGTTCGTTGGATATGCAGAACAGGAGATATCTTGGTTTTCGTAGGGTTTCTAGCAGAGACATGCATTTTCTGCGATAATCTTGGTGAGTCTTCTGTCAGAAGTATGCAGAATCATCGAGATCCCTCTTTTCGAGCTATTTAATGCGAGAAACACGTTAATTGGTGTTTTCACCACTCCACAGTGCGTTTGATATGCGGAACCAGCGACATCTTGGATTTCGTCGGGTTTCAAGCTGAGACATGCATTTTGTGCGATAATCTTGGTGAGTCTTCTGTCAGAAGTATGCAGAATCATCGAGATTCTTCTTTTCGAGCTAGTTAATGCGAGAAACACGTTATCTGGTGTTTTCACCACTCCACAGTGCGTTTGATATGCAGAACCGGCGCCATCTTGGCTGTCGTAGGCTATCAAGCTGAGATATGCATTTTCTAAAATAATCTTGGTGAGACTTCTGTCAGAAGTATGCAGAATCATCGGGATCCCTATTTTCGAGCTATTTAATGCGAGAAACACGTTTTCTGGGGTTTTCACCACTCCACAGTTCGTTGGATATGCAGAACAGGAGATATCTTGGTTTTCGTGGGGTTTCTAGTAGAGATATGCATTTTCTGCGATAATCATGGTGAGACTTCTGTTAGAAGTATGCAGAATCATCGAGATCGCACTTTTCAATCTATTTAATGCGAGAAACACGTTGTCTGGTGTTTTCACCACTCCACAGTTGGTTTGATATGCAGAACAGGCGATGTTTGATTTTCGTCGGGTTTCAAGCTGAGATATGCAGTGTCTGCGATAATCTAGGTGAGACTTCTGTCCGAAGAATGCAGATTCATCGAGACCGTACTTTTCGAGCTATTTTATGCGAGAAACACGTTTTCTGGTGTATTCACCACTCCACAGTTCGTTGGATATGCAGAACAGGTGATATCTTGGTTTTCGAGGGGTTTCAAGCTGAGATATGCATTTTCTGCGATAAACTTGGAGAGACTTCTGTCCGAAGTATGCTGAATCATCGAGATCGCACTTTTCGAGCTAGTTAATGCGAGAAAAAACCTTATCTGGTGTTTTCACCACTCCACAGTGCGTTTGATATGCAGAACCGGCGATATCTTGGATTTCGTGGGGTTTCAAGCTGAGATATGCATTGTCTGCGATAATCATGGTGAGACTTCTGTCCGAAGTGTGCAGAATCATCGAGATCGCTCTTTTCGAGATATTTAATGCGAGAAACACGTTTTCTGGGGTTTTCACCACACCACAATTCGTTGGATATGCAGAACAGGTGATATCTTTGTTTTCGAGGGGTTTCAAGCTGAGATATGCATTTTCTGCGATAAACTTGGAGAGATTTCTGTCTGAAGTATGCTGAATCATCGAGATCGCACTTTTCGAGCTAGTTAATGCGCGAAAAACCTTATCTGGTGTTTTCACCACCCCACAGTGCGTTTGATATGCAGAACCGGCGATATCTGGGTTTTCGTGGGGTTTCAAGCTGAGATATGCATTTTCTGCGATAATCTTGGTGAGACCTCTGTCCGAAGTATGCAGAAACATCGAGATCGCTCTTTTCGACCTATTTAATGCGAGAAACACGTTATCTGGTGTTTTCACCACTCCACAGTGCGTTTGATATGCAGAACCAGCGATATCTTGGTTTTCGTGGGGTTTCAAGCTGAGATATGCATTTTTTACGATAATCATGGTGAGACTACTGTCCGAAGTATGCAGAATCATCGAGATCGCACTTTTCGAGCTATTTAATGCGAGAAACACGATATCTGGTGTTTTCAGCGCTCCACAGTGCGTATGATATGCAGAACCGGCGATATCTTGGTTTTCGTGGGGTTTCAAGCTGAGATATGCATTGTCTGCGATAATCTTGGTGAGACTTCTGTCCGAAGTGTGCAGAATCATCGAGATCGCTCTTTTCGAGCTATTTAATGCGAGAAACACGTTTTCTGGGGTTTTCACCACACCACAGTTCGTTGGATATGCAGAACAGGTGATATCTTGGGTTTCGAGGGGTTTCAAGCTGAGATATGCATTTTCTGCGATAAACTTCGAGAGACTTCTGTCCGAAGTATGCTGAATCATCGAGATCGCACTTTCCGAGTTAGTTAATGCGAGAAAAACCTTATCTGGTGTTTTCACCACTCCACAGTGGGTTTGATATGCAGTACCAGCGATATCTTGGTTTTCGTGGGGTTTCAAGCTGAGATATGCATTTTTTACGGTAATCATGGTGAGACTACTGCCCGAAGTATGCAGAATCATCGAGATCGCACTCTTCGAGCTATTTAATGCGAGAAACACGATATCTGGTGTTTTCAGCACTCCACAGTGCGTTTGATATGCAGAACCAGCGATATCTTGGTTTTCGTGGGGTTTCATGCTGAGATATGAATTTTTTACGATAATCATGGTGAGACTACTGTCCGAAGTATGCAGAATCATCGAGATCGCACTTTTCGAGCTATTTAATGCGAGAAACACGTTTTCTGGGGTTTTCACCACTCCACAGTTCGTTGGATATGCAGAACAGGTGATATCTTGGTTTTCGAGGGGTTGCAAGCTGAGATATGCATTTTCTGCGATAATCTTGGTGAGACGTCTGTCAGACGTATGCAGAATCATCGGCATCTCCCTTTTCGACCTATTTAATGCGAGAAAAACCTTATCTGGTGTTTTCACCACCCCACAGTGCGTTTGATATGCAGAACCGGCGATATCTTGTTTTTCGTGGGGTTTCAAGCTGAGATATGCATTTTTTACGATAATCATGGTGAGACTACTGTCCGAAGTATGCAGAATCATCGAGATCGCACTTTTCGAGCTATTTAATGCGAGAAACACGATATCTGGTGTTTTCAGCACTCAACAGTGCGTATGATATGCAGAACCGACGATATCCTGGTTTTCGTGGGGTTTCAAGCTCAGATATGCATTTTCTGCGATAATCTTGGTGAGGCTTCTGTCCGAAGTATGCAGAGTCATCGAGATCGTACTTTTCGAGCTATTTAATGCGAGAAACACGTTTACTGGGGTTTTCACCACACCACAGATCGTTGGATATGCAGAACAGGTGATATCTTGGTTTTCGTGGGGTTTCAAGCTGAGATATGCACTTTTTACGATAATCTTGGTGGGACTTTTGTCAGAAGTATGCAGAATAATCTAGATCGTTCTTTTCGAGCTATTTAATTCGAGAAACACGTTATCTGGTTGTTTTCACCACTCCACAGTGCGTTTGATATGCAGAAGCTGCGACATCTTGATTTTCGTGAGATTTCAAACCTGAGGTATGCATTTTCTGCGATAAGCTTGGTGAGACTTCTGTTAGAAGTATGCAGAATCATCTAGATCGCCCGTTTCGAGCTATTTAATGCGAAAAAACAAGTTTTCTGGTGTTTTCACCACACCACAGTCCGTTTGATATGCAGAACCGGCGATATTTTGGTTTTCGTCGGGTTTCAAGCTGAGATATGCATTTTCTACGAAAATCTTGGTGAGACTTCAGTCCGAAGTATGCAGAATCATCGAGATCGCTCTATTCGAACTATTTAATGCGACAAAACGTTATCTGGTGTTTTCAGAACTCCACAGTGCGTTTGATATGCAGAACCAGCGATATCTCTGTTTTCGTGGGGTTTCAAGCTGAGATATGCATTTTTTACGATAATCATGGTGAGAGTACTGCCCGAAGTATGCAGAATCATCGAGATCGCACTCTTCGAGCTATTTAATGCGACAAACACGATATCTGGTGTTTTCAGCACTCCACAGTGCGTTTGATATGCAGAACCAGCGATATCTTGGTTTTCGTGGGGTTTCAAGCTGAGATATGCATTTTTTACGATAATCATGGTGAGACTACTGTCCGAAGTATGCAGAATCATCGAGATCACACTTTTCGAGCTATTTAATGCGAGAAACACGATATCTGGTGTTTTCAGCACTCCGCAGTGCGTATGATACGCAGAACCGGCGATATCTTGGTTTTCGTGGGGATTCAAGCTGAGATATGCATTGTCTGCGATAATCTTGGTGAGACTTCTGTCCGAAGTATGCAGAATCATCGAGATCGCACTTTTCGAGCTATTTAATGCGAGAAACACGATATCTGGTGTTTTCAGCGCTCCACAGTGCGTATGATATGCAGAACCGGCGATATCTTGGTTTTCGTGGGGTTTCAAGCTGAGATATGCATTGTCTGCGATAATCTTGGTGAGACTTCTGTCCGAAGTGTGCAGAATCATCGAGATCGCTCTTTTCGAGCTATTTAATGCGAGAAACACGTTTTCTGGGGTTTTCACCACACCACAGTTCGTTGGATATGCAGAACAGGTGATATCTTGGGTTTCGAGGGGTTTCAAGCTGGGATATGCATTTTCTGCGATAAACTTCGAGAGACTTCTGTCCGAAGAATGCTGAATCATCGAGATCGCACTTTCCGAGTTAGTTAATGCGAGAAAAACCTTATCTGGTGTTTTCACCACTCCACAGTGGGTTTGATATGCAGTACCAGCGATATCTTGGTTTTCGTGGGGTTTCAAGCTGAGATATGCATTTTTTACGATAATCTTGGTGAGACTTCTGTCCGAAGTATGCAGAATCATCGAGATCGCTCTATTCGAACTATTTAATGCGACAAAACGTTATCTGGTGTTTTCAGAACTCCACAGTGCGTTTGATATGCGGAACCAGCGATATCTCTGTTTTCGTGGGGTTTCAAGCTGAGATATGCATTTTTTACGATAATCATGGTGAGACTACTGCCCGAAGTATGCAGAATCATCGAGATCGCACTCTTCGAGCTATTTAATGCGAGAAACACGATATCTGGTGTTTTCAGCACTCCACAGTGCGTTTGATATGCAGAACCAGCGATATCTTGGTTTTCGTGGGGTTCCAAAGCTGAGATATGCATTTTTTACGATAATCATGGTGAGACTACTGTCCGAAGTATGCAGAATCATCGAGATCGCACTTTTCGAGCTATTTAATGCGAGAAACACGTTTTCTGGGGTTTTCACCACTCCACAGTTCGTTGGATATGCAGAACAGGTGATATCTTGGGTTTCGAAGGGTATCAAGCTGAGATATGCATTTTCTGCGATAAACTTCGAGAGACTTCTGTCCGAAGTATGCTGAATCATCGAGATCGCACTTTTCGAGCTAGTTAATGCGCGAAAAACCTTATCTGGTGTTTTCACCACCCCACAGTGCGTTTGATATGCAGAACCGGCGATATCTGGGTTTTCGTGGGGTTTAAGGCTGAGATATGCATTTTCTGCGATAATCTTGGTGAGACTACTGTCCGAAGTATGCAGAATAATCGAGATCGCACTTTTCGAGCTATTTAATGCGAGAAACACGATATCTGGTGTTTTCAGCACTCAACAGTGCGTATGATATGCAGAACCGACGATATCCTGGTTTTCGTGGGGTTTCAAGCTCAGATATGCATTTTCTGCGATAATCTTGGTGAGGCTTCTGTCCGAAGTATGCAGAGTCATCGAGATCGTACTTTTCGAGCTATTTAATGCGAGAAACACGTTTACTGGGGTTTTCACCACACCACAGTTCGTTGGATATGCAGAACAGGTGATATCTTGGTTTTCGTGGGGTTTCAAGCTGAGATATGCATTTTTTACGATAATCATGGTGAGACTACTGTCCGAAGTATGCAGAATCATCGAGATCGCACTTTTCGAGCTATTTAATGCGAGAAACACGATATCTGGTGTTTTCAGCACTCCGCAGTGCGTATGATACGCAGAACCGGCGATATCTTGGTTTTCGTGGGGATTCAAGCTGAGATATGCATTGTCTGCGATAATCTTGGTGAGACTTCTGTCCGAAGTGTGCAGAATCTTCGAGATCGCTCTTTTCGTGCTATTTAATGCGAGAAACACGTTTTTTGGGGTTTTCACCACACCACAGTTCGTTGGATATGCAGAACAGGTGATATCTTGGGTTTCGAAGGGTATCAAGCTGAGATATGCATTTTCTGCGATAAACTTCGAGAGACTTCTGTCCGAAGTATGCTGAATCATCGAGATCGCACTTTTCGAGCTAGTTAATGCGCGAAAAACCTTATCTGGTGTTTTCACCACCCCACAGTGCGTTTGATATGCAGAACCGGCGATATCTGGGTTTTCGTGGGGTTTCAAGCTGAGATATGCATTTTCTGCGATAATCTTGGTGAGACCTCTGTCCGAAGAATGCAGAAACATCGAGATCGCTCTTTTGGACCTATTTAATGCGAGAAACACGTTATCTGGTGTTTTCACCACTCCACAGTGCGTTTGATATGCAGAACCAGCGATATCTTGGTTTTCGTGGGGTTTCAAGCTGAGATATGCATTTTTTACGATAATCATGGTGAGACTACTGTCCGAAGTATGCAGTATCATCGAGATCGCACTTTTCGAGCTATTTGATGCGAGAAACACGATATCTGGTGTTTTCAGCACTCCACAGTGCGTATGATATGCAGAACCGGCGATATCTTGGTTTTCGTGGGGTTTCAAGCTGAGATATGCATTTTCTGCGATAAACTTCGAGAGACTTCTGTCCGAAGTATGCTGAATCATCGAGATCGCACTTTTCGAGCTAGTTAATGCGAGAAAAACCTTATCTGGTGTTTTAACCACTCCACAGTGGGTTTGATATGCAGTACCAGCGATATCTTGGTTTTCGTGGGGTTTCAAGCTGAGATATGCATTTTTTACGATAATCTTGGTGAGACTTCTGTCCGAAGTATGCAGAATCATCGAGATCGCTCTATTCGAACTATTTAATGCGACAAAACGTTATCTGGTGTTTTCAGCACTCCACAGTGCGTTTGATATGCAGAACCAGCGATATCTCTGTTTTCGTGGGGTTTCAAGCTGAGATATGCATTTTTTACGATAATCATGGTGAGACTACTGTCCGAAGTATGCAGAAACATCGAGATCGCTCTTTTCGAGCTATTTAATGCGAGAAACACGATATCTGGTGTTTTCACCACACCACAGTTCGTTGGATATGCAGAACAGGTGATATCTTGGGTTTCGAGGGGTATCAAGCTGAGATATGCATTTTCTGCGATAAACTTGGAGAGACTTCTGTCCGAAATATGCTGAATCATCGAGATCGCACTTTTCGAGCTAGTTAATGCGAGAAAAACCTTATCTGGTGTTTTCACCACCCCACAGTGCGTTTGATATGCAGAACCGGCGATATCTTGGTTTTCGTGGGGTTTCAAGCTGAGATATGCATTTTTTACGATAATCATGGTGAGACTACTGTCCGAAGTATGCAGAATCATCGAGATCGCACTTTTCGAGCTATTTAATGCGAGAAACACGATATCTGGTGTTTTCAGCACTCAACAGTGCGTATGATATGCAGAACCGACGATATCCTGGTTTTCGTGGGGTTTCAAGCTCAGATATGCATTTTATGCGATAATCTTGGTGAGGCTTCTGTCCGAAGTATGCAGAGTCATCGAGATCGTACTTTTCGAGCTATTTAATGCGAGAAACACGTTTTCTGGGGTTTTCACCACACCACAGTTCGTTGGATATGCAGAACAGGTGATATCTTGGTTTTCGTGGGGTTTCAAGCTGAGATATGCATTTTCTACGATAATCTTGGTGAGACTTCTCTCAGAAGGATGCAGAATCTTCGAGATCGCTCTTTTCGAGCTACTTAATGCGAGATACACGTTATCTGGTGTTTTCACCACTCCACAGTGCGTTTGACATTCAGTACCGGCGACATCTTGGATTTCGTCGGGGTTCAAGCTGAGATATGCATTTTCTACGATGATCTTGGTGAGACTTCTGTCAGAAGTATGCAGAATAATCTAGATCGTTCTTTTCGAGCTATTTAATTCGAGAAACACGTTATCTGGTTGTTTTTACCACTCCACAGTGCGTTTGATATGCAGAAGCGGCGACATCTTGATTTTCGTGAGATTTCAAGCTGAGGTATGCATTTTCTGCGATAAGCTTGGTGAGACTTCTGTTAGAAGTATGCAGAATCATCTAGATCGCCCGTTTCGAGCTATCTAATGCGAAAAAACAAGTTTTCTGGTGTTTTCACCACACCACAGTCCGTTTGATATGCAGAACCGGCGACATCTTGGATTTCGTCGGGGTTCAATCTGAGATATGCACATTCTATGATAATCTTGGTGAGACTTCTGTCAGAAGTATGCAGAATCATCGGCATCTCCCTTTTCGACCTATTTAATGCGAGAAACACGTTCTCTGGTTGTTTTCACCACTCCACAGTGCGTTTGATATGCAGAACCGGCGATATCTTGATTTTCGTGGTGTTTCCAGCTGAGATATGCATTTTCTGCGATAATCCTGGTGAGACTTCTGTCAGACGTATGCAGAATCATCGGCATCTCCCTTTTCGACCTATTTAATGCGAGAAACACGTTCTTTGGTTGTTTTCACCACTCCACAGTGGGTTTGATATGCAGAACCGGCGACATCTTGATTTTCGTGAGGTTTCAAGTTGAGATATGCATTTTCAGCGATAATCTTGGTGAGTCTTTTGTCAGAAGTATGCAGAATCTTCGAGATCGCTCTTTTCGAGCAACTTAATGCGGGAAACACGATATCTGGTTGTTTTCACCACTCCACAGTGCGTTTGATATGCAGAACGGGCGACATCTTGATTTTCGTGGTGTTTCCAGCTGAGATATGCATTTTCTGCGATAATCTTGGTGAGTCTTCTGTCAGAAGTATGCAGAATCATCGAGATCCCTCTTTTCGAGGTATTTAATGCGAGAAACACGTTAATTGGTGTTTTCACCACTCCACAGTGCGTTTGATATGCGGAACCAGCGACATCTTGGATTTCGTCGGGTTTCAAGCTGAGACATGCATTTTCTGCGATAATCTTGGTGAGTCTTCTGTCAGAAGTATGCAGAATCATCGAGGTCCCTCTTTTCGAGCAAGTTAATGCGAGAAACACGTTATCTGGTGTTTTCACCACTCCACAGTGCGTTTGATATGCAGAACCGGCGACATCTTGGCTGTCGAAGGTTATCAAGCTGAGATATGCATTTTCTACCATAATCTTGGTGAGAGTTCTGTCAGAAGTATGCAGAATCATCGGGATCGCTATTTTCGAGCTATTTAATGCGAGAAACACGTTTTCTGGCGTTTTCACCACTCCACAGTTCGTTGGATATGCAGAACAGGAGATATCTTGGTTTTCGTAGGGTTTCTAGCAGAGACATGCATTTTCTGCGATAATCTTGGTGAGTCTTCTGTCAGAAGTATGCAGAATCATCGAGATCCCTCTTTTCGAGCTAGTTAATGCGAGAAACACGTTTTCTGGGGTTTTCACCACTCCACAGTTCGTTGGATATGCAGAACAGGAGATATCTTGGTTTTCGTGGGGTTGCTAGCAGAGATATGCATTTTCTGCGATAATCATGGTGAGACTTCTGTTAGAAGTATGCAGAATCATCGAGATCGCACTTTTCAATCAATTTAATGCGAGAAACACGTTATCTGGTTTTTTCACCACTACACCGTGCCTTTGATATGCAGTACCAGCGATATCTTGGTTTTCGTGGGGTTTCAAGCTGAGATATGCATTTTTTACGATAATCTTGGTGAGACTTCTGTCCGAAGTATGCTTAATCATCGAGATCGCTCTATTCGAGCTATTTAATGTGAGAAACACGTTATCTGGTGTTTCCAGCACTCCACAGTGCGTTTTATATGCAGAACCAGCGATATCTTGGCTTTCGTGGGGTTTCAAGCTGAGATATGCATTTTTTACGATAATCTTGGTGAGACTTCTGTCCGAAGTATGCTTAATCATCGAGATCGCTCTATTCGAGCTATTTAATGTGAGAAACACGTTATCTGGTGTTTCCAGCACTCCACAGTGCGTTTTATATGCAGAACCAGCGATATCTTGGCTTTGGTGGGGTTTCAAGCTGAGATATGCATTGTCTGCGATAATCAAGGTGAGACTTCTGTCCGAAGTATGCAGATTCATCGAGATCGTACTTTTCGAGCCATTTTATGCGAGAAACACGTTTTCTGGGGTTTTCACCACTCCACAGTTCGTTGGATATGCAGAACAGGTGATATCTTGGTTTTCGAGGGGTTTCAAGCTGAGATATGCATTTGCTGCGATAAACTTGGAGAGACTTCTGTCCGAAGTATGCTGAATCATCGAGATCGCACTTTTCGAGCTAGTTAATGCGAGAAAAACCTTATCTGGTGTTTTCACCACCCCACAGTGCGTTTGATATGCAGAACCGGCGATATCTGGGTTTTCGTGGGGTTTCAAGCTGAGATATGCATTTTCTGCGATAATCTTGGTGAGACCTCTGTCCGAAGTATGCAGAAACATCGAGATCGCTCTTTTCGACCTATTTAATGCGAGAAACACGTTATCTGGTGTTTTCACCACTCCACAGTGCGTTTGATATGCAGAACCAGCGATATCTTGGTTTTCGTGGGGGTTCAATCTGAGATATGCACATTCTATGATAATCTTGGTGAGACTTCTGTCAGAAGTATGCAGAATCATCGGCATCTCCCTTTTCGACCTATTTAATGCGAGAAACACGTTCTCTGGTTGTTTTCACCACTCCAGAGTGCGATTGATATGCAGAACCGGCGATATCTTGATTTTCGTGGTGTTTCCAGCTGAGATATGCATTTTCTGCGATAATCTTGGTGAGACTTCTGTCAGACGTATGCAGAATCATCGGCATCTCCCTTTTCGACCTATTTAATGCGAGAAACACGTTCTCTGGTTGTTTTCACCACTCCACAGTGGGTTTGATATGCAGAACCGGCGACATCTTGATTTTCGTGAGGTTTCAAGCTGAGATATGCATTTTCAGCGATAATCTTGGTGAGTCTTTTGTCAGAGGTATGCACAATCATCGAGATCGCTCTTTTCGAGCAACTTAATGCGGGAAACACGATATCTGGTTGTTTTCACCACTCCACAGTGCGTTTGATATGCAGAACGGGCGACATCTTGATTTTCGTGGTGTTTCCAGCTGAGATATGCATTTTCTGCGATAATCTTGGTGAGTCTTCTGTCAGAAGTATGCAGAATCATCGAGATCCCTCTTTTCGAGCTAGTTAATGCGAGAAACACATTTTCTGGTGTTTTCACCACTCCACAGTGCGTTTGATATGCGGAACCAGCGACATCTTGGATTTCGTCGGGTTTCAAGCTGAGACATGCATTTTCTGCGATAATCTTGGTGAGTCTTCTGTCAGAAGTATGCAGAATCATCGAGTTCCCTCTTTTCGAGCTAGTTAATGCGAGAAACACGTTATCTGGTGTTTTCACCACTCCATAGTGCGTTTGATATGCAGAACCGGCGACATCTTGGCTGTCGTAGGGTATCAAGCTGAGATATGCATTTTCTACCATAATCTTGGTGAGAGTTCTGTCAGAAGTATGCAGAATCATCGGGATCGCTATTTTCGAGCTATTTAATGCGAGAAACACGTTTTCTGGGGTTTTCACCACTCCACAGTTCGTTGGATATGCAGAACAGGAGATATCTTGGTTTTCGTAGGGTTTCTAGCAGAGACATGCATTTTCTGCGATAATCTTGGTGAGTCTTCTGTCAGAAGTATGCAGAATCATCGAGATCCCTCTTTTCGAGCTAGTTAATGCGAGAAACACGTTTTCTGGGGTTTTCACCACTCCACAGTTCGTTGGATATGCAGAACAGGAGATATCTTGGTTTTCGTGGGGTTTCTAGCAGAGATATGCATTTTCTGCGATAATCATGGTGAGACTTCTGTTAGAAGTATGCAGAATCATCGAGATCGCACTTTTCATCAATTTAATGCGAGAAACACGTTGTCTGGTGTTTTCTCCACTCCACAGTTGGTTTGATATGCAGAAAAGGCGATGTTTGGTTTTCGTCGGGTTTCAAGCTGAGATATGCATTTTCTGCGATAATCTTGGTGAGACTTCAGTCAGAAATATGCAGAATCTTCTAGATCGCTCTTTTCGAGCTATTTAATGCGAAAAAACATGTTTTCTGGTGTTTTCACCACTCCACAGTTCGTTGGATATGCAGAACAGGAGATATCTTGGTTTTCGTGGGGTTTCTAGCAGAGACATGCATTTTCAGCGATAATCTTGGTGAGTCTTCTGTCAGAAGTATGCAGAATCATCGAGATCCCTCTTTTCGAGCTAGTTAATGCGAGAAACACGTTATCTGGTTTTTTCACCACTACACAGTGCCTTTGATATGCAGTACCAGCGATATCTTGGTTTTCGTGGGGTTTCAAGCTGAGATATGCATTTTTTACGATAATCTTGGTGAGACTTCTGTCCGAAGTATGCTTAATCATCGAGATCGCTCTATTCGAGCTATTTAATGTGAGAAACACGTTATCTGGTGTTTCCAGCACTCCACAGTGCGTTTTATATGCAGAACCAGCGATATCTTGGCTTTCGTGGGGTTTCAAGCTGAGATATGCATTGTCTGCGATAATCTAGGTGAGACTTCTGTCCGAAGTATGCAGATTCATCGAGATCGTACTTTTCGAGCTATTTTATGCGAGAAACACGTTTTCTGGGGTTTTCACCTCTCCACAGATCGTTGGATATGCAGCACAGGTGATATCTTGGTTTTCGAGGGGTTTCAAGCTGAGATATGCATTTTCTGCGATAATCTTGGTGAGACTTCTGTCAGACGTATGCAGAATCATCGGCATCTCCCTTTTCGACCTATTTAATGCGAGAAACACGTTCTCTGGTTGTTTTCACCACTCCACAGTGGGTTTGATATGCAGAACCGGCGACATCTTGATTTTCGTGTGGTTTCAAGCTGAGATATGCATTTTCAGCGATAATCTTGGTGAGTCTTTTGTCAGAAGTATGCAGAATCTTCGAGATCGCCCTTTTCGACCTATTTAATGCGAGAAACACGTTCTCTGGTTGTTTTCACCACTCCACAGTGGGTTTGATATGCAGAACCGGCGACATCTTGATTTTCGTGAGGTTTCAAGCTGAGATATGCATTATCAGCGATAATCTTGGTGAGTCTTTTGTCAGAAGTATGCAGAATCTTCGAGATCGCTCTTTTCGAGCAACTTAATGCGAGAAACACGATATCTGGTTGTTTTCACCACTCCACAGTGCGTTTGATATGCAGAACCGGCGATATCTTGATTTTCGTTGTGTTTCCAGCTGAGATATGCATTTTCTGCGATAATCTTGGTGAGTCTTCTGTCAGAAGTATGCAGAATCATCGAGATCCCTCTTTGCGAGCTATTCAATGCGAGAAACACGTTAATTGGTGTTTTCACCACTCCACAGTGCGTTTGATATGCGGAACCAGCTACATCTTGGATTTCGTCGGGTTTCAAGCTGAGACATGCATTTTCTGCGATAATCTTGGGGAGTCTTCTGTCAGAAGTATGCAGAATCATCGAGGTCCCTCTTTTCGAGCTAGTTAATGCGAGAAACACGTTATCTGGTGTTTTCACCACTCCACAGTGCGTTTGATATGCAGAACCGGCGACATCTTGGCTGTCGTAGGGTATCAAGCTGAGATATGCATTTTCTACCATAATCTTGGTGAGAGTTCTGTCAGAAGTATGCAGAATCATCGGGATCGCTATTTTCGAGCTATTTAATGCGAGAAACACGTTTTCTGGGGTTTTCACCACTCCACAGATCGTTGGATATGCAGAACAGGAGATATCTTGGTTTTCGTAGGGTTTCTAGCAGAGACATGCATTTTCTGCGATAATCTTGGTGAGTCTTCTGTCAGAAGTATGCAGAATCATCGAGATCGCACTTTTCGAGCTAGTTAATGCGAGAAAAACCTTATCCGGTGTTTTCACCACCCCACAGTGCGTTTGATATGCAGAACCGGCGATATCTGGGTTTTCGTCGGGTTTCAAGCTGAGATATGCATTTTCTGCGATAATCTTGGTGAGACCTCTGTCCGAAGTATGCAGAAACATCGAGATCGCTCTTTTCGACCTATTTAATGCGAGAAACACGTTATCTGGTGTTTTCACCACTCCACAGAGCGTTTGATATGCAGAACCAGCGATATCTTGGTTTTCGTGGGGTTTCAAGCTGAGATATGCATTTTTTACGATAATCTTGGTGAGACATCTGTCCGAAGTATGCAGAATCATCGAGATCGCTCTATTCGAACTATTTAATGCGACAAAACGTTATCTGGTGTTTTCAGCACTCCACAGTGCGTTTGATATGCAGAACCAGCGATATCTCTGTTTTCGTGGGGTTTCAAGCTGAGATATGCACTTTTTACGATAATCTTGGTGAGACTTCTGTCCGAAGTATGCAGAATCATCGAGATCGCTCTTTTCGAGCTATTTAATGCGAGAAACACGTTATCTGGTATTTCCACCACTCCACAGAGCGTTTGATATGCAGTACCATCGATATCTTGGTTTTCGTGGGGTTTCAAGCTGAGATATGCATTTTCTAGGATAATCTTGGTGAGACTTCTGTCCGAAGTATGCTGAATCATCTAGATCGCTCTTTTCGAGCTATTTAATGCGAGAAACACGTTATCTGGTGTTTTCACCACTCCACGGTGCGTTTGATATGCAGAACCGGCGACATCTTGGCTGTCGTAGGGTATCAAGCTGAGATATGCATTTTCTACGATAATCTTGGTGAGACCTCTGTCAGAAGTATGCAGAATCTTCGAGATCGCTCATTTCGATCTATTTAATGCGAGAAACACGTTGTCTAGTGTTTTCACCACTCCACAGAGCGTTTGATATGCAGTACCATCGATATCTTGGTTTTCGTGGGGTTTCAAGCTGAGATATGCATTTTCTAGGATAATCTTAGTGAGACTTCTGTCCGAAGTATGCTGAATCATCTAGATCGCTCTTTTCGAGCTAGTTAATGCGAGAAACACGTTATCTGGCGTTTTCACCACTCAACAGTGCGTATGATATGCAGAACGGACGATATCTTGGTTTTCGTGGGGCTTCAAGCTTAGATATGCATTTTCTGCGATAATCTTGGTGAGACTTCTGTCCGAAGTATGCAGAATCATCGGGATCGCTCTTTTCGTGCTATTTAATGCGAGAAACACGATTTCTGGGGTTTTCACCACTCCACAGTTCGTAGGATATGCAGAACAGGAGATATCTTGATTTTCGTGGTTTTTCCAGCTGAGATATGCATTTTCAGCGATAATCTTGGTGAGTCTTCTGTCAGAAGTATGCAGAATCTTCGAGATCGCTCATTTCGAGCTAGTTAATGCGAGAAACACGTTATCTGGTGTTTTCACCACTCCACAGTGCGTTTGATATGCAGAACCGGCGACATCTTGGCTGTCGTAGGGTATCAAGCTGAGATATGCATTTTCTACGATAATCTTGGTGCGTCTTCTGTCAGAAGTATGCAGAATCTTCGAGATCGCTCATTTCGAGCTAGTTAATGCGAGAAACACGTTATCTGGTGTTTTCACCACTCCACAGCGCGTTTGATATGCAGAACAGGAGATATCTTGGTTTTCGTGGGGTTTCTAGCAGAGATATGCATTATCTGCGATAATCATGTTGAGACTTCTGTTAGAAGTATGCAGAATCTTCGAGATCGTACTTTTCGAGCTATTTTATGCGAGAAACACGTTTCCTGGGGTTTTCACCACTGCACAGTTCGTTGGATATGCAGAACAGGAGATATCTTGGTTTTCGTGGGTTTTCTAGCAGAGATATGCATTTTCTGCGATAATCATGGTGAGAATTCTGTTAGAAGTATGCAGAATCATCGAGATCGCACATTTCGAACTATTTAATGCGAGAAACACGTTATCTGGTGTTTTCACCACTCCACAGTGCGTTTGATATGCAGAACCAGCGATATCTTGGTTTTCGTGGGGTTTCAAGCTGAGATATGCATTTTTTACGGTAATCATGGTGAGACTTCTGTCCGAAGTATGCAGAATCATCGAGATCGCACTTTTCGAGCTATTTAATGCGAGAAACACGATATCTGGTGTTTTCAGCACTCCACAGTGCGTATGATATGCAGAACCGGCGATATCTTGGTTTTCGTGGGGTTTCAAGCTGAGATATGCATTCTCTGCGATAATCTTGGTGAGAGTTCTGTCCAAAGTGTGCAGAATCATCGAGATCGCTCTTTTCGAGCTATGTAATGCGAGAAACACGTTTTCTGGGGTTTTCACCACACCACAGTTCGTTGGATATGCGGAACAGGTGATATCTTGGTTTTCAAGGGGTTTCAAGCAGAGATATGCATTTTCTGCGATAAACTTGGAGAGACTTCTGTCCGAAGTATGCTGAATCATCGAGATAGCACCTTTCGAGCTAGTTAATGCGAGAAAAACCTTATCTGGTGTTCTCACCACTCCACAGTGCGTTTGATATGCAGAACCGGCGATATCTGGGTTTTCGTGGGGTTTCAAGATGAGATATGCATTGTCTGCGATAATCTTGGTGAGACTTCTGTCCGAAGTATGCAGAAACATCGAGATCGCTCTTTTCGACCTATTTAATGCGAGAAACACGTTATCTGGTGTTTTCACCACTCCACAGTGCGTTTGATATGCAGAACCAGCGATATCTTGGTTTTCGTGGGGTTTCAAGCTGAGATATGCATTTTTTTCGATAATCATGGTGAGACTTCTGTCAGAAGTATGCAGAATCATCGAGATCGCACTTTTCGAGCTATTTAATGCGAGAAACACGATATCTGGTGTTTTCAGCACTCCACAGTGCGTATGAAATGCAGAACCGGCGATATCTTGGTTTTCGTGGGGTTTCAAGCTGAGATATGCATTGTCTGCGATAATCTTGGTGAGACTTCTGTCCGAAGTATGCAGAAACATCGAGATCGCTCTTTTCGACCTATTTAATGCGAGAAACACGTTATCTGGTGTTTTCACCACTCCACAGTGCGTTTGATATGCAGAACGGACGATATCTTGGTTTTCGTGGGGCTTCAAGCTCAGATATGCATTTTCTGCGATAATCTTGGTGAGACTTCTGTCCGAAGTATGCAGAATCATCGGGATCGCTCTTTTCGTGCTATTTAATGCGAGAAACACGTTTTCTGGGGTTTTCACCACTCCACAGTTCGTAGGATATGCAGAACAGGAGATATCTTGATTTTCGTGGTTTTTCCAGCTGAGATATGCATTTTCAGCGATAATCTTGGTGAGTCTTCTGTCAGAAGTATGCAGAATCTTCGAGATCGCTCATTTCGAGCTAGTTAAAGCGAGAAACACGTTATCTGGTGTTTTCACCACTCCACAGCGCGTTTGATATGCAGAACAGGAGATATCTTGGTTTTCGTGGGGTTTCTAGCAGAGATATGCATTATCTGCGATAATCATGTTGAGACTTCTGTTAGAAGTATGCAGAATCTTCGAGATCGTACTTTTCGAGCTATTTTATGCGAGAAACACGTTTCCTGGGGTTTTCACCACTGCACAGTTCGTTGGATATGCAGAACAGGAGATATCTTGGTTTTCGTGGGTTTTCTAGCAGAGATATGCATTTTCTGCGATAATCATGGTGAGAATTCTGTTAGAAGTATGCAGAATCATCGAGATCGCACATTTCGAACTATTTAATGCGAGAAACACGTTATCTGGTGTTTTCACCACTCCACAGTGCGTTTGATATGCAGAACCAGCGATATCTTGGTTTTCGTGGGGTTTCAAGCTGAGATATGCATTTTTTACGGTAATCATGGTGAGACTTCTGTCCGAAGTATGCAGATTCATCGAGATCGTACTTTTCGAGCTATTTTATGCGAGAAACACGTTTTCTGGGGTTTTCACCTCTCCACAGATCGTTGGATATGCAGCACAGGTGATATCTTGGTTTTCGAGGGGTTTCAAGCTGAGATATGCATTTTCTGCGATAATCTTGGTGAGACTTCTGTCAGACGTATGCAGAATCATCGGCATCTCCCTTTTCGACCTATTTAATGCGAGAAACACGTTCTCTGGTTGTTTTCACCACTCCACAGTGGGTTTGATATGCAGAACCGGCGACATCTTGATTTTCGTGTGGTTTCAAGCTGAGATATGCATTTTCAGCGATAATCTTGGTGAGTCTTTTGTCAGAAGTATGCAGAATCTTCGAGATCGCCCTTTTCGACCTATTTAATGCGAGAAACACGTTCTCTGGTTGTTTTCACCACTCCACAGTGGGTTTGATATGCAGAACCGGCGACATCTTGATTTTCGTGAGGTTTCAAGCTGAGATATGCATTATCAGCGATAATCTTGGTGAGTCTTTTGTCAGAAGTATGCAGAATCTTCGAGATCGCTCTTTTCGAGCAACTTAATGCGAGAAACACGATATCTGGTTGTTTTCACCACTCCACAGTGCGTTTGATATGCAGAACCGGCGATATCTTGATTTTCGTTGTGTTTCCAGCTGAGATATGCATTTTCTGCGATAATCTTGGTGAGTCTTCTGTCAGAAGTATGCAGAATCATCGAGATCCCTCTTTGCGAGCTATTCAATGCGAGAAACACGTTAATTGGTGTTTTCACCACTCCACAGTGCGTTTGATATGCGGAACCAGCTACATCTTGGATTTCGTCGGGTTTCAAGCTGAGACATGCATTTTCTGCGATAATCTTGGGGAGTCTTCTGTCAGAAGTATGCAGAATCATCGAGGTCCCTCTTTTCGAGCTAGTTAATGCGAGAAACACGTTATCTGGTGTTTTCACCACTCCACAGTGCGTTTGATATGCAGAACCGGCGACATCTTGGCTGTCGTAGGGTATCAAGCTGAGATATGCATTTTCTACCATAATCTTGGTGAGAGTTCTGTCAGAAGTATGCAGAATCATCGGGATCGCTATTTTCGAGCTATTTAATGCGAGAAACACGTTTTCTGGGGTTTTCACCACTCCACAGATCGTTGGATATGCAGAACAGGAGATATCTTGGTTTTCGTAGGGTTTCTAGCAGAGACATGCATTTTCTGCGATAATCTTGGTGAGTCTTCTGTCAGAAGTATGCAGAATCATCGAGATCGCACTTTTCGAGCTAGTTAATGCGAGAAAAACCTTATCCGGTGTTTTCACCACCCCACAGTGCGTTTGATATGCAGAACCGGCGATATCTGGGTTTTCGTCGGGTTTCAAGCTGAGATATGCATTTTCTGCGATAATCTTGGTGAGACCTCTGTCCGAAGTATGCAGAAACATCGAGATCGCTCTTTTCGACCTATTTAATGCGAGAAACACGTTATCTGGTGTTTTCACCACTCCACAGAGCGTTTGATATGCAGAACCAGCGATATCTTGGTTTTCGTGGGGTTTCAAGCTGAGATATGCATTTTTTACGATAATCTTGGTGAGACATCTGTCCGAAGTATGCAGAATCATCGAGATCGCTCTATTCGAACTATTTAATGCGACAAAACGTTATCTGGTGTTTTCAGCACTCCACAGTGCGTTTGATATGCAGAACCAGCGATATCTCTGTTTTCGTGGGGTTTCAAGCTGAGATATGCACTTTTTACGATAATCTTGGTGAGACTTCTGTCCGAAGTATGCAGAATCATCGAGATCGCTCTTTTCGAGCTATTTAATGCGAGAAACACGTTATCTGGTATTTCCACCACTCCACAGAGCGTTTGATATGCAGTACCATCGATATCTTGGTTTTCGTGGGGTTTCAAGCTGAGATATGCATTTTCTAGGATAATCTTGGTGAGACTTCTGTCCGAAGTATGCTGAATCATCTAGATCGCTCTTTTCGAGCTATTTAATGCGAGAAACACGTTATCTGGTGTTTTCACCACTCCACGGTGCGTTTGATATGCAGAACCGGCGACATCTTGGCTGTCGTAGGGTATCAAGCTGAGATATGCATTTTCTACGATAATCTTGGTGAGACCTCTGTCAGAAGTATGCAGAATCTTCGAGATCGCTCATTTCGATCTATTTAATGCGAGAAACACGTTGTCTAGTGTTTTCACCACTCCACAGAGCGTTTGATATGCAGTACCATCGATATCTTGGTTTTCGTGGGGTTTCAAGCTGAGATATGCATTTTCTAGGATAATCTTAGTGAGACTTCTGTCCGAAGTATGCTGAATCATCTAGATCGCTCTTTTCGAGCTAGTTAATGCGAGAAACACGTTATCTGGCGTTTTCACCACTCAACAGTGCGTATGATATGCAGAACGGACGATATCTTGGTTTTCGTGGGGCTTCAAGCTTAGATATGCATTTTCTGCGATAATCTTGGTGAGACTTCTGTCCGAAGTATGCAGAATCATCGGGATCGCTCTTTTCGTGCTATTTAATGCGAGAAACACGATTTCTGGGGTTTTCACCACTCCACAGTTCGTAGGATATGCAGAACAGGAGATATCTTGATTTTCGTGGTTTTTCCAGCTGAGATATGCATTTTCAGCGATAATCTTGGTGAGTCTTCTGTCAGAAGTATGCAGAATCTTCGAGATCGCTCATTTCGAGCTAGTTAATGCGAGAAACACGTTATCTGGTGTTTTCACCACTCCACAGTGCGTTTGATATGCAGAACCGGCGACATCTTGGCTGTCGTAGGGTATCAAGCTGAGATATGCATTTTCTACGATAATCTTGGTGCGTCTTCTGTCAGAAGTATGCAGAATCTTCGAGATCGCTCATTTCGAGCTAGTTAATGCGAGAAACACGTTATCTGGTGTTTTCACCACTCCACAGCGCGTTTGATATGCAGAACAGGAGATATCTTGGTTTTCGTGGGGTTTCTAGCAGAGATATGCATTATCTGCGATAATCATGTTGAGACTTCTGTTAGAAGTATGCAGAATCTTCGAGATCGTACTTTTCGAGCTATTTTATGCGAGAAACACGTTTCCTGGGGTTTTCACCACTGCACAGTTCGTTGGATATGCAGAACAGGAGATATCTTGGTTTTCGTGGGTTTTCTAGCAGAGATATGCATTTTCTGCGATAATCATGGTGAGAATTCTGTTAGAAGTATGCAGAATCATCGAGATCGCACATTTCGAACTATTTAATGCGAGAAACACGTTATCTGGTGTTTTCACCACTCCACAGTGCGTTTGATATGCAGAACCAGCGATATCTTGGTTTTCGTGGGGTTTCAAGCTGAGATATGCATTTTTTACGGTAATCATGGTGAGACTTCTGTCCGAAGTATGCAGAATCATCGAGATCGCACTTTTCGAGCTATTTAATGCGAGAAACACGATATCTGGTGTTTTCAGCACTCCACAGTGCGTATGATATGCAGAACCGGCGATATCTTGGTTTTCGTGGGGTTTCAAGCTGAGATATGCATTCTCTGCGATAATCTTGGTGAGAGTTCTGTCCAAAGTGTGCAGAATCATCGAGATCGCTCTTTTCGAGCTATGTAATGCGAGAAACACGTTTTCTGGGGTTTTCACCACACCACAGTTCGTTGGATATGCGGAACAGGTGATATCTTGGTTTTCAAGGGGTTTCAAGCAGAGATATGCATTTTCTGCGATAAACTTGGAGAGACTTCTGTCCGAAGTATGCTGAATCATCGAGATAGCACCTTTCGAGCTAGTTAATGCGAGAAAAACCTTATCTGGTGTTCTCACCACTCCACAGTGCGTTTGATATGCAGAACCGGCGATATCTGGGTTTTCGTGGGGTTTCAAGATGAGATATGCATTGTCTGCGATAATCTTGGTGAGACTTCTGTCCGAAGTATGCAGAAACATCGAGATCGCTCTTTTCGACCTATTTAATGCGAGAAACACGTTATCTGGTGTTTTCACCACTCCACAGTGCGTTTGATATGCAGAACCAGCGATATCTTGGTTTTCGTGGGGTTTCAAGCTGAGATATGCATTTTTTTCGATAATCATGGTGAGACTTCTGTCAGAAGTATGCAGAATCATCGAGATCGCACTTTTCGAGCTATTTAATGCGAGAAACACGATATCTGGTGTTTTCAGCACTCCACAGTGCGTATGAAATGCAGAACCGGCGATATCTTGGTTTTCGTGGGGTTTCAAGCTGAGATATGCATTGTCTGCGATAATCTTGGTGAGACTTCTGTCCGAAGTATGCAGAAACATCGAGATCGCTCTTTTCGACCTATTTAATGCGAGAAACACGTTATCTGGTGTTTTCACCACTCCACAGTGCGTTTGATATGCAGAACGGACGATATCTTGGTTTTCGTGGGGCTTCAAGCTCAGATATGCATTTTCTGCGATAATCTTGGTGAGACTTCTGTCCGAAGTATGCAGAATCATCGGGATCGCTCTTTTCGTGCTATTTAATGCGAGAAACACGTTTTCTGGGGTTTTCACCACTCCACAGTTCGTAGGATATGCAGAACAGGAGATATCTTGATTTTCGTGGTTTTTCCAGCTGAGATATGCATTTTCAGCGATAATCTTGGTGAGTCTTCTGTCAGAAGTATGCAGAATCTTCGAGATCGCTCATTTCGAGCTAGTTAAAGCGAGAAACACGTTATCTGGTGTTTTCACCACTCCACAGCGCGTTTGATATGCAGAACAGGAGATATCTTGGTTTTCGTGGGGTTTCTAGCAGAGATATGCATTATCTGCGATAATCATGTTGAGACTTCTGTTAGAAGTATGCAGAATCTTCGAGATCGTACTTTTCGAGCTATTTTATGCGAGAAACACGTTTCCTGGGGTTTTCACCACTGCACAGTTCGTTGGATATGCAGAACAGGAGATATCTTGGTTTTCGTGGGTTTTCTAGCAGAGATATGCATTTTCTGCGATAATCATGGTGAGAATTCTGTTAGAAGTATGCAGAATCATCGAGATCGCACATTTCGAACTATTTAATGCGAGAAACACGTTATCTGGTGTTTTCACCACTCCACAGTGCGTTTGATATGCAGAACCAGCGATATCTTGGTTTTCGTGGGGTTTCAAGCTGAGATATGCATTTTTTACGGTAATCATGGTGAGACTTCTGTCCGAAGTATGCAGAATCATCGAGATCGCACTTTTCGAGCTATTTAATGCGAGAAACACGATATCTGGTGTTTTCAGCACTCCACAGTGCGTATGATATGCAGAACCGGCGATATCTTGGTTTTCGTGGGGTTTCAAGCTGAGATATGCATTGTCTGCGATAATCTTGGTGAGACTTCAGTCCGAAGTGTGCAGAATCATCGAGATCGCTCTTTTCGAGCTATTTAATGCGAGAAACACGTTTTCTGGGGTTTTCACCACACCACAGTTCGTTGGATATGCAGAACAGGTGATATCTTGGTTTTCGAGGGGTTTCAAGCTGAGATATGCATCTTCTGCGATAAACTTGGAGAGACTTCTGTCCGAAGTATGCTGAATCATCGAGATCGCTCTTTTCGAGCTATTTAATGCGAGAAACACGTTTTCTGGGGTTTTCACCACACCACAGTTCGTTGGATATGCAGAACAGGTGATATCTTGGTTTTCGAGGGGTTTCAAGCTGAGATATGCATCTTCTGCGATAAACTTGGAGAGACTTCTGTCCGAAGTATGCTGAATCATCGAGATCGCACTTTTCGAGATATTTAATGCGAGAAACACGATATCTGGTGTTTTCAGCACTCCACAGTGCGTATGATATGCAGAACCGGCGATATCTTGGTTTTCGTGGGGTTTCAAGCTGCGATATGCATTTTTTTCGATAATCATGGTGAGACTTCTGTCAGAAGTATGCAGAATCATCGAGATCGCACTTTTCGAGCTATTTTATGCGAGAAACACGTTTCCTGGGGTTTTCACCACTGCACAGTTCGTTGGATATGCAGAACAGGAGATATCTTGGTTTTCGTGGGTTTTCTAGCAGAGATATGCATTTTCTGCGATAATCATGGTGAGAATTCTGTTAGAAGTATGCAGAATCATCGAGATCGCACATTTCGAACTATTTAATGCGAGAAACACGTTATCTGGTGTTTTCACCACTCCACAGTGCGTTTGATATGCAGAACCAGCGATATCTTGGTTTTCGTGGGGTTTCAAGCTGAGATATGCATTTTTTACGGTAATCATGGTGAGACTTCTGTCCGAAGTATGCAGAATCATCGAGATCGCTCTTTTCGAGCTATGTAATGCGAGAAACACGTTTTCTGGGGTTTTCACCACACCACAGTTCGTTGGATATGCGGAACAGGTGATATCTTGGTTTTCAAGGGGTTTCAAGCAGAGATATGCATTTTCTGCGATAAACTTGGAGAGACTTCTGTCCGAAGTATGCTGAATCATCGAGATAGCACCTTTCGAGCTAGTTAATGCGAGAAAAACCTTATCTGGTGTTCTCACCACTCCACAGTGCGTTTGATATGCAGAACCGGCGATATCTGGGTTTTCGTGGGGTTTCAAGATGAGATATGCATTGTCTGCGATAATCTTGGTGAGACTTCTGTCCGAAGTATGCAGAAACATCGAGATCGCTCTTTTCGACCTATTTAATGCGAGAAACACGTTATCTGGTGTTTTCACCACTCCACAGTGCGTTTGATATGCAGAACCAGCGATATCTTGGTTTTCGTGGGGTTTCAAGCTGCGATATGCATTTTTTTCGATAATCATGGTGAGACTTCTGTCAGAAGTATGCAGAATCATCGAGATCGCACTTTTCGAGCTATTTAATGCGAGAAACACGATATCTGGTGTTTTCAGCACTCCACAGTGCGTATGAAATGCAGAACCGGCGATATCTTGGTTTTCGTGGGGTTTCAAGCTGAGATATGCATTGTCTGCGATAATCTTGGTGAGACTTCAGTCCGAAGTGTGCAGAATCATCGAGATCGCTCTTTTCGAGCTATTTAATGCGAGAAACACGTTTTCTGGGGTTTTCACCACACCACAGTTCGTTGGATATGCAGAACAGGTGATATCTTGGTTTTCGAGGGGTTTCAAGCTGAGATATGCATCTTCTGCGATAAACTTGGAGAGACTTCTGTCCGAAGTATGCTGAATCATCGAGATCGCTCTTTTCGAGCTATTTAATGCGAGAAACACGTTTTCTGGGGTTTTCACCACACCACAGTTCGTTGGATATGCAGAACAGGTGATATCTTGGTTTTCGAGGGGTTTCAAGCTGAGATATGCATCTTCTGCGATAAACTTGGAGAGACTTCTGTCCGAAGTATGCTGAATCATCGAGATCGCACTTTTCGAGATATTTAATGCGAGAAACACGATATCTGGTGTTTTCAGCACTCCACAGTGCGTATGATATGCAGAACCGGCGATATCTTGGTTTTCGTGGGGTTTCAAGCTGAGATATGCATTGTCTGCGATAATCTTGGTGAGACTTCTGTCCGAAGTATGCAGAAACATCGAGATCGCTCTTTTCGACCTATTTAATGCGAGAAACACGTTATCTGGTGTTTTCACCACTCCACAGTGCGTTTGATATGCAGAACGGACGATATCTTGGTTTTCGTGGGGCTTCAAGCTCAGATATGCATTTTCTGCGATAATCTTGGTGAGACTTCTGTCCGAAGTATGCAGAATCATCGGGATCGCTCTTTTCGTGCTATTTAATGCGAGAAACACGTTTTCTGGGGTTTTCACCACTCCACAGTTCGTAGGATATGCAGAACAGGAGATATCTTGATTTTCGTGGTTTTTCCAGCTGAGATATGCATTTTCAGCGATAATCTTGGTGAGTCTTCTGTCAGAAGTATGCAGAATCTTCGAGATCGCTCATTTCGAGCTAGTTAATGCGAGAAACACGTTATCTGGTGTTTTCACCACTCCACAGTGCGTTTGATATGCAGAACCGGCGACATCTCGGCTGTCGTAGGGTATCAAGCTGAGATATGCATTTTCTACGATAATCTTGGTGAGTCTTCTGTCAGAAGTATGCAGAATCTTCGAGATCGCTCATTTCGAGCTAGTTAATGCGAGAAACACGTTATCTGGTGTTTTCACCACTCCACAGCGCGTTTGATATGCAGAACAGGAGATATCTTGGTTTTCGTGGGGTTTCTAGCAGAGATATGCATTATCTGCGATAATCATGTTGAGACTTCTGTTAGAAGTATGCAGAATCTTCGAGATCGTACTTTTCGAGCTATTTTATGCGAGAAACACGTTTCCTGGGGTTTTCACCACTGCACAGTTCGTTGGATATGCAGAACAGGAGATATCTTGGTTTTCGTGGGTTTTCTAGCAGAGATATGCATTTTCTGCGATAATCATGGTGAGAATTCTGTTAGAAGTATGCAGAATCATCGAGATCGCACATTTCGAACTATTTAATGCGAGAAACACGTTGTCTGGTGTTTTCACAACTCCACAGTTGGTTTGATATGCAGAACCGGCGATATCTGGGTTTTCGTGGTGTTTAAAGCTGAGATATGCATTTTCTGAGATAATCTTGGTGAGACCTCTGTCCGAAGTATGCAGAAACATCGAGATCGCTCTTTTCGAGCTATTTAATGCGAGAAACACGTTATCCGGTGTTTTCACCACTCCACAGTGGGTTTGATATGCAGAACTGGCGACATCTTGGATTTCGTCGGGTTTCAAGCTGAGATAAGCATTTTCTACGATAATCTTGGTGAGACTTCTGTCAGAAGTTTGCAGAATCATCTAGATCGCTCTTTTCGAGCTACTTAATGCGAGAAACACGTTAACTGGTGTTTTCACCACTCCGCAGTGCGTTTGATATGTAGAACCAGCGATATCTGGGTTTTCGTGGGGTTTCAAGCTGAGATATGCATTTTCTGCGATAATCTTGGTGAGACTTCTGTCCGAAGTATGCAGAAACATCGAGAGCACTCTTTTCGAGCTATTTAATGGGAGAATCACGTTTTCTGGGGTTTTCACCACACCACAGTTCGTTGGATATGCAGAACCGGAGATATCTTGGTTTTCGTGGGGTTTCAAGCTGAGATATGCATTTTCTGCAATAATCTTGTTGAGACTTCTGTCCGAAGTATGCATAAAAATCGAGAGCGCTCTTTTCGAGCTATGTAATGCGAGTAACACGTTTTCTGGGGTTTTCACCACACCTCTGTTCGTTGGATATGCAGAACCGGAGATATCTTGGTTTTCCTGGGGTTTCAAGCTGAGATATGCATTTTCTGCGACAATCTTGGTGAGACTTCTGTCCGAAGTATGCAGAATCATCGGGATCGCTCTTATCGAGCTATTTAATGCGAGAATCACGTTTTCTGGGGAATTCACCACACCACAGTTCGTTGGATATGCAGATCCGGAGATATCTTGGTTTTCCTGGGGTTTCAAGCTGAGATATGCATTTTCTGCGACAATCTTGGTGAGACTTCTGTCCGAAGTATGCAGAATCATCGGGATCGCTCTTATCGAGCTATTTAATGCGAGAAACACGTTTTCTGGCGATTTCACCACAACACAGTGGGTTTGATATGCAGAACTGGCAACATCTTGGTTTTCGTGGGGTTTCCAGCTGAGACATACATTTTCTGCGATAATCATGGTGAGTCTTCTGTCAGAAGTATGCAGAATCTTCGAGATCGCTCTATTCGAGCTATTTAATGCGAGAAACACGTTATCTGGTTGTTTTCACCACTCCACAGTGCGTTTGATATGCAGAACCGGCGACATCTTGATTTTCGTGGGGTTTCTAGCTGAGATATGCATTTTCTGCGAAAATATTGGTGAGACTTCTGTCCGAAGTATGCAGAGTCATCGGGATCGCTCTTATCGAGCTATTTAATGCGAGAAACACGTTTTCTGGCGATTTCACCACAACACAGTGGGTTTGATATGCAGAACTGGCAACATCTTGGTTTTCGTGGGGTTTCCAGCTGAGACATACATTTTCTGCGATAATCATGGTGAGTCTTCTGTCAGAAGTATGCAGAATCTTCGAGATCGCTCTATTCGAGCTATTTAATGCGAGAAACACGTTATCTGGTTGTTTTCACCACTCCACAGTGCGTTTGATATGCAGAACCGGCGACATCTTGATTTTCGTGTGGTTTCTAGTTGAGATATGCATTTTCTGCGATAATCATGGTGAGACTTCTGTTACAAGTATGCAGAATCATCGAGATCGCACATTTCGATCTATTTAATGCGAGAAACACGTTATCCGGTGTTTTCACCACTCCACAGTGGGTTTGACATGCAGAACTGGCGACATCTTGGATTTCGTCGGGTTTCAAGCTGAGATATGCATTTTCTACGATAATCTTGGTGAGACTTCTGTCCGATGTATGCAGAATCATCGAGATCGATCTTTTCGAGCTATTTAATGCGAGAAACACGTTATCCGGTGTTTTCACCACTCCACAGTGGGTTTGATATGCAGAACTGGCGACATCTTGGTTTTCGTGGGGTTTCCAGCTGAGACATACATTTTCTGCGATAATCATGGTGAGTCTTCTGTCAGAAGTATGCAGAATCTTCGAGATCGCTCTATTCGAGCTATTTAATGCGAGAAACACGTTATCTGGTTGTTTTCACCACTCCACATTGCGTTTGATATGCAGAACCGGCGACATCTTGATTTTCGTGGGGTTTCTAGCTGAGATATGCATTTTCTGCGAAAATATTGGTGAGACTTCTGTCCGAAGTATGCAGAGTCATCGAGATCGTACTTTCCGAGCTATTTAATGCGAGAAACACGTTTTCTGGGGTTTTCACCACTCCACAGTTGGTTTGATATGCAGAACCGGCGATGTTTGGTTTTCGTCGGGTTTCAAGTTGAGATATGCATTTTCTACGATAATCTTGGAGAAACATCTGTCCGAAGTATGCAGAATCATCAAGATCGCTCTTTTCGAGCTTTTTAATGCGAAAAAACAAGTTTTCTGGTGTTTTCACCACTCCACAGTGCGTTTGATATGCAGAACCGGCGACATCTTGGATTTCGTCGGGGTTCAAGCTGAGATATGCAATTCCTGCGATAATCTTGGTGAGAAATCTGTCCGAAGTATGCTTAATCATCGAGATCGCTCGTTTCCAGCTATTTAATGCGAGAAACACGTTATCTGGTGTTTTCACCACTCCACAGTGCGTGTGATATGCAGAACCGACGATATCCTGGTTTTCGTGGGGTTTCAAGCTCAGATGTGCATTTTCAGCGATAATCTTGGTGAGAGTTCTGTCCGAAGTATGCAGAATCATCGAGATCGCTCTATTCGAGCTATTTAACGCGACAAAACGTTATCTGGTGTTTTCAGCACTCCACAGTGTGTTTGATATGCAGAACCAGCGATATCTTGGTTTTCGTGGGGTTTCAAGCTGAGATATGCATTTTCTCCGATAAACATGGAGAGACTTCTGTCCGAATTAGGCTGAATCATCCAGATCGCTCTTTTCGAGCTAGTTAATGCGAGAAAAACCTTGTCAGGGGTTTTCACCACTCCACAGTGCGTTTGATATGCAGAACCAGCGATATCTTGGCTTTCGTTGGGTTTCAAGCTGAGATATGCATTTTTTACGATAATCTTGGTGAGACTTCTGTCCGAAGTATGCAGAATCATCGAGATCGCTCTTTTCGAGCTATTTGATGCGAGAAACACGTTAACTGGTGTTTCCACCACTCCACAGTGCGTTTGATATGCAGAACCGGCGACATCTTGGATTTCGTCGGGGTTCAAGCTGAGATATGCATTTTCTACGATAATCTTGGTGAGACGTCTGTCAGAAGTATGCAGAATCATCGGGATCGCTTTTTTCGAGATATCTAATGCGAGAAACACGTTTTCTGGGGTTTTCACCACACCACTGTTCGTTGGATATGCAGAACCGGAGATATCTTGGTTTTCGTGGGGTTTCAAGCTGAAATATGCATTTTCTGCGATAATCTTGGTGAGACTTCTGTCCGATGTATGCAGAATCATCGAGATCGCTCTTTTCGAGCTATTTAATGCGAGAGACACGTTAACTGGTGTTTTCACCACTCCACAGTGCGTATGATGTGCAGAACCGACGATATCCTGGTTTTCGTGGGGTTTCAAGCTCAGATATGCATTTTCTGCGATAATATTGGTGAGACTTCAGACAGAAGTATGCAGAATCATCTAGATCACTCTTTTCGAGCTATTTAATGCGAGAAACACGTTATCCGGTGTTTTCACCACTCCACAGTGGGTTTGATATGCAGAACTGGCGACATCTTGGATTTCGTCGGGTTTCAAGCTGAGATATGCATTTTCTACGATAATCTTGGTGAGACTTCTGTCAGAAGTTTGCAGAATCATCTAGATCGCTCGTTTCGAGATATTTAATGCGAAAAAACAAGTTTTCTGGTGTTTTCACCACTCCACAGTGCGTCTGATATGCAGAACCGGCGATATCTTGGTTTTCGTGGGGTTTCCAGCTGAGACATGCATTTTCTGCGATAATCTTGGTGAGTCTTCTGTCAGAAGTATGCAGAATCTTCGAGATCGCTCTATTCGAGCTATTTAATGCGAGAAACACGTTATCTGGTTGTTTTCACCACTCCACAGTGCGTTTGATATGCAGAACCGGCGACATCTTGATTTTCGTGGGGTTTCTAGCTGAGATATGCATTTTCTGCGAAAATATTGGTGAGACTTCTGTCCGAAGTATGCAGAGTCATCGAGATCGTACTTTTCGAGCTATTTAATGCGAGAAACACGTTTTCTGGGGTTTTCACCACTCCACAGTTGGTTTGATATGCAGAACCGGCGATGTTTGGTTTTCGTCGGGTTTCAAGTTGAGATATGCATTTTCTACGATACTCTTGGTGAAACATCTGTCCGAAGTATGCAGAATCATCAAGATCGCTCTTTTCGAGCTATTTAATGCGAAAAAACAAGTTTTCAGGTGTTTTCACCACTCCACAGTGCGTTTGATATGCAGAACCGGCGACATCTTGGATTTCGTCGGGGTTCAAGCTGAGATATGCAATTCCTGCGATAATCTTGGTGAGAAATCTGTCCGAAGTATGCTTAATCATCGAGATCGCTCGTTTCCAGCTATTTAATGCGAGAAACACGTTATCTGGTGTTTTCACCACTCCACAGTGCGTGTGATATGCAGAACCGACGATATCCTGGTTTTCGTGGGGTTTCAAGCTCAGATGTGCATTTTCAGCGATAATCTTGGTGAAAGTTCTGTCCGAAGTATGCAGAATCATCGAGATCGCTCTATTCGAGCTATTTAACGCGACAAAACGTTATCTGGTGTTTTCAGCACTCCACAGTGTGTTTGATATGCAGAACCAGCGATATCTTGGTTTTCGTGGGGTTTCAAGCTGAGATATGCATTTTCTCCGATAAACATGGAGAGACTTCTGTCCGAATTAGGCTGAATCATCCAGATCGCTCTTTTCGAGCTAGTTAATGCGAGAAAAACCTTGTCAGGGGTTTTCACCACTCCACAGTGCGTTTGATATGCAGAACCAGCGATATCTTGGCTTTCGTTGGGTTTCAAGCTGAGATATGCATTTTTTACGATAATCTTGGTGAGACTTCTGTCCGAAGTATGCAGAATCATCGAGATCGCTCTTTTCGAGCTATTTGATGCGAGAAACACGTTAACTGGTGTTTCCACCACTCCACAGTGCGTTTGATATGCAGAACCGGCGACATCTTGGATTTCGTCGGGGTTCAAGCTGAGATATGCATTTTCTACGATAATCTTGGTGAGACGTCTGTCAGAAGTATGCAGAATCATCGGGATCGCTTTTTTCGAGATATCTAATGCGAGAAACACGTTTTCTGGGGTTTTCACCACACCACTGTTCGTTGGATATGCAGAACCGGAGATATCTTGGTTTTCGTGGGGTTTCAAGCTGAAATATGCATTTTCTGCGATAATCTTGGTGAGACTTCTGTCCGATGTATGCAGAATCATCGAGATCGCTCTTTTCGAGCTATTTAATGCGAGAGACACGTTAACTGGTGTTTTCACCACTCCACAGTGCGTATGATGTGCAGAACCGACGATATCCTGGTTTTCGTGGGGTTTCAAGCTCAGATATGCATTTTCTGCGATAATATTGGTGAGACTTCAGACAGAAGTATGCAGAATCATCTAGATCACTCTTTTCGAGCTATTTAATGCGAGAAACACGTTATCCGGTGTTTTCACCACTCCACAGTGGGTTTGATATGCAGAACTGGCGACATCTTGGATTTCGTCGGGTTTCAAGCTGAGATATGCATTTTCTACGATAATCTTGGTGAGACTTCTGTCAGAAGTTTGCAGAATCATCTAGATCGCTCGTTTCGAGATATTTAATGCGAAAAAACAAGTTTTCTGGTGTTTTCACCACTCCACAGTGCGTCTGATATGCAGAACCGGCGATATCTTGGTTTTCGTGGGGTTTCCAGCTGAGACATGCATTTTCTGCGATAATCTTGGTGAGTCTTCTGTCAGAAGTATGCAGAATCTTCGAGATCGCTATATTCGAGCTATTTAATGCGAGAAACACGTTATCTGGTTGTTTTCACCACTCCACAGTGCGTTTGATATGCAGAACCGGCGACATCTTGATTTTCGTGGGGTTTCTAGCTGAGATATGCATTTTCTGCGAAAATATTGGTGAGACTTCTGTCCGAAGTATGCAGAGTCATCGAGATCGTACTTTTCGAACTATTTAATGCGAGAAACACGTTTTCTGGGGTTTTCACCACTCCACAGTTGGTTTGATATGCAGAACCGGCGATGTTTGGTTTTCGTCGGGTTTCAAGTTGAGATATGCATTTTCTACGATAATCTTGGTGAAACATCTGTCCGAAGTATGCAGAATCATCAAGATCGCTCTTTTCGAGCTATTTAATGCGAAAAAACAAGTTTTCAGGTGTTTTCACCACTCCACAGTGCGTTTGATATGCAGAACCGGCGACATCTTGGATTTCGTCGGGGTTCAAGCTGAGATATGCAATTCCTGCGATAATCTTGGTGAGACTTCTGTCCGAAGTATGCTGAATCATCGAGATCGCTCGTTTCGAGCTATTTAATGCGAGAAACACGTTATCTGGTGTTTTCTCCACTCCACAGTGCGTATGATGTGCAGAACCAACGATATCCTGCTTTTCGTGGGGTTTCAAGCTCAGATATGCATTTTGTGCGATAATATTGGGGAGACTTCAGACAGAAGTATGCAGAATCATCGAGATCACACTTTTCGAGCTATTTAATGCGAGAAACACGTTATCTGGTGTTTTCACTACTCCACAGTTGGTTTGATATGCAGAACCGGAGATAATTTGGTTTTCGTGGGGTTTCAAGCTGAGATATGCATTTTCTGCGATAATCTTGGTGAGACTTCTGTCCGTAGTATGCAGAATCATCGCGATCGCTCTTATCGAGCTATTTAATGCGAGAAACATGTTATCTGGTGTTTTCAGCACTCCACAGTGCGTTTGATATGCAGAACCGGCGACATCTTGATGTTCGTGAGGTTTCAAGCTGAGATATGCATTTTCTGCGATAATATTGGTGAGACTTCTGTCCGAAGTATGCAGAATCATCTAGATCGCTCGTTTCGAGATATTTAATGCGAAAAAACAAGTTTTCTGGTGTTTTCACCACTCCACAGTGCGTCTGATATGCAGAACCGGCGACATCTTGATTTTCGTGGTGTTTCCACCTGGGATGTGCATTTTCTGCGATAATCTTGGTGAGACTTCAGTCAGAAGTATGCAGAAAAATTGAGAGCGCTCTTATCGAGCTATTTAATGCGAGAAACACGTTATCTGGTGTTTTCAGCACTCCACAGTGCGTTTGATATGCAGAACCGGCGACATCTTGATGTTCGTGAGGTTTCAAGCTGAGATATGCATTTTCTGCGATAATATTGGTGAGACTTCTGTCCGAAGTATGCAGAATCATCGATATCGCTCTTTTAGAGCTATTTAATGCGAGCAACACGTTATGTGGTGTATTCACCACTCCACAGTACGTTAGACATGCAGAACCGGAGGTATCTTCGTTTCGGTCGGGTTTCAAGCTGAGGTATGCATTTTCTACGACAATATTGGTGAGACCTCTGTCAGAAGTATGCAGAACCTTCGAGAACGCTCTTTTCGAGCTACTTAATGCGAGAAACACGTTTTCTGGTGTTTTCACCACCCCTCAGTGCGTTTGATATGCAGAACCGGCGACATCGTGGTTTTCGTCGGGTTTCAAGCTGAGATATGCATTTTCTGCGATAATATTGGTGAGACTTCTGTCCGAAGTATGCAGAATCATCGATATCGCTCTTTTCGAGCTATTTAATGCGAGAAACACGTTGTCTGGTGTTTTGACCACTCCACAGTGCGTTTGATATGTAGAGCCGCCGATAACTTGGTTTTCGTGGGGTTTCCAGCTGAAATATGCATTTTCTGCGATAATCTTGGTGTTTCATCTATGAGAAGTATGCAGAATCATCGAGAACGTTCCTTTCGAGCTAGTTAATGCGAGAAACACGTTTTCTGGTGTTTTCACCACTCCACAGTGCGTCTGATATGCAGAACCGGCGATATCTTGATTTTCGTGGTGTTTCCAGCTGAGATATGCATTTTCTGCGATAATCTTGGTGAGACTTCTGTCAGAAGTACGCAGAATCATCTAGATCGCTCGTTTCGAGCTATTTAATGCGAGAAACACGTTATCTGGTGTTTTCACCACTCCACAGTGCGTTTGATATGCAGAACCGGCGACATCTTGGCTGTCGTAGGGTATCAAGCTGAGATATGCATTTTCTACGATAATCTTGGTGAGTCTTCTGTCAGAAGTATGCAGAATCTTCGAGATCGCTCATTTCGAGCTAGTTAATGCGAGAAACACGTTATCTGGTGTTTTCACCACTCCACAGCGCGTTTGATATGCAGAACAGGAGATATCTTGGTTTTCGTGGGGTTTCTAGCAGAGATATGCATTATCTGCGATAATCATGTTGAGACTTCTGTTAGAAGTATGCAGAATCTTCGAGATCGTACTTTTCGAGCTATTTTATGCGAGAAACACGTTTCCTGGGGTTTTCACCACTGCACAGTTCGTTGGATATGCAGAACAGGAGATATCTTGGTTTTCGTGGGTTTTCTAGCAGAGATATGCATTTTCTGCGATAATCATGGTGAGAATTCTGTTAGAAGTATGCAGAATCATCGAGATCGCACATTTCGAACTATTTAATGCGAGAAACACGTTGTCTGGTGTTTTCACCACTCCACAGTTGGTTTGATATGCAGAACCGGCGATATCTGGGTTTTCGTGGGGTTTAAAGCTGAGATATGCATTTTCTGAGATAATCTTGGTGAGACCTCTGTCCGAAGTATGCAGAAACATCGAGATCGCTCTTTTCGACCTATTTAATGCGAGAAACACGTTATCTGGTGTTTTCACCAGTCCACAGTGCGTTTGATATGCAGAACCAGCGATATCTTGGTTTTCGTGGGGTTTCAAGCTGAGATATGCATTTTCAGCGATAATCTTGGTGAGACTTCTGTCCGAAGTATGCAGAAACATCGAGATCGCTCTTTTCGACCTATTTAATGCGAGAAACACGTTATCTGGTGTTTTCACCACTCCACAGTGCGTTTGATATGCAGAACCAGCGATATCTTGGTTTTCGTGGGGTTTCAAGCTGAGATATGCATTTTTTACGATAATCATGGTGAGACTTCTGTCCGAAGTATGCAGAATCATCGAGATCGCACTTTTCGAGCTATTTAATGCGAGAAACACGATATCTGGTGTTCTCACCACTCCACAGTGCGTTTGATATGCAGAACCGGCGATATCTGTGTTTTCGTGGGGTTTCAAGATGAGATATGCATTGTCTGCGATAATCTTGGTGAGACTTCTGTCCGAAGTATGCAGAAACATCGAGATCGCTCTTTTCGACCTATTTAATGCGAGAAACACGTTATCTGGTGTTTTCACCACTCCACAGTGCGTTTGATATGCAGAACCAGCGATATCTTGGTTTTCGTGGGGTTTCAAGCTGAGATATGCATTTTTTTCGATAATCATGGTGAGACTTCTGTCAGAAGTATGCAGAATCATCGAGATCGCACTTTTCGAGCTATTTAATGCGAGAAACACGATATCTGGTGTTTTCAGCACTCCACAGTGCGTATGAAATGCAGAACCGGAGATATCTTGGTTTTCGTGGGGTTTCAAGCTGAAATATGCATTTTCTGCGATAATCTTGGTGAGACTTCTGTCCGATGTATGCAGAATCATCGAGATCGCTCTTTTCGAGCAATTTAATGCGAGAAACACGTTATCCGGTGTTTTCACCACTCCACAGTGGGTTTGATATGCAGAACTGGCGACATCTTGGATTTCGTCGGGTTTCAAGCTGAGATATGCATTTTCTACGATAATCTTGGTGAGACTTCTGTCAGAAGTTTGCAGAATCATCTAGATCGCTCTTTTCGAGCTACTTAATGCGAGAAACACGTTAACTGGTGTTTTCACCACTCCGCAGTGCGTTTGATATGTAGAACCAGCGATATCTGGGTTTTCGTGGGGTTTCAAGCTGAGATATGCATTTTCTGCGATAAACATGGAGAGACTTCTGTCCGAATTAGGCTGAATCATCGAGATCGCTCTTTTCGAGCTAGTTAATGCGAGAAAAACCTTGTCAGGGGTTTTCACCACTCCACAGTGCGTTTGATATGCAGAACCAGCGATATCTTGGCTTTCGTTGGGTTTCAAGCTGAGATATGCATTTTTTACGATAATCTTGGTGAGACTTCTGTCCGAAGTATGCAGAATCATCGAGATCGCTCTTTTCGAGCTATTTGATGCGAGAAACACGTTAACTGGTGTTTCCACCACTCCACAGTGCGTTTGATATGCAGAACCGGCGACATCTTGGATTTCGTCGGGGTTCAAGCTGAGATATGCATTTTCTACGATAATCTTGGTGAGACTTCTGTCAGAAGTATGCAGAATCATGGGGATCGCTTTTTTCGAGATATCTAATGCGAGAAACACGTTTTCTGGGGTTTTCACCACACCACAGTTCGTTGGATATGCAGAACCGGAGATATCTGGGCTTTCGTGGGGTTTCAAGCTGAGATATGCATTTTCTGCGATAATCTTGGTGAGACTTCTGTCCGAAGTATGCAGAAACATCGAGAGCGCTCTTTTCGAGCTATTTAATGCGAGAAACACGTTTTCTGGGGTTTTCACCACACCACTGTTCGTTGGATATGCAGAACCGGAGATATCTTGGTTTTCGTGGGGTTTCAAGCTGAAATATGCATTTTCTGCGATAATCTTGGTGAGACTTCTGTCCGATGTATGCAGAATCATCGAGATCGCTCTTTTCGAGCTATTTAATGCGAGAGACACGTTAACTGGTGTTTTCACCACTCCACAGTGCGTATGATGTGCAGAACCGACGATATCCTGGTTTTCGTGTGGTTTCAAGCTCAGATATGCATTTTCTGCGATAATATTGGTGAGACTTCAGACAGAAGTATGCAGAATCATCTAGATCACTCTTTTCGAGCTATTTAATGCGAGAAACACGTTATCCGGTGTTTTCACCACTCCACAGTGGGTTTGATATGCAGAACTGGCGACATCTTGGATTTCGTCGGGTTTCAAGCTGAGATATGCATTTTCTACGATAATCTTGGTGAGACTTCTGTCAGAAGTTTGCAGAATCATCTAGATCGCTCGTTTCGAGATATTTAATGCGAAAAAACAAGTTTTCTGGTGTTTTCACCACTCCACAGTGCGTCTGATATGCAGAACCGGCGATATCTTGGTTTTCGTGGGGTTTCCAGCTGAGACATGCATTTTCTGCGATAATCTTGGTGAGACTTCTGTCCGAAGTATGCAGAATCATCGAGATCGCTCTTTTCGAGGTATTTGATGCGAGAAACACGTTAACTGGTGTTTCCACCACTCCACAGTGCGTTTGATATGCAGAACCGGCGACATCTTGGATTTCGTCGGGGTTCAAGCTGAGATATGCATTTTCTACGATAATCTTGGTGAGACTTCTGTCAGAAGTATGCAGAATCATCGGGATCGCTTTTTTCGAGATATCTAATGCGAGAAACACGTTTTCTGGGGTTTTCACCACACCACAGTTCGTTGGATATGCAGAACCGGAGATATCTGGGCTTTCGTGGGGTTTCAAGCTGAGATATGCATTTTCTGCGATAATCTTGGTGAGACTTCTGTCCGAAGTATGCAGAAACATCGAGATCGTACTTTTCGAGCTATTTAATGCGAGAAACACGTTTTCTGGGGTTTTCACCACTCCACAGTTGGTTTGATATGCAGAACCGGCGATGTTTGGATTTCGTCGGGTTTCAAGTTGAGATATGCATTTTCTACGATAATCTTGTTGAGACTTCTGTCCGAAGTATGCTGAATCATCGAGATCGCTCGTTTCGAGCTATTTAATGCGAGAAACACGTTATCTGGTGTTTTCTCCACTCCACAGTGCGTATGATGTGCAGAACCAACGATATCCTGCTTTTCGTGGGGTTTCAAGCTCAGATATGCATTTTGTGCGATAATATTTGGGAGACTTCAGACAGAAGTATGCAGAATCATCGAGATCACACTTTTCGAGCTATTTAATGCGAGAAACACGTTATCTGGTGTTTTCACTACTCCACAGTTGGTTTGATATGCAGAACCGGAGATAATTTGGTTTTCGTGGGGTTTCAAGCTGAGATATGCATTTTCTGCGATAATCTTGTTGAGACTTCTGTCCGTAGTATGCAGAATCATCGCGATCGCTCTTATCGAGCTATTTAATGCGAGAAACATGTTATTTGGTGTTTTCAGCACTCCACAGTGCGTTTGATATGCAGAACCGGCGACATCTTGATGTTCGTGAGGTTTCAAGCTGAGATATGCATTTTCTGCGATAATATTGGTGAGACTTCTGTCCGAAGTATGCAGAATCATCTAGATCGCTCGTTTCGAGATATTTAATGCGAAAAAACAAGTTTTCTGGTGTTTTCACCACTCCACAGTGCGTCTGATATGCAGAACCGGCGACATCTTGATTTTCGTGGTGTTTCCACCTGGGATATGCATTTTCTGCGATAATCTTGGTGAGACTTCAGTCAGAAGTATGCAGAAAAATTGAGAGCGCTCTTATCGAGCTATTTAATGCGAGAAACACGTTATCTGGTGTTTTCAGCACTCCACAGTGCGTTTGATATGCAGAACCGGCGACATCTTGATGTTCGTGAGGTTTCAAGCTGAGATATGCATTTTCTGCGATAATATTGGTGAGACTTCTGTCCGAAGTATGCAGAATCATCGATATCGCTCTTTTAGAGCTATTTAATGCGAGCAACACGTTATGTGGTGTATTCACCACTCCACAGTACGTTAGACATGCAGAACCGGAGGTATCTTCGTTTCGGTCGGGTTTCAAGCTGAGGTATGCATTTTCTACGACAATATTGGTGAGACCTCTGTCAGAAGTATGCAGAACCTTCGAGAACGCTCTTTTCGAGCTACTTAATGCGAGAAACACGTTTTCTGGTGTTTTCACCACCCCTCAGTGCGTTTGATATGCAGACCCGGCGACATCGTGGTTTTCGTCGGGTTTCAAGCTGAGATATGCATTTTCTGCGATAATATTGGTGAGACTTCTGTCCGAAGTATGCAGAATCATCGATATCGCTCTTTTCGAGCTATTTAATGCGAGAAACACGTTGTCTGGTGTTTTGACCACTCCACAGTGCGTTTGATATGTAGAGCCGCCGATAACTTGGTTTTCGTGGGGTTTCCAGCTGAAATATGCATTTTCTGCGATAATCTTGGTGTTTCATCTATGAGAAGTATGCAGAATCATCGAGAACGCTCCTTTCGAGCTAGTTAATGCGAGAAACACGTTTTCTGGTGTTTTCACCACTCCACAGTGCGTCTGATATGCAGAACCGGCGATATCTTGATTTTCGTGGTGTTTCCAGCTGAGATATGCATTTTCTGCGATAATCTTGGTGAGACTTCAGTCAGAAGTACGCAGAATCATCTAGATCGCTCGTTTCGAGCTATTTAATGCGAGAAACCCGTTATCTGGTTGTTTTCACCACTCCATAGTGCGTTTGATATGCAGAACCGGCGACATCTTGATTTTCGTGAGGTTTCTAGATGAGATATGCATTTTCTGCGATAATATTGGTGAGACGTCACGTCAGAAGTATGCAGAATCATCTAGATCGCTCGTTTGGAGCTATTTAATGCGAGAAACACGTTATCTGGTGTTTTCACCACTCCACAGTGCGTTTGATATGCAGAACCGGCGACATCTTGATTTTCGTGGTGTTTCCAGCTGGGATATGCATTTTCTGCGATAATCTTGGTGAGACTTCAGTCAGAAGTATGCAGAAAAATCGAGAGCGCTCTTTTCGAGCTATTTAATGCGAGAAACACGTTTTCTGGGGTTTTCACCACACCTCTGTTCGTTGGATATGCAGAACCGGAGATATCTTGGTTTTCCTGGGGTTTCAAGCTGAGATATGCATTTTCTGCGATAATCTTGGTGAGACTTTAGTCAGAACTATGCAGAATCATCTAGAACGCTCGTTTCGAGCTATTTAATGCGAGAAACACGTTATCTGGTGTTTTCACCACTCCACAGTGCGTTTGATATGCAGAACCGGCGACATCTTGATTTTCGTGGTGTTTCCAGCTGGGATATGCATTTTCTGCGATAATCTTGGTGAGACTTCAGTCAGAAGTATGCAGAAAAATCGAGAGCGCTCTTTTCGAGCTATTTAATGCGAGAAACACGTTTTCTGGTGTTTTCACCACTCCATAGTGCGTCTGATATGCAGAACCGGCGATATCTTGGTTTTCGTGGGGTTTCCAGCTGAAATATGCATTTTCTGCGATAATCTTGGTGAGACTTTAGTCAGAACTATGCAGAATCATCTAGATCGCTCGTTTCGAGCTATTTAATGCGAAATAACAAGTTTTCTGGTGTTTTGACCACTCCACAGTGCGTTTGATATGTAGAGCCGCCGATAACTTGGTTTTCGTGGGGCTTCCAGCTGAAATATGCATTTTCTGCGATAATCTTTGTGTTTCATCTATGAGAAGTATGCAGAATCATCTAGATCGCTCTTTGCGAGCTATTTAAATCGAGAAACACGTTTTCTGGTGTATTCCCCACCCCACAGTGCGTTTGATATGCAGAACCGGCGACATCGTTGTTTTGGTCGGGTTTCAAGCTGAGATATGCATTTTCTGCGATCATATTGGTGAGACTTCAGTCAGAAGTATGCAGAATCACCTAGATCGCTCGTTTCGAGCTGTTTAATGCGAGAAACACGTTATCTGGTGTTTTCACCACTCCACAGTGCGTTTAACTTGCAGAACCGGCGACATCTTGGATTTCGTCGGGGTTCAAGCTGGGATATGCATTTTCAACGATAATCTTGGTAAGAATTCTGTCAGAAGTATGCAGTATCATCTAGATCGCTCTTTTCGAGCTACTTAATGCGAGAAACACGTTTTCTGGTGTTTTGACCACTCCACAGTGCGTTTGATATGTAGAACCGCCGATAACTTGGATTTCGTGGGGATTCCAGCTGAAATATGCATTTTCTGCGATAATATTTGTGAGACTTCAGTCAGAAGTATGCAGAATCATCGCGATCGCTCTATTCGAGCTATTTAATGCGAGAAACACGTTATCTGGTGTTTTCATCACTCCACAGGGCGTTTGATATGCAGAACCGGCGATATCTTGGTTTTCGTGAGGTTTCAAGCTGAGATATGCATTTTCTGCGATAATCTTGGTGAGTCTTCTGTCAGAAGTATGCAGAATCATCTAGATCGCTCTTTTCGAGCTATTTGATGCGAGAAACACGTTTTCTGGTGTTTTCACCACTCCACAGTGCGTTTGATATGCAGAACAGTCGACATCGTGGTTTTCGTCGGGTTTCAAGCTGAAAGATGCATTTTCTGCGATAATCTTGGTGAGTCTTCTGTCAGAAGTATGCAGAATCATCTAGATCGCTCTTTTCGAGCTATTTGATGCGAGAAACACGTTTTCTGGTGTTTTCACCACGCCACAGTGCGTTTGATATGCAGAACCGGCGACATCGTGGTTTTCGTCGGGTTTCAAGCTGAGATATGCATTTTCTGCGATCATATTGGTGAGACTTCAGTCAGAAGTATGCAGAATCATCTAGATCGCTCGTTTCGAGCTATTTAAAGCGCGAAACACGTTATCTGGTTGTTTTCACCACTCCGTAGTGCGTCTGATATGCAGAACCGGCGATATCTTGGTTTTCGTGGGGTTTCCAGCTGAGATATGCATTTTCCGCGATAATCTTGGTGAGTCTTCTGTCAGAAGTATGCAGAATCATCTAGATCGCTCTTTTCGAGCTATTTGATGCGAGAAACACGTTTTCTGGTGTTTTCACCACGCCACAGTGCGTTTGATATGCAGAACCGGCGACATCGTGGTTTTCGTCGGGTTTCAAGCTGAGATATGCATTTTCTGCGATCATATTGGTGAGACTTCAGTCAGAAGTATGCAGAATCATCTAGATCGCTCGTTTCGAGCTATGTAAAGCGCGAAACACGTTATCTGGTTGTTTTGACCACTCCACAGTGCGTTTGATATGTAGAGCCGCCGATAACTTGGTTTTCGTGGGGTTTCCAGCTGAAATATGCATTTTCTGCGATAATCTTGGTGTTTCATCTATGAGAAGTATGCAGAATCATCGAGAACGCTCTTTTCGAGCTGGTTAATGCGAGATACACGTTTTCTGATGTTTTCACCACTCCATAGTGCGTCTGATATGCAGAACCGGCGATATCTTGGTTTTCGTGGGGTTTCCAGCTGAGATATGCAATTTCTGTGATAATCTTGGTGAGTCTTCTGTCAGAAGTATGCAGAATCATCTAGATCGCTCTTTTCGAGCTATTTAATGCGAGAAACACGTTTTCTGGTGTTTTCACCACGCCACAGTGCGTTTGATATGCAGAACCGGCGACATCGTGGTTTTCGTCGGGTTTCAAGCTGAGATATAGCATTTTCTGCGATAATATTGGTGAGACTTCAGTCAGAAGTATGCAGAATCATCTAGATCGCTCGTTTCGAGCTATTTAAAGCGAGAAACACGTTATCTGGTTGTTTTCACCACTCCACAGTGCGTTTGATATGCAGAACCGGCGATATCTTGGTTTTCGTGGGGTTTCCAGCTGAGATATGCATTTTCTGCGATAATCTTGGTGAGACTTTAGTCAGAACTATGCAAAATCATCTAGATTGCTCGTTTCGAGCTATTTAATGCGAAAAAACAAGTTTTCTGGTGTTTTGACCACTCCTCAGTGCGTTTGATATGTAGAGCCGCCGATAACTTGGTTTTCGTGGGGCTTCCAGCTGAAATATGCATTTTCTGCGATAATCTTTGTGTTTCATCTATGAGAAGTATGCAGAATCATCTAGATCGCTCTTTTCGAGCTATTTAAATCGAGAAACACGTTTTCTGGTGTATTCACCACCCCACAGTGCGTTTGATATGCAGAACCGGCGACATCGTGGTTTTGGTCGGAGTTCAAGCTGGGATATGCATTTTCAACGATAATCTTGGTAAGAATTCTGTGAGAAGTATGCAGTATCATCTAGATCGCTCTTTTCGAGCTACTTAATGCGAGAAACACGTTTTCTGGTGTTTTGACCACTCCACAGTGCGTTTGATATGTAGAACCGCCGATAACTTGGTTTTCGTGGGGATTCCAGCTGAAATATGCATTTTCTGCGATAATATTGGTGAGACTTCAGTCAGAAGTATGCAGAATCATCTAGATCGCTCGTTTCGAGTTATTTAATGCGAGAAACACGTTATCTGGTTGTTTTCACCACTCCACAGTGCGTTTGATATGCAGAACCGGCGACATCTTGATTTTCGTGAGGTTTCAAGCTGAGATATGCATTTTCTGCGATAATCTTGGTGAGTCTTCGGTCAGAAGTATGCAGAATCATCTAGATCGCTCTTTTCGAGCTATTTGATGCGAGAAACACGTTTTCTGGTGTTTTCACCACTCCACAGTGCGTTTGATATGCAGAACAGTCGACATCGTGGTTTTCGTCGGGTTTCAAGCTGAGATATGCATTTTCTGCGATCATATTGGTGAGTCTTCTGTCAGAAGTATGCAGAATCATCTAGATCGCTCTTTTCGAGCTATTTGATGCGAGAAACACGTTTTCTGGTGTTTTCACCACTCCACAGTGCGTTTGATATGCAGAACCGGCGACATCTTGATTTCCGTGAGGTTTCAAGCTGAGATATGCATTTTCTGCGATAATCTTGGTGAGTCTTCTGTCAGAAGTATGCAGAATCATCTAGATCGCTCTTTTCGAGCTATTTGATGCGAGAAACACGTTTTCTGGTGTTTTCACCACTCCACAGTTCGTTTGATATGCAGAACCGGCGACATCGTGTTTTTCGTCGGGTTTCAAGCTGAGATATGCATTTTCTGCGATCATATTGGTGAGACTTCAGTCAGAAGTATGCAGAATCATCTAGATCGCTCTTTTCGAGCTATTTGATGCGAGAAACACGTTTTCTGGTGTTTTCACCACGCCACAGTGCGTTTGATATGCAGAACCGGCGATATCTTGGTTTTCGTGGGGTTTCCAGCTGAGATATGCATTTTCCGCGATAATCTTGGTGAGTCTTCTGTCAGAAGTATGCAGAATCATCTACATCGCTCTATTCGAGCTATTTGATGCGAGAAACACGTTTTCTGGTGTTTTCACCACTCCACAGTGCGTTTGATATGCAGAACCGGCGACATCTTGATTTCCGTGAGGTTTCAAGCTGAGATATGCATTTTCTGCGATAATCTTGGTGAGTCTTCTGTCAGAAGTATGCAGAATCATCTAGATCGCTCTTTTCGAGCTATTTGATGCGAGAAACACGTTTTCTGGTGTTTTCACCACTCCACAGTGCGTTTGATATGCAGAACCGGCGACATCTTGATTTCCGTGTGGTTTCAAGCTGAGATATGCATTTTCTGCGATAATCTTGGTGAGTCTTCTGTCAGAAGTATGCAGAATCATCTAGATCGCTCTTTTCGAGCTATTTGATGCGAGAAACACGTTTTCTGGTGTTTTCACCACGCCACAGTGCGTTTGATATGCAGAACCGGCGATATCTTGGTTTTCGTGGGGTTTCCAGCTGAGATATGCATTTTCCGCGATAATCTTGGTGAGTCTTCTGTCAGAAGTATGCAGAATCATCTACATCGCTCTATTCGAGCTATTTGATGCGAGAAACACGTTTTCTGGTGTTTTCACCACGCCACAGTGCGTTTGATATGCAGAACCGGCGACATCGTGGTTTTCGTCGGGTTTCAAGCTGAGATATGCATTTTCTGCGATCTAATTGGTGAGACTTCAGTCAGAAGTATGCAGAACCATCTAGATCGCTCGTTTCGAGCTATCTAAAGCGCGAAACACGTTATCTGGTTGTTTTGACCACTCCACAGTGCGTTTGATATGTAGAGCCGCCGATAACTTGGTTTTCGTGGGGTTTCCAGCTGAAATATGCATTTTCTGCGATAATCTTGGTGTTTCATCTATGAGAAGTATGCAGAATCATCGAGAACGCTCTTTTCGAACTGGTTAATGCGAGATACACGTTTTCTGATGTTTTCACCACTCCATAGTGCGTCTGATATGCAGAACCGGCGATATCTTGGTTTTCGTGGGGTTTCCAGCTGAGATATGCAATTTCTGTGATAATCTTGGTGAGTCTTCTGTCAGAAGTATGCAGAATCATCTAGATCGCTCTTTTCGAGCTATTTAATGCGAGAAACACGTTTTCTGGTGTTTTCACCACGCCACAGTGCGTTTGATATGCAGAACCGGCGACATCGTGGTTTTCGTCGGGTTTCAAGCTGAGATATGCATTTTCTGCGATCTAATTGGTGAGACTTCAGTCAGAAGTATGCAGAACCATCTAGATCGCTCGTTTCGAGCTATCTAAAGCGCGAAACACGTTATCTGGTTGTTTTGACCACTCCACAGTGCGTTTGATATGTAGAGCCGCCGATAACTTGGTTTTCGTGGGGTTTCCAGCTGAGATATGCATTTTCTGCGATAATCTTGGTGAGTCTTCTGTCAGAAGTATGCAGAATCATCTAGATCGCTCTTTTCGAGCTATTTAATGCGAAAAAACAAGTTTTCTGGTGTTTTCACCACTCCACAGTGCGTTTGATATGCAGAACCGGCGACATCTCTGGGTTTTCGTCGGGGTTCAAGCTGAGATATGCAATTCCTGCGATAATCTTGGTGAGAAATCTGTCCGAAGTATGCTTAATCATCGAGATCGCTCGTTTCCAGCTATTTAATGCGAGAAACACGTTATCTGGTGTTTTCACCACTCCACAGTGCGTGTGATATGCAGAACCGACGATATCCTGGTTTTCGTGGGGTTTCAAGCTCAGATGTGCATTTTCAGCGATAATCTTGGTGAGAGTTCTGTCCGAAGTATGCAGAATCATCGAGATCGCTCTATTCGAGCTATTTAACGCGACAAAACGTTATCTGGTGTTTTCAGCACTCCACAGTGTGTTTGATATGCAGAACCAGCGATATCTTGGTTTTCGTGGGGTTTCAAGCTGAGATATGCATTTTCTCCGATAAACATGGAGAGACTTCTGTCCGAATTAGGCTGAATCATCGAGATCGCTCTTTTCGAGCTAGTTAATGCGAGAAAAACCTTGTCAGGGGTTTTCACCACTCCACAGTGCGTTTGATATGCAGAACCAGCGATATCTTGGCTTTCGTTGGGTTTCAAGCTGAGATATGCATTTTTTACGATAATCTTGGTGAGACTTCTGTCCGAAGTATGCAGAATCATCGAGATCGCTCTTTTCGAGCTATTTGATGCGAGAAACACGTTAACTGGTGTTTCCACCACTCCACAGTGCGTTTGATATGCAGAACCGGCGACATCTTGGATTTCGTCGGGGTTCAAGCTGAGATATGCATTTTCTACGATAATCTTGGTGAGACTTCTGTCAGAAGTATGCAGAATCATGGGGATCGCTTTTTTCGAGATATCTAATGCGAGAAACACGTTTTCTGGGGTTTTCACCACACCACAGTTCGTTGGATATGCAGAACCGGAGATATCTGGGCTTTCGTGGGGTTTCAAGCTGAGATATGCATTTTCTGCGATAATCTTGGTGAGACTTCTGTCCGAAGTATGCAGAAACATCGAGAGCGCTCTTTTCGAGCTATTTAATGCGAGAAACACGTTTTCTGGGGTTTTCACCACACCACTGTTCGTTGGATATGCAGAACCGGAGATATCTTGGTTTTCGTGGGGTTTCAAGCTGAAATATGCATTTTCTGCGATAATCTTGGTGAGACTTCAGACAGAAGTATGCAGAATCATCTAGATCACTCTTTTCGAGCTATTTAATGCGAGAAACACGTTATCCGGTGTTTTCACCACTCCACAGTGGGTTTGATATGCAGAACTGGCGACATCTTGGATTTCGTCGGGTTTCAAGCTGAGATATGCATTTTCTACGATAATCTTGGTGAGACTTCTGTCAGAAGTTTGCAGAATCATCTAGATCGCTCGTTTCGAGATATTTAATGCGAAAAAACAAGTTTTCTGGTGTTTTCACCACTCCACAGTGCGTCTGATATGCAGAACCGGCGATATCTTGGTTTTCGTGGGGTTTCCAGCTGAGACATGCATTTTCTGCGATAATCTTGGTGAGACTTCTGTCCGAAGTATGCAGAATCATCGAGATCGCTCTTTTCGAGGTATTTGATGCGAGAAACACGTTAACTGGTGTTTCCACCACTCCACAGTGCGTTTGATATGCAGAACCGGCGACATCTTGGATTTCGTCGGGGTTCAAGCTGAGATATGCATTTTCTACGATAATCTTGGTGAGACTTCTGTCAGAAGTATGCAGAATCATCGGGATCGCTTTTTTCGAGATATCTAATGCGAGAAACACGTTTTCTGGGGTTTTCACCACACCACAGTTCGTTGGATATGCAGAACCGGAGATATCTGGGCTTTCGTGGGGTTTCAAGCTGAGATATGCATTTTCTGCGATAATCTTGGTGAGACTTCTGTCCGAAGTATGCAGAAACATCGAGATCGTACTTTTCGAGCTATTTAATGCGAGAAACACGTTGTCTGGGGTTTTCACCACTCCACAGTTGGTTTGATATGCAGAACCGGCGATGTTTGGATTTCGTCGGGTTTCAAGTTGAGATATGCATTTTCTACGATAATCTTGGTGAAACATCTGTCCGAAGTATGCAGAACCTTCGAGAACGCTCTTTTCGAGCTACTTAATGCGAGAAACACGTTTTCTGGTGTTTTCACCACCCCTCAGTGCGTTTGATATGCAGACCCGGCGACATCGTGGTTTTCGTCGGGTTTCAAGCTGAGATATGCATTTTCTGCGATAATATTGGTGAGACTTCTGTCCGAAGTATGCAGAATCATCGATATCGCTCTTTTCGAGCTATTTAATGCGAGAAACACGTTGTCTGGTGTTTTGACCACTCCACAGTGCGTTTGATATGTAGAGCCGCCGATAACTTGGTTTTCGTGGGGTTTCCAGCTGAAATATGCATTTTCTGCGATAATCTTGGTGTTTCATCTATGAGAAGTATGCAGAATCATCGAGAACGCTCCTTTCGAGCTAGTTAATGCGAGAAACACGTTTTCTGGTGTTTTCACCACTCCACAGTGCGTCTGATATGCAGAACCGGCGATATCTTGATTTTCGTGGTGTTTCCAGCTGAGATATGCATTTTCTGCGATAATCTTGGTGAGACTTCAGTCAGAAGTACGCAGAATCATCTAGATCGCTCGTTTCGAGCTATTTAATGCGAGAAACCCGTTATCTGGTTGTTTTCACCACTCCATAGTGCGTTTGATATGCAGAACCGGCGACATCTTGATTTTCGTGAGGTTTCTAGATGAGATATGCATTTTCTGCGATAATATTGGTGAGACGTCAGTCAGAAGTATGCAGAATCATCTAGATCGCTCGTTTGGAGCTATTTAATGCGAGAAACACGTTATCTGGTGTTTTCACCACTCCACAGTGCGTTTGATATGCAGAACCGGCGACATCTTGATTTTCGTGGTGTTTCCAGCTGGGATATGCATTTTCTGCGATAATCTTGGTGAGACTTCAGTCAGAAGTATGCAGAAAAATCGAGAGCGCTCTTTTCGAGCTATTTAATGCGAGAAACACGTTTTCTGGGGTTTTCACCACACCTCTGTTCGTTGGATATGCAGAACCGGAGATATCTTGGTTTTCCTGGGGTTTCAAGCTGAGATATGCATTTTCTGCGATAATCTTGGTGAGACTTTAGTCAGAACTATGCAGAATCATCTAGAACGCTCGTTTCGAGCTATTTAATGCGAGAAACACGTTATCTGGTGTTTTCACCACTCCACAGTGCGTTTGATATGCAGAACCGGCGACATCTTGATTTTCGTGGTGTTTCCAGCTGGGATATGCATTTTCTGCGATAATCTTGGTGAGACTTCAGTCAGAAGTATGCAGAAAAATCGAGAGCGCTCTTTTCGAGCTATTTAATGCGAGAAACACGTTTTCTGGTGTTTTCACCACTCCATAGTGCGTCTGATATGCAGAACCGGCGATATCTTGGTTTTCGTGGGGTTTCCAGCTGAAATATGCATTTTCTGCGATAATCTTGGTGAGACTTTAGTCAGAACTATGCAGAATCATCTAGATCGCTCGTTTCGAGCTATTTAATGCGAAATAACAAGTTTTCTGGTGTTTTGACCACTCCACAGTGCGTTTGATATGTAGAGCCGCCGATAACTTGGTTTTCGTGGGGCTTCCAGCTGAAATATGCATTTTCTGCGATAATCTTTGTGTTTCATCTATGAGAAGTATGCAGAATCATCTAGATCGCTCTTTGCGAGCTATTTAAATCGAGAAACACGTTTTCTGGTGTATTCCCCACCCCACAGTGCGTTTGATATGCAGAACCGGCGACATCGTTGTTTTGGTCGGGTTTCAAGCTGAGATATGCATTTTCTGCGATCATATTGGTGAGACTTCAGTCAGAAGTATGCAGAATCACCTAGATCGCTCGTTTCGAGCTATTTAATGCGAGAAACACGTTATCTGGTGTTTTCACCACTCCACAGTGCGTTTAACTTGCAGAACCGGCGACATCTTGGATTTCGTCGGGGTTCAAGCTGGGATATGCATTTTCAACGATAATCTTGGTAAGAATTCTGTCAGAAGTATGCAGTATCATCTAGATCGCTCTTTTCGAGCTACTTAATGCGAGAAACACGTTTTCTGGTGTTTTGACCACTCCACAGTGCGTTTGATATGTAGAACCGCCGATAACTTGGATTTCGTGGGGATTCCAGCTGAAATATGCATTTTCTGCGATAATATTGGTGACACTTCAGTCAGAAGTATGCAGAATCATCGCGATCGCTCTATTCGAGCTATTTAATGCGAGAAACACGTTATCTGGTGTTTTCATCACTCCACAGGGCGTTTGATATGCAGAACCGGCGATATCTTGGTTTTCGTGAGGTTTCAAGCTGAGATATGCATTTTCTGCGATAATCTTGGTGAGTCTTCTGTCAGAAGTATGCAGAATCATCTAGATCGCTCTTTTCGAGCTATTTGATGCGAGAAACACGTTTTCTGGTGTTTTCACCACTCCACAGTGCGTTTGATATGCAGAACAGTCGACATCGTGGTTTTCGTCGGGTTTCAAGCTGAAAGATGCATTTTCTGCGATAATCTTGGTGAGTCTTCTGTCAGAAGTATGCAGAATCATCTAGATCGCTCTTTTCGAGCTATTTGATGCGAGAAACACGTTTTCTGGTGTTTTCACCACGCCACAGTGCGTTTGATATGCAGAACCGGCGACATCGTGGTTTTCGTCGGGTTTCAAGCTGAGATATGCATTTTCTGCGATCATATTGGTGAGACTTCAGTCAGAAGTATGCAGAATCATCTAGATCGCTCGTTTCGAGCTATTTAAAGCGCGAAACACGTTATCTGGTTGTTTTCACCACTCCATAGTGCGTCTGATATGCAGAACCGGCGATATCTTGGTTTTCGTGGGGTTTCCAGCTGAGATATGCATTTTCCGCGATAATCTTGGTGAGTCTTCTGTCAGAAGTATGCAGAATCATCTAGATCGCTCTTTTCGAGCTATTTGATGCGAGAAACACGTTTTCTGGTGTTTTCACCACGCCACAGTGCGTTTGATATGCAGAACCGGCGACATCGTGGTTTTCGTCGGGTTTCAAGCTGAGATATGCATTTTCTGCGATCATATTGGTGAGACTTCAGTCAGAAGTATGCAGAATCATCTAGATCGCTCGTTTCGAGCTATGTAAAGCGCGAAACACGTTATCTGGTTGTTTTGACCACTCCACAGTGCGTTTGATATGTAGAGCCGCCGATAACTTGGTTTTCGTGGGGTTTCCAGCTGAAATATGCATTTTCTGCGATAATCTTGGTGTTTCATCTATGAGAAGTATGCAGAATCATCGAGAACGCTCTTTTCGAGCTGGTTAATGCGAGATACACGTTTTCTGATGTTTTCACCACTCCATAGTGCGTCTGATATGCAGAACCGGCGATATCTTGGTTTTCGTGGGGTTTCCAGCTGAGATATGCAATTTCTGTGATAATCTTGGTGAGTCTTCTGTCAGAAGTATGCAGAATCATCTAGATCGCTCTTTTCGAGCTATTTAATGCGAGAAACACGTTTTCTGGTGTTTTCACCACGCCACAGTGCGTTTGATATGCAGAACCGGCGACATCGTGGTTTTCGTCGGGTTTCAAGCTGAGATATAGCATTTTCTGCGATAATATTGGTGAGACTTCAGTCAGAAGTATGCAGAATCATCTAGATCGCTCGTTTCGAGCTATTTAAAGCGAGAAACACGTTATCTGGTTGTTTTCACCACTCCACAGTGCGTTTGATATGCAGAACCGGCGATATCTTGGTTTTCGTGGGGTTTCCAGCTGAGATATGCATTTTCTGCGATAATCTTGGTGAGACTTTAGTCAGAACTATGCAAAATCATCTAGATCGCTCGTTTCGAGCTATTTAATGCGAAAAAACAAGTTTTCTGGTGTTTTGACCACTCCTCAGTGCGTTTGATATGTAGAGCCGCCGATAACTTGGTTTTCGTGGGGCTTCCAGCTGAAATATGCATTTTCTGCGATAATCTTTGTGTTTCATCTATGAGAAGTATGCAGAATCATCTAGATCGCTCTTTTCGAGCTATTTAAATCGAGAAACACGTTTTCTGGTGTATTCACCACCCCACAGTGCGTTTGATATGCAGAACCGGCGACATCGTGGTTTTGGTCGGAGTTCAAGCTGGGATATGCATTTTCAACGATAATCTTGGTAAGAATTCTGTGAGAAGTATGCAGTATCATCTAGATCGCTCTTTTCGAGCTACTTAATGCGAGAAACACGTTTTCTGGTGTTTTGACCACTCCACAGTGCGTTTGATATGTAGAACCGCCGATAACTTGGTTTTCGTGGGGATTCCAGCTGAAATATGCATTTTCTGCGATAATATTGGTGAGACTTCAGTCAGAAGTATGCAGAATCATCTAGATCGCTCGTTTCGAGTTATTTAATGCGAGAAACACGTTATCTGGTTGTTTTCACCACTCCACAGTGCGTTTGATATGCAGAACCGGCGACATCTTGATTTTCGTGAGGTTTCAAGCTGAGATATGCATTTTCTGCGATAATCTTGGTGAGTCTTCGGTCAGAAGTATGCAGAATCATCTAGATCGCTCTTTTCGAGCTATTTGATGCGAGAAACACGTTTTCTGGTGTTTTCACCACTCCACAGTGCGTTTGATATGCAGAACAGTCGACATCGTGGTTTTCGTCGGGTTTCAAGCTGAGATATGCATTTTCTGCGATCATATTGGTGAGTCTTCTGTCAGAAGTATGCAGAATCATCTAGATCGCTCTTTTCGAGCTATTTGATGCGAGAAACACGTTTTCTGGTGTTTTCACCACTCCACAGTGCGTTTGATATGCAGAACCGGCGACATCTTGATTTCCGTGAGGTTTCAAGCTGAGATATGCATTTTCTGCGATAATCTTGGTGAGTCTTCTGTCAGAAGTATGCAGAATCATCTAGATCGCTCTTTTCGAGCTATTTGATGCGAGAAACACGTTTTCTGGTGTTTTCACCACTCCACAGTTCGTTTGATATGCAGAACCGGCGACATCGTGTTTTTCGTCGGGTTTCAAGCTGAGATATGCATTTTCTGCGATCATATTGGTGAGACTTCAGTCAGAAGTATGCAGAATCATCTAGATCGCTCTTTTCGAGCTATTTGATGCGAGAAACACGTTTTCTGGTGTTTTCACCACGCCACAGTGCGTTTGATATGCAGAACCGGCGATATCTTGGTTTTGGTCGGAGTTCAAGCTGGGATATGCATTTTCTGCGATCATATTGGTGAGACTTCAGTCAGAAGTATGCAGAATCATCTAGATCGCTCGTTTCGAGCTATTTAAAGCGCGAAACACGTTATCTGGTGTTTTCACCACGCCACAGTGCGTTTGATATGCAGAACCGGCGACATCGTGGTTTTCGTCGGGTTTCAAGCTGAGATATGCATTTTCTGCGATCATATTGGTGAGACTTCAGTCAGAAGTATGCAGAATCATCTAGATCGCTCGTTTCGAGCTATTTAAAGCGCGAAACACGTTATCTGGTTGTTTTCACCACTCCATAGTGCGTCTGATATGCAGAACCGGCGATATCTTGGTTTTCGTGGGGTTTCCAGCTGAGATATGCATTTTCCGCGATAATCTTGGTGAGTCTTCTGTCAGAAGTATGCAGAATCATCTAGATCGCTCTTTTCGAGCTATTTGATGCGAGAAACACGTTTTCTGGTGTTTTCACCACGCCACAGTGCGTTTGATATGCAGAACCGGCGACATCGTGGTTTTCGTCGGGTTTCAAGCTGAGATATGCATTTTCTGCGATCATATTGGTGAGACTTCAGTCAGAAGTATGCAGAATCATCTAGATCGCTCGTTTCGAGCTATGTAAAGCGGGAAACACGTTATCTGGTTGTTTTGACCACTCCACAGTGCGTTTGATATGTAGAGCCGCCGATAACTTGGTTTTCGTGGGGTTTCCAGCTGAAATATGCATTTTCTGCGATAATCTTGGTGTTTCATCTATGAGAAGTATGCAGAATCATCGAGAACGCTCTTTTCGAGCTGGTTAATGCGAGATACACGTTTTCTGATGTTTTCACCACTCCATAGTGCGTCTGATATGCAGAACCGGCGATATCTTGGTTTTCGTGGGGTTTCCAGCTGAGATATGCAATTTCTGTGATAATCTTGGTGAGTCTTCTGTCAGAAGTATGCAGAATCATCTAGATCGCTCTTTTCGAGCTATTTAATGCGAGAAACACGTTTTCTGGTGTTTTCACCACGCCACAGTGCGTTTGATATGCAGAACCGGCGACATCGTGGTTTTCGTCGGGTTTCAAGCTGAGATATAGCATTTTCTGCGATAATATTGGTGAGACTTCAGTCAGAAGTATGCAGAATCATCTAGATCGCTCGTTTCGAGCTATTTAAAGCGAGAAACACGTTATCTGGTTGTTTTCACCACTCCACAGTGCGTTTGATATGCAGAACCGGCGATATCTTGGTTTTCGTGGGGTTTCCAGCTGAGATATGCATTTTCTGCGATAATCTTGGTGAGACTTTAGTCAGAACTATGCAAAATCATCTAGATCGCTCGTTTCGAGCTATTTAATGCGAAAAAACAAGTTTTCTGGTGTTTTGACCACTCCTCAGTGCGTTTGATATGTAGAGCCGCCGATAACTTGGTTTTCGTGGGGCTTCCAGCTGAAATATGCATTTTCTGCGATAATCTTTGTGTTTCATCTATGAGAAGTATGCAGAATCATCTAGATCGCTCTTTTCGAGCTATTTAAAGCGCGAAACACGTTATCTGGTGTTTTCACCACGCCACAGTGCGTTTGATATGCAGAACCGGCGACATCGTGGTTTTCGTCGGGTTTCAAGCTGGGATATGCATTTTCAACGATAATCTTGGTAAGAATTCTGTGAGAAGTATGCAGTATCATCTAGATCGCTCTTTTCGAGCTACTTAATGCGAGAAACACGTTTTCTGGTGTTTTGACCACTCCACAGTGCGTTTGATATGTAGAGCCGCCGATAACTTGGTTTTCGTGGGGATTCCAGCTGAAATATGCATTTTCTGCGATAATATTGGTGAGACTTCAGTCAGAAGTATGCAGAATCATCTAGATCGCTCGTTTCGAGTTATTTAATGCGAGAAACACGTTATCTGGTTGTTTTCACCACTCCACAGTGCGTTTGATATGCAGAACCGGCGACATCTTGATTTTCGTGAGGTTTCAAGCTGAGATATGCATTTTCTGCGATAATCTTGGTGAGTCTTCGGTCAGAAGTATGCAGAATCATCTAGATCGCTCTTTTCGAGCTATTTGATGCGAGAAACACGTTTTCTGGTGTTTTCACCACTCCACAGTGCGTTTGATATGCAGAACAGTCGACATCGTGGTTTTCGTCGGGTTTCAAGCTGAGATATGCATTTTCTGCGATCATATTGGTGAGTCTTCTGTCAGAAGTATGCAGAATCATCTAGATCGCTCTTTTCGAGCTATTTGATGCGAGAAACACGTTTTCTGGTGTTTTCACCACTCCACAGTGCGTTTGATATGCAGAACCGGCGACATCTTGATTTCCGTGAGGTTTCAAGCTGAGATATGCATTTTCTGCGATAATCTTGGTGAGTCTTCTGTCAGAAGTATGCAGAATCATCTAGATCGCTCTTTTCGAGCTATTTGATGCGAGAAACACGTTTTCTGGTGTTTTCACCACTCCACAGTTCGTTTGATATGCAGAACCGGCGACATCGTGTTTTTCGTCGGGTTTCAAGCTGAGATATGCATTTTCTGCGATCATATTGGTGAGACTTCAGTCAGAAGTATGCAGAATCATCTAGATCGCTCTTTTCGAGCTATTTGATGCGAGAAACACGTTTTCTGGTGTTTTCACCACGCCACAGTGCGTTTGATATGCAGAACCGGCGATATCTTGGTTTTCGTGGGGTTTCCAGCTGAGATATGCATTTTCCGCGATAATCTTGGTGAGTCTTCTGTCAGAAGTATGCAGAATCATCTACATCGCTCTATTCGAGCTATTTGATGCGAGAAACACGTTTTCTGGTGTTTTCACCACTCCACAGTGCGTTTGATATGCAGAACCGGCGACATCTTGATTTCCGTGAGGTTTCAAGCTGAGATATGCATTTTCTGCGATAATCTTGGTGAGTCTTCTGTCAGAAGTATGCAGAATCATCTAGATCGCTCTTTTCGAGCTATTTGATGCGAGAAACACGTTTTCTGGTGTTTTCACCACTCCACAGTGCGTTTGATATGCAGAACCGGCGACATCTTGATTTCCGTGTGGTTTCAAGCTGAGATATGCATTTTCTGCGATAATCTTGGTGAGTCTTCTGTCAGAAGTATGCAGAATCATCTAGATCGCTCGTTTCGAGCTATTTACAGCGCGAAACACGTTATCTGGTAGTTTTCACCACTCCATAGTGCGTCTGATATGCAGAACCGGCGATATCTTGGTTTTCGTGGGGTTTCCAGCTGAGATATGCATTTTCCGCGATAATCTTGGTGAGTCTTCTGTCAGAAGTATGCAGAATCATCTAGATCGCTCTTTTCGAGCTATTTGATGCGAGAAACACGTTTTCTGGTGTTTTCACCACGCCACAGTGCGTTTGATATGCAGAACCGGCGACATCGTGGTTTTCGTCGGGTTTCAAGCTGAGATATGCATTTTCTGCGATCTAATTGGTGAGACTTCAGTCAGAAGTATGCAGAACCATCTAGATCGCTCGTTTCGAGCTATCTAAAGCGCGAAACACGTTATCTGGTTGTTTTGACCACTCCACAGTGCGTTTGATATGTAGAGCCGCCGATAACTTGGTTTTCGTGGGGTTTCCAGCTGAAATATGCATTTTCTGCGATAATCTTGGTGTTTCATCTATGAGAAGTATGCAGAATCATCGAGAACGCTCTTTTCGAACTGGTTAATGCGAGATACACGTTTTCTGATGTTTTCACCACTCCATAGTGCGTCTGATATGCAGAACCGGCGATATCTTGGTTTTCGTGGGGTTTCCAGCTGAGATATGCAATTTCTGTGATAATCTTGGTGAGTCTTCTGTCAGAAGTATGCAGAATCATCTAGATCGCTCTTTTCGAGCTATTTAATGCGAGAAACACGTTTTCTGGTGTTTTCACCACGCCACAGTGCGTTTGATATGCAGAACCGGCGACATCGTGGTTTTCGTCGGGTTTCAAGCTGAGATATGCATTTTCTGCGATCTAATTGGTGAGACTTCAGTCAGAAGTATGCAGAACCATCTAGATCGCTCGTTTCGAGCTATCTAAAGCGCGAAACACGTTATCTGGTTGTTTTGACCACTCCACAGTGCGTTTGATATGTAGAGCCGCCGATAACTTGGTTTTCGTGGGGTTTCCAGCTGAGATATGCATTTTCTGCGATAATCTTGGTGAGACTTTAGTCAGAACTATGCAGAATCATCTAGATCGCTCGTTTCGAGCTATTTAATGCGAGAAACACGTTTTCTGGTGTTTTGACCACTCCTCAGTGCGTTTGATATGTAGAGCCGCCGATAACTTGGTTTTCGTGGGGCTTCCAGCTGAAATATGCATTTTCTGCGATAATCTTTGTGTTTCATCTATGAGAAGTATGCAGAATCATCTAGATCGCTCTTTTCGAGCTATTTAAATCGAGAAACTCGTTTTCTGGTGTATTCACCACCCCACAGTGCGTTTGATATGCAGAACCGGCGACATCGTGGTTTTGGTCGGAGTTCAAGCTGGGATATGCATTTTCAACGATAATCTTGGTAAGAATTCTGTCAGAAGTATGCAGTATCATCTAGATCGCTCTTTTCGAGCTACTTAATGCGAGAAACACGTTTTCTGGTGTTTTGACCACTCCACAGTGCGTTTGATATGTAGAACCGCCGATAACTTGGTTTTCGTGGGGATTCCAGCTGAGATATGCATTTTCTGTGATAATCTTGGTGAGTCTTCTGTCAGAAGTATGCAGAATCATCTAGATCGCTCTTTTCGAGCTGTTTAATGCGAGAAACAGGTTTTCTGGTGTTTTCACCACGCCACAGTGCGTTTGATATGCAGAACCGGCGATATCTTGGTTTTCGTGGGGTTTCCAGCTGAAATATGCATTTTCTGCGATAATCTTGGTGTTTCATCTATGAGAAGTATGCAGAATCATCGAGAACGCTCTTTTCGAGCTGGTTAATGCGAGATACACGTTTTCTGATGTTTTCACCACTCCATAGTGCGTCTGATATGCAGAACCGGCGATATCTTGGTTTTCGTGGGGTTTCCAGCTGAGATATGCAATTTCTGTGATAATCTTGGTGAGTCTTCTGTCAGAAGTATGCAGAATCATCTAGATCGCTCTTTTCGAGCTATTTAATGCGAGAAACACGTTTTCTGGTGTTTTCACCACGCCACAGTGCGTTTGATATGCAGAACCGGCGACATCGTGGTTTTCGTCGGGTTTCAAGCTGAGATATAGCATTTTCTGCGATAATATTGGTGAGACTTCAGTCAGAAGTATGCAGAATCATCTAGATCGCTCGTTTCGAGCTATTTAAAGCGAGAAACACGTTATCTGGTTGTTTTCACAACTCCACAGTGCGTTTGATATGCAGAACCGGCGATATCTTGGTTTTCGTGGGGTTTCCAGCTGAGATATGCATTTTCTGCGATAATCTTGGTGAGACTTTAGTCAGAACTATGCAAAATCATCTAGATCGCTCGTTTCGAGCTATTTAATGCGAAAAAACAAGTTTTCTGGTGTTTTGACCACTCCTCAGTGCGTTTGATATGTAGAGCCGCCGATAACTTGGTTTTCGTGGGGCTTCCAGCTGAAATATGCATTTTCTGCGATAATATTGGTGAGACTTCAGTCAGAAGTATGCAGAATCATCTAGATCGCTCGTTTCGAGTTATTTAATGCGAGATACACGTTTTCTGGTGTTTTCACCACTCCATAGTGCGTCTGATATGCAGAACCGGCGATATCTTGGTTTTCGTGGGGTTTCCAGCTGAGATATGCATTTTCCGCGATAATCTTGGTGAGTCTTCTGTCAGAAGTATGCAGAATCATCTAGATCGCTCTTTTCGAGCTATTTGATGCGAGAAACACGTTTTCTGGTGTTTTCACCACGCCACAGTGCGTTTGATATGCAGAACCGGCGACATCGTGGTTTTCGTCGGGTTTCAAGCTGAGATATGCATTTTCTGCGATCATATTGGTGAGACTTCAGTCAGAAGTATGCAGAATCATCTAGATCGCTCGTTTCGAGCTATTTAAAGCGAGAAACACGTTATCTGGTTGTTTTCACCACTCCACAGTGCGTTTGATATGCAGAACCGGCGATATCTTGGTTTTCGTGGGGTTTCCAGCTGAGATATGCATTTTCTGCTATAATCTTGGTGAGTCTTCTGTCAGAAGTATGCAGAATCATCGAGATCGCTCTATTCGAGCTATTTAATGCGAGAAACACGTTATCTGGTTGTTTTCACCACTCCACAGTGCGTTTGATATGCAGAACCGGCGATATCTTGGTTTTCGTGGGGTTTCCAGCTGAGATATGCATTTTCTGCGATAATCTTGGTGAGACTTCAGTCAGAAGTATGCAGAATCATCTAGATCGCTCGATTCGAGCTATTTAAAGCGAGGAACACGTTATCTGGTTGTTTTGACCACTCCACAGTGCGTTTGATATGTAGAGCCGCCGATAACTTGGTTTTCGTGGGGCTTCCAGCTGAAATATGCATTTTCTGCGATAATCTTTGTGTTTCATCTATGAGAAGTATGCAGAATCATCTAGATCGCTCGTTTCGAGCTACTTAATGCGAGAAACACGTTATCTGGTGTTTTCACCACTCCACAGTGCGTTTAACTTGCAGAACCGTCGACATCTTGGATTTCGTCGGGGTTCAAGCTGGGATATGCATTTTCAACAATAATCTTGGTAAGAATTCTGTCAGAAGTATGCAGAATCATCGAGATCGCTCTATTCGAGCTATTTAATGCGAGAAACACGTTATCTGGTGTTTTCATCACTCCACAGGGCGTTTGATATGCAGAACCGGCGATATCTTGGTTTTCGTGGGGTTTCCAGCTGAGATATGCATTTTCTGCGATAATCTTGGTGAGACTTTAGTCAGAACTATGCAGAATCATCTAGATAGCTCGTTTCGAGCTATTTAATGCGAAAAAACAAGTTTTCTGGTGTTTTGACCACTCCACAGTGCGTTTGATATGTAGAGCCGCCGATAACTTGGTTTTCGTGGGGCTTCCAGCTGAAATATGCATTTTCTGCGATAATCTTTGTGTTTCATCTATGAGAAGTATGCAGAATCATCTAGATCGCTCTTTTCGAGCTATTTAAATCGAGAAACACGTTTTCTGGTGTATTCACCACCCCACAGTGCGTTTGATATGCAGAACCGGCGACATCGTGGTTTTGGTCGGGTTTCAAGCTGAGATATGCATTTTCTGCGATAATCTTGGTGAGACTTTAGTCAGAAGTATGCAGAATCATCTAGATCGCTCGTTTCGAACTACTTAATGCGAGAAACACGTTATCTGGTGTTTTCACCACTCCACAGTGCGTTTAACTTGCAGAACCGGCGACATCTTGATTTTCGTGAGGTTTCAAGCTGAGATATGCATTTTCTGCGATAATCTTGGTGAGTCTTCTGTCAGAAGTATGCAGAACCATCTAGATCGCTCTTTTCGAGCTATTTGATGCGAGAAACACGTTTTCTGGTGTTTTCACCACTCCACAGTTCGTTTGATATGCAGAATCGGCGACATCGTGTTTTTCGTCGGGTTTCAAGCTGAGATATGCATTTTCTGCGATCATATTGGTGAGACTTCAGTCAGAAGTATGCAGAATCACCTAGATCGCTCGTTTCGAGCTATTTGATGCGAGAAACACGTTTTCTGGTGTTTACACCACTCCACAGTGCGTTTGATATGCAGAACCGGCGACATCGTGGTTTTCGTCGGGTTTCAAGCTGAGATATGCATTTTCTGCGATCATATTGGTGAGACTTCAGTCAGAAGTATGCAGAATCATCTAGATCGCTCGTTTCGAGCTATTTAAAGCGAGAAACACGTTATCTGGTTGTTTTGACCACTCCACAGTGCGTTTGATATGTAGAGCCGCCGATAACTTGGTTTTCGTGGGGTTTCCAGCTGAAATATGCATTTTCTGCGATAATCTTGGTGTTTCATCTATGAGAAGTATGCAGAATCATCGAGAACGCTCTTTTCGAGCTAGTTAATGCGAGATACACGTTTTCTGATGTTTTCACCACTCCATAGTGCGTCTGATATGCAGAACCGGCGATATCTTGGTTTTCGTGGGGTTTCCAGCTGAGATATGCAATTTCTGTGATAATCTTGGTGAGTCTTCTGTCAGAAGTATGCAGAATCATCTAGATCGCTCTTTTCGAGCTATTTAATGCGAGAAACACGTTTTCTGGTGTTTTCACCACGCCACAGTGCGTTTGATATGCAGAACAGTCGACATCGTGGTTTTCGTCGGGTTTCAAGCTGAGATATGCATTTTCTGCGATCATATTGGTGAGTCTTCTGTCAGAAGTATGCAGAATCATCTAGATCGCTTTTTTCGAGCTATTTGATGCGAGAAACACGTTTTCTGGTGTTTTCACCACTCCACAGTGCGTTTGATATGCAGAACAGTCGACATCGTGGTTTTCGTCGGGTTTCAAGCTGAGATATGCATTTTCTGCGATCATATTGGTGAGACTTCAGTCAGAAGTATGCAGAATCACCTAGATCGCTCGTTTCGAGCTATTTAATGCGAGAAACACGTTATCTGGTGTTTTCACCACTCCACAGTGCGTTTGATATGCAGAACCGGCGACATCTTGATTTTCGTGAGGTTTCAAGCTGAGATATGCATTTTCTGCGATAATCTTGGTGAGTCTTCTGTCAGAAGTATGCAGAATCATCTAGATCGCTCTTTTCGAGCTATTTGTTGCGAGAAACACGTTTTCTGGTGTTTACACCACTCCACAGTGCGTTTGATATGCAGAACAGGCGACATCGTGGTTATCGCCGGGTTTCAAGCTGAGATATGCATTTTCTGCGATCATATTGGTGAGACTTCAGTCAGAAGTATGCAGAATCACCTAGATCGCTCTATTCGAGCTATTTAATGCGAGAAACACGTTATCTGGTTGTTTTCACCACTCCACAGTGCGTTTGATATGCAGAACCGGCGACATCTTGATTTTCGTGAGGTTTCAAGCTGAGATATGCATTTTCTGCGATAATCTTGGTGAGTCTTCTGTCAGAAGTATGCAGAATCATCTAGATCGCTCTTTTCGAGCTATTTGATGCGAGAAACACGTTTTCTGGTGTTTACACCACTCCACAGTGCGTTTGATATGCAGAACCGGCGACATCTTGATTTTCGTTAGGTTTCTAGCTGAGATATGCATTTTCTGCGATAACATTGGTGAGACTTCAGTCAGAAGTATGCAGAATCATCCAGAACGCTCTTTTCGAGCTAGTTAATGCGAGTAACACGTTTTCTGGTGTTTTCACCACTCAACGGAGCGTCTGATACGCAGAACCGGCGACATCTTGGTTTTCGTCGGGTTTCAAGCTGAGATATGCATTTTCGGCGATAATCTTGGTGAGTCTTCTGTCAGAAGTATGCAGAAGCATCTAGATCGCTCTTTTCGAGCTATTTAATGCGAGAAACACGTTTTCTGGTGTTTTCGCCATTCCACAGTGCGTCTGATATGCAGAACTGGCGACACCTTGGTTTTCGTGGGGTTTCCAGCTGGGATATGCATTTTCTGCGATAATCTTGTTGAGACTTCTGTCCGAAGTATGCAGAATCATCGAGATCGCTCGTTTCGAGCTATTTAATGCGAGAAACACGTTATCTGGTTGTTTTCACCACTCCACAGTGCGTTTGATATGCAGAACCGGCGACATCTTGGTTTTCGTGGGGTTTCCAGCTGAAATATTCATTTTCTGCGATAATATTGGTGAGACTTCAGTCAGAAGTATGCAGAATCATCTAGATCGCTCTTTTCGAGCTACTTAATGCACGAAACACGTTTTCTGGTGTTTTCACCACTCCACAGTGCGTTTGATATGCAGAACCGGCGACATCTTGATTTTCGTGAGGTTTCTAGCTGAGATATGCATTTTCTGCGATAATATTGGTGAGACTTCAGTCAGAAGTATGCAGAATCATCCAGAACGCTCTTTTCGAGCTAGTTAATGCGAGTAACACGTTTTCTGGTGTTTTCACCACTCAACGGAGCGTCTGATACGCAGAACCGGCGACATCTTGGTTTTCGTCGGGTTTCAAGCTGAGATATGCATTTTCGGCGATAATCTTGGTGAGTCTTCTGTCAGAAGTATGCAGAAGCATCTAGATCGCTCTTTTCGAGCTATTTAATGCGAGAAACACGTTTTCTGGTGTTTTCACCACGCCACAGTGCGTTTGATATGCAGAACCGGCGATATCTTGGTTTTCGTGGGGTTTCCAGCTGAGATATGCATTTTCCGCGATAATCTTGGTGAGACTTCTGTCAGAAGTATGCAGAATCATCTACATCGCTCTATTCGAGCTATTTGATGCGAGAAACACGTTTTCTGGTGTTTTCACCACTCCACAGTGCGTTTGATATGCAGAACCGGCGACATCTTGATTTCCGTGAGGTTTCAAGCTGAGATATGCATTTTCTGCGATTATCTTGGTGAGTCTTCTGTCAGAAGTATGCAGAATCATCTAGATCGCTCTTTTCGAGCTATTTGATGCGAGAAACACGTTTTCTGGTGTTTTCACCACTCCACAGTGCGTTTGATATGCAGAACCGGCGACATCTTGATTTCCGTGTGGTTTCAAGCTGAGATATGCATTTTCTGCGATAATCTTGGTGAGTCTTCTGTCAGAAGTATGCAGAATCATCTAGATCGCTCGTTTCGAGCTATTTAAAGCGCGAAACACGTTATCTGGTAGTTTTCACCACTCCATAGTGCGTCTGATATGCAGAACCGGCGATATCTTGGTTTTCGTGGGGTTGCCAGCTGAGATATGCATTTTCCGCGATAATCTTGGTGAGTCTTCTGTCAGAAGTATGCAGAATCATCTAGATCGCTCTTTTCGAGCTATTTGATGCGAGAAACACGTTTTCTGGTGTTTTCACCACGCCACAGTGCGTTTGATATGCAGAACCGGCGACATCGTGGTTTTCGTCGGGTTTCAAGCTGAGATATGCATTTTCTGCGATCATATTGGTGAGACTTCAGTCAGAAGTATGCAGAACCATCTAGATCGCTCGTTTCGAGCTATCTAAAGCGCGAAACACGTTATCTGGTTGTTTTGACCACTCCGCAGTGCGTTTGATATGTAGAGCCGCCGATAACTTGGTTTTCGTGGGGTTTCCAGCTGAAATATGCATTTTCTGCGATAATCTTGGTGTTTCATCTATGAGAAGTATGCAGAATCATCGAGAACGCTCTTTTCGAACTGGTTAATGCGAGATACACGTTTTCTGATGTTTTCACCACTCCATAGTGCGTCTGATATGCAGAACCGGCGATATCTTGGTTTTCGTGGGGTTTCCAGCTGAGATATGCAATTTCTGTGATAATCTTGGTGAGTCTTCTGTCAGAAGTATGCAGAATCATCTAGATCGCTCTTTTCGAGCTATTTAATGCGAGAAACACGTTTTCTGGTGTCTTCACCACGCCACAGTGCGTTTGATATGCAGAACCGGCGACATCGTGGTTTTCGTCGGGTTTCAAGCTGAGATATAGCATTTTCTGCGATAATATTGGTGAGACTTCAGTCAGAAGTATGCAGAATCATCTAGATCGCTCGTTTCGAGCTATTTAAAGCGAGAAACACGTTATCTGGTTGTTTTCACCACTCCACAGTGCGTTTGATATGCAGAACCGGCGACATCTTGGATTTCGTCGGGTTTCAAGCTCAGATATGCATTTTCTACGAGAATCTTGGTGAGACTTCAGTCAGAAGTATGCAGAATCATCGGGATCGCTCGTTTCGGCTATTTAATGCGAAAAAACAAGTTCTCTGGTGTTTTCACCACTCCACAGTGCGTTTGATATGCAGAACCGGCGACATCTTGGATTTCGTCGGGGTTCAAGCTGAGATATGCACATTCTAGGATAATCTTGGTGAGACTTCTGTCCGAAGTATGCTGAATCATCGAGATCGCACTTTTCGAGCTAGTTACTGCGAGAAAAACCTTATCTGGTGTTTTCACCACTCCACAGTGCGTTTGATATGCAGAACCAGCGATATCTTGGCTTTCGTGGGGTTTCAAGCTGAGATATGCATTTTTTACGATAATCTTGGTGAGACTTCTGTCCGAAGTATGCAGAATCATCGAGATCGCTCTTTTCGAGCTAGTTAATGCGAGATACACGTTTTCTGATGTTTTCACCACTCCATAGTGCGTCTGATATGCAGAACCGGCGATATCTTGGTTTTCGTGGGGTTTCCAGCTGAGATATGCAATTTCTGTGATAATCTTGGTGAGTCTTCTGTCAGAAGTATGCAGAATCATCTAGATCGCTCTTTTCGAGCTATTTAATGCGAGAAACACGTTTTCTGGTGTTTTCACCACGCCACAGTGCGTTTGATATGCAGAACAGTCGACATCGTGGTTTTCGTCGGGTTTCAAGCTGAGATATGCATTTTCTGCGATCATATTGGTGAGTCTTCTGTCAGAAGTATGCAGAATCATCTAGATCGCTTTTTTCGAGCTATTTGATGCGAGAAACACGTTTTCTGGTGTTTTCACCACTCCACAGTGCGTTTGATATGCAGAACAGTCGACATCGTGGTTTTCGTCGGGTTTCAAGCTGAGATATGCATTTTCTGCGATCATATTGGTGAGACTTCAGTCAGAAGTATGCAGAATCACCTAGATCGCTCGTTTCGAGCTATTTAATGCGAGAAACACGTTATCTGGTGTTTTCACCACTCCACAGTGCGTTTGATATGCAGAACCGGCGACATCTTGATTTTCGTGAGGTTTCAAGCTGAGATATGCATTTTCTGCGATAATCTTGGTGAGTCTTCTGTCAGAAGTATGCAGAATCATCTAGATCGCTCTTTTCGAGCTATTTGTTGCGAGAAACACGTTTTCTGGTGTTTACACCACTCCACAGTGCGTTTGATATGCAGAACAGGCGACATCGTGGTTATCGCCGGGTTTCAAGCTGAGATATGCATTTTCTGCGATCATATTGGTGAGACTTCAGTCAGAAGTATGCAGAATCACCTAGATCGCTCTATTCGAGCTATTTAATGCGAGAAACACGTTATCTGGTTGTTTTCACCACTCCACAGTGCGTTTGATATGCAGAACCGGCGACATCTTGATTTTCGTGAGGTTTCAAGCTGAGATATGCATTTTCTGCGATAATCTTGGTGAGTCTTCTGTCAGAAGTATGCAGAATCATCTAGATCGCTCTTTTCGAGCTATTTGATGCGAGAAACACGTTTTCTGGTGTTTACACCACTCCACAGTGCGTTTGATATGCAGAACCGGCGACATCTTGATTTTCGTTAGGTTTCTAGCTGAGATATGCATTTTCTGCGATAACATTGGTGAGACTTCAGTCAGAAGTATGCAGAATCATCCAGAACGCTCTTTTCGAGCTAGTTAATGCGAGTAACACGTTTTCTGGTGTTTTCACCACTCAACGGAGCGTCTGATACGCAGAACCGGCGACATCTTGGTTTTCGTCGGGTTTCAAGCTGAGATATGCATTTTCGGCGATAATCTTGGTGAGTCTTCTGTCAGAAGTATGCAGAAGCATCTAGATCGCTCTTTTCGAGCTATTTAATGCGAGAAACACGTTTTCTGGTGTTTTCGCCATTCCACAGTGCGTCTGATATGCAGAACTGGCGACACCTTGGTTTTCGTGGGGTTTCCAGCTGGGATATGCATTTTCTGCGATAATCTTGTTGAGACTTCTGTCCGAAGTATGCAGAATCATCGAGATCGCTCGTTTCGAGCTATTTAATGCGAGAAACACGTTATCTGGTTGTTTTCACCACTCCACAGTGCGTTTGATATGCAGAACCGGCGACATCTTGGTTTTCGTGGGGTTTCCAGCTGAAATATTCATTTTCTGCGATAATATTGGTGAGACTTCAGTCAGAAGTATGCAGAATCATCTAGATCGCTCTTTTCGAGCTACTTAATGCACGAAACACGTTTTCTGGTGTTTTCACCACTCCACAGTGCGTTTGATATGCAGAACCGGCGACATCTTGATTTTCGTGAGGTTTCTAGCTGAGATATGCATTTTCTGCGATAATATTGGTGAGACTTCAGTCAGAAGTATGCAGAATCATCCAGAACGCTCTTTTCGAGCTAGTTAATGCGAGTAACACGTTTTCTGGTGTTTTCACCACTCAACGGAGCGTCTGATACGCAGAACCGGCGACATCTTGGTTTTCGTCGGGTTTCAAGCTGAGATATGCATTTTCGGCGATAATCTTGGTGAGTCTTCTGTCAGAAGTATGCAGAAGCATCTAGATCGCTCTTTTCGAGCTATTTAATGCGAGAAACACGTTTTCTGGTGTTTTCACCACGCCACAGTGCGTTTGATATGCAGAACCGGCGATATCTTGGTTTTCGTGGGGTTTCCAGCTGAGATATGCATTTTCCGCGATAATCTTGGTGAGACTTCTGTCAGAAGTATGCAGAATCATCTACATCGCTCTATTCGAGCTATTTGATGCGAGAAACACGTTTTCTGGTGTTTTCACCACTCCACAGTGCGTTTGATATGCAGAACCGGCGACATCTTGATTTCCGTGAGGTTTCAAGCTGAGATATGCATTTTCTGCGATTATCTTGGTGAGTCTTCTGTCAGAAGTATGCAGAATCATCTAGATCGCTCTTTTCGAGCTATTTAAAGCGCGAAACACGTTATCTGGTAGTTTTCACCACTCCATAGTGCGTCTGATATGCAGAACCGGCGATATCTTGGTTTTCGTGGGGTTGCCAGCTGAGATATGCATTTTCCGCGATAATCTTGGTGAGTCTTCTGTCAGAAGTATGCAGAATCATCTAGATCGCTCTTTTCGAGCTATTTGATGCGAGAAACACGTTTTCTGGTGTTTTCACCACGCCACAGTGCGTTTGATATGCAGAACCGGCGACATCGTGGTTATCGTCGGGTTTCAAGCTGAGATATGCATTTTCTGCGATCATATTGGTGAGACTTCAGTCAGAAGTATGCAGAACCATCTAGATCGCTCGTTTCGAGCTATCTAAAGCGCGAAACACGTTATCTGGTTGTTTTGACCACTCCGCAGTGCGTTTGATATGTAGAGCCGCCGATAACTTGGTTTTCGTGGGGTTTCCAGCTGAAATATGCATTTTCTGCGATAATCTTGGTGTTTCATCTATGAGAAGTATGCAGAATCATCGAGAACGCTCTTTTCGAACTGGTTAATGCGAGATACACGTTTTCTGATGTTTTCACCACTCCATAGTGCGTCTGATATGCAGAACCGGCGATATCTTGGTTTTCGTGGGGTTTCCAGCTGAGATATGCAATTTCTGTGATAATCTTGGTGAGTCTTCTGTCAGAAGTATGCAGAATCATCTAGATCGCTCTTTTCGAGCTATTTAATGCGAGAAACACGTTTTCTGGTGTCTTCACCACGCCACAGTGCGTTTGATATGCAGAACCGGCGACATCGTGGTTTTCGTCGGGTTTCAAGCTGAGATATAGCATTTTCTGCGATAATATTGGTGAGACTTCAGTCAGAAGTATGCAGAATCATCTAGATCGCTCGTTTCGAGCTATTTAAAGCGAGAAACACGTTATCTGGTTGTTTTCACCACTCCACAGTGCGTTTGATATGCAGAACCGGCGATATCTTGGTTTTCGTGGGGTTTCCAGCTGAGATATGCATTTTCTGCGATAATCTTGGTGAGACTTTAGTCAGAACTATGCAGAATCATCTAGATCGCTCGTTTCGAGCTATTTAATGCGAAAAAACAAGTTTTCTGGTGTTTTGACCACTCCTCAGTGCGTTTGATATGTAGAGCCGCCGATAACTTGGTTTTCGTGGGGCTTCCAGCTGAAATATGCATTTTCTGCGATAAACTTTGTGTTTCATCTATGAGAAGTATGCAGAATCATCTAGATCGCTCTTTTCGAGCTATTTAAATCGAGAAACACGTTTTCTGGTGTATTCACCACCCCACAGTGCGTTTGATATGCAGAACCGGCGACATCGTGGTTTTGGTCGGAGTTCAAGCTGGGATATGCATTTTCAACGATAATCTTGGTAAGAATTCTGTCAGAAGTATGCAGTATCATCTAGATCGCTCTTTTCGAGCTACTTAATGCGAGAAACACGTTTTCTGGTGTTTTCACCACTCCACAGTGCGTTTGATATGCAGAACAGTCGACATCGTGGTTTTCGTCGGGTTTCAAGCTGAGATATGCATTTTCTGCGATCATATTGGTGAGTCTTCTGTCAGAAGTATGCAGAATCATCTAGATCGCTCTTTTCGAGCTATTTGATGCGAGAAACACGTTTTCTGGTGTTTTCACCACTCCACAGTGCGTTTGATATGCAGAACAGTCGACATCGTGGTTTTCGTCGGGTTTCAAGCTGAGATATGCATTTTCTGCGATCATATTGGTGAGTCTTCTGTCAGAAGTATGCAGAATCATCTAGATCGCTCTTTTCGAGCTATTTGATGCGAGAAACACGTTTTCTGGTGTTTTCACCACTCCACAGTGCGTTTGATATGCAGAACCGGCGACATCTTGATTACCGTGTGGTTTCAAGCTGAGATATGCATTTTCTGCGATAATCTTGGTGAGTCTTCTGTCAGAAGTATGCAGAATCATCTAGATCGCTCTTTTCGAGCTATTTGATGCGAGAAACACGTTTTCTGGTGTTTTCACCACTCCACAGTTCGTTTGATATGCAGAACCGGCGACATCGTGTTTTTCGTCGGGTTTCAAGCTGAGATATGCATTTTCTGCGATCATATTGGTGAGACTTCAGTCAGAAGTATGCAGAATCAACTAGATCGCTCGTTTCGAACTATTTAATGCGCGAAACACGTTATCTGGTTGTTTTCACCACTCCACAGTGCGTTTGATATGCAGAACCGGCGACATCTTGATTTTCGTGAGGTTTCAAGCTGAGATATGCATTTTCTGCGATAATCTTGGTGAGACTTCTGTCAGAAGTATGCAGAATCATCGCGATCGCTCTATTCGAGCTATTTAATGCGAGAAATACGCTATCTGGTGTTTTCATCACTCCACAGGGCGTTTGATATGCAGAACCGGCGATATCTTGGTTTTCCTGGGGTTTCCAGCTGAGATATGCATTTTCTGTGATAATCTTGGTGAGTCTTCTGTCAGAAGTATGCAGAATCATCTAGATCGCTCTTTTCGAGCTGTTTAATGCGAGAAACAGGTTTTCTGGTGTTTTCACCACGCCACAGTGCGTTTGATATGCAGAACCGGCGATATCTTGGTTTTCGTGGGGTTTCCAGCTGAAATATGCATTTTCTGCGATAATCTTGGTGAGACTTCAGTCAGAAGTATGCAGAATCATCTAGATCGCTCGTTTCGAGCTATTTAAAGCGAGAAACACGTTATCTGGTTGTTTTGACCACTCCACAGTGCGTTTGATATGTAGAGCCGCCGATAACTTGGTTTTCGTGGGGTTTCCAGCTGAAATATGCATTTTCTGCGATAATCTTGGTGTTTCATCTATGAGAAGTATGCAGAATCATCGAGAACGCTCTTTTCGAGCTAGTTAATGCGAGATACACGTTTTCTGGTGTTTTCACCACGCCACAGTGCGTTTGATATGCAGAACCGGCGACATCGTGGTTTTCGTCGGGTTTCAAGCTGAGATATAGCATTTTCTGCGATAATATTGGTGAGTCTTCTGTCAGAAGTATGCAGAATCATCTAGATCGCTCTTTTCGAGCTATTTAATGCGAGAAACACGTTTTCTGGTGTTTTCACCACGCCACAGTGCGTTTGATATGCAGAACCGGCGACATCGTGGTTTTCGTCGGGTTTCAAGCTGAGATATAGCATTTTCTGCGATAATATTGGTGAGACTTCAGTCAGAAGTATGCAGAATCATCTAGATCGCTCGTTTCGAGCTATTTAAAGCGAGAAACACGTTATCTGGTTGTTTTCACCACTCCACAGGGCGTTTGATATGCAGAACCGGCGATATCTTGGTTTTCGTGGGGTTTCCAGCTGAGATATGCATTTTCTGCGATAATCTTGGTGAGACTTTAGTCAGAACTATGCAGAATCATCTAGATAGCTCGTTTCGAGCTATTTAATGCGAAAAAACAAGTTTTCTGGTGTTTTGACCACTCCACAGTGCGTTTGATATGTAGAGCCGCCGATAACTTGGTTTTCGTGGGGCTTCCAGCTGAAATATGCATTTTCTGCGATAATCTTGGTGAGTCTTCTGTCAGAAGTATGCAGAATCATCTAGATCGCTCTTTTCGAGCTATTTGATGCGAGAAACACGTTTTCTGGTGTTTTCACCACTCCACAGTTCGTTTGATATGCAGAACCGGCGACATCGTGTTTTTCGTCGGGTTTCAAGCTGAGATATGCATTTTCTGCGATCATATTGGTGAGACTTCAGTCAGAAGTATGCAGAATCACCTAGATCGCTCGTTTCGAGCTATTTGATGCGAGAAACACGTTTTCTGGTGTTTACACCACTCCACAGTGCGTTTGATATGCAGAACCGGCGACATCGTGGTTTTCGTCGGGTTTCAAGCTGAGATATGCATTTTCTGCGATCATATTGGTGAGACTTCAGTCAGAAGTATGCAGAATCACCTAGATCGCTCTATTCGAGCTATTTAATGCGAGAAACACGTTATCTGGTTGTTTTCACCACTCCACAGTGCGTTTGATATGCAGAACCGGCGACATCGTGGTTTTCGTCGGGTTTCAAGCTGAGATATGCATTTTCTGCGATCATATTGGTGAGACTTCAGTCAGAAGTATGCAGAATCATCTAGATCGCTCGTTTCGAGCTATTTAAAGCGAGAAACACGTTATCTGGTTGTTTTGACCACTCCACAGTGCGTTTGATATGTAGAGCCGCCGATAACTTGGTTTTCGTGGGGTTTCCAGCTGAAATATGCATTTTCTGCGATAATCTTGGTGTTTCATCTATGAGAAGTATGCAGAATCATCGAGAACGCTCTTTTCGAGCTAGTTAATGCGAGATACACGTTTTCTGATGTTTTCACCACTCCATAGTGCGTCTGATATGCAGAACCGGCGATATCTTGGTTTTCGTGGGGTTTCCAGCTGAGATATGCAATTCCTGTGATAATCTTGGTGAGTCTTCTGTCAGAAGTATGCAGAATCATCTAGATCGCTCTTTTCGAGCTATTTAATGCGAGAAACACGTTTTCTGGTGTTTTCACCACGCCACAGTGCGTTTGATATGCAGAACCGGCGACATCGTGGTTTTCGTCGGGTTTCAAGCTGAGATATAGCATTTTCTGCGATAATATTGGTGAGACTTCAGTCAGAAGTATGCAGAATCATCTAGATCGCTCGTTTCGAGCTATTTAAAGCGAGAAACACGTTATCTGGTTGTTTTCACCACTCCACAGGGCGTTTGATATGCAGAACCGGCGATATCTTGGTTTTCGTGGGGTTTCCAGCTGAGATATGCATTTTCTGCGATAATCTTGGTGAGACTTTAGTCATAACTATGCAGAATCATCTAGATAGCTCGTTTCGAGCTATTTAATGCGAAAAAACAAGTTTTCTGGTGTTTTGACCACTCCACAGTGCGTTTGATATGTAGAGCCGCCGATAACTTGGTTTTCGTGGGGCTTCCAGCTGAAATATGCATTTTCTGCGATAATCTTGGTGAGTCTTCTGTCAGAAGTATGCAGAATCATCTAGATCGCTCTTTTCGAGCTATTTGATGCGAGAAACACGTTTTCTGGTGTTTTCACCACTCCACAGTTCGTTTGATATGCAGAACCGGCGACATCGTGTTTTTCGTCGGGTTTCAAGCTGAGATATGCATTTTCTGCGATCATATTGGTGAGACTTCAGTCAGAAGTATGCAGAATCACCTAGATCGCTCGTTTCGAGCTATTTGATGCGAGAAACACGTTTTCTGGTGTTTACACCACTCCACAGTGCGTTTGATATGCAGAACCGGCGACATCGTGGTTTTCGTCGGGTTTCAAGCTGAGATATGCATTTTCTGCGATCATATTGGTGAGACTTCAGTCAGAAGTATGCAGAATCACCTAGATCGCTCTATTCGAGCTATTTAATGCGAGAAACACGTTATCTGGTTGTTTTCACCACTCCACAGTGCGTTTGATATGCAGAACCGGCGACATCGTGGTTTTCGTCGGGTTTCAAGCTGAGATATGCATTTTCTGCGATCATATTGGTGAGACTTCAGTCAGAAGTATGCAGAATCATCTAGATCGCTCGTTTCGAGCTATTTAAAGCGAGAAACACGTTATCTGGTTGTTTTGACCACTCCACAGTGCGTTTGATATGTAGAGCCGCCGATAACTTGGTTTTCGTGGGGTTTCCAGCTGAAATATGCATTTTCTGCGATAATCTTGGTGTTTCATCTATGAGAAGTATGCAGAATCATCGAGAACGCTCTTTTCGAGCTAGTTAATGCGAGATACACGTTTTCTGATGTTTTCACCACTCCATAGTGCGTCTGATATGCAGAACCGGCGATATCTTGGTTTTCGTGGGGTTTCCAGCTGAGATATGCAATTCCTGTGATAATCTTGGTGAGTCTTCTGTCAGAAGTATGCAGAATCATCTAGATCGCTCTTTTCGAGCTATTTAATGCGAGAAACACGTTTTCTGGTGTTTTCACCACGCCACAGTGCGTTTGATATGCAGAACCGGCGACATCGTGGTTTTCGTCGGGTTTCAAGCTGAGATATAGCATTTTCTGCGATAATATTGGTGAGACTTCAGTCAGAAGTATGCAGAATCATCTAGATCGCTCGTTTCGAGCTATTTAAAGCGAGAAACACGTTATCTGGTTGTTTTCACCACTCCACAGTGCGTTTGATATGCAGAACCGGCGATATCTTGGTTTTCGTGGGGTTTCCAGCTGAGATATGCATTTTCTGCTATAATCTTGGTGAGTCTTCTGTCAGAAGTATGCAGAATCATCGAGATCGCTCTATTCGAGCTATTTAATGCGAGAAACACGTTATCTGGTTGTTTTCACCACTCCACAGTGCGTTTGATATGCAGAACCGGCGATATCTTGGTTTTCGTGGGGTTTCCAGCTGAGATATGCATTTTCTGCGATAATCTTGGTGAGACTTCAGTCAGAAGTATGCAGAATCATCTAGATCGCTCGTTTCGAGCTATTTAAAGCGAGAAACACGTTATCTGGTTGTTTTGACCACTCCACAGTGCGTTTGATATGTAGAGCCGCCGATAACTTGGTTTTCGTGGGGCTTCCAGCTGAAATATGCATTTTCTGCGATAATCTTGGTGTTTCATCTATGAGAAGTATGCAGAATCATCTAGATCGCTCGTTTCGAGCTACTTAATGCGAGAAACACGTTATCTGGTGTTTTCACCACTCCACAGTGCGTTTAACTTGCAGAACCGTCGACATCTTGGATTTCGTCGGGGTTCAAGCTGGGATATGCATTTTCAACGATAATCTTGGTAAGAATTCTGTCAGAAGTATGCAGAATCATCGGGATCGCTCTATTCGAGCTATTTAATGCGAGAAACACGTTATCTGGTGTTTTCATCACTCCACAGGGCGTTTGATATGCAGAACCGGCGATATCTTGGTTTTCGTGGGGTTTCCAGCTGAGATATGCATTTTCTGCGATAATCTTGGTGAGACTTTAGTCAGAACTATGCAGAATCATCTAGATAGCTCGTTTCGAGCTATTTAATGCGAAAAAACAAGTTTTCTGGTGTTTTGACCACTCCACAGTGCGTTTGATATGTAGAGCCGCCGATAACTTGGTTTTCGTGGGGCTTCCAGCTGAAATATGCATTTTCTGCGATAATCTTGGTGAGTCTTCTGTCAGAAGTATGCAGAATCATCTAGATCGCTCTTTTCGAGCTATTTGATGCGAGAAACACGTTTTCTGGTGTTTTCACCACTCCACAGTTCGTTTGATATGCAGAACCGGCGACATCGTGTTTTTCGTCGGGTTTCAAGCTGAGATATGCATTTTCTGCGATCATATTGGTGAGACTTCAGTCAGAAGTATGCAGAATCACCTAGATCGCTCGTTTCGAGCTATTTGATGCGAGAAACACGTTTTCTGGTGTTTACACCACTCCACAGTGCGTTTGATATGCAGAACCGGCGACATCGTGGTTTTCGTCGGGTTTCAAGCTGAGATATGCATTTTCTGCGATCATATTGGTGAGACTTCAGTCAGAAGTATGCAGAATCACCTAGATCGCTCTATTCGAGCTATTTAATGCGAGAAACACGTTATCTGGTTGTTTTCACCACTCCACAGTGCGTTTGATATGCAGAACCGGCGACATCTTGGTTTTCGTGGGGTTTCCAGCTGAAATATTCATTTTCTGCGATAATATTGGTGAGACTTCAGTCAGAAGTATGCAGAATCATCTAGATCGCTCTTTTCGAGCTACTTAATGCACGAAACACGTTTCTGGTGTTTTCACCACTCCACAGTGCGTTTGATATGCAGAACCGGCTACATCTTGATTTTCGTGAGGTTTCTAGCTGAGATATGCATTTTCTGCGATAATATTGGTGAGACTTCAGTCAGAAGTATGCAGAATCATCCAGAACGCTCTTATCGAGCTAGTTAATGCGAGTAACACGTTTTCTGGTGTTTTCACCACTCAACGGAGCGTCCGATACGCAGAACCGGCGACATCTTGGTTTTCGTCGGGTTTCAAGCTGAGATATGCATTTTCGGCGATAATCTTGGTGAGTCTTCTGTCAGAAGTATGCAGAAGCATCTAGATCGCTCTTTTCGAGCTATTTAATGCGAGAAACACGTTTGCTGGTGTTTTCACCACTCCACAGTGCGTCTGATATGCAGAACTGGCGACACCTTGGTTTTCGTGGGGTTTCTAGCTGGGATATGCATTTTCTGCGATAATCTTGTTGAGACTTCTGTCCCAAGTATGCAGAATCATCGAGATCGCTCGTTTCGAGCTATTTAATGCGAGAAACACGTTATCTGGTGTATTCACCACTCCACAGTTCTTTGGATATGCAGAACAGGAGATATCTTGGTTTGCGTGGGGTTTCAAGCAGAGATATGCATTTTCTGCGATAATCTTGGTAAGAATTCTGTCAGAAGTATGCAGAATCATCTAGATCGCTCTTTTCGAGCTATTTGTTGCGAGAAACACGTTTTCTGGTGTTTACACCACTCCACAGTGCGTTTGATATGCAGAACAGGCGACATCGTGGTTATCGTCGGGTTTCAAGCTGACATATGCATTTTCTGCGATCATATTGGTGAGACTTCAGTCAGAAGTATGCAGAATCACCTAGATCGCTCTATTCGAGCTATTTAATGCGAGAAACACGTTATCTGGTTGTTTTCACCACTCCACAGTGCGTTTGATATGCAGAACCGGCGACATCTTGATTTTCGTGAGGTTTCAAGCTGAGATATGCATTTTCTGCGATAATCTTGGTGAGTCTTCTGTCAGAAGTATGCAGAATCATCTAGATCGCTCTTTTCGAGCTATTTGATGCGAGAAACACGTTTTCTGGTGTTTACACCACTCCACAGTGCGTTTGATATGCAGAACCGGCGACATCTTGATTTTCGTGAGGTTTCTAGCTGAGATATGCATTTTCTGCGATAATATTGGTGAGACTTCAGTCAGAAGTATGCAGAATCATCCAGAACGCTCTTTTCGAGCTAGTAAATGCGAGTAACACGTTTTCTGGTGTTTTCACCACGCCACAGTGCGTTTGATATGCAGAACCGGCGACATCGTGGTTTTCGTCGGGTTTCAAGCTGAGATATGCATTTTCTGCGATCATATTGGTGAGACTTCAGTCAGAAGTATGCAGAATCATCTAGATCGCTCGTTTCGAGCTATTTAAAGCGCGAAACACGTTATCTGGTGTATTCACCACTCCACAGTTCTTTGGATATGCAGAACTGGCGACACCTTGGTTTTCGTGGGGTTTCAAGCAGAGATATGCATTTTCTGCGATAATCTTGGTAAGAATTCTGTCAGAAGTATGCAGAATCATCTAGATCGCTCTTTTCGAGCTATTTGTTGCGAGAAACACGTTTTCTGGTGTTTACACCACTCCACAGTGCGTTTGATATGCAGAACAGGCGACATCGTGGTTATCGTCGGGTTTCAAGCTGAGATATGCATTTTCTGCGATCATATTGGTGAGACTTCAGTCAGAAGTATGCAGAATCACCTAGATCGCTCTATTCGAGCTATTTAATGCGAGAAACACGTTATCTGGTTGTTTTCACCACTCCACAGTGCGTTTGATATGCAGAACCGGCGACATCTTGATTTTCGTGAGGTTTCAAGCTGAGATATGCATTTTCTGCGATAATCTTGGTGAGTCTTCTGTCAGAAGTATGCAGAATCATCTAGATCGCTCTTTTCGAGCTATTTGATGCGAGAAACACGTTTTCTGGTGTTTACACCACTCCACAGTGCGTTTGATATGCAGAACCGGCGACATCTTGATTTTCGTGAGGTTTCTAGCTGAGATATGCATTTTCTGCGATAATATTGGTGAGACTTCAGTCAGAAGTATGCAGAATCATCCAGAACGCTCTTTTCGAGCTAGTTAATGCGAGTAACACGTTTTCTGGTGTTTTCACCACTCAACGGAGCGTCTGATACGCAGAACCGGCGACATCTTGGTTTTCGTCGGGTTTCAAGCTGAGATATGCATTTTCGGCGATAATCTTGGTGAGTCTTCTGTCAGAAGTATGCAGAAGCATCTAGATCGCTCTTTTCGAGCTATTTAATGCGAGAAACACGTTTTCTGGTGTTTTCGCCATTCCACAGTGCGTCTGATATGCAGAACTGGCGACACCTTGGTTTTCGTGGGGTTTCCAGCTGGGATATGCATTTTCTGCGATAATCTTGTTGAGACTTCTGTCCGAAGTATGCAGAATCATCGAGATCGCTCGTTTCGAGCTATTTAATGCGAGAAACACGTTTTCTGGTGTTTTCGCCATTCCACAGTGCGTCTGATATGCAGAACTGGCGACACCTTGGTTTTCGTGGGGTTTCCAGCTGGGATATGCATTTTCTGCGATAATCTTGTTGAGACTTCTGTCCGAAGTATGCAGAATCATCGAGATCGCTCGTTTCGAGCTATTTAATGCGAGAAACACGTTATCTGGTTGTTTTCACCACTCCACAGTGCGTTTGATATGCAGAACCGGCGACATCTTGGTTTTCGTGGGGTTTCCAGCTGAAATATTCATTTTCTGCGATAATATTGGTGAGACTTCAGTCAGAAGTATGCAGAATCATCTAGATCGCTCTTTTCGAGCTACTTAATGCACGAAACACGTTTTCTGGTGTTTTCACCACTCCACAGTGCGTTTGATATGCAGAACCGGCGACATCTTGATTTTCGTGAGGTTTCTAGCTGAGATATGCATTTTCTGCGATAATATTGGTGAGACTTCAGTCAGAAGTATGCAGAATCATCCAGAACGCTCTTTTCGAGCTAGTTAATGCGAGTAACACGTTTTCTGGTGTTTTCACCACTCAACGGAGCGTCTGATACGCAGAACCGGCGACATCTTGGTTTTCGTCGGGTTTCAAGCTGAGATATGCATTTTCGGCGATAATCTTGGTGAGTCTTCTGTCAGAAGTATGCAGAAGCATCTAGATCGCTCTTTTCGAGCTATTTAATGCGAGAAACACGTTTTCTGGTGTTTTCACCACTCCACAGTGCGTCTGATATGCAGAACTGGCGACACCTTGGTTTTCGTGGGGTTTCCAGCTGGGATATGCATTTTCTGCGATAATCTTGTTGAGACTTCTGTCCGAAGTATGCAGAATCATCGAGATCGCTCGTTTCGAGCTATTTAATGCGAGAAACACGTTATCTGGTGTTTTCACCACTCCACAGTTCTTTGGATATGCAGAACAGGAGATATCTTGGTTTGCGTGGGGTTTCAAGCAGAGATATGCATTTTCTGCGATAATCTTGGTGAGACTTCTGTTAGAAGGATGCAGAATCATCGAGATCGCACTTTTCGAGCTATTTAATGCGAGAAACACGTAATAATTTTATTAAGTAGATTTATTTCTAAAATAGGATTGATTTTAATAATTTTGTTTGTTTTAATTCAAAATATTTCAGTAATTTTAGAATTGTGTATATCATTTATTCAAGCTTATGTATTTTCAACTTTAAGAGTATTGTATTTTTCGGAATTTAAATAAATAAAATGATAATAAGAAATTTTCCTTTTCATTTAGTAACAGTTAGACCATGACCTTTTTTGATATCTATGAGATTAATAAATTCAATATTAGGTTTTATTAATTGATTTTATTTAAATGATTTTGAATTTATTTTTCTTAATTTATTTATTAATTTATTAATTATATATCAATGATGACGAGATTTTATTCGAGAGAGTTTATATCAAGGATTTCATACTTTTATAGTTTATGGGTTTTTAAAGTTTAGGATAATTTTATTTATTATTTCAGAAATATTTTTTTTTATTTCTTTTTTTTGAACTTATTTTCATAGATGTATTTCTTTAAGAATTGAATTAGGATATATTTGACCTCCTAAAATAATTAGTCAATTTAATCCTTATAATATTCCTTTATTAAATTCTGTTATTTTAATTTCTTCAGGATTATCAGTTTCTTGAAGTCATTGTAGATTGTTAAATAATAATTTTAATATAGTTAATTTAAGATTATTTTGTACAGTTATTTTAGGTATTTATTTTACTTTAATTCAATTTATTGAATATTTAGAATCTTCTTTTAGAATTAATGATGGAATTTTTGGTTCTATTTTTTATATAAGGACTGGATTTCATGGTCTTCATGTTATTGTAGGAACTTTAATATTGATATTTTCTTTATTTCGATTGAATATAAATCATTTTAGAAAAATTCATCATTTTAATTTTGAAGGTTCTTTATGATATTGACATTTTGTTGATGTTATTTGATTATTTTTATATATTTTTATTTATTGATGAATATATTATATATATAGTATTATTTAATACAGTTAACTTCCAATTAACAAATTTCTATTTTAGTAATATATATAGTGATGTTAATGGTGTTATCTTATATTAGATTAATTCTTTTAATTATAATTTTAATTTATTTATTAAATGTGTTTTCTTCTATTTTTAAGATTTCTGATAAGGAAAAAAAAAGTTCTTATGAATGTGGGTTTAATTCAATTACTAAGGCTTTTATTCCATTTTCAGTACCTTTTTATTTAATAGCTTTAATATTTTTAGTATTTGATATTGAAATTATTTTAATTGTTCCATTTATTTTATTAGTTAAGTATATAGGTTTTAGTTACATATTTATTATTTTTTTATTATTTTTTTTTATTATACTTTTTTCTTTAGTTTATGAATGATGTATAAATTATTTATTGTGAATATTTTAATTTGAATATATGGATTATTAGTTAATCAATATTTAAGTCGAAATTAAATTGTAATTTTTTACTTCATATATTATTTAATTTATATAATTTAATATAAATTTTAATTAAAGCCAAATAGAGGCATTTTATTGTTAATAAGATTATTGAATAATTTATTCTAATTAAAGAAATAATTGAAAATAGAATTTCTAATTCTGTAGAGATATTAATTTATCATATTTCTTTTAATAGGTTTATATAGTTTAATTAAAACTTTATATTTTCAGTATAAAAATATTAATATACATATTTATTTATAAATAAATGTATAAAGATATATATATATATATTTAAAAATAATAAATTATTTCTTTAATATTTTCAATATTATGCTCTTATATAAGCTATTTAAATTTAATAGATAAATAATATTAATAATATAAATAGAAAAAAAGAGGAAATTATATAGTTGAAGTTAAATATACTAAATTTAATAATTGTTAAATAATATAGAATATTTTTTATTAATTTTCCTATAAGTATTTCAAATAATCTTTTTTCAATAAATTTTTCATAGTTTAAAATGATTTTTACTGGTATTTTATAAATATGGGTATAGTAGATATTTATAAGTATTATTCTTTCAGTTAAATTAATTAATAGATAATTTTTTTTATATGATTTAAAGATTTGATAGCCAATAATTATACCAATAATTAATAATTTAATAATTATTAATTTATATACTTTAGGTAGATTAATATTTTAATCTAAGTAAATTATATTTAGATAAATTTTACTAAAAAATAGTGATATAATAAATATAATTAATATTCTAAAATTTATTATATTATTTTCTTTTAAATTTAAATTATTGTAGAAAGGTAAATTTTGGGGTAGTAAAGTTAAAATTAAACGAGTTGAATATGCAACTGTAAAGATAGTTCCAAGTATTAAATTTAATAATCTTATAAAATTTAATTTGTTATAAAAAAAAAATTCTATAATTAAGTCTTTGGAGTAAAATCCACATAAAAATGGGAATCCACATAGAGATAAAATTGAAAATATTATAATTAATCTTTTAAATGGGTAGATTATAAATATTCCTTTATAATCACGTATATCTTGACTTCTATTTATATAATGAATAAATCTTCCTGAACATAGAAATATTAAAGATTTAAATATTGCATGAATGATTAAATGAAAAAAGGCTAAGTTTTCTAAACCTAGAAATAAAATTCTTATTATAAATCCTAGTTGTCTTAAGGTAGATAAAGCAATAATTTTTTTAAAATCTATTTCAAATATAGCTATTAATCCGGCAATTAGTATAGTTAATCTTGAAATAATTAATAAATATTGATTTAAATTTGTATTTATAATTAAAGTATTGTATCGAATTAAGATATATACTCCGGCAGTTACTAATGTAGATGAATGAACTAAAGAAGATACAGGAGTGGGAGCTATTATAGCAGCAGGTAATCAATTTCTAAAAGGAATTTGTGCTCTTTTTGTAAAGGTTATAATTACAATAAGAATAAATATTGGTAAATTTAAATTATAAAGTATTAAGTTTCATGAATTAAATTTTATTATAAAGCAAATTAATATTAAAAGACAAATATCTCCAATTCGATTTAAAATAATAGTTAATAATCCTGCTCTATAAGCTTTATTGTTATTATAATAAATAATTAAACAATAAGAGATTAATCCTAAACCATCTCATCCTAATAAAATAGTTAATATATTAGGTCTTAAAATTATAAATACTATTGATAAATAAAATAATAAAGTTAAGTATAAAAATTTATTTATAAGATTGTTATTTAATTTTATATATTCAGTTCTATAAATTAGAACTATTGCTGTAATTAATCTGACTATTATAATAAAAAATAATGTTTTATTATCAATTAAAATAAATAAATTAAATTTTATTGAATTAAAATTTAAGATTAATCATTCAATAATAATAATTTTATTAATTATAATTAAATAACAAGCAGTTATAAAAGATAAGATTCTTCATATTGTTAAAATGATTCTAAAAATTATTATTTTGATAATAATTTAAAGTAATATATATATATACATTTTTGATATCACGAATCAATATTTTAGTTAAATTATTTAAATAAATAATATTTAAATTTATAATTATTAGATTGATTGGAATTCAATGTAATATTAAAGTAAGAAAATTAATTAAATTATTAATTTTGATAGTATAAAAATTTAATATATTAGTAAATCCATGTTGAATATATCTATATAAATATAAAGTATAAATAAATCTTATTAAACAATAGATAATTATAATATAAATTAAATATTTACATCAATTAAATAATCTCATTAGTAAAGTGATTTCACTAATTAAATTTAAAGATATAGGAGCAGCTATATTTGATGATCTTAATAAGAATCATATTAAAGCTATAGAAGGTATAAGAATTATTATACCTTTATTTAAAATTATTAATCGTCTATTAGTTTGTTTATAGATAATATTAATTAGATAAAAAAGTCCTGATGAACATAAACCATGAGCAATTATTATATAAATACCTCCTTTTATTCCAATATAAGATAGTGTTATTATTCCTCTAATTATTAAAGCTATATGAATAATTGAAGATATAGCAACAATGATTTTTATATCAATTTGTCGTAAACATGAAAGTCTTAAAATTAATCTTCCAATTATTCTTAAGTAAATTAAATAAATTCTTAATTTATTTAAATTTTTTAAAATTATAATTATTCGTAATAAGCCATATCTTCCAAGTTTTAATATGATAGAAGCTAAAATTATAGATCCAATATATGAGGCTTCTACATGGGCTTTTAATAATCAATTGTGAAGTGTAAATATAGGAATTTTTACTATAAAAGATATTAGTAAATAAATTAAAATATATATAGATAATTTAAGTTTTTTAATTTCTATACAAGGAAAAGATAAATTTTTTCTATATTTTAATATGTAAAATATAATTATTAATAAAGGTAATATAAAACTGTGGGCTGTTATGTTGACGGAGGATAGAAGGCGGAGGAATGATAGAGAGGATCGTAGGAAAAGGAAAGGTTGCGTTTCGTCCTGGGCCTCCTAGTGGACTCGTCAGTAAGGCATTCTAGGAGACCCGTGCCTTAGACGCGGGGGACTGAAGGAGTTAGGTTGGAAGGTGTATATATACAAACAGGACCTCTCGGGAGCGCTAGCGAGAATGGTCTCCTGTGTCTCTGTCCCTCTAGCGGTGGTAGACAGAAGGGTCGCCACAAAACTAAAGTATAAAATATCAAATAATACCTTGCTAATATTCGAAATATACCATATCCTCAGAAAATGACTATAAAGAAAATTAATAATAAATTTATTTCAAATATTAAATAAAAAATAAAAAAATGTATAGCTATGAAATTTAAGATTAAGGATATTAATATTATTATAGTTAAATTGGTGTATATATTTATATTATTTTCGTACTTTATATTTATTATAATTATTCTGAAAATTCATAAAGTTAAAATAATTAAATTATAAGAATATATATTAAATCTTAAATTATTAGAGATTATTCATCAATTTATTAAATTTAGTTTAAATAATATAATAAATGTTAATATATAAGAATTATTTCTTAATAGATATAAACATTTATTTATATTAAATTGTATTATTATATAAGTAATGAATATAATTATTTCGAACATAAATTTATTAAATTAATGTTTTGATGGCCATGTGTTTAATTTATTCTAATTAGTAAAGCTAATCCTACAATAGATTCACATACTGCGAAAATAATATAGATAATAAAAATTCATCTATTTAAATTATTTAATAGGATAATAGTAATTAAAGTTAAAATAAAATATTCTAAAGTAATTAAAAAATTAATAAATTGTTTCCTAGATTTTCAAAGAATTAAGGTGATAATAACTAATAAAATAATTATGTAAATAAATTTAAAATATTATATAATTTAAGTTAAAATAATAATTTTGTAAATTATTAATGAATTGTGAATATTCTATAATAAAGTTTAAATTTCAAAAAAAATTAATATAAATTTTTTATAATTCCCAGAATTATTGTTTTATGAATAAACTATTTTTTGTTTAAATTAATGTTTTATTAATTATAATTTTATTTTATTTATAATTTGATAATATATATATATAAAATTTTTATGTTAGACGAGAATTGGGCCTCAAAAAAATGTGTTTTTGGTTAGTTTTATTAAATAAATAAATCAAAAATCAAAAATTATATAAAATGTCCATAGAATTTCTAAATTATATATTAAAGTTTTTTTTAATATTTTTATATTTTTTATCTTTATATTTGATTTTTTTTATTTTAATTACTGGGGATAAAATTCATCCTATAAAGAATTTAATATATTTTTTATTATATATAGTTATTTTATGTTTAATTTTATATTTATTTAAATTTAAATCTTTATTTATTTATATAATTATAATTATTTTTATTAGAGGATTAATAATTTTATTTGCTTATTTTGTTAGATTAAATAATCAATCTATGATGAATTATTTTAAATATATAAATTTTTTTATTATTGGTTTATTAATAATTAATATTATATATTTTTTGTCTAATTATTTAATTGAAAATTTTGATAGAATAATTTATTCAATAAATCTATATCGGGATAAAAATATTAATTTATCTTTTATTTATCAATATTCAAATTTGTTTTTATTATTTTTTATAATTTTATTTTTAGTTTTTGTTTTAATTATAAGATATAAAATAAGATATCCTAAAAAAAAAGCTTATCAATCTAAATCTAAATTTTTAGAAGAGTTAGATAAAAAATATAAGTTTTAAACTTTATCCTGTTAATTTATTTTACTTAATTTTATTCTTAATTTGTTTTATTTAATTTTAATGTCAATAAAATTTTTAAGTTTATTAAATAAAGACAAAATTCGTAATATATTTTTTTATTCATTATTGATATTACCTACTCCCTTTAATATTAATATTTGATGAAGTTTTGGATCAATATTAGGGGTATTTTTGGTAATTCAAATTCTGTCTGGATTATTTTTATCAATACATTATTGTCCTAATATTGATTATGCTTTTAATAGAATTATTCATATTATAAAAGATGTTAATTCTGGTTGATTAATTCGTTTAATTCATATAAATGGAGCATCTTTTTATTTTATTATAATATATATTCATATTAGACGAAATATTTATTATCAATCTTTTAAATTAGTTCATGTATGATTAATTGGAGTTAGAATTTTATTTTTGTCAATAGCAACAGCTTTTATAGGATATGTTTTACCTTGAGGGCAAATATCTTTTTGAGGAGCAACTGTTATTACTAATTTAATATCTGCTATTCCTTATATTGGGCAATTATTAGTTGAATGAATTTGAGGGGTGTATTCTATTAATAATGCTACATTAAATCGATTTTTTTCTATTCATTTTATTTTACCTTTAATTATTTTATTAATAGTAATTTTACATATTTTTTTTTTACATTTAACAGGTTCTACTAATCCTTTAGGATTTTCTAGAAATTTATATAAAGTTCCTTTTCATCCTTATTTTGTTATTAAAGATATTTTTATATTTATTTGAATTCTAATAATTTTTATATTATTAATTTGTCAATTACCTTATTTTTTAGGAGATCCTGATAATTTTAAAATTGCTAATAGAATAAGGACACCAGTTCATATTAAACCAGAGTGATATTTTTTATTTGCTTATTCAATTTTACGGGCAATTCCTAATAAATTGGGGGGGGTATTTATATTATTATTATCTATTTTAATTTTATATTTTATACCTTTATATAAAAATAATATTAAAACAAATAAATTTTATCCATTAAGTCAATTATTTTATTGATTTTTTATTAATAGATTTATTATATTAACTTGATTAGGTGGTCAGTTAATTGAATATCCTTATATTCAATTGAATAATATATTTACAATTTTATATTTTTTTTTCTTTATTGTTTCTCCTGGATTATATTATTATTGAGATAATATTATTTATTAAATTAATAAGTAGTTAATGAACTTGAATAAGTTTATATTTTGAAAATATATCATAGAAATAGTATTTTCTATTAACTTTTTAATTTTATTTTAAATATGTATAAAAATTACTTTTGTTATATATACAAATATATTATAAATTAATACTAAAATTAAAAAATCAGTTCAACATATGTATATTAAATTATCATAACGGATTCGTGGTAATACACCTCGTAATCATAAAATTAAAATCATATGAATATTTATAAAAACTAAAAATTTTATTCTAGGTATTTTAAAACCTATAAATATTAAAGTTATAACAAATCTTATAAATAAAATAATTGAATATTCTGATAAAAAAATTAATACAAAAAATCTTCTGTAGTATTCTACATTAAATCCTGAAACTAATTCAGATTCTCCTTCAATTAGGTCAAAAGGAGTCCGGTTTAATTCAATTAATATACTAATAAAAAAGATTATATAAATTGGTGTTAATAAAATTCTAAATTTTATATATTCTTGATATTTATATAATTGATTTAATGAATAACCTTCAGTTAAAATTATAATTAAAAAAAATATTAAAAAAAGACTAATTTCAAATGAAATTATTTGTGCTAAAGATCGAATAGCCCCTAATATAGAATAATTATTATTTGAAATTCACCCAATTAAAATAATTGGATAAGTATTAAGACCTAATAAGGTGATAAAGAATATTAAATTGTAGTTTGTTATTATTAAATTAGTTCAAGGATATAAAATTCATAATAATATGGCAAATATAAATATAAGTATTGGTCTCAATATATAAATTAAATAATTTAAATTTAAAAATAATCATTCTTTAGAGATTAATTTAATAGCATCTGAAAAAGGTTGAAGTATTCCTTTATATCCTACTTTAGTAGGTCCTTTTCGTGTTTGAATATATCTTAAGATTTTTCGTTCTAATAAGGTTAAAAAAGCTACTGTAAGTAATATACAAATTATAGTTAAAATTATGATAATTACGAAGATTATTACCTATATATAATTTATTATATGTATATATATTATTAAATTCTAACTTTAATGCACTTTTCTGCCAAGATAATTTTTAATAAATATTAAGTTAATTAAATGATTATATTTATATAAATAATTTTAGTCCTTTCGTACAAAAAATTATAAATTTTTTATAGATAGAAACCGATCTGACTTACGTCGATCTGAACTCAAATCATGTAAGATTTTAAAAGTCGAACAGACTTAATTTTTAAACTCCTGCATTTAAATTATATCTTAATTCAACATCGATGTCGTAATCATCTTTATAAATTTGGTCTTTCAAAAGATATTACGCTGTTATCCCTAAGGTAATTTATTTTTTTAATTTTTAATAAAAGATCTTTTAAATTTTCTATAATTTAAGATTTTTTAAATTAAAGTTTTTTAAATTTAATAACCCTCCCAGTTAAATATGTTATAATTATTATTATTTAGAATAAAATTTAAATTTATAATAATTATAAATATGAAATTCTATAGGGTCTTATCGTCCCATAAAAGAATTTAAGAATTTTAACTTAAAATTTAATTTCATAAAATAATATTGAGACAGTATATATTTCATTAATTCTTTCATACAAGTCTTTAATTAGAAGACAATTTATTATGCTACCTTTGTACAGTCAGGTATACTGCAGCCATTTAATAAGAATCATTGGGCAGATTTATCTAAAATTATTATTTCTATAGACAATGTTTTTGTTAAACAGTTGAATATATTATTTTAATTTGCCTAATTCCTTAAATTTATATATTATTTCTTTAATAATTTTTACAATTTTTACTATTTATTTAATCATTATAAAATTAATTTATTTATTTAATTAGTTTTTTTATAATTAATTTTATATTAATATTTTAAATTTTTAATTCATATTTTTAAATTATAAAATATTTTATTATAATTTCAAATTTTAAGAATATAATAATAGTTGGATTTTAAAATTAATAATAATTTAAATTTAAAGGTTATCCCTTAAATTTTTTAATTAAATAAATTTATAAAATTTTAAAATTTTAATAAATTTTTACTTAATTATGAATTAAATTCATTTCTAAAAAAACCAGATATTTTAAAAATCGTATAACATCTAATTTCTAAATATATATTTATAGTTTTTTTGTAACAAAAAAAATTATATATATTTAGTTCTTTTTATTTCGGGATTAATATATATAAATAATTTAATTTGATTAACCCTGATACAAAAGGTACTAAATTTATTTAAAATTTTTTAAATTTAGATAAGTTCATTTACATTACTTTTAACTTTTAAAAAAATTATTTTTTAATAAATAATTACTGAAATAATTGTTATTTGATAAAATTTTATTTATATAAAATTGATTAATTTATAATATTTTTTATTATTTTAATTAAAATAAAATTTTAATTAAATTAATCTTTTCAGTGTAAATGAAAAATTTTATTTCAGTTTAAACTAAAATTTTTAGTTCCTAATTACACTTTCCAGTACAATTACTATGTTACGACTTATTTTATTTTGGTGAAATTGACGGGCGATTTGTACGCTTATTAGCATATAGTTCAATTTAATTAATTGAAGTAAATTTACTTTTAAATTTTCTTTCAAAATAATTTTAAAATTATTTATTCAAAATATAATATTATATTATAACTCTTAATATCTTAAATGCACTACATATTTACTTGAATTTTAATTTATTAAAATTTATTAACATTATCAATTAAAAAAAATGTGTAAACAGCTATATATAAATGTAATTTAAGTGAGTCTTATCGTGGAATATCGATTAAATTATAAGTTCCTCTAATGGCATTAATAAGCCGCCATATTTATTAATTTTAATGATTTACATTTAATAGTTAATTTTTTATTTAATTTTATAGTAGGGTATCTAATCCTAGTTTTTTTATAAAATTTATTAATTAATTTAATAATAAATTTTAATTATTTGAACTAAATTGTATATTTCACTAAAAATTTAATTTTTTAATTAAAATATATTAATTTTTAAGTAATTAAAATATTATGATTAATTAATTTATAAAATTGGTTTAACCGCTGTTGCTGGCACCAAAATTTACCATTATTAAAATTTATTTCCGAATAAAATTTTTATTTAGTGTTGCAGATTTTATTATTAATAAAAAATTATTTTTTAATCTAATTATATATATAAAATAAATTTAATTAATTTGTAACTTAAATTCAATTTTATTGATTTGAATTTATTTAAAAATTTTAAATAAATTAAAGTTTTGATTTTTCTATAGAAGGTATCAATTTCTATAATGTAATTAATTTTTAATTAGATATACACCTATCTATAGGTAAATCTAATCTTTATAATAGTTAACCCCCCAATTAACTATTTAAAGCTTTGATTTTTCTATAGAAGGTATCAATTTCTATAATGTAATTAATTTTTAATTAGATATACACCTATCTATAGGTAAATCTAATCTTTATAATAGTTAACCCCCCAATTAACTATTTAAAGCTTTGATTTTTCTATAGAAGGTATCAATTTCTATAATGTAATTAATTTTTTAATTAAATATACAAAGATTAATCTATCTATAGGTAAATCTAATCTTTATAATAGTTAACCCCCCAATTAACTATTTAAAGCTTTGATTTTTCTATAGAAGGTATCAATTTCTATAATGTAATTAATTTTTTAATTAAATATACAAAGATTAATCTATCTATAGGTAAATCTAATCTTTATAATGGTTAACCCCCCAATTAACTATTTAAAGCTTTGATTTTTCTATAGAAGGTATCAATTTCTATAATGTAATTAATTTTTTAATTAAATATACAAAGATTAATCTATCTATAGGTAAATCTAATCTTTATAATAGTTAACCCCTCCAATTAACTATTTAAAGCTTTGATTTTTCTATAGAAGGTATCAATTTCTATAATGTAATTAATTTTTTAATTAAATATACAAAGATTAATCTATCTATAGGTAAATCTAATCTTTATAATAGTTAACCCCCCAATTAACTATTTAAAGCTTTGATTTTTCTATAGTAGGTATCAATTTCTATAATGTAATTAATTTTTTAATTAAATATACAAAGATTAATCTATCTATAGGTAAATCTAATCTTTATAATAGTTAACCCCTTAATTAACTATTTAAAGCTTTGATTTTTCTATAGAAAATTATAAATAATAAAAAAATTAATTTTTATATAAAAAAAATTATATAGAAATAAATTGTTATTAAATAGCCCTAAAATATTATTAATTATATTAGATTAAAATTTTAATACAAAATTTTTAATAATAAAGACTATTATAATAGTAGTATATATATATATATATATATATATATATATATATATTGATTAATAAATTATTTATATATATATACACATCTTAATATTAATATATATATCTATTAATTAATAAATTATTTATATATATACATATTTATATACTATTATAAATAGATGGAGGCCAACTGATAAATATATATACATTTTATATATAACAAGATATATATATAAATATTACAATATATAAATCTGAGAATATATATACATTTATAAATATATCCTAAGGTAGGATTAAATTATGATTATTTATGCTTTTATATAATTTATAAATTATTTAATAACTTATAAATGCGCTATGTTTAATAAATCAATTAATGTTTAATAAGCGCATATAAATTTTTTATTTATTTATATATAACCTATGAATCATAAATTATTTATTAATTAATAAATACCTATTAATATATATAAATATGTTATTATATATTTAAATATCTATTAATTAATAAATAATTTATATATTTATATATATATATATATCTTTATTTAATAATTTATGGTACTCTAATGTATTTATAATATAATTTACATATATCATAGATGTAACATAGTATATATAATTATATAAATATTTAATTAATTAATATTAATATTAATATATAAAGGTTAATATAATCTTTTATAAACTTGTGAACTCACCTATGATTTATATATATATAGATATATTGATTAATAAATTATTTATATATATATATACATCTTAATATTAATATATATATCTATTAATTAATAAATTATTTATATATATATATATATTTATATACTATTATAAATAGATGGAGGCCAACTGATAAATATATATACATTTTATATATAACAAGATATATATATAAATATTACAATATATAAATCTGAGAATATATATACATTTATAAATATATCCTAAGGTAGAATTAAATTATGATTATTTATGCTTTCATATAATTTATAAATTATTTAATAACTTATAAATGCACTATATTTAATAAATTGATTAATATTTAATAAATATATATATATGTATATATATAGATTTATATATATATATATAATAAATATATATATATGTATATATATAGATTTATATATATATATATATATATAAATATTTATTAATTAATAAATAATTTTTATATTTATATTTATATTTCTTTTCTTTTCAATAATTTATTATAATCTAATGTATTCATAATATAATTTACATATATTATAGATATAAAATAATATATATGATTATATAAATATTTAATTAATTAATATTAATATTAATATATAAAGGTTAATATAATCTTTTATAAATTTTGGAACCCACCTATGATTTATATATATATAAATATATTTGTTAATAAATTATTTATATATATATATACATTTTAATATTAATATATATATATATATATTAATAAAAATTTTTTCAAATTAAAAATTGATTTTATTTACTTATATTTAAATTTATTATGTAATAAAATTATAGTTTAATATTATTAATAAGATTATAGCGTTACTTAATAACAAAAAAAAATTAAAAATTTTTATTTATGAATTAAATAAAATTATTAATTATTGGGGGGGGGGGTATTTATATATAATTTATATATAATTTATAATTAAATTTGTATCTTAGAGAATTTAATTAATAAATAAATTTATTATTAATAGTCGATTTTAGTTTATTTCAATGGCTTTATTTTTCCCTTAAAGATGAATATATTGAAATAAACCTTTCAATTCTACTTTAGTTTGAATTTGTTTAAATAGTTTTATTTGTTTTTATAAGTAGAGAATTTAATTAATAAATAAATTTATTATTAATAGTCGATTTTAGTTTAATTCAATGGTTTCATTCTTTCCCTAAGAATGAATATATTGAAATAAACCTTTCAATTCTACTTTAGTTTGAATTTATTTAAATAGTTTTATTTGTTTTTTATAAGTAGAGAATTTAATTAATAAATAAATTTATTATTAATAGTTGATTTTAGTTTATTTCAATGGCTTTATTTTTCCCTTAAAGATGAATATATTGAAATAAACCTTTCAATTCTACTTTAGTTTGAATTTATTTAAATAGTTTTATTTGTTTTTATAAGTAGAGAATTTAATTAATAAATAAATTTATTATTAATAGTCGATTTTAGTTTAATTCAATGGTTTCATTCTTTCCCTAAGAATGAATATATTGAAATAAACCTTTCAATTCTACTTTAGTTTGAATTTATTTAAATAGTTTTATTTGTTTTTATAAGTAGAGAATTTAATTAATAAATAAATTTATTATTAATATTCGATTTTAGTTTATTTCAATGGTTTCATTCTTTCCCTAAGAATGAATATATTGAAATAAACCTTTTAATTCTACTTTAGCTTGAATTTATTTAAATAGCTTCATTTGTCCCTTGTAAGTAGAGGATTTGGATATTAACCTTTCGAATTTACATTAGCTTTAGTTTATTTCAATGGCTTCACTCTTTCCCTAAGGATGAATATATTGAAATAAACCTTTCAATTCTACTTTAGCTTGAATTTATTTAAATAGCCTCATTTGTCCCTTGTAAGTAGAGGATTTGGATATTAACCTTTCGAATTTACATTAGCTTTAGTTTATTTCAATGGCTTCACTCTTTCCCTAAGGATGAATATATTGAAATAAACCTTTCAATTCTACTTTAGCTTGAATTTATTTAAATAGCCTCATTTGTCCCTTGCAAGTAGAGGATTTGGATATTAACCTTTCGAATTTACATTAGCTTTAGTTTATTTCAATGGCTTCACTCTTTTCCTAAGGATGAATATATTGAAATAAACCTTTCAATTCTACTTTAGCTTGAATTTATTTAAATAGCCTCATTTGTCCCTTGCAAGTAGAGGATTTTTGGATATTAACCTTTCGAATTTACTTTAGCTTTAGTTTATTTCAATGGCTTCACTCTTTCCCTAAGGATGAATATATTGAAATAAACCTTTCAATTCTACTTTAGCTTGAATTTATTTAAATAGCCTCATTTGTCCCTTGCAAGTAGAGGATTTGGATATTAACCTTTCGAATTTACATTAGCTTTAGTTTATTTCAATGGCTTCACTCTTTCCCTAAGGATGAATATATTGAAATAAACCTTTCAATTCTACTTTAGCTTGAATTTATTTAAATAGCCTCATTTGTCCCATGTAAGTAGAGGATTTGGATATTAACCTTTCGAATTTACATTAGCTTTAGTTTATTTCAATGGCTTCACTCTTTTCCTAAGGATGAATATATTGAAATAAACCTTTCAATTCTACTTTAGCTTGAATTTATTTAAATAGCCTCATTTGTCCCTTGCAAGTAGAGGATTTGGATATTAACCTTTCGAATTTACATTAGCTTTAGTTTATTTCAATGGCTTCACTCTTTCCCTAAGGATGAATATATTGAAATAAACCTTTCAATTCTACTTTAGCTTGAATTTATTTAAATAGCCTCATTTGTTCCTTGCAAGTAGAGGATTTGGATATTAACCTTTCGAATTTACATTAGCTTTAGTTTATTTCAATGGCTTCATTCTTTCCCTAAGGATGAATATATTGAAATAAATCTTTCAATTCTACTTTAGCTTGAATTTATTTAAATAGCCCCATTTGTCCCTTGCAAGTAGAGGATTTGGATATTAACCTTTCGAATTTACATTAGCTTTAGTTTATTTCAATGGCTTCACTCTTTTCCTAAGGATGAATATATTGAAATAAACCTTTCAATTCTACTTTAGCTTGAATTTATTTAAATAGCCTCATTTGTCCCTTGCAAGTAGAGGATTTGGATATTAACCTTTCAATTCTACTTTAGCTTGAATTTATTTAAATAACCTCATTTGTCCCTCGCAAGTAGAGGATTTTGGATATTAACCTTTCGAATTTACCTTAGCTTTAGTTTATTTCAATGGCTTCATTCTTTCCCTAAGGATGAATATATTGAAATAAACCTTTCAATTCTACTTTAGCTTGAATTTATTTAAATAGCCTCATTTGTCCCTCGCAAGTAGAGGATTTTGGATATTAACCTTTCGAATTTACCTTAGCTTTAGTTTATTTCAATGGCTTCATTCTTTCCCTAAGGATGAATATATTGAAATAAACCTTTCAATTCTACTTTAGCTTGAATTTATTTAAATAGCCTCATTTGTCCCTTGCAAGTAGAGGATTTTGGATATTAACCTTTCGAATTTACCTTAGCTTTAGTTTATTTCAATGGCTTCATTCTTTCCCTAAGGATGAATATAAATATATATCCATATATAAAGATATATATATATCTTTAAATGGATATTAGTTAATTTTAATCTATAATATTTAATTTGCAATTAAAAGTAATTTTTAAATATATCTATATAAATAAGCTAAGTTTAAAGCTGGTAGGTTCATACCCTAGTTATAGATTATATGTATCTTTTATATATTTTATATATATATATGTATTAAAGTAATATGCCTGATTAAAGGATTATTTTGATAAGATACTTAAATAAATTTTATATTTATTGTTACTAATTGATTTTTTTTATATTTATTAATTTTATTAATACTTTAAATTTCAAAAATTTAGGTGCTTTGACACTAAAATATAATAGGTAAAAATTTTAGTATTATAAACTATTTAATTTTTAATTAAAAGATAATTTTGAATTGGCTTTTTGTGAAGAAAGTAATATTTAAAAATGTAATATGTCTTAGATATATTATTATTAATTATTTAATCATTCTTTTTGTAAGAGATTTATTTTTTATGTGATTAATTTATGAAGTTATAACATTAGTTTTAATTATTTATATAAATTTAACTAGAGATTCAAAATATGCTAGTGTTTTTTATTATATAGTATCAGTAGTAAGAAGGTTAGTTTTTATTATAAGATTGTATTTTTATGTATCTATGAAAGAAGTAAGAGTTTTTTTTGAAATTTTTATTCAATTAATTATGTTAGTAAAATTAGGAATATTTCCTTTTCATCAATGATCTATTTATATTCATAGATATATGTGTTGAACAAGAATTTTTATATTTTCAACAGTTATAAAAATAGTACCTATATATTTTTTAGCTAATGTGAGTGGTGTAAATTTTTTTTTTATAGGTTGAATTTTATTAAATTTAATTTTTATTCCTATTATAATGAAAGTTTATAATTCTATAAAAATATTTATTAGATCTTCTTCTATTATTCAATCAACTTTTTTATTAATAATTATATATGTAAATGTAAAAATTTATTTGGAATATTTTTCTTTTTATGCAGTTATTTTTTATATATTGTTATATTTTTTTGAAAAATTTGATGTGGTAACTTTTAATGATTTGGGGTTTTTATTAGTTGATAAATATTTGAAGGTATATTTTATTATTATAGTTTTAATTTATTCTTCTTTACCTCCATTTTTGGCTTTAGTGTTAAAGTGAATTTTGAATTATTATTTTTTAGAGGATTATGTTAATTTTTATGTTTTATTATTTATTATGATATTAGCATCAGTTATAATTATTTGAAATTATTTTAGATTATTATTATATATTAGTAGGAATTATCCTAGAGCTAAAAAATATTTTTGTAAGAGTTAGATATTTAAGTCTTATATTGTTTTATTTATTATTATGTTATTTTTTTTTAGGTTTTTATTGGTTAATGTTTATGTTACTTAAAGGTTTTAATTTAATATAATTTAAGTATTGATCAATTTGTTAAATTTAATATAGTGTGAGATATTTATGATTAATATTTTCTAATAATTATTTATATTTTAAAATTTGCAATTTTAAGTTTTTTTTAAACTATAGAAAATTAGTATCAGTAAGTTTTTCTTACATGTTTAAATTTACAATTTAATTCTTTTATCAGACATGATACTTTTTTTGATTTGAAGATTTTAAGTTAAAATAAACTTTTAATTTTCAAAGTTAAATATATATATATATATATATATATATATATATATATATATATATATATATATATATATATATATATATATATATATTGATTTATAATAAATCTTATAATATATAAATATATTTATTAATATTTAAATATTATATAATTATGTTTTATTTATGTTTGATAAATGATTTTATTCTACTAATCATAAAAATATTGGTATAATTTATTTTGTGTTTGCTTTATGATCAGGGATAATTGGAACTTCTATGAGAATAATTATTCGTATGGAGTTAAGTACCCCAGGTATATGAATTAATAATGTTCAAGTTTATAATTCAATTGTTACTGTTCATGCATTTTTAATAATTTTTTTTATAGTAATACCATTTATAATTGGTGGATTTGGTAATTGATTAGTTCCATTAATATTAGGATCTCCAGATATGGCATTTCCTCGTATAAATAATATTAGATTTTGATTATTACCGCCATCATTAACATTATTACTTTCAAGAAATTTATTTCAAGTTAGACCAGGGACTGGTTGAACGGTTTATCCTCCTTTATCTTCATATTTATTTCATTCTTCTCCTTCTGTTGATATTACTATTTTTTCTTTACATTTATCAGGAATTTCTTCAATTATTGGGGCAATAAATTTTATAGTAACTATTATAATAATAAAAAATTTATCTTTAAATTATGATCAAATAGCTTTATTTCCTTGATCAGTGTTTATTACAGCTATTTTATTATTATTATCATTGCCAGTTTTAGCTGGAGCAATTACAATATTAATTTTTGATCGAAATATTAATACTTCGTTTTTTGATCCTTTAGGGGGAGGTGATCCAATTTTATATCAACATTTATTTTGATTTTTTGGGCATCCTGAAGTTTATATTTTAATTTTACCGGGGTTTGGGTTGATTTCACATATTATTATAAATGAGAGGGGTAAAAAAGAGGTATTTGGTAATTTAGGAATGATTTATGCTATATTAGGAATTGGATTTTTAGGATTTATTGTATGAGCACATCATATATTTACAGTTGGGTTAGATGTAGATACTCGAGCTTATTTTACTTCAGCAACTATAGTTATTGCAGTTCCTACAGGAATTAAAGTTTTTAGTTGATTAGCTACTTATCATGGAGCTAAATTAGGTTATAATAATTCAATTTTATGATCATTAGGGTTTGTTATAATATTTATTATTGGTGGATTGACGGGTATTGTATTATCAAATTCTTCTATTGATATTATTTTACATGATACTTATTATGTTGTTGGTCATTTTCATTATGTTTTATCTATAGGAGCAGTTTTTGCAATGGTTGGAAGATTTATTCATTGATTTCCTTTAATTTTTGGTGTTGTTATACATCAGAATTGATTGAAAATTCAGTTTTATATAATGTTTATTGGTGTTAATATAACTTTTTTTCCTCAACATTTTTTAGGATTAATGGGTATACCTCGACGATATTCAGATTATCCTGATGCATATTATTGTTGGAATTTATTTTCTTCAATTGGTTCATTAATTTCTTAAAATAGATTAATTTTATTAATTTTTTTAATTTTAGAAAGATTTATTTCAATACGGTTAGTAGTTTTTAAATTTAATAGTTCATTAGAATGAATTGGTTTTATACCTCCTTTAGATCATGTATATTTAGAAGTACCTATTGTGTTAAATAATAAAAAGGAATTATTTTTGAATATTTAATAATGTTGAGTTTTAATGATTGATTTAATTTTTATTTTTAATATTTTATTTTATTTAATATGGCAGATAAGTGCGATAGATTTAAGATTTATTTATAAAAATATATTATTTTTTATTAAAAATTGCAACATGATTTATATATAGACTTCAAGATTCTAATTCACCTTATTCTGACAATTTAATTTCTTTTCATAATTTAGTTATAATATTAATGTTAGTTATTATTGTATTTTCAATATTAATTATTTTAGATATTATTACTAATAAGTATGTTAATCGGTATTTATTGATGAATCATTTATTGGAAATTATTTGAACTATCATTCCAATTTTTATTTTAATAACAATTTGTTTTCCTTCTTTAAAGATTTTATATTATATTGATGAAATTTTAAATCCTTATTTTACAATTAAAATTATAGGTCATCAGTGATTTTGGTCTTATGAATATTCAGAATTTAAAGATTTGGAATTTGATTCTTATATATTATCTGATAGGGTTATGAATAGTTTTCATTTATTAAATGTTGATAATCGTATGGTCATTCCAATAAATTTTCCGATTCGATTATTATTATCATCAACTGATGTAATTCATTCATGAGCTATTCAATCAGTTGGAATTAAAGTTGATGCTGTTCCTGGACGTATTAATCAATCAAATTTATATTGTATGCGACCAGGATTACTTTTTTAAGATTTTGTTTTCACCACTCCACCAGTGCGTTTGATATGCAGAACCGGCGACATCTTTGATTTCGTCGGGGTTCAAGCTGAGATATGCTTTTTCTACGATAATCTTGGTGAGACTTCTGTCCGAAGTATGCTGAATCATCGAGATCGCTCTATTCGAGCTATTTAATGCGACAAACACGTTATCTGGTGTTTTCAGCACTCCACAGTGCGTTTGATATGCAGAACAGTAGATATCCTGGTTTTCGTGGGGTTTCCAGCTGAGATATGCATTTTCTGCGATAATATTGGTGAGACTTCAGTCAGAAGTATGCAGAATCATCTAGATCGCTCTTTTCGAGCTACTTAATGCACGAAACACGTTTTCTGGTGTTTTCACCACTCCACAGTGCATTTGACATGCAGAACCGGAGATATCTTGGATTCGGTCGGGTTTCAAGCTGAGATATGCATTTTCTACGATATTCCTGGTGAGACGGCTGTCAGAAGTATGCAGGATCTTCGAGAACGCTCTTTTCGAGCTACTTAATGCGAGAAACACGTTTTCTGGTATTTTCACCACTCCACAGTGTGTTTGATATGCAGAACCGGCGACATCTTGGTTTTCGTGGGGTTTCAAGCTGAGATATGCATTTTCTGCGATAATCTTGGTGAGGCTTCTGTCCGAAGTATGCAGAATCATCGAGATCGCTCTTTTCGAGCTATTTAATGCGAGAAACACGTTATCTTGTGTTTTCACCACTCCACAGTGCGTTTGATATGCAGTACCAGCGATATCTTGGTTTTCGTGGGGTTTCAAGCTGAGATATGCATTTTTTACGATAATCTTGGTGAGACTTCTGTCCGAAGTATGCAGAATCATCGAGATCGCTCTATTCGAGCTATTTAATGCGACAAACACGTTATCTAGTGTTTTCAGCACTCCACAGTGCGTTTGATATGCAGAACCAGCGATATCTTGGTTTTCGTGGGGTTTCAAGCTGAGATATGCAGTTTTTACGATAATCTTGGTGAGACTTCTGCCCGAAGTATGCTTAATCATCGAGATCGCTCGTTTCGAGCTATTTAATGCGAGAAACACGTTATATGGTGTTTTCACCACTCCACAGTGCGTATGATATGCAGAACCGGCGATATCTTGGTTTTCGTGGGGTTTCAAGATGAGATATGCATTTTCTGCGATAATATTGGTGAGACTTCAGTCAGAAGTATGCAGAATCATCTAGATCGCTCTTTTCGAGCTACTTAATGTACGAAACACGTTTTCTGGTGTTTTCACCACTCCACAGTACGTTTGACATGCAGAACCGGAGATATCTTGGTTTCGGTCGGGTTTCAAGCTGAGATATGCATTTTCTACGATAATCTTGGTGAAACATCTGTCCGAAGTATGCAGAAACATCGAGAGCGCTCTTTTCGAGTTATTTAATGCGAGAAACACGTTTTCTGGGGTTTTCACGAACCCACAGTTCGTTGGATTTGCAGAACCGGAGATATCTTGGTTTTCGTGGTGTTTCCAGCTGAGATATGCATTTTCTGCGATAATCTTGGTGGGTCTTTTGTCAGAAGTATGCAGAATCAACTAGATCGCTCTTTTCGAGCTACTTAATGCACCAATCACGTTTTCTGGTGTTTTCACCACTCCACAGTACGTTTGACATGCAGAACCGGCGATATCTCGGTTTTCGTCGGGTTTCATGCTGCGATACGCATTTTCTACGATAATCTTGGTGAGACTTCTGTCAGAAGTATGCAGGATCTTCGATATCGCTCTTCTCGAGCTATCTAATGCACGAAACACGTTTTCTGGTGTTTTCACCACTCCACAGTGCGTTTGATATGCAGAACCGGCAACATATTGATTTTCGTGAGGTTTCGAGCTGAGATATGCATTTTCTATGATAATATTGGTGAGACTTCAGTCAGAAGTATGCAGAATCATCTAGATCGCTCTTTTCGAGCTACTTAATGCACGAAACACGTTTTCTGGTGTTTTCTCCACTCCACAGTACGTTTGACATGCAGAACCGGAGATATCTTGGATTCGGTCGGGTTTCAAGCTGAGATATGCATTTCTACGATATTCCTGGTGAGACGGCTGTCAGAAGTATGCAGAATCTTCGAGAACGCTCTTTTCGAGCTACTTAATGCGCGAAACACGTTTTCTGGTGTTTTCACCACTCCACGGTACGTTTGATGTGCAGAACCGGAGATAACTCGGTTTTCATCGGGTTTCAAGCTGAGATATGCATTTTCTACGATAATCTTGGTGAGACTTCTGTCAGAAGTATGCAGGATCTTCGAGAACGCTCTTTTCGAGCTATTTAATGCGAGAAACACGTAATCTGGTGTTTTCACCACTCCACAGTGCGTATGATATGCAGAACCGGCGATATCTTGGTTTTCGTGGGGTTTCAAGGTGAGATATGCATTTTCTGCGATAATCTTGGTGAGACTTCTGTCCGCAGTATGCTGAAACATCGAGATCGCTCTTTTCGTGCTAGTTAATGCGAGAAAAACCTTATCCGGTGTTTTCACCACTCCACAGTGCGTTTTATATGCAAAACCGGCGATATCTTGGTTTTCGTGGGGTTTCAAGCTGAGATATGCATTTTCTGCGATAATCTTGTTGAGACTTCTGTCCGAAGTATGCAGAATCATCGAGATCGCTCGTTTCGAGCAACTGAATGCGAGAAACACGTTATCTGGTGTTTTCACCACTCCACAGTGCGTTGGATATGCAGAACCGGTGATATGTTGGTTTTCGTCGGGTTTCAAGCTGAGATATGCATTTTCTACGATAAGCTTGGTGAAACATCTGTCCAAAGTATGCAGAAACATCGAGAGCGCTCTTTTCGAGCTATTTAATGCGAGAAACACGTTTTCTGAGGTTTTCACCACTCCACAGTTCGTCGGATATGCAGAACAGTAGATATCTTTGTTTTCGTGGGGTTTCAAGCTGAGATATGCATTTTCTACGATAATCCTGGTGAGACTTCTGTCAGAAGTATGCAGAATCATCTAGATCGCTCTTTTCGAGCTACTTAATGCACGAAACACGTTTTCTGCTGTTTTCACCACTCCACAGTACGTTTGACATGCAGAACCGGAGATATCTTGGTTTCGGTCGGGTTTCATGCTGAGATATGCATTTTCTACGATAATCCTGGTGAGACTTCTGTCAGAAGTATGCAGAATCTTCGAGACCGCTCTTTTCGAGCTACTTAATGCGCGAAACACGTTTTCTGGTGTTTTCACCACTCCACGGTACGTTTGATGTGCAGAACCGGAGATGACTCGGTTTTCGTCGGGTTTCAAGCTGAGATATGCATTTTCTACGATAATCTTGGTGAGACTTCTGTCAGAAGTATGCAGGATCTTCGAGAACGCTCTTTTCCAGCTATTTAATGCGAGAAACACGTTATCTGGTGTTTTCACCACACCACAGTGCGTTTGATATGCAAAACCGGCGATATCTTGGTTTTCGTGGGGTTTCAAGCTGAGATATGTATTTTCTGCGATAATCTTGTTGAGACTTCTGTCCGAAGTATGCAGAATCATCGAGATCGCTCGTTTCGAGCTACTTAATGCGAGAAACACGTTATCTGGTGTTTTCACCACTCCACAGTGCGTTGGATATGCAGAACCGGTGATGTTTTGGTTTTCGTCGGGTTTCAAGCTGAGATATGCATTTTTTACGATAAGCTTGGTGAAACATCTGTCCAAAGTATGCAGAAACATCGAGAGCGCTCTTTTCGAGCTATTTAATGCGAGAAGCACGTTTTCTGAGGTTTTCACCACTCCACAGTTCGTCGGATATGCAGAACAGTAGATATCTTTGTTTTCGTGGGGTATCAAGCTGAGATATGCATTTTCTGCGATAATCTTGTAGAGACTTCTGTCCGAAGTATGCTGAATCATCGAGATCGCTCTTTTCGAGCTATTTAATGCGTGAAACTCGTTATCTGGTGTTTTCACCACTCCACAGTTGGTTTGATATGCAGAACCAGCGATATCTTGGTTTTCGTGGGGTTTCAAGCTGAGATATGCATTTTCTGCGATAATATTGGTGAGACATCAGTCAGAAGTATGCTGAATCACCGAGATCGCTCTTTTCGAGCTAGTTAGTGCGAGAAACTCGTTTTCTGGGGTTTTCACCACTCCACAGTTCGTTGGATATGCAGAACCGGAGATATCTTGGTTTTCGTGTGGTTTCAAGCTGCGATATGTATTTCCTGCTATAATCTTGGTGAGACTTCTGTCCGAAGTATGCTGAATCATCTAGATCGCTCTTTTCGAGCTATTCAATGCGAGAAACACGTTATCTGGTGTTTTCACCACTCCACAGTGCGTTTGATATGCAGAACAAGCGATATCTTGGTTTTCGTGGAATTTCAAGATGAGATATGCATTTTCTGCGATAATCGTGTTGAGACTTCTGTCCGAAGTATTTAGAATCATTGAGATCGCTCGTTTCGAGCTACTTAATGCGAGAAACACGTTATCTGGTGTTTTCACCACTCCACAGTGCGTTGGATATGCAGAACCGGCGATATTTTGGTTTTCGTCGGGTTTCAAGCTGAGATATGCATTTTCTACGATAAGCTTGGTGAAACATCAGTCCGAAGTATGCAGAAACATCGAGAGCGCTCTTTTCGAGCTATTTAATGCGAGAAACACGTTTTCTGGGGTTTTCACCACTCCACAGTTCGTTGGATATGCAGAACTGTAGATATCTTGGTTTTCATGGGGTTTCAAGCAGAGATATGCATTTTCTGCGATAATCTTCGTGAGACTTCTGTTAGAAGTATGCTGAATCATCGAGATCGCCCTTTTCGAGCTATTTAATGCGAGAAGCACGTTACCTGGTGTTTTCACCACTCCACAGTGGGTTTGATATGCAGAACCGGCGATATTTTGGTGTTCATCGGGTGTCAAGCTGAGATATGCATTTTCTACGATAATCTTGGTGAAACATCTGTCCGAAGTATGCAGAAACATCGAGAGCGCTGTTTTCGAGCTATTTAATGCGAGAAACACGTTTTCTGGGGTTTTCACCACTCCACAGTTCGTTGGATATGCAGAACAGTAGATAGCTTGGTTTTCATGGGGTTTCAAGCAGAGATATGCATTTTCTACGATAATCTTGGTGAAACATCTGTCCGAAGTATGCAGAAACATCGAGATCGCTCTTTTCGAGCTAGTTAGTGCGAGAAACTCGTTTTCTGGGGCTTTCACCACTCCACAGATCGTTGGATATGTAGAACCGGAGATATCTTGGTTTTCGTGTGGTTTCAAGCTGAGATATGCATTCCTGCGATAATCTTGGTGAGACTACTGTCCGAAGTATGCAGAATCATCGTGATCGCTCTATTCGAGCTATTTAATGCGAGAAACACGTTCCCTGGTTGTTTTCACCACTCCACAGTGCGTTTGATATGCAGAACCAGCGATATCTTTGTTTTCGTGGGGTTTCAAGCTGAGATATGCATTTTCTGCGATAATATTGGTGAGACTTCTGTCCGAAGTATGCTGAATCATCTAGATCGCTCTTTTCGAGCTATTTAATGCGAGAAACACGTTATCTGGTTTTTTCACCACTCCACAGTGCGTTTGATATGCAGTACGAGCGATATCTTGGTTTTCGTGGGGTTTAAAGCTGAGATATGCATTTTTTACGATAATCTTGGTGAAGCTTCTGTCCGAAGTATGCAGAATCATCGAGATCGCTCGTTTCGAGCTATTTAATGCGAGAAACACGTTATCTGGTGTTTTCACCACTCCACAGTGCGTTGGATATGCAGAACCGGCGATATCTTGGTTTTCGTGGGGTTTCCAGCTGAAATATGTATTTTCTGCGATAATCTTGGTGAGACTTCTGTCCGAAGTATGCTTAATCATCGAGATCGCTCGTTTCGTGCTATTTAATGCGGGAAACACGTTATCTGGTGTTTTCACCACTCCACAGTGCGTATGATATGCAGAACCGACGATATATTGGTTTTCGTGGGGGTTCAAGCTCAGATATGCATTGTCTGCGATAATCTTGGAGAGACCTCTGTCCGAAGTGTGCCGAATCATCGAGATCGCTCTCTTCGAGCTATTTAATGCAAGAAACACGTTTTCGGGGGTTTTCACCACACCACAGTTCGTTGGATATGCTGAACAGGTGATATCTTGGTTTTCGAGGGGTTTCAAGCTGAGATATGCATTTTCTGCGATAAACTTGGAGAGACTTCTGTCCGAAGTATGCTGAATCGTCGAGATCGCTCTTTTCGAGCTGGTTAATGCGAGAAACACGTTATCTGGAGTTTTCACCACTCCACAGTTGGTTTGATATGCAGAACCGGCGATATTTTGGTTTTCGTCGGGTGTCAAGCTGAGATATGCATTTTCTACCATAATCTTGGTGAAACATCTTTGCGAAGTATGCAGAAACATCGAGAGCGCTCTTTTCGAGCTACTTAATGCGAGAAACTCATTTTCTGGGGTTTTCACCACTCCACAGTTCGTTGGATATGCAGAATCGGAGATATCTTGGTTTTCGTGTGGTTTCAAGCTGAGATATGCATTTCCTGCGATAATCTTGGTGAGACTTCTGTCCGAAGTATGCTGAATCATCGAGATCGCTCTTTTCGAGCTATTTAATGCGAGAAACACGTTATCTGGAGTTTTCACCACTCCACAGTTGGTTTGATATGCAGAACAGGCGATATTATGGTTTTCGTCGGGTGTCAAGCTGAGATATGCATTTTCTACCATAATCTTGGTGAAACAACTGTCCGAAGTATGCAGAAACATCGAGAGCGCTCTTTTCGAGCTATTTAATGCGAGAAACTCGTTTTCTGGGGTTTTCACCACTCCACAGTTCGTTGGATATGCAGAATCGGAGATATCTTGGTTTTCGTGTGGTTTCAAGCTGAGATATGCATTTCCTGCGATAATCTTGGTGAGACTTCTGTCCGAAGTATGCTGAAACATCGAGATCGCTCTTTTCGAGCTGGTTAATGCGAGAAACACGTTATCTGGAGTTTTCACCACTCCACAGTTGGTTTGATATGCAGAACCGGCGATATTTTGGTTTTCGTCGGGTGTCAAGCTGAGATATGCATTTTCTACCATAATCTTGGTGAAACAACTGTCCGAAGTATGCAGAAACATCGAGAGCGCTCTCTTCGAGCTATTTAATGCGAGAAACACGTTTTCGGGGGTTTTCACCACACCACAGTTCGTTGGATATGCAGAACAGGTGATATCTTGGTTTTCGAGGGGTTTCAAGCTGAGATATGCATTTTCTGCGATAAACTTGGAGAGACTTCTGTCCGAAGTATGCTGAATCGTCGAGATCGCTCTTTTCGAGCTGGTTAATGCGAGAAACACGTTATCTGGAGTTTTCACCACTCCACAGTTGGTTTGATATGCAGAACCGGCGATATTTTGGTTTTCGTCGGGTGTCAAGCTGAGATATGCATTTTCTACAGTAATCTTGGTGAAACATCTGTCCGAAGTATGCAGAAACATCGAGAGCGCTCTTTTCGAGCTATTTAATGCGAGAAACACGTTTTCTGAGGTTTTCACCACTCCACAGCTCGTCGGATATGCAGAACAGTAGATATCTTTGTTTTCGTGGGGTTTCAAGCTGAGATATGCATTTCCTGCGATAATCTTGGTGAGACTTCTGTCCGAAGTATGCTGAAACATCGAGATCGCTCTTTTCGAGCTAGTTAATGCGAGAAAAACCTTATCCGGTGTTTTCACCACTCCACAGTGCGTCTGATACGCAGAACCGGCGACATCGTGGTTTTCGTCGGGTTTCAAGCTGAGATATGCATTTTCTGCGATCATATCGGTGAGACTTCAGTCAGAAGTATGCAGAATCACCTAGATCGCTCTATTCGAGCTATTTAATGCGAGAAACACGTTATCTGGTTGTTTTCACCACTCCACAGTGCGTTTGATGTGCAGAACCGGCGACATCTTGGTTTTCGTGGGGTTTCCAGCTGAAATATTCATTTTCTGCGATAATCTTGGTGAGACTTTAGTCAGAACTATGCAGAATCATCTAGATCGCTCGTTTCGAGCTATTTAATGCGAAAAAACAAGTTTTCTGGTGTTTTCACCACTCCACAGTGCGTTTGATATGCAGAACCGGCGACATCTTGGATTTCGTCGGGGTTCAAGCTGAGATATGCACATTCTACGATAATCTTGGTGAGACTTCTGTCAGTAGTATGCAGAATCATCTAGATCGCTCTTTTCGAGCTTTTTAATTCGAGAAACACGTTTTCTGGTGTTTTGACCACTCCACAGTGCGTTTGATATGTAGAGCCGCCGATAACTTGGTTTTCGTGGGGCTTCCAGCTGAAATATGCATTTTCTGCGATAATCTTTGTGTTTCATCTATGAGAAGTATGCAGAATCATCTAGATCGCTCTTTTCGAGCTATTTAAATCGAGAAACACGTTTTCTGGTGGTTTCACCACTCCACAGTGCGTTTGATATGCAGAACCGGCGACATCTTGGATTTCGTCGGGGTTCATGCTGAGATATGCACATTCTACGATAATCTTGGTGAGACTTCTGTCAGAAGTATGCAGAATCATCTAGATCGCTCTTTTCGAGCTATGTAATGCGAAAAAACAAGTTTTCTGGTGTTTTCACCACTCCACAGTGCGTTTGATATGCAGAACCGGCGACATCTTGGATTTCGTCGGGGTTCAAGCTGAGATATGCACATTCTACGATAATCTTGGTGAGACTTCTGTCAGTAGTATGCAGAATCATCTAGATCGCTCTTTTCGAGCTTTTTAATTCGAGAAACACGTTTTCTGGTGTTTTCACCACACCACAGTCCGTTTGATGTGCAGAACCGGAGATAACTTGGTTTCGGTCGGGTTTCAAGCTGAGATATGCATTTTCTGCGATAATCTTTGTGAGACTTCTGTCAGAAGTATGCAGAATCATCTAGATCGCTCTTTTCGAGCTTTTTAATTCGAGAAACACGTTTTCTGGTGTTTTCACCACACCACAGTCCGTTTGATGTGCAGAACCGGAGATAACTTGGTTTCGGTCGGGTTTCAAGCTGAGATATGCATTTTCTACGATAATCTTGGTGAGACGTCTGTCAGAAGTATGCAGAATCATCTAGATCGCTCTTTTCGAGCTTTTTAATTCGAGAAACACGTTTTCTGGTGTTTTCACCACACCACAGTCCGTTTGATGTGCAGAACCGGAGATAACTTGGTTTTCGTGAGGATTCAAGCTGAGATATGCATTTTCTGTGATAATCTTGGTGAGACTTCAGTCAGAAGTATGCAGAATCTTCGAGAACGCTCTTTTCGAGCTACTTATTGCGAGAAACACGTTTTCTGGTGATTTCACCACTCCACAGTGCGATTGATTTGCAGATCCGGCGACATCTTAGATTTCGTCGGGTTTCAAGCTGAGATATGCATTTTCTACAATAATCTTGGTGAGACTTCAGTCAGAAGTATGCAGAATAATCTAGATCGTTCTTTTCGAGCTACTTAATGCGAGAAACACGTTTTCTGGTGTATTCACCACTCCACAGTACGTTTGACATGCAGAACCGGAGATATCTTGGTTTCGGTCGGGTTTCAAGCTGAGATATGCATTTTCTACGATTATCATGGTGAGACGTCTGTCAGAAGTATGCAGAATCATCGGGATCGCTGTTTTCGAGCTATTTAATGCGAGAAACACGTTATCTGGTGTTTTCACCACTCCACAGTGCGTTTGATATGCAGAACCGGCGACATCTTGGCTGTCTTCGGGTATCAAGCTGAGATATGCATTTTCTGCGATAATCTTGGTGAGACTTCAGTCAGAAGTATGCAGAATCTTCGAGAACGCTCTTTTCGAGCTACTTAATGCGAGAAACACGTTTTCTGGTGTATTCACCACTCCACAGTACGTTTGACATGCAGAACCGGAGATATCTTGGATTTCGTCGGGGTTCAAGCTGAGAAATGCATTTTCTACGATAATCTTGGTGAGACTTCTGTCAGAAGTATGCAGAATCATCTAGATCGTTCTTTTCGAGCTATTTAATTCGAGAAACACGTTATCTGGTTGTTTTGATCACTCCACAGTGCGTTTGATATGCAGAAGCTGCGACATCTTGATTTTTGTGAGATTTCAAGCTGAGGTATGCATTTTCTGCGATAATCTTGGTGAGACTTCTGTCAGAAGTATGCAGAATCATCTAGATTGCTCTTTTCGAGCTATTTAATGCGAGAAACAGGTTATCTGGTGTTTTCACCACTCCACAGTGCGATTTATATGCAGAACCGGAGATAACTTGGTTTTCGTGAGGATTCAAGCTGAGATATGCATTTTCTGTGATAATCTTGGTGAGACGTCAGTCAGAAGTATTCAGAATCTTCGAGATCGCTCTTTTCGAGCTACTTAATGCGAGAAACACGTTTTCTGGTGATTTCACCACTCCACAGTGCGATTGATTTGCAGAACCGGCGACATCTTAGATTTCGTCGGGTTTCAAGCTGAGATATGCATTTTCTACAATAATCTTGTTGAGACTTCAGTCAGAAGTATGCAGAATCATCTAGATCGTTCTTTTCGAGTTACTTAATGCGAGAAACACGTTTTCTGGTGTATTCACCACTCCACAGTACGTTTGACATGCAGAACCGGAGATATCTTGGTTTCGGTCGGGTTTCAAGCAGAGATATGCATTTTCTACGATAATCTTGGTGAGACGTCTGTCAGAAGTATGCAGAATCATCGGGATCGCTGTTTTCGAGCTATTTAATGCGAGAAACACGTTATCTGGTGTATTCACCACTCCACAGTGCGTTTGATATGCAGAACCGGCGACATCTTGATTTTTGTGAGATTTCAAGCTGAGGTATGCATTTTCTGCGATAATCTTGGTGAGACTTCTGTCAGAAGTATGCAGAATCATCTAGATTGCTCTTTTCGAGCTATTTAATGCGAGAAACAGGTTATCTGGTGTTTTCACCACTCCACAGTGCGATTTATATGCAGAACCGGCGATATCTTGATTTTCGTGGTGTTTCCAGCTGAGATATGCATTTTGTGCGATAATCTTGGTGAGTCAACTGTCAGAAGTATGCAGAATCATCGAGATCCCGCTTTTCGAGCTACTTAATGCGAGAAACACGTTATCTGATGTTTTCACGACTCCACAGAGCGTTTGATATGCAGAACCGGCGACATCTTGGATTTCGTCGGGTTTCAAGCTCAGATATGCATTTTCTACGAGAATCTTGGTGAGACTTCAGTCAGAAGTATGCAGAATCATCGGGATCGCTCCTTTCGGCTATTTAATGCGAAAAAACAAGTTCTCTGGTGTTTTCACCACTCCACAGTGCGTTTGATATGCAGAACCGGCGACATCTTGGATTTCGTCGGGGTTCAAGCTGAGATATGCACATTCTAGGATAATCTTGGTGAGACTTCTGTCCGAAGTATGCTGAATCATCGAGATCGCACTTTTCGAGCTAGTTACTGCGAGAAAAACCTTATCTGGTGTTTTCACCACTCCACAGTGCGTTTGATATGCAGAACCAGCGATATCTTGGCTTTCGTGGGGTTTCAAGCTGAGATATGCATTTTTTACGATAATCTTGGTGAGACTTCTGTCCGAAGTATGCAGAATCATCGAGATCGCTCTTTTCGAGCTATTTAATGCGAGAAATACGTTATCTAGTGTTTTCACCACTCCACAGAGCGTTTGATATGCAGTACCAGCGATATCATGGTTTTCGTGGGGTTTCAAGCTGAGATATGCATTTTCTGTGATAATCTTGGTGAGACGTCAGTCAGAAGTATTCAGAATCTTCGAGAACGCTCTTTTCGAGCTACTTAATGCGAGAAACACGTTTTCTGGTGTATTCACCACTCCACAGTACGTTTGACATGCAGAACCGGAGATATCTTGGTTTCGGTCGGGTTTCAAGCTGAGATATGCATTTTCTACGATTATCATGGTGATACGTCTGTCAGAAGTATGCAGAATCATCGGGATCGCTGTTTTCGAGCTATTTAATGCGAGAAACACGTTATCTGGTGTTTTCACCACTCCACAGTGCGTTTGATATGCAGAACCGGCGACATCTTGGCTGTCTTCGGGTATCAAGCTGAGATATGCATTTTCTGCGATAATCTTGGTGAGACTTCAGTCAGAAGTATGCAGAATCTTCGAGAACGCTCTTTTCGAGCTACTTAATGCGAGAAACACGTTTTCTGGTGTATTCACCACTCCACAGTACGTTTGACATGCAGAACCGGAGATATCTTGGATTTCGTCGGGGTTCAAGCTGAGAAATGCATTTTCTACGATAATCTTGGTGAGACTTCTGTCAGAAGTATGCAGAATCATCTAGATCGTTCTTTTCGAGCTATTTAATTCGAGAAACACGTTATCTGGTTGTTTTGACCACTCCACAGTGCGTTTGATATGCAGAAGCTGCGACATCTTGATTTTTGTGAGATTTCAAGCTGAGGTATGCATTTTCTGCGATAATCTTGGTGAGACTTCTGTCAGAAGTATGCAGAATCATCTAGATTGCTCTTTTCGAGCTATTTAATGCGAGAAACAGGTTATCTGGTGTTTTCACCACTCCACAGTGCGATTTATATGCAGAACCGGAGATAACTTGGTTTTCGTGAGGATTCAAGCTGAGATATGCATTTTCTGTGATAATCTTGGTGAGACGTCAGTCAGAAGTATTCAGAATCTTCGAGATCGCTCTTTTCGAGCTACTTAATGCGAGAAACACGTTTTCTGGTGATTTCACCACTCCACAGTGCGATTGATTTGCAGAACCGGCGACATCTTAGATTTCGTCGGGTTTCAAGCTGAGATATGCATTTTCTACAATAATCTTGTTGAGACTTCAGTCAGAAGTATGCAGAATCATCTAGATCGTTCTTTTCGAGTTACTTAATGCGAGAAACACGTTTTCTGGTGTATTCACCACTCCACAGTACGTTTGACATGCAGAACCGGAGATATCTTGGTTTCGGTCGGGTTTCAAGCAGAGATATGCATTTTCTACGATAATCTTGGTGAGACGTCTGTCAGAAGTATGCAGAATCATCGGGATCGCTGTTTTCGAGCTATTTAATGCGAGAAACACGTTATCTGGTGTATTCACCACTCCACAGTGCGTTTGATATGCAGAACCGGCGACATCTTGATTTTTGTGAGATTTCAAGCTGAGGTATGCATTTTCTGCGATAATCTTGGTGAGACTTCTGTCAGAAGTATGCAGAATCATCTAGATTGCTCTTTTCGAGCTATTTAATGCGAGAAACAGGTTATCTGGTGTTTTCACCACTCCACAGTGCGATTTATATGCAGAACCGGCGATATCTTGATTTTCGTGGTGTTTCCAGCTGAGATATGCATTTTGTGCGATAATCTTGGTGAGTCAACTGTCAGAAGTATGCAGAATCATCGAGATCCCGCTTTTCGAGCTACTTAATGCGAGAAACACGTTATCTGATGTTTTCACGACTCCACAGAGCGTTTGATATGCAGAACCGGCGACATCTTGGATTTCGTCGGGTTTCAAGCTCAGATATGCATTTTCTACGAGAATCTTGGTGAGACTTCAGTCAGAAGTATGCAGAATCATCGGGATCGCTCCTTTCGGCTATTTAATGCGAAAAAACAAGTTCTCTGGTGTTTTCACCACTCCACAGTGCGTTTGATATGCAGAACCGGCGACATCTTGGATTTCGTCGGGGTTCAAGCTGAGATATGCACATTCTAGGATAATCTTGGTGAGACTTCTGTCCGAAGTATGCTGAATCATCGAGATCGCACTTTTCGAGCTAGTTACTGCGAGAAAAACCTTATCTGGTGTTTTCACCACTCCACAGTGCGTTTGATATGCAGAACCAGCGATATCTTGGCTTTCGTGGGGTTTCAAGCTGAGATATGCATTTTTTACGATAATCTTGGTGAGACTTCTGTCCGAAGTATGCAGAATCATCGAGATCGCTCTTTTGAGCTATTTAATGCGAGAAATACGTTATCTAGTGTTTTCACCACTCCACAGAGCGTTTGATATGCAGTACCAGCGATATCATGGTTTTCGTGGGGTTTCAAGCTGAGATATGCATTTTCTGTGATAATCTTGGTGAGACGTCAGTCAGAAGTATTCAGAATCTTCGAGAACGCTCTTTTCGAGCTACTTAATGCGAGAAACACGTTTTCTGGTGTATTCACCACTCCACAGTACGTTTGACATGCAGAACCGGAGATATCTTGGTTTCGGTCGGGTTTCAAGCTGAGATATGCATTTTCTACGATTATCATGGTGATACGTCTGTCAGAAGTATGCAGAATCATCGGGATCGCTGTTTTCGAGCTATTTAATGCGAGAAACACGTTATCTGGTGTTTTCACCACTCCACAGTGCGTTTGATATGCAGAACCGGCGACATCTTGGCTGTCTTCGGGTATCAAGCTGAGATATGCATTTTCTGCGATAATCTTGGTGAGACTTCAGTCAGAAGTATGCAGAATCTTCGAGAACGCTCTTTTCGAGCTACTTAATGCGAGAAACACGTTTTCTGGTGTATTCACCACTCCACAGTACGTTTGACATGCAGAACCGGAGATATCTTGGATTTCGTCGGGGTTCAAGCTGAGAAATGCATTTTCTACGATAATCTTGGTGAGACTTCTGTCAGAAGTATGCAGAATCATCTAGATCGTTCTTTTCGAGCTATTTAATTCGAGAAACACGTTATCTGGTTGTTTTGACCACTCCACAGTGCGTTTGATATGCAGAAGCTGCGACATCTTGATTTTTGTGAGATTTCAAGCTGAGGTATGCATTTTCTGCGATAATCTTGGTGAGACTTCTGTCAGAAGTATGCAGAATCATCTAGATTGCACTTTTCGAGCTATTTAATGCGAGAAACAGGTTATCTGGTGTTTTCACCACTCCACAGTGCGATTTATATGCAGAACCGGAGATAACTTGGTTTTCGTGAGGATTCAAGCTGAGATATGCATTTTCTGTGATAATCTTGGTGAGACGTCAGTCAGAAGTATTCAGAATCTTCGAGATCGCTCTTTTCGAGCTACTTAATGCGAGAAACACGTTTTCTGGTGATTTCACCACTCCACAGTGCGATTGATTTGCAGAACCGGCGACATCTTAGATTTCGTCGGGTTTCAAGCTGAGATATGCATTTTCTACAATAATCTTGGTGAGACTTCAGTCAGAAGTATGCAGAATCATCTAGATCGTTCTTTTCGAGTTACTTAATGCGAGAAACACGTTTTCTGGTGTATTCACCACTCCACAGTACGTTTGACATGCAGAACCGGAGATATCTTGGATTTCGTCGGGGTTCAAGCTGAGAAATGCATTTTCTACGATAATCTTGGTGAGACTTCTGTCAGAAGTATGCAGAATCATCTAGATCGTTCTTTTCGAGCTATTTAATTCGAGAAACACGTTATCTGGTTGTTTTGATCACTCCACAGTGCGTTTGATATGCAGAAGCTGCGACATCTTGATTTTTGTGAGATTTCAAGCTGAGGTATGCATTTTCTGCGATAATCTTGGTGAGACTTCTGTCAGAAGTATGCAGAATCATCTAGATTGCTCTTTTCGAGCTATTTAATGCGAGAAACAGGTTATCTGGTGTTTTCACCACTCCACAGTGCGATTTATATGCAGAACCGGAGATAACTTGGTTTTCGTGAGGATTCAAGCTGAGATATGCATTTTCTGTGATAATCTTGGTGAGACGTCAGTCAGAAGTATTCAGAATCTTCGAGATCGCTCTTTTCGAGCTACTTAATGCGAGAAACACGTTTTCTGGTGATTTCACCACTCCACAGTGCGATTGATTTGCAGAACCGGCGACATCTTAGATTTCGTCGGGTTTCAAGCTGAGTTATGCATTTTCTACAATAATCTTGGTGAGACTTCAGTCAGAAGTATGCAGAATCATCTAGATCGTTCTTTTCGAGTTACTTAATGCGAGAAACACGTTTTCTGGTGTATTCACCACTCCACAGTACGTTTGACATGCAGAACCGGAGATATCTTGGTTTCGGTCGGGTTTCAAGCAGAGATATGCATTTTCTACGATAATCTTGGTGAGACGTCTGTCAGAAGTATGCAGAATCATCGGGATCGCTGTTTTCGAGCTATTTAATGCGAGAAACACGTTATCTGGTGTATTCACCACTCCACAGTGCGTTTGATATGCAGAACCGGCGACATCTTGATTTTTGTGAGATTTCAAGCTGAGGTATGCATTTTCTGCGATAATCTTGGTGAGACTTCTGTCAGAAGTATGCAGAATCATCTAGATTGCTCTTTTCGAGCTATTTAATGCGAGAAACAGGTTATCTGGTGTTTTCACCACTCCACAGTGCGATTTATATGCAGAACCGGCGATATCTTGATTTTCGTGGTGTTTCCAGCTGAGATATGCATTTTGTGCGATAATCTTGGTGAGTCAACTGTCAGAAGTATGCAGAATCATCGAGATCCCGCTTTTCGAGCTACTTAATGCGAGAAACACGTTATCTGATGTTTTCACGACTCCACAGAGCGTTTGATATGCAGAACCGGCGACATCTTGGATTTCGTCGGATTTCAAGCTCAGATATGCATTTTCTACGAGAATCTTGGTGAGACTTCAGTCAGAAGTATGCAGAATCATCGGGATCGCTCCTTTCGGCTATTTAATGCGAAAAAACAAGTTCTCTGGTGTTTTCACCACTCCACAGTGCGTTTGATATGCAGAACCGGCGACATCTTGGATTTCGTCGGGGTTCAAGCTGAGATATGCACATTCTAGGATAATCTTGGTGAGACTTCTGTCCGAAGTATGCTGAATCATCGAGATCGCACTTTTCGAGCTAGTTACTGCGAGAAAAACCTTATCTGGTGTTTTCACCACTCCACAGTGCGTTTGATATGCAGAACCAGCGATATCTTGGCTTTCGTGGGGTTTCAAGCTGAGATATGCATTTTTTACGATAATCTTGGTGAGACTTCTGTCCGAAGTATGCAGAATCATCGAGATCGCTCTTTTCGAGCTATTTAATGCGAGAAATACGTTATCTAGTGTTTTCACCACTCCACAGAGCGTTTGATATGCAGTACCAGCGATATCATGGTTTTCGTGGGGTTTCAAGCTGAGATATGTATTTTCTAGGATAATCTTGGTGAGACTTCCGTCCGAAGTATGCTGAATCATCTAGATTGCTCTTTTCGAGCTATTTAATGCGAGAAACAGGTTATCTGGTGTTTTCACCACTCCACAGTGCGATTTATATGCAGAACCGGAGATAACTTGGTTTTCGTGAGGATTCAAGCTGAGATATGCATTTTCTGTGATAATCTTGGTGAGACGTCAGTCAGAAGTATTCAGAATCTTCGAGATCGCTCTTTTCGAGCTACTTAATGCGAGAAACACGTTTTCTGGTGATTTCACCACTCCACAGTGCGATTGATTTGCAGAACCGGCGACATCTTAGATTTCGTCGGGTTTCAAGCTGAGATATGCATTTTCTACAATAATCTTGGTGAGACTTCAGTCAGAAGTATGCAGAATCATCTAGATCGTTCTTTTCGAGTTACTTAATGCGAGAAACACGTTTTCTGGTGTATTCACCACTCCACAGTACGTTTGACATGCAGAACCGGAGATATCTTGGTTTCGGTCGGGTTTCAAGCAGAGATATGCATTTTCTACGATAATCTTGGTGAGACGTCTGTCAGAAGTATGCAGAATCATCGGGATCGCTGTTTTCGAGCTATTTAATGCGAGAAACACGTTATCTGGTGTATTCACCACTCCACAGTGCGTTTGATATGCAGAACCGGCGACATCTTGATTTTTGTGAGATTTCAAGCTGAGGTATGCATTTTCTGCGATAATCTTGGTGAGACTTCTGTCAGAAGTATGCAGAATCATCTAGATTGCTCTTTTCGAGCTATTTAATGCGAGAAACAGGTTATCTGGTGTTTTCACCACTCCACAGTGCGATTTATATGCAGAACCGGCGATATCTTGATTTTCGTGGTGTTTCCAGCTGAGATATGCATTTTGTGCGATAATCTTGGTGAGTCAACTGTCAGAAGTATGCAGAATCATCGAGATCCCGCTTTTCGAGCTACTTAATGCGAGAAACACGTTATCTGATGTTTTCACGACTCCACAGAGCGTTTGATATGCAGAACCGGCGACATCTTGGATTTCGTCGGATTTCAAGCTCAGATATGCATTTTCTACGAGAATCTTGGTGAGACTTCAGTCAGAAGTATGCAGAATCATCGGGATCGCTCCTTTCGGCTATTTAATGCGAAAAAACAAGTTCTCTGGTGTTTTCACCACTCCACAGTGCGTTTGATATGCAGAACCGGCGACATCTTGGATTTCGTCGGGGTTCAAGCTGAGATATGCACATTCTAGGATAATCTTGGTGAGACTTCTGTCCGAAGTATGCTGAATCATCGAGATCGCACTTTTCGAGCTAGTTACTGCGAGAAAAACCTTATCTGGTGTTTTCACCACTCCACAGTGCGTTTGATATGCAGAACCAGCGATATCTTGGCTTTCGTGGGGTTTCAAGCTGAGATATGCATTTTTTACGATAATCTTGGTGAGACTTCTGTCCGAAGTATGCAGAATCATCGAGATCGCTCTTTTCGAGCTATTTAATGCGAGAAATACGTTATCTAGTGTTTTCACCACTCCACAGAGCGTTTGATATGCAGTACCAGCGATATCATGGTTTTCGTGGGGTTTCAAGCTGAGATATGTATTTTCTAGGATAATCTTGGTGAGACTTCCGTCCGAAGTATGCTGAATCATCTAGATCGCTCTTTTCGAGCTATTTAATGCGAGAAACACGTTTTCAGGGGTTTTCACCACTCCACAGTGCGATTTATATGCATAACCGGAGATAACTTGGTTTTCGTGAGGATTCAAGCTGAGATATGCATTTTCTGTGATAATCTTGGTGAGACGTCAGTCAGAAGTATTCAGAATCTTCGAGAACGCTCTTTTCGAGCTACTTAATGCGAGAAACACGTTTTCTGGTGTATTCACCACTCCACAGTACGTTTGACATGCAGAACCGGAGATATCTTGGTTTCGGTCGGGTTTCAAGCTGAGATATGCATTTTCTACGATTATCATGGTGAGACGTCTGTCAGAAGTATGCAGAATCATCGGGATCGCTGTTTTCGAGCTATTTAATGCGAGAAACACGTTATCTGGTGTTTTCACCACTCCACAGTGCGTTTGATATGCAGAACCGGCGACATCTTGGCTGTCTTCGGGTATCAAGCTGAGATATGCATTTTCTGCGATAATCTTGGTGAGACTTCAGTCAGAAGTATGCAGAATCTTCGAGAACGCTCTTTTCGAGCTACTTAATGCGAGAAACACGTTTTCTGGTGTATTCACCACTCCACAGTACGTTTGACATGCAGAACCGGAGATATCTTGGATTTCGTCGGGGTTCAAGCTGAGAAATGCATTTTCTACGATAATCTTGGTGAGACTTCTGTCAGAAGTATGCAGAATCATCTAGATCGTTCTTTTCGAGCTATTTAATTCGAGAAACACGTTATCTGGTTGTTTTGACCACTCCACAGTGCGTTTGATATGCAGAAGCTGCGACATCTTGATTTTTGTGAGATTTCAAGCTGAGGTATGCATTTTCTGCGATAATCTTGGTGAGACTTCTGTCAGAAGTATGCAGAATCATCTAGATTGCACTTTTCGAGGTATTTAATGCGAGAAACAGGTTATCTGGTGTTTTCACCACTCCACAGTGCGATTTATATGCAGAACCGGAGATAACTTGGTTTTCGTGAGGATTCAAGCTGAGATATGCATTTTCTGTGATAATCTTGGTGAGACGTCAGTCAGAAGTATTCAGAATCTTCGAGATCGCTCTTTTCGAGCTACTTAATGCGAGAAACACGTTTTCTGGTGATTTCACCACTCCACAGTGCGATTGATTTGCAGAACCGGCGACATCTTAGATTTCGTCGGGTTTCAAGCTGAGATATGCATTTTCTACAATAATCTTGGTGAGACTTCAGTCAGAAGTATGCAGAATCATCTAGATCGTTCTTTTCGAGTTACTTAATGCGAGAAACACGTTATCTGGTGTATTCACCACTCCACAGTGCGTTTGATATGCAGAACCGGCGACATCTTGATTTTTGTGAGATTTCAAGCTGAGGTATGCATTTTCTGCGATAATCTTGGTGAGACTTCTGTCAGAAGTATGCAGAATCATCTAGATTGCTCTTTTCGAGCTATTTAATGCGAGAAACAGGTTATCTGGTGTTTTCACCACTCCACAGTGCGATTTATATGCAGAACCGGCGATATCTTGATTTTCGTGGTGTTTCCAGCTGAGATATGCATTTTGTGCGATAATCTTGGTGAGTCAACTGTCAGAAGTATGCAGAATCATCGAGATCCCGCTTTTCGAGCTACTTAATGCGAGAAACACGTTATCTGATGTTTTCACGACTCCACAGAGCGTTTGATATGCAGAACCGGCGACATCTTGGATTTCGTCGGGTTTCAAGCTCAGATATGCATTTTCTACGAGAATCTTGGTGAGACTTCAGTCAGAAGTATGCAGAATCATCGGGATCGCTCGTTTCGGCTATTTAATGCGAAAAAACAAGTTCTCTGGTGTTTTCACCACTCCACAGTGCGTTTGATATGCAGAACCGGCGACATCTTGGATTTCGTCGGGGTTCAAGCTGAGATATGCACATTCTAGGATAATCTTGGTGAGACTTCTGTCCGAAGTATGCTGAATCATCGAGATCGCACTTTTCGAGCTATTTAATGCGAGAAACAAGTTATCTGGTGTTTTCACCACTCCGCAGTGCGTTTGATATGCAGAACCAGCGATATCTTGGCTTTCGTGGGGTTTCAAGCTGAGATATGCATTTTTTACGATAATCTTGGTGAGACATCTGTCCGAAGTATGCAGAATCATCGAGATCGCTCTTTTCGAGCTATTTAATGCGAGAAATACGTTATCTAGTGTTTTCACCACTCCACAGAGCGTTTGATATGCAGTACCAGCGATATCATGGTTTTCGTGGGGTTTCAAGCTGAGATATGCATTTTCTAGGATAATCTTGGTGAGACTTCCGTCCGAAGTATGCTGAATCATCTAGATCGCTCTTTTCGAGCTATTTAATGCGAGAAACACGTTTTCAGGGGTTTTCACCACTCCACAGTGCGATTTATATGCAGAACCGGAGATAACTTGGTTTTCGTGAGGATTCAAGCTGAGATATGCATTTTCTGTGATAATCTTGGTGAGACGTCAGTCAGAAGTATTCAGAATCTTCGAGAACGCTCTTTTCGAGCTACTTAATGCGAGAAACACGTTTTCTGGTGTATTCACCACTCCACAGTACGTTTGACATGCAGAACCGGAGATATCTTGGATTTCGTCGGGGTTCAAGCTGAGAAATGCATTTTCTACGATAATCTTGGTGAGACTTCTGTCAGAAGTATGCAGAATCATCTAGATCGTTCTTTTCGAGCTATTTAATTCGAGAAACACGTTATCTGGTTGTTTTGACCACTCCACAGTGCGTTTGATATGCAGCAGCTGCGACATCTTGATTTTTGTGAGATTTCAAGCTGAGGTATGCATTTTCTGCGATAATCTTGGTGAGACTTCTGTCAGAAGTATGCAGAATCATCTAGATTGCTCTTTTCGAGCTATTTAATGCGAGAAACAGGTTATCTGGTGTTTTCACCACTCCACAGTGCGATTTATATGCAGAACCGGAGATAACTTGGTTTTCGTGAGGATTCAAGCTGAGATATGCATTTTCTGTGATAATCTTGGTGAGACGTCAGTCAGAAGTATTCAGAATCTTCGAGATCGCTCTTTTCGAGCTACTTAATGCGAGAAACACGTTTTCTGGTGATTTCACCACTCCACAGTGCGATTGATTTGCAGAACCGGCGACATCTTAGATTTCGTCGGGTTTCAAGCTGAGATATGCATTTTCTACAATAATCTTGGTGAGACTTCAGTCAGAAGTATGCAGAATCATCTAGATCGTTCTTTTCGAGTTACTTAATGCGAGAAACACGTTTTCTGGTGTATTCACCACTCCACAGTACGTTTGACATGCAGAACCGGAGATATCTTGGTTTCGGTCGGGTTTCAAGCAGAGATATGCATTTTCTACGATAATCTTGGTGAGACGTCTGTCAGAAGTATGCAGAATCATCGGGATCGCTGTTTTCGAGCTATTTAATGCGAGAAACACGTTATCTGGTGTATTCACCACTCCACAGTGCGTTTGATATGCAGAACCGGCGACATCTTGATTTTTGTGAGATTTCAAGCTGAGGTATGCATTTTCTGCGATAATCTTGGTGAGACTTCTGTCAGAAGTATGCAGAATCATCTAGATTGCTCTTTTCGAGCTATTCAATGCGAGAAACAGGTTATCTGGTGTTTTCACCACTCCACAGTGCGATTTATATGCAGAACCGGCGATATCTTGATTTTCGTGGTGTTTCCAGCTGAGATATGCATTTTGTGCGATAATCTTGGTGAGTCAACTGTCAGAAGTATGCAGAATCATCGAGATCCCGCTTTTCGAGCTACTTAATGCGAGAAACACGTTATCTGATGTTTTCACGACTCCACAGAGCGTTTGATATGCAGAACCGGCGACATCTTGGATTTCGTCGGGTTTCAAGCTCAGATATGCATTTTCTACGAGAATCTTGGTGAGACTTCAGTCAGAAGTATGCAGAATCATCGGGATCGCTCGTTTCGGATATTTAATGCGAAAAAACAAGTTCTCTGGTGTTTTCACCACTCCACAGTGCGTTTGATATGCAGAACCGGCGACATCTTGGATTTCGTCGGGGTTCAAGCTGAGATATGCACATTCTAGGATAATCTTGGTGAGACTTCTGTCCGAAGTATGCTGAATCATCGAGATCGCACTTTTCGAGCTATTTAATGCGAGAAACAAGTTATCTGGTGTTTTCACCACTCCGCAGTGCGTTTGATATGCAGAACCGACGATATCTTGGTTTTCGTGGGGTTTCAAGCTCAGATATGCATTTTCTGCGATAATCTTGGTGAGACTTCTGTCCGAAGTATGCAGAGTCATCGAGATCGTACTTTTCGAGCTATTTAATGCGACAAACACGTTTTCTGGGGTTTTCACCACTCCACAGTTCGTTGGATATGCAGAACAGGAGATATCTTGGTTTTCGTGGGGTTTCTAGCAGAGATATGCATTTTCTGCGATAATCTTGGTGAGACTTCTGTCCGAAGTATGCTTAACCATCGAGATCGCTCGTTTCGAGCTATTTAATGCGAGAAACATGTTATCTGGAGTTTTCACCACTCCACAGTGCGAATGATATGCAGAACCGACGATATCTTGGTTTTTGTGAGATTTCAAGCTGAGGTATGCATTTTCTGCGATAATCTTGGTGAGACTTCTGTCAGAAGTATGCAGAATCATCTAGATTGCTCTTTTCGAGCTATTTAATGCGAGAAACAGGTTATCTGGTGTTTTCACCACTCCACAGTGCGATTTATATGCAGAACCGGCGATATCTTGATTTTCGTGGTGTTTCCAGCTGAGATATGCATTTTGTGCGATAATCTTGGTGAGTCAACTGTCAGAAGTATGCAGAATCATCGAGATCCCGCTTTTCGAGCTACTTAATGCGAGAAACACGTTATCTGATGTTTTCACGACTCCACAGAGCGTTTGATATGCAGAACCGGCGACATCTTGGATTTCGTCGGGTTTCAAGCTCAGATATGCATTTTCTACGAGAATCTTGGTGAGACTTCAGTCAGAAGTATGCAGAATCATCGGGATCGCTCGTTTCGGCTATTTAATGCGAAAAAACAAGTTCTCTGGTGTTTTCACCACTCCACAGTGCGTTTGATATGCAGAACCGGCGACATCTTGGATTTCGTCGGGGTTCAAGCTGAGATATGCACATTCTAGGATAATCTTGGTGAGACTTCTGTCCGAAGTATGCTGAATCATCGAGATCGCACTTTTCGAGCTAGTTACTGCGAGAAAAACCTTATCTGGTGTTTTCACCACTCCACAGTGCGTTTGATATGCAGAACCAGCGATATCTTGGCTTTCGTGGGGTTTCAAGCTGAGATATGCATTTTTTACGATAATCTTGGTGAGACTTCTGTCCGAAGTATGCAGAATCATCGAGATCGCTCTTTTCGAGCTATTTAATGCGAGAAATACGTTATCTAGTGTTTTCACCACTCCACAGAGCGTTTGATATGCAGTACCAGCGATATCATGGTTTTCGTGGGGTTTCAAGCTGAGATATGCATTTTCTAGGATAATCTTGGTGAGACTTCCGTCCGAAGTATGCTGAATCATCTAGATCGCTCTTTTCGAGCTATTTAATGCGAGAAACACGTTTTCAGGGGTTTTCACCACTCCACAGTTCGTTGGATATGCAGAACAGGATATATCTTGGTTTTCGTGGGGTTTCTAGCAGAGATATGCATTTTCAGCGATAATCTTGGTGAGTCTTTTGTCAGAAGTATGCAGAATCATCTAGATCGCTCTTTTCGAGCTATTTAATGCGAAAAAACAAGTTTTCTGGTGTTTTCACCACTCCACAGTTCGTTGGATATGCAGAACAGGAGATATCTTGGTTTTCGTGGGGTTTCTAGCAGAGATATGCATTTTCTGCGATAATCTTGGTGAGACCTCTGTCCGAAGTATGCAGAAACATCGAGGTCGCTCTTTTCGACCTATTTAATGCGAGAAACACGTTATCTGGTGTTTTCACCACTCCGCAGTGCGTTTGATATGCAGAACCGACGATATCTTGGTTTTCGTGGGGTTTCAAGCTCAGATATGCATTTTCTGCGATAATATTGGTGAGACTTCTGTCCGAAGTATGCAGAGACATCGAGATCGCTCTTTTCGAGCTATTTAATGCGAGAAACAAGTTATCTGGTGTTTTCACCACTCCGCAGTGCGTTTGATATGCAGAACCGACGATATCTTGGTTTTCGTGGGGTTTCAAGCTCCGATATGCATTTTCTGCGATAATCTTGGTGAAACGTCTGTCCGAAGTATGCAGAAACATCAAGAGCGCTCTTTTCGAGCTATTTAATGCTAGGAACACGTTATCTGGTGTTTTCAGCACTCCACAGTGCGTTTGATATGCAGAACCAGCGATATCTTGGTTTTCGTGGGGATTCAAGCTGAGATATGCAATTTCTGCGATAATCTAGGTGAGACTTCTGTCCGAAGTAAGCTTAATCATCGAGATCGCTCTTTTCGAGCTATTTAATGCGAGAAACAAGTTATCTGGTGTTTTCACCACTCCGCAGTGCGTTTGATATGCAGAACCGACGATATCTTGGTTTTCGTGGGGTTTCAAGCTCAGATATGCATTTTCTGCGATAATCTTGGTGAGACTTCTGTCCGAAGTATGCAGAGTCATCGAGATCGTACTTTTCGAGCTATTTAATGCGACAAACACGTTTTCTGGGGTTTTCACCACTCCACAGTTCGTTGGATATGCAGAACAGGAGATGTCTTGGTTTTCGTGGGGTTTCTAGCAGAGATATGCATTTTCTGCGATAATCTTGGTGAGACTTCTGTCCGAAGTATGCTTAACCATCGAGATCGCTCGTTTCGAGCTATTTAATGCGAGAAACATGTTATCTGGAGTTTTCACCACTCCACAGTGCGAATGATATGCAGAACCGACGATATCTTGGTTTTCGTGGGGTTTCAAGCTGAGATATGCATTTTTTACGATAATCTTGATGAGACTTCTGTCCGAAGTATGCTTAATCATCGAGATCGCTCTATTGGAGATATTTAATGCGAGAAACACGTTATCTGGTGTTTTCACCACTCCACAGTGCGTATGATTTGCAGAACCGACGATATCTTGGTTTTCGTGGGGTTTCAAGCTCAGATATGAATTTTCTGCGATAATCTTGGTGAGACTTCTGTCCGAAGTATGCAGAGTCATCGAGATCGTACTTTTCGAGCTATTTAATGCGACAAACACGTTTTCTGGGGTTTTCACCACTCCACAGTTCGTTGGATATGCAGAACAGGAGATATCTTGGTTTTCGTGGGGTTTCTAGCAGAGATATGCATTTTCTGCGATAATCTTGGTGAGACCTCGGTCCGAAGTATGCAGAAACATCGAGATCGCTCTTTTCGACCTATTTAATGCGAGAAACACGTTATCTGGTGTTATCACCACTCCACAGTGCGTTTGATATGCAGAACCAGCGAAATCTTGGTTTTCGTTGGGTTTGAAGCTGAGATATGCATTTTTTACGATAATCATGGTGAGACTTCTGTCCGAAGTATGCAGAATCATCGAGATCGCACTTTTCGAGCTATTTAATGCGACAAACACGTTATCCGGTGTTTTCAGCACTCCACAGTGCGTTTGATATGCAGAACTAGCGATATCTGGGTTTTCGTGGGGTTTCAAGCTGAGATATGCATTTTTTACGATAATCTTGGTGAGACTTCTGTCCGAAGTATGCAGAATCATCGAGATCGCACTTTTCGATCTATTTAGTGCGACAAACACGTTATGTGGTGTTTTCAGCACTCCTCAGTGCGTTTGATATGCAGAACCTGCGAAATCTTGGTTTTCGTGGGGTTTCAAGCTGAGATATGAATTTTTTTACGATAATCTTGGTGAGACTTCTGTCCGAAGTATGCTTAATCATCGAGATCGCTCTATTCGAGATATTTAATGCGAGAAACACGTTATCTGGTGTTTTCACCACTCCGCAGTGCGTTTGATATGCAGAACCGACGATATCTTGGTTTTCGTGGGGTTTCAAGCTCAGATATGCATTTTCTGCGATAATATTGGTGAGACATCTGTCCGAAGTATGCAGAGACATCGAGATCGCTCTTTTCGAGCTATTTAATGCGAGAAACAAGTTATCTGGTGTTTTCACCACTCCGCAGTGCGTTTGATATGCAGAACCGACGATATCTTGGTTTTCGTGGGGTTTCAAGCTCAGATATGCATTTTCTGCGATAATCATGGTGAGACTTCTGTCCGAAGTATGCAGAATCATCGAGATCGCACTTTTCGAGCTATTTAATGCTAGGAACACGTTATCTGGTGTTTTCAGCACTCCACAGTGCGTTTGATATGCAGAACCAGCGATATCTTGGTTTTCGTGGGGATTCAAGCTGAGATATGCAATTTCTGCGATAATCTAGGTGAGACTTCTGTCCGAAGTATGCTTAATCATCGAGATCGCTCTTTTCGAGCTATTTAATGCGAGAAACAAGTTATCTGGTGTTTTCACCACTCCGCAGTGCGTTTGATATGCAGAACCGACGATATCTTGGTTTTCGTGGGGTTTCAAGCTCAGATATGCATTTTCTGCGATAATCTTGGTGAGACTTCTGTCCGAAGTATGCAGAGTCATCGAGATCGTACTTTTCGAGCTATTTAATGCGACAAACACGTTTTCTGGGGTTTTCACCACTCCACAGTTCGTTGGATATGCAGAACAGGAGATATCTTGGTTTTCGTGGGGTTTCTAGCAGAGATATGCATTTTCTGCGATAATCTTGGTGAGACTTCTGTCCGAAGTATGCTTAACCATCGAGATCGCTCGTTTCGAGCGATTTAATGCGAGAAACATGTTATCTGGAGTTTTCACCACTCCACAGTGCGAATGATATGCAGAACCGACGATATCTTGGTTTTCGTGGGGTTTCAAGCTGAGATATGCAATTTCTGCGATTATCTTGGTGAGACTTCTGTCCGAAGTATGCTTAATCATCGAGATCGCTCTATTCGAGCTATTTAATGCGAGAAACACGTTATCTGGTGTTTTCAGCACTCCACAGTGCGTTTGATATGCAGAACCAGCGAAACCTTGGTTTTCGTGGGGTTTCAAGCTGAGATATGCATTTTTTACGATAATCTTGGTGAGACTTCTGTCCGAAGTATGCTTAATCATCCAGATCGCTCTATTCGAGCTATTTAATGCGAGAAACACGTTATCTGGTGTTTTCACCACTCCACAGTGCGTATGATATGCAGAACCGACGATATCTTGGTTTTCGTGGGGTTTCAAGCTGAGATATGCATTTTCTGCGATAATCTTGGTGAGACTTCTGTCCGAAGTATGCAGAGTCATCGAGATCGCTCTTTTCGAGCTATTTAATGCGAGAAACATGTTATCTGATGTTTTCACCATTCCACAGTGCGTTTGATATGCAGAACCAGCGAAACCTTGGTTTTCGTGGGGTTTCAAGCTGAGATATGCATTTTTTACGATAATCTTGGTGAGACTTCAGTCCGAAGTATGCAAAGTCATCGAGATCGTACTTTTCGAGCTATTTAATGCGAGAAACATGTTATCTGGTGTTTTCACCGCTCCACAGTGCGTATGATATGCAGAACCGACGATATCTTGGTTTTCGTGGGGTTTCAAGCTCAGATATGCATTTTCTGCGATAATCTTGGTGAGACTTCTGTCCGAAGTATGCAGAGTCATCGAGATCGTACTTTTCGAGCTATTCTATGCGAGAAAAACGTTTTCTGGGGTTTTCACCACTCCACAGTTCGTTGGATATGCAGAACAGGAGATATCTTGGTTTTCGTGGGGTTTCTAGCAGAGATATGCATTTTCTGCGATAATCTTGGTGAGACTTCTGTCCGAAGTATGCAGAATCATCGAGATCGCTCTTTTCAAGCTATTTAATGCGAGAAACACGTTTTCTGGGGTTTTCACCACTCCACAGTGCGTTTGATATGCAGAACCAGCGATATCTGGGTTCTCGTGGGGTTTCAAGCTGAGATATGCATTTCTTACGATAATCTTGGTGAGACTTCTGTCCGAAGTATGCAGAATCATCGAGATCGCTCTTTTCAAGCTATTTAATGCGAGAAACACGTTTTCTGGGGTTTTCACCACTCCACAGTGCGTTTGATATGCAGAACCAGCGAAATCTTGGTTTTCGTGGGGTTTCAAGCTGAGATATGCATTTTTTACGATAATCTTGGTGAGACTTCTGTCCGAAGTATGCTTAATCATCGAGATTGGCTCTATTCGAGATATTTAATGCGAGAAACACGTTATCTGGTGTTTTCACCACTCCACAGTGCGTATGATATGCAGAACCGACGATATCATGGTTTTCGTGGGGTTTCAAGCTCAGATATGCATTTTCTGCGATAATCTTGGTGAGACTTCTGTCCGAAGTATGCAGAGTCATCGAGATCGTACTTTTCGAGCTATTTAATGCGACAAACACGTTTTCTGGGGTTTTCACCACTCCACAGTTCGTTGGATATGCAGAACAGGAGATATCTTGGTTTTCGTGGGGTTTCTAGCAGAGATATGCATTTTCTGAGATAATCTTGGTGAGACCTCTGTCCGAAGTATGCAGAAACATCGAGATCGCTCTTTTCGACCTATTTAATGCGAGAAACACGTTATCTGGTGTTATCACCACTCCACAGTGCGTTTGATATGCAGAACCAGCGAAATCTTGGTTTTCGTTGGGTTTCAAGCTGAGATATGCATTTTTTACGATAATCATGGTGAGACTTCTGTCCGAAGTATGCAGAATCATCGAGATCGCACTTTTCGAGCTATTTAATGCGACAAACACGTTATCCGGTGTTTTCAGCACTCCACAGTGCGTTTGATATGCAGAACCAGCGATATCTGGGTTTTCGTGGGGTTTCAAGCTGAGATATGCATTTTTTACGATAATCTTGGTGAGACTTCTGTCCGAAGTATGCAGAATCATCGAGATCGCACTTTTCGAGCTATTTAATGCGACAGACACGTTATCTGGTGTTTTCAGCACTCCACAGTGCGTTTGATATGCAGAACCAGCGAAATCTTGGTTTTCGTGGGGTTTCAAGCTGAGATATGCATTTTCGGCGATAATCTTGGCGAGACTTCTGTTAGAGGTATGCAGAATCATCGAGATCGCACTTTTCGAGCTATTTAATGCGAGAAACACGTTATCTGGTGTTTTCACCACTCCGCAGTTGGTTGGATATGCAGAACCGGAGATAACTCGGTTTTCGTCGGGTTTCAAGCTGAGATATGCATTTTCTACGATAATCTTGGTGAGACATCTGTCCGAAGTATGCTGAATCATCGAGATCGCACTTTTCGAGCTATTTAATGCGACAAACACGTTATCCGGTGTTTTCAGCACTCCACAGTGCGTTTGATATGCAGAACCAGCGATATCTGGGTTTTCGTGGGGTTTCAAGCTGAGATATGCATTTTCTGCGATAATCTTGGTGAGACTTCTGTCCGAAGTATGCAGAGTCATCGAGATCGTACTTTTCGAGCTATTTAATGCGACAAACACGTTTTCTGGGGTTTTCACCACTCCACAGTTCGTTGGATATGCAGAACAGTAGATATCGTGGTTTTCGTGGGGTTTCAAGCAGAGATATGCATTTTCGGCGATAATCTTGGCGAGACTTCTGTTAGAGGTATGCAGAATCATCGAGATCGCACTTTTCGAGCTATTTAATGCGAGAAACACGTTATCTGGTGTTTTCACCACTCCGCAGTTGGTTGGATATGCAGAACCGGAGATAACTCGGTTTTCGTCGGGTTTCAAGCTGAGATATGCATTTTCTACGATAATCTTGGTGAGACATCTGTCCGAAGTATGCTGAATCATCGAGATCGCTCTTTTCGAGCTAGTTAGTGCGAGGAACACGTTATCTGGTGTTTTCACCACTCCACAGTGCGATTGATATGCAGAACAGTACATATCTTGGTTTTCGTGGGGATTCAAGCTGAGATATGCATTTTCTGCGATAATCTTGTTGAAACTTCTGTCCGAAGTATGCAGAATAATCGAGATCGCTCGTTTTGAGCTATTTAATGCGAGAAACACGTTATCTGGTGTTTTCACCACTCCGCAGTGCGTTGGATATGCAGAACCGGAGATATTTTGGTTGTCGTCGGGTTTTAAGCTGAGATATGCATTTTCTACGATAATCTTGGTGAATCATCTGTCCGAAGTATGCAGAAACATCGAGAGAGCTCTTTTCGAGCTATTTAATGCGACAAACTCGTTTTCTGGGGTTTTCACCACTCCACAGTGCGTTTGATATGCAGAACCAGCGATATCTTGGCTTTCGTGAGGTTTCAAGCTGAGATATGCATTTTTTACGGTAATCTTGGTGAGACTTCTGTCCGAAGTATGAGGAAACATCGAGATTGCTCTATTCGAGCTATTTATTGCGAGAAACACGCTTTCAGGGTGTTTTCACCACTCCACAGTGCGTTTGATATGTAGAACAGGCGATATCTTCATTTTCGTGGTGTTTCCAGCTGAGATATGCATTTTCTGCGATAATCTTGGTGAGACTTCTGTCAGAAGTATGCAGGATCTTCGAGAACGCTCTTTTCGAGCTATTTAATGCGAGAAACACGATATCTGCTGTTTTCACCACTCCACAGTGCGTTTGGTATGCAGTACCAGCGATATCTTCGTTTTCGGGGGGTTTCAAGCTGAGATATGCATTCCTTACGATAATCTTGGTGAGACTTCTGTCCGAAGTATGCAGAATCATCGAGATCGCACTATTCGAGCTATTTAATGCGAGAAACACGTTCTCTGGTTGTTTTCACCACTCCACAGTGCGTTTGATATGCAGAACCGGCAACATCTTGATTTTCGTGAGGTTTCGATCTGAGATATGCATTTTCTGCGATAATATTGGTGAGACTTCAGTCAGAAGTATGCAGAATCATCTAGATCGCTCTTTTCGAGCTACTTCATGCGAGAAAAACGTTATCCGGTGTTTTCATCACTCCACAGTGCGTTTGATATGCAGAACCAGCGATATCTTGGCGTTCGTGGGGTTTCAAGCTGAGATATGCATTTTTTACGATAATCTTGTTGAGACTTCTGTCCGAAGTATGAAGAATCATCGAGATCGCTCTATTCGAGCTATTTAATGCGAGAAACACGTTTTCTGGGGTTTTCACCACTCCACAGTGCGTTTGATATGCTGAACACAGCGATATCTTGGTTTTCGTGCGGTTTCAAGCTGAGATATGCATTTTTTACGATAATTTTGGTGAGAGTTCTGTCCGAAGTTTGCAGAAGCATCGAGATCGCTCGTTTCGAGCTATTTAATGCAAGAAACACGTTATCTGATGTTTTCACCACTCCACAGTGCGTTGGATATGCAGAACCGCAGATATTTTGGTTTTCGTCGGGTTTCAAGCTGAGATATGCATTTTCTACGATAAGCTTGGTGAAACATCTGTGCGAAGTATGCAGAAACGTCGAGAGCGCTCTTTTCGAGCTATTTAATGCGAGAAACAGGTTTTCTGGGGTTTTCACCACTCCATAGTGCGTTTGATATGCAGAACCAGCGATATCTTGGCTTTCGTGGGGTTTCAAGCTGAGATATGCATTTTTTACGGTAATCTTGTTGAGACTTCTGTCCGAAGTATGCAGAATCATCGAGATCGCACGTTTCGAGCTATTTAATGCGAGAAACACGTTATATGGTGTTTTTACCACTCCACAGTGCGTTGGATATGCAGAACCGGAGATATTTTGGTTTTCGTCGGGTTTGAAGCTGAGATATGCATTTTCTACGATAAGCTTGGTGAAACATCTGTCCGAAGTATGCAGAAACGTCGAGAGCGCTCTTTTCGAGCTATTTAATGCGAGAAACACGTTTTCTGGGGTTTTCACCACTCCACAGTTCGTTGGATATGCAGAACAGTAGATATCGTGGTTTTCGTGGGGTTTCAAGCAGAGATATGCATTTTCGGCGATAATCTTGGCGAGACTTCTGTTAGAGGTATGCAGAATCATCGAGATCGCACTTTTCGAGCTATTTAATGCGAGAAACACGTTATCTGGTGTTTTCACCACTCCGCCGTTGGTTGGATATGCAGAACCGGCGATATTTTGGTTTTCGTCGGGTTTCAAGCTGAGATATGCATTTTCTACGATAATCTTGGTGAAACATCTGTCCGAAGTATGCCGAAACATCGAGAGCGCTCTTTTCGAGCTATTTAATGCGATAAACACGTTTTCTGGGGTTTTCACCACTCCACAGTTCGTTGGATATGCAGAACGGTAGATATCTTGGTTTTCGTGGGGTTTCAAGCAGAGATATGCATTTTCTGCGATAATCTTGGTGAGACTTCTGTTAGAAGTATGCAGAATCATCGAGATCGCACTTTTCGAGCTACTTAATGCGGGAAACACGTTATCTGGTGTTTTCACCACTCCACAGTTGGTTTGATATGCAGAACCGGCGATATTTTGGTTTTCGTCGGGTTTCAAGCTGAGATATGCATTTTCGACGATAATCCTGGTGAGACTTCTGTCCGAAGTATGAAGAATCATCGAGATCGCTCTATTCGAGCTATTTAATGCGAGAAACACGTTTTCAGGGTGTTTTCACCACTCCACAGTTGGTTTGATATGCAGAACCGGCGATATTTTGGTTTTCGTCGGGTTTCAAGCTGAGATATGCATTTTCTACGATAATCCTGGTGAGACTTCTGTCAGAAGTATGCAGAATCTTCGAGAACGCTCTTTTCGAGCTACTTAATGCGCGAAACACGTTTTCTGGTGTTTTCACCACTCCACAGTTGGTTTGATATGCAGAACCGGCGATATTTTGGTTTTCGTCGGGTTTCATGCTGAGATATGCATTTTCTACGATAATCTTGGTGAAACATCTGCCCGAAGTATGTAGAAACATCGAGAGCGCTCTTTTCGAGCTATTTAATGCGAGAAACTCGTTATGTTGGGTTTTCACCACTCCACAGTTCGTTGGATATGCAGAACAGTAGATATCGTGGTTTTCGTGGTGTTTCAAGCAGAGATATGCATTTTCTGCGATAATCTTGGCGAGACTTCTGTTAGAAGTATGCAGAATCATCGAGATCGCACTTTTCGAGCTATTTAATGCGAGAAACACGTTATCTGGTGTTTTCACCACTCCGCAGTTGGTTGGATATGCAGAACCGGCGATATTTTGGTTTTCGTCGGGTTTCAAGCTGAGATATGCATTTTCTACGATAATCTTGGTGAAACATCTGTCCGAAGTATGCCGAAACATCGAGAGCGCTCTGTTCGAGCTATTTAATGCGATAAACACGTTTTCTGGGGTTTTCACCACTCCACAGTTCGTTGGATATGCAGAACAGTAGATATCGTTGTTTTCGTGGGGTTTCAAGCAGAGGTATGCATTTTCTGCGATAATCTTGGCGAGACTTCTGTTAGAAGTATGCTGAATCATCGAGATCGCTCTTTTCGAGCTAGTTAGTGCGAGACACGTTATCTGATGTTTTCACCACTCCACAGTGCGTTTGATATGCAGAACAGTACATATCTTGGTTTTCGTGGGGTTTCAAGCTGAGATATGCATTTTCTGCGATAATCTTGGTGGGTCTTTTGTCAGAAGTATGCAGAATCGTCTAGATCGCTCTTTTCGAGCTACTTAATGCACGAAACACGTTTTCTGGTGTTTTCACCACTCCACAGTACGTTTGACATGCAGAACCGGAGATATCTTGGTTTCGGTCGGGTTTCAAGCTGAGATATGCATTTTCTACGATAATCCTGGTGAGACTTCTGTCAGAAGTATGCAGAATCTTCGAGAACGCTCTCTTCGAGCTATTTAATGCGAGAAACACGTTCTCTGGTTGTTTCCACCACTCCACAGTGCGTTTGATATGCAGAACCGGCAACATCTTGATTTTCGTGAGGTTTCGAGCTGAGATATGCATTTTTTACGGTATTCTTGGTGAGACTTCTGTCCGAAGTATGAGGAAACATCGAGATTGCTCTATTCGAGCTATTTATTGCGAGAAACACGTTTTCTGGTGTTTTCACCACTCCCCGGTACGTTTGTTGGGCAGAACCGGAGATAACTCGGTTTTCGTCGGGTTTCAAGTTGAGATATGCATTTTTTACGATAATTTTGGTGAGAGTTCTGTCCGAAGTTTGCAGAAGCATCGAGATCGCTCGTTTCGAGCTATTTAATGCGAGAAACACGATATCTGCTGTTTTCACCACTCCACAGTGCGCTTGATATGCAGAACCAGCGATATCTTGGCTTTCGTGAGGTTTCAAGCTGAGATATGCATTTTTTACGGTATTCTTGGTGAGACTTCTGTCCGAAGTATGAGGAAACATCGAGATTGCTCTATTCGAGCTATTTATTGCGAGAAACACGTTTTCAGGGTGTTTTCACCACTCCACAGTGCGTTTGATATGTAGAACAGGCGATATCTTCATTTTCGTGGTGTTTCCAGCTGAGATATGCATTTTCTGCGATAATCTTGGTGAGACTTCCGTCAGAAGTATGCAGGATCTTCGAGAACGCTCTTTTCGAGCTATTTAATGCGAGAAACACGATATCTGCTGTTTTCACCACTCCACAGTGCGTTTGATATGCAGTACCAGCGATATCTTCGTTTTCGGGGGGTTTCAAGCTGAGATATGCATTCCTTACGATAATCTTGGTGAGACTTCTGTCCGAAGTATGCAGAATCATCGAGATCGCACTATTCGAGCTATTTAATGCGAGAAACACGTTCTCTGGTTGTTTTCACCACTCCACAGTGCGTTTGATATGCAGAACCGGCAACATCTTGATTTTCGTGAGGTTTCGAGCTGAGATATGCATTTTCTGCGGTAATATTGGTGAGACTTCAGTCAGAAGTATGCAGAATCATCTAGATCGCTCTTTTCGAGCTACTTCATGCGAGAAAAACGTTATCCGGTGTTTTCACCACTCCACAGTGCGTTTGATATGCAGAACCAGCGATATCTTGGCGTTCGTGGGGTTTCAAGCTGAGATATGCATTTTCTACGATAATCCTGGTGTGACTTCTGTCAGAAGTATGCAGAATCATCGAGCACGCTCGTTTCGAGCTACATAATGCGAGAAACACGTTATCTGGTGTTTTCACCACTCCACAGTGCGTTGGATATGCAGAACCGCAGATATTTTGGTTTTCGTCGGGTTTCAAGTTGAGATATGCATTTTATACGATAAGCTTGGTGAAACATCTGTCCGAAGTATGCAGAAACATCGAGAGCGCTCTTTTCGAGCTATTTAATGCGACAAACTCGTTTTCTGGGGTTTTCACCACTCCACAGTTCGTTGGATATGCAGAACCGGAGATATCTTGGTTTTCGTGGTGTTTCCAGCTGAGATATGCATTTTCTGCGATAATCTTGGTGGGTCTTTTTTCAGAAGTATGCAGAATCACCTAGATCGCTCTGTTCGAGCTACTTAATGCACGAAACACGTTTTCTGGTGTTTTCACCACTCCACGGTACGTTTGTTGGGCAGAACCGGAGATAACTCGGTTTTCGTCGGGTTTCAAGTTGAGATATGCATTTTTTACGATAATTTTGGTGAGAGTTCTGTCCGAAGTTTGCAGAAGCATCGAGAACGCTCTTTTCGAGCTATTTAATGCGAGAAACACGATATCTGCTGTTTTCACCACTCCACAGTGCGTTTGATATGCAGTACCAGCGATATCTTCGTTTTCGGGGGGTTTCAAGCTGAGATATGCATTCCTTACGATAATCTTGGTGAGACTTCTGTCCGAAGTATGCAGAATCATCGAGATCGCACTATTCGAGCTATTTAATGCGAGAAACACGTTCTCTGGTTGTTTTCACCACTCCACAGTGCGTTTGATATGCAGAACCGGCAACATCTTGATTTTCGTGAGGTTTCGAGCTGAGATATGCATTTTCTGCGATAATATTGGTGAGACTTCAGTCAGAAGTATGCAGAATCATCTAGATCGCTCTTTTCGAGCTACTTCATGCGAGAAAAACGTTATCCGGTGTTTTCACCACTCCACAGTGCGTTTGATATGCAGAACAGTAGATATCTTGGTTTTCGTGGCGTTTCAAGCTGAGATATGCATTTTCTGCGATAATCTTGTTGAGACTTCTGTCCGAAGTATGCAGAATCATCGAGATCGCACGTTTCGAGCTATTTAATGCGAGAAACACGTTATCTGGTGTTTTTACCACTCCACAGTGCGTTGGATATGCAGAACCGGAGATATTTTGGTTTTCGTCGGGTTTGAAGCTGAGATATGCATTTTCTACGATAAGCTTGGTGAAACATCTGTCCGAAGTATGCAGAAACGTCGAGAGCGCTCTTTTCGAGCTATTTAATGCGAGAAACACGTTTTCTGGGGTTTTCACCACTCCACAGTTCGTTGGATATGCAGAACAGTAGATATCGTGGTTTTCATGGGGTTTCAAGCAGAGATATGCATTTTCGGCGATAATCTTGGCGAGACTTCTGTTAGAGGTATGCAGAATCATCGAGATCGCACTTTTCGAGCTATTTAATGCGAGAAACACGTTATCTGGTGTTTTCACCACTCCGCAGTTGGTTGGATATGCAGAACCGGCGATATTTTGGTTTTCGTCGGGTTTCAAGCTGAGATATGCATTTTCTACGATAATCTTGGTGAAACATCTGTCCGAAGTATGCCGAAACATCGAGAGCGCTCTTTTCGAGCTATTTAATGCGATAAACAAGTTTTCTGGGGTTTTCACCACTCCACAGTTCGTTGGATATGCAGAACAGTAGATATCTTGGTTTTCGTGGGGTTTCAAGCAGAGATATGCATTTTCTGCGATAATCTTGGTGAGACTTCTGTTAGAAGTATGCAGAATCATCGAGATCGCACTTTTCGAGCTACTTAACGCGAGAAACACGTTATCTGGTGTTTTCACCACTCCACAGTTGGTTTGATATGCAGAACCGGCGAAATTTTGGTTTTCGTCGGGTTTCAAGCTGAGATATGCATTTTCGACGATAATCCTGGTGAGACTTCTGTCCGAAGTATGAAGAATCATCGAGATCGCTCTATTCGAGCTATTTAATGCGAGAAACACGTTTTCAGGGTATTTTCACCACTCCACAGTTGGTTTGATATGCAGAACCGGCGATATTTTGGTTTTCGTCGGGTTTCAAGCTGAGATATGCATTTTCTACGATAATCCTGGTGAGACTTCTGTCAGAAGTATGCAGAATCTTCGAGAACGCTCTTTTCGAGCTACTTAATGCGCGAAACACGTTTTCTGGTGTTTTCACCACTCCACAGTTGGTTTGATATGCAGAACCGGCGATATTTTGGTTTTCGTCGGGTTTCATGCTGAGATATGCATTTTCTACGATAATCTTGGTGAAACATCTGCCCGAAGTATGTAGAAACATCGAGAGCGCTCTTTTCGAGCTATTTAATGCCAGAAACTCGTTATATTGTGTTTTCACCACTCCACAGTTCGTTGGATATGCAGAACAGTAGATATCGTGGTTTTCGTGGGGTTTCAAGCAGAGATATGCATTTTCCGCGATAATCTTGGCGAGACTTCTGTTAGAAGTATGCAGAATCATCGAGATCGCACTTTTCGAGCTATTTAATGCGAGAAACACGTTATCTGATGTTTTCACCACTCCACAGTGCGTTGGATATGCAGAACCGCAGATATTTTGGTTTTCGTCGGGTTTCAAGCTGAGATATGCATTTTATACGATAAGCTTGGTGAAACATCTGTCCGAAGTATGCAGAAACGTCGAGAGCGCTCTTTTCGAGCTATTTAATGCGAGAAACAGGTTTTCTGGTGTTTTCACCACTCCACGGTACGTTTGATGTGCAGAACCGGAGATAACTCGGTTTTCGTCGGGTTTCAAGCTGAGATATGCATTTTCTACGATGATCTTGGTGAGACTTCTGTCAGAAGTATGCAGGATCTTCGAGAACTCTCTTTTCGAGCTACTTATTGCGACAAACACGTTATCTGGTGTTTTCAGCACTCCACAGTGCGTTTGATATGCAGAACCGGCAATATCTTGGTTTTCGTGGGGTTTCAAGCTGAGATATGCATTTTCTGCGATAATCTTGGTGATACTTCTGTCCGAAGTATGCTGAATCATCGAGATCGCTCTTTTCGAGCTAGTTAGTGCGAGAAACACGATATCTGGTGTTTTCACCACTCCACAGTGCGTTTGATATGCAGAACAGTAGATATCTTGGTTTTCGTGGGGTTTCAAGCTGAGATATGCATTTTCTGCGATAATCTTGTTGAGACTTCTGTCCGAAGTATGCAGAATCGTCTAGATCGCTCTTTTCGAGCTACTTAATGCTCGAAACACGCTTTCTGGTGTTTTCACCACTCCACAGTACGTTTGACATGCAGAACCGGAGATATCTTGGTTTCGGTCGGGTTTCAAGCTGAGATATGCATTTTCTACGATAATCCTGGTGAGACTTCTGTCAGAAGTATGCAGAATCTTCGAGAACGCTCTTTTCGAGCTTCTTAATGCGCGAAACACGTTTTCTGGTGTTTTCACCACTCCACGGTACGTTTGATGTGCAGAACCGGAGATAACTCGGTTTTCGTCGGGTTTCAAGCTGAGATATGCATTTTCTACGATAATCTTGGTGAGACTTCTGTCAGAAGTATGCAGGATCTTCGAGAACTCTCTTTTCGAGCTACTTATTGCGACAAACACGTTATCTGGTGTTTTCAGCACTCCACAGTGCGTTTGATATGCAGAACCGGCAATATCTTGGTTTTCGTGGGGTTTCAAGCTGAGATATGCATTTTCTGCGATAATCTTGGTGATACTTCTGTCCGAAGTATGCTGAATCATCGAGATCGCTCTTTTCGAGCTAGTTAGTGCGAGAAACACGTTATCTGGTGTTTTCACCACTCCACAGTGCGTTTGATATGCAGAACAGTAGATATCTTGGTTTTCGTGGGGTTTCAAGCTGAGATATGCATTTTCTGCGATAATCTTGTTGAGACTTCTGTCCGAAGTATGCAGAATCATCGAGATCGCTCGTTTCGAGCTATTTAATGCGAGAAACACGTTATCTGGTGTTTTTACCACTCCACAGTACGTTTGACATGCAGAACCGGAGATATCTTGGTTTCGGTCGGGTTTCAAGCTGAGATATGCATTTTCTACGATAATCCTGGTGAGACTTCTGTCAGAAGTATGCAGAATCTTCGAGAACGCTCTTTTCGAGCTACTTAATGCGCGAAACACGTTTACTGGTGTTTTCACCACTCCACGGTACGTTTGATGTGCAGAACCGGAGATAACTCGGTTTTCGTCGGGTTTCAAGCTGAGATATGCATTTTCTACGATAATCTTGGTGAGACTTCTGTCAGAAGTATGTAGGATCTTCGAGAACGCTCTTTTCGAGCTACTTATTGCGACAAACACGTTATCTGGTGTTTTCAGCACTCCACAGTGCGTTTGATATGCAGAACCGGCAATATCTTGGTTTTCGTGGGGTTTCAAGCTGAGATATGCATTTTCTGCGATAATCTTGGTGATACTTCTGTCCGAAGTATGCTGAATCATCGAGATCGCTCTTTTCGAGCTAGTTAGTGCGAGAAACACGTTATCTGGTGTTTTCACCACTCCACAGTGCGTTTGATATGCAGAACAGTAGATATCTTGGTTTTCGTGGGGTTTCAAGCTGAGATATGCATTTTCTGCGATAATCTTGTTGAGACTTCTGTCCGAAGTATGCTGAATCATCGAGATCGCTCTTTTCGAGCTAGTTAGTGCGAGAAACACGTTATCTGGTGTTTTCACCACTCCACAGTGCGTTTGATATGCAGAACCGGCGATATCTTGATTTTCGTCGGGTTTCAAGCTCAGATATGCATTTTCTTCGATAAGCTTGGCGAAACATCTGCCCGAAGTATGCTGAAACATCGACATCGCTGGTTTCGAGCTATTTAATGCGAGAAACACGTTATCTGGTGTTTTCACCACTCCACAGTGCGTTGGATATGCAGAACCGTAGATATCTTGGTTTTCGTGGGGTTTCAAGCTGAGATATGCATTTCCTGCGATAATCTTGGTGAGACTTCTGTCCGAAGTATGCTGAATCATCGAGATCGCTCTGTTCGAGCTAGTTAGTGCGAGAAACACGTTATCTGGTGTTTTCACCACTTCACAGTGCGTTTGATATTCAGAACAGTAGATATCTTGGTTTTCGTGGGGTTTCAAGCTGAGATATGCATTTTCTGCGATAATCTTGTTGAGACTTCTGTCCGAAGTATGCAGAATAATCGAGATCGCTCGTTTCGAGCTATTTAATGCAAGAAACACGTTATCTGGTGTTTTTACCACTCCACAGTGCGTTAAATATGCAGAACCGGAGATATTTTGGTTTTCGTCGGGTTTCAAGCTGAGATATGCATTTTCTGCGATAATATTGGTGAGACTTCAGTCAGAAGTATGCAGAATCATCTAGATCGCTCTTTTCGAGCTACTTAATGCACGAAACTCGTTTTCTGGGGTTTTCAACACTCCACAGTTCGTTGGATATGCAGAACCGGAGATATCTTGGTTTTCGTGGGGTTTCAAGCTGAGATATGCATTTCCTGCGATAATCTTGGTGAGACTTCTGTCCGAAGTATGCAGAATCATCGAGATCGATCGTTTCGTGCTATTTAATGCGAGAAACACGTTATCTGGTGTTTTCACCACTCCACAGTGCGTTTGATACGCAGAACCGGAGATATCTTGGTTTCGGTCGGGTTTCAAACTGAGATATGCATTTTCTACGATAATCCTGGTGAGACTTCTGTCAGAAGTGTGCAGAATCATCGAGAACGCTCGTTTCGAGCTACATAATGCGAGAACCACGTTATCTGGTGTTTTCACCACTCCACAGTGCGTTGGATATGCAGAACCGCAGATATTTTGGTTTTCGTCGGGTTTCAAGCTCAGATATGCATTTTCTTCGATAAGCTTGGCGAAACATCTGCCCGAAGTATGCTGAAACATCGAGATCGCTCTGTTCGAGCTAGTTAGTGCGAGAAACACGTTATCTGGTGTTTTCAGCACTCCACAGTGCGTTTGATATGCAGAACAGTAGATATCTTTGTTTTCGTGGGGTTTCAAGCTGAGATATGCATTTTCTGCGATAATATTGGTGAGACTTCAGTCAGAAGTATGCAGAATCATCTAGATCGCTCTTTTCGAGCTACTTAATGCACGAAACACGTAGTCTGGGGTTTTCACCACTCCACAGTGCGTTTGACATGCAGAACCGGAGATATCTTGGTTTCGGTCGGGTTTCAAACTGAGATATGCATTTTCTACGATAATCCTGGTGAGACTTCTGTCAGAAGTATGCAGAATCATCGAAAACGCTCGTTTCGAGCTACATAATGCGAGAAACACGTTATCTGGTGTTTTCACCACACCACAGTGCGTTTGATATGCAGAACCAGCGATATCTTGGTTTTCGTGGCATTTCAAGCTGAGATACGCATTTCCTGCGATAATCTTGGTGAGACTTCTGTCAGAAGGATGCAGGATCTTCGAGAACGCTCTTTTCGAGCTACTTATTGCGCGAAACACGTTTTCTGGTGTTTTCACCACTCCACGGTACGTTTGATGTGCAGAACCGGGGATAACTCGGTTTTCGTCGGGTTTCAAGCTGAGATATGCATTTTCTATGATAATCTTGGTGAGACTTCTGTCAGAAGTATGCAGGATCTTAGAGAACGCTCTTTACGAGCTACTTACTGCGACAAACACGTTATCTGGTGTTTTCACTTCTCCACAGTTTGTTGGATATGCAGAACCGTAGATATCTTGGTTTTCGTGGGGTTTCAAGCTGAGATATGCATTTCCTGCGATAATCTTGGTGAGACTTCTGTCCGAAGTATGCTGAATCATCGAGATCGCTCTGTTCGATCTAGTTAGTGCGAGAAACACGTTATCTGGTGTTTTCTCCACTCCACAGTGCGTTTGATATTCAGAACAGTAGATATCTTGGTTTTCGTGGGGTTTCAAGCTGAGATATGCATTTTCTGCGATAATCTTGTTGAGACTTCTGTCCGAAGTATGCAGAATAATCGAGATCGCTCGTTTCGAGCTATTTAATGCAAGAAACACGTTATCTGGTGTTTTTACCACTCCACAGTGCGTTGAATATGCAGAACCGGAGATATTTTGGTTTTCGTCGGGTTTCAAGCTGAGATATGCATTTTCTACGATAATCGTGTTGAGACTTCTGTCCGAAGTATGCAGAATCATCGACATCGCTCTTTTCGAGCTACTGAATGCGCGAAACACGTTTTCTGGTGTTTTTACCCCTCCACGGTACGTTTGATGTGCAGAACCGGAGATAACTCGGTTTTCGTCGGGTTTCAAGCTGAGATATGCATTTTCTGCGATAATATTGGTGAGACTTCAGTCAGAAGTATGCAGAATCATCTAGATCGCTCTTTTCGAGCTACTTAATGCACGAAACACGTAGTCTGGTGTTTTCACCACTCCACAGTGCGTATGATATGCAGAACCGGCGATATCTTGGTTTTCGTGGGGTTTCAAGCTGAGATATGCATTTTCTATGATAATCTTTGTGAGACTTCTGTCAGAAGTATGCAGGATCTTCGAGAACGCTCTTTACGAGCTACTTATTGCGACAAACACGTTATCTGGTGTTTTCTGCACTCCACAGTGCGTTTAATATGCAGAACCAGCGATATCTTGGTTTTCGTGGGGATACAAGCTGAGATATGCATTTTTTACGATAATCTTGGTGAGACTTCTGTCCGAAGTATGCTTAATTATCGAGATCGCTCGTTTCGAGCTATTCAATGCGAGAAACACGTTATCTGGTGTTTTCACCACTCCACAGTGCGTATGATATGCAGAACCGGCGATATCTTGGTTTTCGTGGGGTTTCAAGCTGAGATATGCATTCTCTGCGATAATCTTGGTGAGACTTCTGTCCGAAGTATGCTGAAACATCGAGATCGCTCGTTTCGAGCTATTTAATGCGAGAAACACGTTATCTGGTGTTTTCACCACTCCACAGTGCGTTTGATATGCAGAACCGGCGATATCTTGGTTTTCGTGGGGTTTCAAGCTGAGATATGCATTTTCTGCGATAATCTTGGTGAGACTTCTGTCCGAAGTATGCTGAATCATCGAGATCGCTCTGTTCGAGCTAGTTAGTGCGAGAAACACGTTATCTGGTGTTTTCACCACTCCACAGTGCGTTTGATATGCAGAACAGTAGATATCTTTGTTTTCGTGGGGTTTCAAGCTGAGATATGCATTTTCTGCGATAATATTGGTGAGACTTCAGTCAGAAGTATGCAGAATCATCTAGATCGCTCTTTTCGAGCTACTTAATGCACGAAACACGTAGTCTGGTGTTTTCACCACTCCACAGTGCGTTTGACATGCAGAACCGGAGATATCTTGGTTTCGGTCGGGTTTCAAACTGAGATATGCATTTTCTACGATAATCCTGGTGAGACTTCTGTCAGAAGTATGCAGAATCATCGAAAACGCTCGTTTCGAGCTACATAATGCGAGAAACACGTTATCTGGTGTTTTCACCACACCACAGTGCGTTTGATATGCAGAACCAGCGATATCTTGGTTTTCGTGGCATTTCAAGCTGAGATACGCATTTCCTGCGATAATCTTGGTGAGACTTCTGTCAGAAGTATGCAGGATCTTCGAGAACGCTCTTTTCGAGCTACTTATTGCGCGAAACACGTTTTCTGGTGTTTTCACCACTCCACGGTACGTTTGATGTGCAGAACCGGGGATAACTCGGTTTTCGTCGGGTTTCAAGCTGAGATATGCATTTTCTATGATAATCTTGGTGAGACTTCTGTCAGAAGTATGCAGGATCTTCGAGAACGCTCTTTACGAGCTACTTACTGCGACAAACACGTTATCTGGTGTATTCTGCACTCCACAGTGCGTTTGATATGCAGAACCAGCGATATCTTGGTTTTCGTGGGGTTTCAAGCTGAGATATGCATTTTCTGCGATAATCTTGGTGAGACTTCTGTCCGAAGTATGCAGAATCATCGAGATCGCTCGTTTCCAGCTATTTAATGCGAGAAACACGTTATCTGGTGTTTTCACCACTCCACAGTGCGTTTGATATGCAGAACCGGCGATATCTTGGTTTTCGTGGGGTTTCGAGCTGAGATATGCATTTTCTGCGATAATCTTGGTGAGACCTCTGTCCGAAGTATGCTGAATCATCGAGATCGCTCTGTTCGAGCTAGTCAGTGCGAGAAACACGTTATCTGGTGTTTTCACCACTCCACAGTGCGTTTGATATGCAGAACAGTAGATATCTTGGTTTTCGTGGGGTTTCAAGCTGAGATATGCATTTTCTGCGATAATCTTGGTGAGACATCTGTCCGAAGTATGCAGAAACATCGAGAGCGCTCTTTTCGAGCTATTTAATGCGAGAAACTCGTTTTCTGGGGTTTTCAACACTCCACAGTTCGTTGGATATGCAGAACCGGAGATATCTTGGTTTTCGTGGGGTTTCAAGCTGAGATATGCATTTCCTGCGATAATCTTGGTGAGACTTCTGTCCGAAGTATGCTGAATCATCTAGATCGCCCTTTTCGAGCTGTTTAATGAGAGAAACACGTTATCTGGTGTTTTCACCACTCCACAGTGCGTATGATATGCAGAACCGGCGATATCTTGGTTTTCGTGGGGTTTCAAGCTGAGATTTGCATTTTCTGCGATAATCTTGGTGAGACTTCTGTCCGAAGTATGCTGAAACATCGAGATCGCTCGTTTCGAGCTATTTAATGCGAGAAACACGTTATCTGGTGTTTTCACCACTCCACAGTGCGTTTGATATGCAGAACAGTATATATGTTGGTTTTCGTGGGGATTCAAGCTGAGATATGCATTTTCTGCGATAATCTTGTTGAGACTTCTGTCCGAAGTATGCAGAACCATCGAGATCGCTCGTTTCGAGCTATTTAATGCGAGAAACACGTTATCTGGTGTTTTTACCACTCCACAGTGCGTATGATATGCAGAACAGTAGATATCCTGGTTTTCGTGGGGTTTCAAGCTGAGACATGCATTTTCTGCGATAATCTTGTTGAGACTTCTGTCCGAAGTATGCAGAAACATCGAGAGCGCTCTTTTCGAGCTATTTAATGAGAGAAACACGTTATCTGGTGTTTTCACCACTCCACAGTGCGTATGATATGCAGAACCGGCGATATGTTGGTTTTCGTGGGGTTTCAAGCTGAGATTTGCATTTTCTGCGATAATCTTGGTGAGACTTCTGTCCGAAGTATGCTGAAACATCGAGATCGCTCGTTTCGAGCTATTTAATGCGAGAAACACGTTATCATGGTGTTTTCACCACACCACAGTGCGTTTGAAATGCAGAACCAGCGATATCTTGGTTTTCGTGGCATTTCAAGCTGAGATACGCATTTCCTGCGATAATCTTGGTGAGACTTCTGTCCGAAGTATGCTGAATCATCGAGATCGCTCTTTTCGAGCTAGTTAATGCGAGAAAAACCTTATCCGGTGTTTTCACCACTCCACAGTGCGTTAGATATGCAGAACCAGCGATATCTTGGCTTTCGTGGGGTTTCAAGCTGAGATATGCATTTTTTACGATAATCTTGGTGAGACTTCTGTCCGAAGTATGAAGAATCATCGAGATCGCTCTATTCGAGCTATTTAATGCGAGAAACACGTTTTCAGGGTGTTTTCACCATTCCACAGTGCGTTTGATATGCTGAACAGAGCGATATCTTGGTTTTCGTGGGGTTTCAATCTGAGATATGCATTTTTTACGATAATTTTGGTGAGATTTCTGTCCGAAGTATGCAGAATCATCGAGATCGCTCGTTTCGAGCTATTTAATGCGAGAAACACGTTATCTGGTGTTTTCACCACTCCACAGTTGGTTTGATATGCAGAACCGGCGATATTTTGGTTTTCGTCGGGTTTCAAGCTGAGATGTGCATTTTCTACGATAATATTGGTGAGACTTCAGTCAGAAGTATGCAGAATCATCTAGATCGCTCTTTTCGAGCTAGTTAGAGCGAGAAACACGTTATCTGGTGTTTTCACCACTCCACAGTGTGTTTGACATGCAGAACCGGAGATATCTTGGTTTCGGTCGGGTTTCAAGCTGAGATATGCATTTTTTACGATAATTTTTGTGAGATTTCTGTCCGAAGTATGCAGAATCATCGAGATCGCTCGTTTCGAGCTATTTAATGCGAGAAACACGTTATCTGGTGTTTTCACCACTCCACAGTGCGTTGGATATGCAGAACCGGAGATATATTGGTTTTCGTCGTTTTTCAAGCTGAGATATGCATTTTCTGCGATAATCTTGGTGGACTTCTGGACGAAGTATGCTGAAACATCGAGATCGCTCTTTTCGAGCTAGTTAATGCGAGAAACACGTTATCTGGTGTTTTCACCACTCCACAGTGCGTTTGATATGCAGTACCAGCGATATCTTGGTTTTCGTGGGGTTTCAAGCTGAGATATGCATTTTCTGCGATAATCTTGGTGGACTTCTGTCCGAAGTATGCTGAAACATCCAGATCGCTCTTTTCGAGCTAGTTAATGCGAGAAACACGTTATCTGGTGTTTTCACCACTCCACAGTGCGTTTAATATGCAGAACCGGCGATATCCTGGTTTTCGTGGGGTTTCAAGCTAAGATATGCATTTCCTGCGATAATCTTTGTGAGACTTCTGTCCGAAGTATGCTGAATCATCGAGATCGCTCTTTTCGAGCTATTTAATGCGAGAAACACGTTCTCTGGTTGTTTTCACCACTCCACAGTGCGTTTGATATGCAGTACCAGCGATATCTTGGTTTTCGTGGGGTTTCAAGCTGAGATATGCATTTTCTGCGATAATCTAGGTGGACTTCTGTCCGAAGTATGCTGAAACATCCAGATCGCTCTTTTCGAGCTAGTTAATGCGAGAAACACGTTATCTGGTGTTTTCACCACTCCACAGTGCGTTTAATATGCAGAACCGGCGATATCCTGGTTTTCGTGGGGTTTCAAGCTAAGATATGCATTTCCTGCGATAATCTTTGTGAGACTTCTGTCCGAAGTATGCTGAATCATCGAGATCGCTCTTTTCGAGCTATTTAATGCGAGAAACACGTTCTCTGGTTGTTTTCACCACTCCACAGTGCGTTTGATATGCAGTACCAGCGATATCTTGGTTTCGGTCGGGTTTCAAGCTGAGATATGCATTTCCTGCGATAATCCTGGTGAGACTTCTGTCAGAAGTATGCAGAATCTTCGAGAACGCTCTTTTCGAGCTATTGATTGCGAGAAACACGTTATCTGGTGTTTTCACCACTCCACAGTGTGTTGGATATGCAGAACCGCAGACATTTTGGTTTTCGTCGGGTTTCAAGCTGAGATATGCATTTTCTACGATAAGCTTGGTGAAACATCTGTCCGAAGTATGCAGAAACGTCGCGAGCGCTCTTTTCGAGCTATTTAATGCGAGAAACACGTTTTCTGGGGTTTTCACCACTCCACAGTTCGTTGGATATGCAGAACCGGAGATATCTTGGTTTTCGTGGGGTTTCAAGCTGAGATATGCATTTCCTGCGATAATCTTGGTGAGACTTCTGTCCGAAGTATGCTGAATCATCGAGATCGCTCTTTTCGAGCTATTTAATGCGAGAAACACGTTCTCTGGTTGTTTTCACCACTCCACAGTGCGTTTGATATGCAGAACAGGCGATATCTTGATTTTCGAGGTGTTTCCAGCTGAGATATGCATTTTCTACGATAATCTTGGTGAGACTTCTGTTAGAAGTATGCAGAATCTTCGAGAACGCTCTTTTCGAGCTATTTAATGCGAGAAACACGTTATCTGGTGTTTTCACCACTCCGCAGTGCGTTTGATATGCAGTACCAGCGATATCTTGGTTTTCGTGGGGTTTCAAGCTGAGATATGCATATTCTGCGATAATCTTGGTGGACTTCTGTCCGAAGTATGCTGAAACATCGAGATCGCTCTTTTCGAGCTAGTTAGTGCGAGAAACACGTTATCTGGTGTTTTCACCACTCCACAGTGCCTTTGATATGCAGAACAGTACATATCTTGGTTTTCGTGGGGTTTCAAGCTGAGATATGCATTTTCTGCGATAATCTTGGTGGACTTCTGTCCGAAGTATGCTGAAACATCGAGGGCGCTCTTTTCGAGCTATTTAATGCGAGAAACACATTTTCTGGGGTTTTCACCACTCCACAGTTCGTTGGATATGCAGAACCGGAGATATCTTGGTTTTCGTGGGGTTTCAAGCTGAGATATGCATTTCCTGCGATAATCTTGGTGAGACTTCTGTCCGAAGTATGCAGAAACGTCGAGAGCGCTCTTTTCGAACTATTTAATGCGAGAAACACGTTCTCTGGTTGTTTTCACCACTCCACAGTGCGTTTGATATGCAGAACCGGCAATATCTTGGTTTTCGTGGGGTTTCAAGCTGAGATATGCATTTCCTGCGATAATCTTGGTGAGACTTCTGTCCGAAGTATGCAGAAACATCGAGATCGCACTTTTCGAGCTATTTAATGCGACAAACACGTTATCTGGTGTTTTCAGCACTCCACAGTGCGTTTGATATGCAGAACCAGCGAAATCTTGGTTTTCGTGGGGTTTCAAGCTGAGATATGCATTTTTTTACGATAATCTTGGTGAGACTTCTGTCCGAAGTATGCTTAATCATCGAGATCGCTCGTTTCGAGCTATTTAATGCGAGAAACACGTTATCTGGTGTTTTCACCACTCCACAGTGCGTTTGATAATGCAGAACCGGCGACATCTTTGATTTCGTCGGCGTTCAAGCTGAGATATGCATTTTCTACGATAATCTTGATGAGACTTCTGTCAGAAGTATGCAGAATCATCGGGATCGTCCTTTTCGAGCTATTTAATGCGAGAAACACGTTCTCTGGTGTTTTCACCACTCCACAGTGCGTTTGATATGCAGTACCAGCGATATCTTGGTTTCGGTCGGGTTTCAAGCTGAGATATGCATTTTGTACGATAATCCTGGTGAGACTTCTGTCAGAAGTATGCAGAATCTTCGAGAACGCTCTTTCCGAGCTATTTAATGCGAGAAACACGTTATCTGGTGTTTTCACCACTCCACAGTGCGTTTGATATGCAGTACCAGCGATATCTTGGTTTTCGTGGGGTATCAAGCTGAGATATGCATATTCTGCGATAATCTTGGTGGACTTCTGTCCGAAGTATTCTGAAACATCGAGATCGCTCTTTTCGAGCTAGTTAGTGCGAGAAACACGCTATCTGGTGTTTTCACCACTCCACAGTGCCTTTGATATGCAGAACAGTACATATCTTGGTTTTCGTGGGGTTTCAAGCTGAGATATGCATTTTCTGCGATAATCTTGGTGGACTTCTGTCCGAAGTATGCTGAAACATCGAGAGCGCTCTTTTCGAGCTATTTAATTCGAGAAACTCGTTTTCTGGGGTTTTCAACACTCCACAGTTCGTTTGATATGCAGTACCAGCGATATCTTGGTTTTCGTGGGGTTTCAAGCTGAGATATGCATTTTCTGCGATAATCTTGGTGAGACTTCTGTCCGAAGTATGCTGAATCATCTAGATCGCTCTTTTCGAGCTATTTAATGCGAGAAACACGTTATCTGGTGTTTTCACCACACCACAGTGCGTTTGATATGCAGAACCGGCGATATCTTGGTTTTCGCGGCATTTCAAGCTGAGATACGCATTTCCTGCGATAATCTTGGTGAGACTTCTGTCCGAAGTATGCTGAATCATCGAGATCGCTCTTTTCGAGCTAGTTAATGCGATAAAAACCTTATCCGGTGTTTTCACCACTCCACAGTGCGTTAGATATGCAGAACCAGCGATATCTTGGCTTTCGTGGGGTTTCAAGCTGAGATATGCATTTTTTACGATAATCTTGGTGAGACTTCTGTCCGAAGTATGAAGAATCATCGAGATCGCTCTATTCGAGCAATTTAATGCGAGAAACACGTTTTCAGGGTGTTTTTACCATTCCACAGTGCGTTTGATATGCTGAACACAGCGATATCTTGGTTTTCGTGGGGTTTCAATCTGAGATATGCATTTTTTACGATAATTTTGGGGAGATTTCTGTCCGAAGTATGCAGAATCATCGAGATCGCTCGTTTCGAGCTATTTAATGCGAGAAACACGTTATCTGGTGTTTTCACCACTCCACAGTGCGTTGGATATGCAGAACCGGAGATATTTTGGTTTTCGTCGGGTTTCAAGCTGAGATATGCATTTCCTGCGATAATCTTTGTGAGACATCTGTCCGAAGTATGCTGAATCATCGAGATCGCTCTTTTCGAGCTATTTAATGCGAGAAACACGTTCTCTGGTTGTCTGCACCTCTCCACAGTGCGTTTGATATGCAGAACAGGCGATATCTTGATTTTCGAGGTGTTTCCAGCTGAGATATGCATTTTCTACGATAATCTGGGTGAGACTTCTGCTAGAAGTATGCAGAATCATCGAGATCGCTCGTTTCGAGCTATTTAATGCGAGAAACACGTTTTCTGGGGTTTTCACCACTCCGCAGTTCGTTGGATATGCAGAACAGTAGATATCCTGGTTTTCGTGGGGTTTCAAGCAGAGATATGCATTTTCTGCGATGTTCTTGGTGAAACATCTGTCCGAAGTATGCAGAAACGTCGAGGGCGCTCTTTTCGAGCTATTTAATGCGAGAAACACGTTTTCTGGTGCTTTCACCACTCCACAGTGCGTTTGACATGCAGAACCGGAGATATCTTGGTTTCGGTCGGGTTTCAAGCTGAGATATGCATTTTCTACGATAATCCTGGTGAGACTTCTGTCAGAAGTATGCAGAATCTTCGAGAACGCTCTTTTCGAGCTATTTAATGCGAGAAACACGTTATCTGGTGTTTTCACCACTCCACAGTGCGTTGGATATGCAGAACCGCAGACATTTTGGTTTTCGTCGGGTTTCAAGCTGAGATATGCATTTTCTACGATAAGCTTGGTGAAACATCTGTCCGAAGTATGCAGAAACGTCGAGAGCGCTCTTTTCGAGCTATTTAATGAGAGAAACACGTTATCTGGTGTTTTCACGACTCCACAGTGCGTTTGATATGCAGTTCCAGCGATATCTTGGTTTTCGTGGGGTTTCAAGTTGAGATATGCATTTTCTGCGATAATCTTGGTGGACTTCTGTCCGAAGTATGCTGAAACATCGAGATCGCTCTTTTCGAGCTGTTTAATGCGAGAAACACGTTATCTGGAGTTTTCACCACTCCACAGTGCGTTTGATATGCAGAACCGGAGATATCTTGGTTTTCGTGGGGTTTCAAGCTGAGATATGCATTTTCTACGATAATCTTGGTGAGACTTCTGTCCGAAGTATGCAGAAACGTCGAGATCGCTCTATTCGAGCTATTTAATGCGACAAACACGTTATCTGGTGTTTTCAGCACTTCACAGTGCGTTTGATATGCAGAACCAGCGATATCTTGGTTTTCGTGGCATTTCAAGCTGAGATACGCATTTCCTGCGACAATCTTGGTGAGACTTCTGTCCGAAGTATGCTGAATCATCTAGATCGCTCTTTTCTAGCTAGTTAGAGCGAGAAACACGTTATCTGGTGTTTTCACCACTTCACAGTCCGTTTGACATGCAGAACCGGAGATATCTTGGTTTCGGTCGGGTTTCAGGCTGAGATATGCATTTTCTACGATAATCCTGGTGAGACTTCTGTCAGAAGTATGCAGAATCTTCGAGAACGCTCTTTTCGAGCTGTTTAATGCGAGAAACACGTTATCTGGAGTTTTCACCACTCCACAGTGCGTTTGATATGCAGAACCGGCGATATCTTGGTTTTCGTGGGGTTTCAAGCTGAGATATGCATTTCCTGCGATAATCTTTGTGAGACTTCTGTCCGAAGTATGCTGAATCATCGAGATCGCTCTTTTCGAGCTATTTAATGCGAGAAACACGTTCTCTGGTTGTTTTCACCACTCCACAGTGCGTTTGATATGCAGTACCAGCGATATCTTGGTTTCGGTCGGGTTTCAAGCTGAGATATGCATTTTTTACGATAATCTTGGTGAGACTTCCGTCCGAAGTATGCTTAATTATCGAGATCGCTCGTTTCGAGCTATTCAATGCGAGAAACACGTTATCTGGTGTTTTCACCACTCCACAGTGCGTATGATATGCAGAACCGGCGATATCTTGGTTTTCGTGGGGTTTCAAGCTGAGACATGCATTTTCTACGATAATCTTGGTGAGACTTCTGTCTGAAGTATGCTGAAACATCGAGATCGCTCTTTTCGAGCTAGTTAATGCGAGAAAAACCTTATCCGGTGTTTTCACCACTTCACAGTGCGTTTGATATGTAGAACCAGCGATATCTTGGCTTTCGTGTGGTTTCAAGCTGCGATATGCATTTTTTACGATAATTTAGGTGAGACTTCTGTCCGAAGTATGCTGAATCATCGAGATCGCTCTTTTCGAGCTAGTTAGTGCGAGAAACACGTTATCTGGTGTTTTCACCACTCCACAGTGCGTTTGATATGCAGAACAGTACATATCTTGGTTTTCGTGGGGTTTCAATCTGAGATATGCATTTTCTGCGATAATCTTGTTGCGACTTCTGTCCGAAGTATGCAGAATCATCGAGATCGCTCGTTTCGAGCTATTTAATGCGAGAAACATGTTATCTGGTGTTTTCACCACTCCACAGTGCATTGGATAAGCAGAACCGCAGACATTTTGGTTTTCGTCGGGTTTCAAGCTGAGATATGCATTTTCTACGATAAGCTTGGTGAAACATCTGTCCGCAGTATGCAGAAACGTCGAGAGCGCTCTGTCCGATCTATTTAATGCGAGAAACTCGTTTTCTGGGGTTTTCACCACTCCACAGTTCGTTGGATATGCAGAACCGGATATATCTTGGTTTTCGTGGGGTTTCAAGCTGAGATATGCATTTTCTGCGATAATCTTGTTGAGACTTCTGTCCGAAGTATGCAGAATCTTCGAGAACGCTCTTTTCGAGCTACTTAATGCGCGAAACACGTTTTCTGGTATTTTCACCACTCCACGGTACGTTTGATGTGTAGAACCGGAGATATCTTGGTTTTCGTGGGGTTTCAAGATGAGATATGCATTTTCTGCGATAATACTGGTGAGACTTCAGTCAGAAGTATGCAGAATCATCTAGATCGCTCTTTTCGAGCTACTTAATGCACGAAACGCGTTTTCTGGTGTTTGCACCACTCCACAGTGCGTTCGATATGCAGAACAGTAGATATCTTGGTTTTCGTGGGGTTTCAAGCTGAGATATGCATTTTCTGCGATAATCTTGTTGAGACTTCTGTCCGAAGTATGCAGAATCATCGACATCGCTCGTTTCGAGCTACTTAATGCGCGAAACACGTTTTCTGGTGTTTTCACCACTCCACAGAGCGTTTGATATGCAGAACCGGCGACATCTTGGTTTTCGTGGGGTTTCAAGCTGAGATATGCATTTTCTGCGATAATCTTGTTGAGACTTCTGTCCGAAGTATGCAGAATCATCGCGATCGCTCTTTTCGAGCTATTTAATGCGAGAAACACGTTATCTGGCGTTTTCACCACTCCACAGTGCGTTTGATATGCAGAACCGGCGATATTTTGGTTTTCGTCGGGTTTCAAGCTGAGATATGCATTTTCTACGATAATCTTGGTGAAACATCTGTCCGAAGTATGCAGAAACATCGAGAGCGCTCTTTTCGAGCTATTTAATGCGAGAAACTCGTTTTCTGGGGTTTTTACCACTCCACAGATCGTTGGATATGCAGAACCGGAGATATCTTGGTTTTCGTGGGGTTTCAAGCTTGGATATGCATTTCCTGAGATAATCTTGGTGAGACTTCTGTCCGAAGTATGCTGAATCATCTAGAACGCTCTTTTCGAGCTATTTAATTCGAGAAACACGTTATCTGGTGTTTTCACCACTCCACAGTGCGTTTGACATGCAGAACCGGAGATATCTTTGTTTCGGTCGGGTTTCAAGCTGAGATATGCATTTTCTACGATAATCCTGGTGAGACTTCTGTCAGAATTATGCAGAATCTTCGAGAACGCTCTTTTCGAGCTACTTAATGCGCGAAACACGTTTTCTGGTGTTTTCACCACTCCACGGTACGTTTGATGTGCAGAACCAGAGATATATCGGTTTTCGTCGGGTTTCAAGCTGAGATATGCATTTTCTACGATAATCTTGGTGAAACATCTGTCCGAAGTATGCAGAAACATCGAGAGCGCTCTTTTCGAGCTATTTAATGCGAGAAACTCGTTTTCTGGGGTTTTTACCACTCCACAGTTCGTTGGATATGCAGAACCGGAGATATCTTGGTTTTCGTGGGGTTTCAAGCTGAGATATGCATTTTCTGCGATAATCTTGTTGAGACTTCTGTCCGAAGTATGCAGAATCATCGAGATCGCTCGTTTCGAGCTATTCAATGCGAGAAACACGTTATCTGGTGTTTTCACCACTCCACAGTGCGTTTGATATGCAGAACCGGCGATATTTTGGTTTTCGTCGGGTTTCAAGCTGAGATATGCATTTTCTACGATAATCTTGGTGAAACATCTGTCCGAAGTATGCAGAAACATCGAGAGCGCTCTTTTCGAGCTATTTAATGCGAGAAACTCGTTTTCTGGGGTTTTTACCACTCCACAGTTCGTTGGATATGCAGAACCGGAGATATCTTGGTTTTCGTGGGGTTTCAAGCTTGGATATGCATTTCCTGAGATAATCTTGGTGAGACTTCTGTCCGAAGTATGCTGAATCATCTAGAACGCTCTTTTCGAGCTATTTAATTCGAGAAACACGTTATCTGGTGTTTTCACCACTCCACAGTGCGTTTGACATGCAGAACCGGAGATATCTTTGTTTCGGTCGGGTTTCAAGCTGAGATATGCATTTTCTACGATAATCCTGGTGAGACTTCTGTCAGAATTATGCAGAATCTTCGAGAACGCTCTTTTCGAGCTACTTAATGCGCGAAACACATTTTCTGGTGTTTTCACCACTCCACGGTACGTTTGATGTGCAGAACCGGAGATATATCGGTTTTCGTCGGGTTTCAAGCTGAGATATGCATTTTCTGCGATAATCTTGTTGAGACTTCTGTCCGAAGTATGCAGAATCATCGACATCGCTCGTTACGAGCTACTTAATGCGCGAAACACGTTTTCTGGTGTTTTCACCACTCCACAGAGCGTTTGATATGCAGAACCGGCGACATCTTGGTTTTCGTGGGGTTTCAAGCTGAGATATGCATTTTCTGCGATAATCTTGTTGAGACTTCTGTCCGAAGTATGCAGAATCATCGCGATCGCTCTTTTCGAGCTATTTAATGCGAGAAACACGTTATCTGGCGTTTTCACCACTCCACAGTGCGTTTGATATGCAGAACCGGCGATATTTTGGTTTTCGTCGGGTTTCAAGCTGAGATATGCATTTTCTACGATAATCTTGGTGAAACATCTGTCCGAAGTATGCAGAAACATCGAGAGCGCTCTTTTCGAGCTATTTAATGCGAGAAACTCGTTTTCTGGGGTTTTTACCACTCCACAGTTCGTTGGATATGCAGAACCGGAGATATCTTGGTTTTCGTGGGGTTTCAAGCTTGGATATGCATTTCCTGAGATAATCTTGGTGAGACTTCTGTCCGAAGTATGCTGAATCATCTAGAACGCTCTTTTCGAGCTATTTAATTCGAGAAACACGTTATCTGGTGTTTTCACCACTCCACAGAGCGTTTGATATGCAGAACCGGCAACATCTTGATTACCGTGAGGTTTCAAGCTGAGATATGCATTTTCTGCGATAATCTTGGTGAGTCTTCTGTCAGAAGTATGCAGGATCTTCGAGAACGCTCTTTTCGAGCTACTTAATGCGAGAAACACGTTTTCTGGTGTTTTCACCACTCCACAGTAGGTTTGATATGCAGAACCGGCGATATTTTGGTTTTCGTCGGGTTTCAAGCTGAGATATGCATTTTCTACGATAATCTTGGTGAAACATCTGTCCGAAGTATGCAGAAACATCGAGAGCGCTCTTTTCGAGCTATTTAATGCGAGAAACTCGTTTTCTGGGGTTTTTACCACTCCACAGTTCGTTGGATATGCAGAACCGGAGATATCTTGGTTTTCGTGGGGTTTCAAGCTGGGATATGCATTTCCTGCGATAATCTTGGTGAGACTTCTGTCCGAAGTATGCTGAATCATCCAGAACGCTCTTTTCGAGCTATTTAATGCGAGAAACACGTTATCTGGTGTTTTCACCACTCCACAGTGCGTTTGATATGCAGAACCGGCGATACCTTGGTTTTCGTGGGGTTTCAAGCAGAGATATGCATTTTCTGCTATAATCTTGGTGAGACTTCTGTCGGAAGTATGCTGAATCATCGAGATCTCTCTTTTCGAGCTAGTTCGTGCGAGAAACAAGTTATCTGGTGTTTTCACAACTCCACAGTGCGTTTGATATGCAGAACAGTAAATACCTTGGTTTTCGTGGGGTTTCAAGCTGAGATATGCATTTTCTGCGATAATCTTGTTGAGACTTCTGTCCGAAGTATGCAGAATCATCGAGATTGCTCGATTCGAGCTATTTAATGCGAGAAACACGTTATCTGGTGTTTTCACCACTCCACAGTGCGTTGGATATGCAGAACCGGAGATATTTTGGTTTTCGTCGGGTTTCAAGCTGAGATATGCATTTTCTACGATAAGCTTGGTGAAACATCTGTCCGAAGTATGCAGAAACGTCGAGAGCGCTCTTTTCGAGCTATTTAATGCGAGAAACACGTTTTCTGGGGTTTTGACCACTCCACAGTGCGTTGGATATGCAGAACCGGAGATAACTCGGTTTTCGTCGGGTTTCAAGCTGAGATATGTATTTTGTACGATAATTTTGGTGAGACTTCTGTCCGAAGTATGCAGAATCATCGAGATCGCTCGTTTCGAGCTATTTAATGCGAGAAACACGTTATCTGGTGTTTTCACCACTCCACAGTGCGTTTGATATGCAGAACAGGCGATATCTTGGTTTTCGTGGGGTTTCAAGCTGAGATATGCATTTCCTGCGATAATCTTGGTGAGACTCCTGTCCGAAGTATGCTGAATCATCGAGATCGCTCTTTTCGAGCTATTTAATGCGAGAAACACGTTCTCTGGTTATTTTCACCACTCCACAGTGCGTTTGATATGCAGAACCGGCAACATCTTGATTTTCGTGAGGTTTCGAGTTGAGATATGCATTTTCTGCGATAATTTTGGTGAGACTTCTGTCAGAAGTATGCAGAATCTTCGAGAACGCTCTTTTCGAGCTACTTAATGCGCGAAACACGTTTTCTGCTGTTTTCACCACTCCACGGTACGTTTGATGTGCAGAACCGGAGATAACTCGGTTTTCGTCGGGTTTCAAGCTGAGATATGCATTTTCTACGATAATCTTGGTGAGACTACTATCAGAAGTATGCAGGATCTTCGAGAACGCTCTTTTCGAGCTAGTTAAAGCGAGGAAAACCTTATCCGGTGTTTTCACTACTCCACAGTGCGTTTGATATGCAAAACCGGCGATATTTTGGTTTTCGTCAGGTTTCAAGCTGAGATATGCATTTTCCACGATAATCTTGGTGAAACATCTGTCCGAAGTATGCAGAAACATCGGGAGCGCTCTTTTCGAGCTATTTAATGCGAGAAACACGTTATCTGGTGTTTTCACCACTCCACAGTTCGTTGGATATGCAGAACAGGAGATATCTTGGTTTTCGTGGGGTTTCTAGCAGAGATATGCATTTTCTGCGATAATCTTGGTGAGACTTCTGTCCGAAGTATGCAGAGTCATCGAGATCGCTCTTTTCGAGCTATTTAATGCGAGAAACAAGTTATCTGGTGTTTTCACCACTCCACAGTGCGTATGATATGCAGAACCGACGATATCTTGGTTTTCGTGGGGTTTCAAGCTCAGATATGCATTTTCTGCGATAATCTTGGTGAGACTTCTGTCCGAAGTATGCAGAAACATGGAGATCGCTCTTTTCGACCTATTGAATGCGAGAAACACGTTATCTGGTGTTTTCACCACTCCACAGTGCGTTTGATATGCAGAACCAGCGAAATCTTGGTTTTCGTTGGGTTTCAAGCTGAGATATGCATTTTTTACGATAATCATGGTGAGACTTCTGTCCGAAGTATGCAGAATCATCGAGATCGCACTTTTCGAGCTATTTAATGCGACAAACACGTTATCTGGTGTTTTCAGCACACCACAGTGCGTTTGATATGCAGAACCAGCGAAATCTTGGTTTTCGTGGGGTTTCAAGCTGAGATATGCATTTTTTACGATAATCTTGGTGAGACTTCTGTCCGAAGTATGCTTAATCATCGAGATCGCTCTATTCGAGCTATTTAATGCGAGAAACACGTTATCTGGTGTTTTCACCACTCCACAGTGCGTATGATATACAGAACCGACGATATCTTGGTTTTCGTGGGGTTTCAAGCTCAGATATGCATTTTCTGCGATAATCATGGTGAGACTTCTGTCCGAAGTATGCAGAGTCATCGAGATCGCTCTTTTCGAGCTATTTAATGCGAGAAACAAGTTATCTGGTGTTTTCACCACTCCGCAGTGCGTTTGATATGCAGAACCAGCGAAATCTTGGTTTTCGTGGGGTTTCAAGCTCAGATATGCATTTTCTGCGATAATCTTGGTGAGACTTCTGTCCGAAGTATGCTTAATCATCGAGATCGCTCTATTCGAGATATTTAATGCGAGAAACACGTTATCTGGTGTTTTCACCACTCCACAGTGCGTATGATATGCAGAACCGACGATATCTTGGTTTTCGTGGGGTTTCAAGCTCTGATATGCATTTTCTGCGATAATCTTGGTGAGACTTCTGTCCGAAGTATGCAGAGTAATCGAGATCGTACTTTTCGAGCTATTTAATGCGACAAACACGTTTTCTGGGGTTTTCACCACTCCACAGTTCGTTGGATATGCAGAACAGGAGATATCTTGGTTTTCGTGGGGTTTCTAGCAGAGATATGCATTTTCTGCGATAATCTTGGTGAGACTTCTGTCCGAAGTATGCAGAGTCATCGAGATCGCTCTTTTCGAGCTATTTAATGCGAGAAACAAGTTATCTGGTGTTTTCACCACTCCGCAGTGCGTTTGATATGCAGAACCAGCGATATCTTGGTTTTCGTGGGGTTTCAAGCTCAGATATGCATTTTCTGCGATAATCTTGGTGAGACTTCTGTCCGAAGTATGCAGAGTCATCGAGATCGTACTTTTCGAGCTATTTAATGCGACAAACACGTTTTCTGGGGTTTTCACCACTCCACAGTTCGTTAGATATGCAGAACAGGAGATATCTTGGTTTTCGTGGGGTTTCTAGCAGAGATATGCATTTTCTGCGATAATCTTGGTGAGACCTCTGTCCGAAGTATGCAGAAACATGGAGATCGCTCTTTTCGACCTATTGAATGCGAGAAACACGTTATCTGGTGTTTTCAACACTCCACAGTGCGTTTGATATGCAGAACCAGCGAAATCTTGGTTTTCGTTGGGTTTCAAGCTGAGATATGCATTTTTTACGATAATCATGGTGAGACTTCTGTCCGAAGTATGCAGAATCATCGAGATCGCACTTTTCCAGCTATTTAATGCGACAAACACGTTATCTGGTGTTTTCAGCACTCCACAGTGCGTTCGGTATGCAGAACCAGCGATATCTGGGTTTTCGTGGGGTTTCAAGCTGAGATATGCATTTTTTACGATAATCTTGATGAGACTTCTGTCCGAAGTATGCAGAAACATCGAGATCGCACTTTTCGAGCTATTTAATGCGACAAACACGTTATCTGGTGTTTTCAGCACTCCACAGTGCGTTTGATATGCAGAACCAGCGAAATCTTGGTTTTCGTGGGGTTTCAAGCTGAGATATGCATTTTTTTACGATAATCTTGGTGAGACTTCTGTCCGAAGTATGCTTAATCATCGAGATCGCTCGTTTCGAGCTATTTAATGCGAGAAACACGTTATCTGGTGTTTTCACCACTCCACAGTGCGTTTGATATGCAGAACAGGCGATATCTTGGTTTTCGTGGGGTTTCAAGCTGAGATATGCATTTCCTGCGATAATCTTGGTGAGACTCCTGTCCGAAGTATGCTGAATCATCGAGATCGCTCTTTTCGAGCTATTTAATGCGAGAAACACGTTCTCTGGTTATTTTCACCACTCCACAGTGCGTTTGATATGCAGAACCGGCAACATCTTGATTTTCGTGAGGTTTCGAGTTGAGATATGCATTTTCTGCGATAATTTTGGTGAGACTTCTGTCAGAAGTATGCAGAATCTTCGAGAACGCTCTTTTCGAGCTACTTAATGCGCGAAACACGTTTTCTGCTGTTTTCACCACTCCACGGTACGTTTGATGTGCAGAACCGGAGATAACTCGGTTTTCGTCGGGTGTCAAGCTGAGATATGCATTTTCTACGATAATCTTGGTGAGACTTCTGTCAGAAGTATGCAGGATCTTCGAGAACGCTCTTTTCGAGCTAGTTAAAGCGAGGAAAACCTTATCCGGTGTTTTCACTACTCCACAGTGCGTTTGATATGCAAAACCGGCGATATTTTGGTTTTCGTCAGGTTTCAAGCTGAGATATGCATTTTCCACGATAATCTTGGTGAAACATCTGTCCGAAGTATGCAGAAACATCGGGAGCGCTCTTTTCGAGCTATTTAATGCGAGAAACACGTTATCTGGTGTTTTCACCACTCCACAGTTCGTTGGATATGCAGAACAGGAGATATCTTGGTTTTCGTGGGGTTTCTAGCAGAGATATGCATTTTCTGCGATAATCTTGGTGAGACTTCTGTCCGAAGTATGCAGAGTCATCGAGATCGCTCTTTTCGAGCTATTTAATGCGAGAAACAAGTTATCTGGTGTTTTCACCACTCCACAGTGCGTATGATATGCAGAACCGACGATATCTTGGTTTTCGTGGGGTTTCAAGCTCAGATATGCATTTTCTGCGATAATCTTGGTGAGACTTCTGTCCGAAGTATGCAGAAACATGGAGATCGCTCTTTTCGACCTATTGAATGCGAGAAACAGGTTATCTGGTGTTTTCACCACTCCACAGTGCGTTTGATATGCAGAACCAGCGAAATCTTGGTTTTCGTTGGGTTTCAAGCTGAGATATGCATTTTTTACGATAATCATGGTGAGACTTCTGTCCGAAGTATGCAGAATCATCGAGATCGCACTTTTCGAGCTATTTAATGCGACAAACACGTTATCTGGTGTTTTCAGCACACCACAGTGCGTTTGATATGCAGAACCAGCGAAATCTTGGTTTTCGTGGGGTTTCAAGCTGAGATATGCATTTTTTACGATAATCTTGGTGAGACTTCTGTCCGAAGTATGCTTAATCATCGAGATCGCTCTACTCGAGCTATTTAATGCGAGAAACACGTTATCTGGTGTTTTCACCACTCCACAGTGCGTATGATATACAGAACCGACGATATCTTGGTTTTCGTGGGGTTTCAAGCTCAGATATGTATTTTCTGCGATAATCATGGTGAGACTTCTGTCCGAAGTATGCAGAGTCATCGAGATCGCTCTTTTCGAGCTATTTAATGCGAGAAACAAGTTATCTGGTGTTTTCACCACTCCGCAGTGCGTTTGATATGCAGAACCAGCGAAATCTTGGTTTTCGTGGGGTTTCAAGCTCAGATATGCATTTTCTGCGATAATCTTGGTGAGACTTCTGTCCGAAGTATGCTTAATCATCGAGATCGCTCTATTCGAGATATTTAATGCGAGAAACACGTTATCTGGTGTTTTCACCACTCCACAGTGCGTATGATATGCAGAACCGACGATATCTTGGTTTTCGTGGGGTTTCAAGCTCTGATATGCATTTTCTGCGATAATCTTGGTGAGACTTCTGTCCGAAGTATGCAGAGTAATCGAGATCGTACTTTTCGAGCTATTTAATGCGACAAACACGTTTTCTGGGGTTTTCACCACTCCACAGTTCGTTGGATATGTAGAACAGGAGATATCTTGGTTTTCGTGGGGTTTCTAGCAGAGATATGCATTTTCTGCGATAATCTTGGTGAGACTTCTGTCCGAAGTATGCAGAGTCATCGAGATCGCTCTTTTCGAGCTATTTAATGCGAGAAACAAGTTATCTGGTGTTTTCACCACTCCGCAGTGCGTTTGATATGCAGAACCAGCGATATCTTGGTTTTCGTGGGGTTTCAAGCTCAGATATGCATTTTCTGCGATAATCTTGGTGAGACTTCTGTCCGAAGTATGCAGAGTCATCGAGATCGTACTTTTCGAGCTATTTAATGCGACAAACACGTTTTCTGGGGTTTTCACCACTCCACAGTTCGTTAGATATGCAGAACAGGAGATATCTTGGTTTTCGTGGGGTTTCTAGCAGAGATATGCATTTTCTGCGATAATCTTGGTGAGACCTCTGTCCGAAGTATGCAGAAACATGGACATCGCTCTTTTCGACCTATTGAATGCGAGAAACACGTTATCTGGTGTTTTCAACACTCCACAGTGCGTTTGATATGCAGAACCAGCGAAATCTTGGTTTTCGTTGGGTTTCAAGCTGAGATATGCATTTTTTACGATAATCATGGTGAGACTTCTGTCCGAAGTATGCAGAATCATCGAGATCGCACTTTTCCAGCTATTTAATGCGACAAACACGTTATCAGGTGTTTTCAGCACTCCACAGTGCGTTCGATATGCAGAACCAGCGATATCTGTGTTTTCGTGGGGTTTCAAGCTGAGATATGCATTTTTTACGATAATCTTGATGAGACTTCTGTCCGAAGTATGCAGAAACATCGAGATCGCACTTTTCGAGCTATTTAATGCGACAAACACGTTATCTGGTGTTTTCAGCACTCCACAGTGCGTTTGATATGCAGAACCAGCGAAATCTTGGTTTTCGTGGGGTTTCAAGCTGAGATATGCATTTTTTTACGATAATCTTGGTGAGACTTCTGTCCGAAGTATGCTTAATCATCGAGATCGCTCGTTTCGAGCTATTTAATGCGAGAAACAAGTTATCTGGTGCTTTCACCACTCCACAGTGCGTTTGATATGCAGAAACAGCGATATCTTGGTTTTCGTGGGGTTTCAAGCTGAGATATGCATTTTTTACGATAATCATGGTGAGACTTCTGTCCGAAGTATGCTTAATCATCGAGATCGCTCGTTTCGAGCTATTTAATGCGAGAAACAAGTTATCTGGTGTTTTCACCACTCCACAGTGCGTTTGATATGCAGAACCAGCGATATCTTGGTTTACGTGGGGTTTCAAGCTCAGATATGCATTTTCTGCGATAATCTTGGTGAGACTTCAGTCCGAAGTATGCAGAATCATCGAGATCGTACTATTCGAGCTATTTAATGCGAAAAACACGTTATCTGGTGTTTTCACCACTCCACAGTGCGTTTGATATGCAGAACCAGCGAAATCTTGGTTTTCGTTGGGTTTCAAGCTGAGATATGCATTTTTTACGATAATCATGGTGAGACTTCTGTCCGAAGTATGCAGAATCATCGAGATCGCACTTTTCGAGCTATTTAATGCGACAAACACGTTATCTGGTGTTTTCACCACTCCGCAGTGCGTTTGATATGCAGAACCAGCGAAATCTTGGTTTTCGTTGGGTTTCAAGCTGAGATATGCATTTTTTACGATAATCATGGTGAGACTTCTGTCCGAAGTATGCAGAATCATCGAGATCGCACTTTTCGAGCTATTTAATGCGACAAACACGTTATCTGGTGTTTTCAGCACACCACAGTGCGTTTGATATGCAGAACCAGCGAAATCTTGGTTTTCGTGGGGTTTCAAGCTGAGATATGCATTTTTTACGATAATCTTGGTGAGACTTCTGTCCGAAGTATGCTTAATCATCGAGATCGCTCTACTCGAGCTATTTAATGCGAGAAACACGTTATCTGGTGTTTTCACCACTCCACAGTGCGTATGATATACAGAACCGACGATATCTTGGTTTTCGTGGGGTTTCAAGCTCAGATATGCATTTTCTGCGATAATCATGGTGAGACTTCTGTCCGAAGTATGCAGAGTCATCGAGATCGCTCTTTTCGAGCTATTTAATGCGAGAAACAAGTTATCTGGTGTTTTCACCACTCCGCAGTGCGTTTGATATGCAGAACCAGCGAAATCTTGGTTTTCGTGGGGTTTCAAGCTCAGATATGCATTTTCTGCGATAATCTTGGTGAGACTTCTGTCCGAAGTATGCTTAATCATCGAGATCGCTCTATTCGAGATATTTAATGCGAGAAACACGTTATCTGGTGTTTTCACCACTCCACAGTGCGTATGATATGCAGAACCGACGATATCTTGGTTTTCGTGGGGTTTCAAGCTCTGATATGCATTTTCTGCGATAATCTTGGTGAGACTTCTGTCCGAAGTATGCAGAGTAATCGAGATCGTACTTTTCGAGCTATTTAATGCGACAAACACGTTTTCTGGGGTTTTCACCACTCCACAGTTCGTTGGATATGTAGAACAGGAGATATCTTGGTTTTCGTGGGGTTTCTAGCAGAGATATGCATTTTCTGCGATAATCTTGGTGAGACTTCTGTCCGAAGTATGCAGAGTCATCGAGATCGCTCTTTTCGAGCTATTTAATGCGAGAAACAAGTTATCTGGTGTTTTCACCACTCCGCAGTGCGTTTGATATGCAGAACCAGCGATATCTTGGTTTTCGTGGGGTTTCAAGCTCAGATATGCATTTTCTGCGATAATCTTGGTGAGACTTCTGTCCGAAGTATGCAGAGTCATCGAGATCGTACTTTTCGAGCTATTTAATGCGACAAACACGTTTTCTGGGGTTTTCACCACTCCACAGTTCGTTAGATATGCAGAACAGGAGATATCTTGGTTTTCGTGGGGTTTCTAGCAGAGATATGCATTTTCTGCGATAATCTTGGTGAGACCTCTGTCCGAAGTATGCAGAAACATGGACATCGCTCTTTTCGACCTATTGAATGCGAGAAACACGTTATCTGGTGTTTTCAACACTCCACAGTGCGTTTGATATGCAGAACCAGCGAAATCTTGGTTTTCGTTGGGTTTCAAGCTGAGATATGCATTTTTTACGATAATCATGGTGAGACTTCTGTCCGAAGTATGCAGAATCATCGAGATCGCACTTTTCCAGCGATTTAATGCGACAAACACGTTATCAGGTGTTTTCAGCACTCCACAGTGCGTTCGATATGCAGAACCAGCGATATCTGGGTTTTCGTGGGGTTTCAAGCTGAGATATGCATTTTTTACGATAATCTTGATGAGACTTCTGTCCGAAGTATGCAGAAACATCGAGATCGCACTTTTCGAGCTATTTAATGCGACAAACACGTTATCTGGTGTTTTCAGCACTCCACAGTGCGTTTGATATGCAGAACCAGCGAAATCTTGGTTTTCGTGGGGTTTCAAGCTGAGATATGCATTTTTTTACGATAATCTTGGTGAGACTTCTGTCCGAAGTATGCTTAATCATCGAGATCGCTCGTTTCGAGCTATTTAATGCGAGAAACAAGTTATCTGGTGCTTTCACCACTCCACAGTGCGTTTGATATGCAGAAACAGCGATATCTTGGTTTTCGTGGGGTTTCAAGCTGAGATATGCATTTTTTACGATAATCATGGTGAGACTTCTGTCCGAAGTATGCTTAATCATCGAGATCGCTCGTTTCGAGCTATTTAATGCGAGAAACAAGTTATCTGGTGTTTTCACCACTCCACAGTGCGTTTGATATGCAGAACCAGCGATATCTTGGTTTACGTGGGGTTTCAAGCTCAGATATGCATTTTCTGCGATAATCTTGGTGAGACTTCAGTCCGAAGTATGCAGAATCATCGAGATCGTACTATTCGAGCTATTTAATGCGAAAAACACGTTATCTGGTGTTTTCACCACTCCACAGTGCGTTTGATATGCAGAACCAGCGAAATCTTGGTTTTCGTTGGGTTTCAAGCTGAGATATGCATTTTTTACGATAATCATGGTGAGACTTCTGTCCGAAGTATGCAGAATCATCGAGATCGCACTTTTCGAGCTATTTAATGCGACAAACACGTTATCTGGTGTTTTCACCACTCCGCAGTGCGTTTGATATGCAGAACCAGCGATATCTTGGTTTTCGTGGGGTTTCAAGCTCAGATATGCATTTTCTGCGATAATCTTGGTGAGACTTCTGTCCGAAGTATGCAGAGTCATCGAGATCGTACTTTTCGAGCTATTTAATGCGACAAACACGTTTTCTGGGGTTTTCACCACTCCACAGTTCGTTGGATATGCAGAACAGGAGATATCTTGGTTTTCGTGGGGTTTCTAGCAGAGATATGCATTTTCTGCGATAATCTTGGTGAGACCTCTGTCCGAAGTATGCAGAAACATGGAGATCGCTCTTTTCGACCTATTGAATGCGAGAAACACGTTATCTGGTGTTTTCACCACTCCACAGTGCGTATGATATGCAGAACCGACGATATCTTGGTTTTCGTGGGGTTTCAAGCTCAGATATGCATTTTCAGCGATAATCTTGGTGAGACTTCTGTCCGAAGTATGCAGAGTCATCGAGATCGCTCTTTTCGAGCTATTTAATGCGAGAAACAAGTTATCTGGTATTTTCACCACTCCGCAGTGCGTTTGATATGCAGAACCAGCGATATCTTGGTTTTCGTGGGGTTTCAAGCTCAGATATGCATTTTCTGCGATAATCTTGGTGAGACTTCTGTCCGAAGTATGCAGAGTCATCGAGATCGTACTTTTCGATCTATTCAATGCGAGAAACACGTTTTCTGGGGTCTTCACCACTCCACAGTTCGTTGGATATGCAGAACAGGAGATATCTTGGTTTTCGTGGGGTTTCTAGCAGAGATATGCATTTTCTGCGATAATCTAGGTGAGACTTCTGTCCGAAGTATGCTTAATCATCGAGATCGCTCGTTTCGAGCTATTTAATGCGAGAAACAAGTTATCTGGTGTTTTCACCACTCCACAGTGCGTTTGATATGCAGAAACAGCGATATCTTGGTTTTCGTGGGGTTTCAAGCTGAGATATGCATTTTTCACGATAATCATGGTGAGACTTCTGTCCGAAGTATGCAGAGTCATCGAGATCGTACTTTTCGAGCTATTTAATGCGACAAACACGTTTTCTGGGGTTTTCACCACTCCACAGTTCGTTGGATATGCAGAACAGGAGATATCTTGGTTTTCGTGGGGTTTCTAGCAGAGATATGCATTTTCTGCGCTAATCTTGGTGAGACCTCTGTCCGAAGTATGCAGAAACATGGAGATCGCTCTTTTCGACCTATTGAATGCGAGAAACACGTTATCTGGTGTTTTCACCACTCCACAGTGCGTTTGATATGCAGAACCAGCGAAATCTTGGTTTTCGATGGGTTTCAAGCTGAGATATGCATTTTTTACGATAATCATGGTGAGACTTCTGTCCGAAGTATGCAGAATCATCGAGATCGCACTTTTCGAGCTACTTAATGCGACAAACACGTTATCTGGTGTTTTCAGCACACCACAGTGCGTTTGATATGCAGAACCAGCGAAATCTTGGTTTTCGTGGGGTTTCAAGCTGAGATATGCATTTTTTACGATAATCTGGGTGAGACTTCTGTCCGAAGTATGCTTAATCATCGAGATCGCTCTATTCGAGCTATTTAATGCGAGAAACACGTTATCTGGTGTCTTCACCACTCCACAGTTTGTATGATATGCAGAACCGACGATATCTTGGTTTTCGTGGGGTTTCAAGCTCAGATATGCATTTTCTGCGATAATCTTGGTGAGACTTCTGTCCGAAGTATGCAGAGTCATCGAGATCGCTCTTTTCGAGCTATTTAATGCGAGAAACAAGTTATCTGGTGTTTTCACCACTCCGCAGTGCGTTTGATATGCAGAACCAGCGATATCTTGGTTTTCGTGGGGTTTCAAGCTCAGATATGCATTTTCTGCGATAATCTTGGTGAGACTTCTGTCCGAAGTATGCAGAGTCATCGAGATCGTACTTTTCGAGCTATTCAATGCGACAAACACGTCATCTGGTGTTTTCAGCACACCACAGTGCGTTTGATATGCAGAACCAGCGTAATCTTGGTTTTCGTGGGGTTTCTAGCAGAGATATGCATTTTCTGCGATAATCTAGGTGAGACTTCTGTCCGAAGTATGCTTAATCATCGAGATCGCTCGTTTCGAGCTATTTAATGCGAGAAACAAGTTATCTGGTGTTTTCACCACTCCACAGTGCGTTTGATATGCAGAAACAGCGATATCTTGGTTTTCGTGGGGTTTCAAGCTGAGATATGCATTTTTTACGATAATCATGGTGAGACTTCTGTCCGAAGTATGCAGAGTCATCGAGATCGTACTTTTCGAGCTATTTAATGCGACAAACACGTTTTCTGGGGTTTTCACCACTCCACAGTTCGTTGGATATGCAGAACAGGAGATATCTTGGTTTTCGTGGGGTTTCTAGCAGAGATATGCATTTTCTGCGATAATCATGGTGAGACTTCTGTCCGAAGTATGCAGAGTCATCGAGATCGTACTATTCGAGCTATTTAATGCGAAAAACACGTTATCTGGTGTTTTCACCACTCCACAGTGCGTATGATATGCAGAACCGACGATATCTTGGTTTTCGTGGGGTTTCAAGCTCAGATATGCATTTTCTGCGATAATCTTGGTGAGACTTCTGTCCGAAGTATGCAGAAACATCGAGATCGCTCTTTTCGACCTATTTAATGCGAGAAACACGTTATCGGGTGTTTTCACCACTCCACAGTGCGGTTGAAATGCAGAACCAGCGAAATCTTGGTTTTCGTGTGGTTTCAAGCTCAGATATGCATTTTCTGCGATAATCATGGTGAGACTTCTGTCCGAAGTATGCAGAAGCATCGAGATCGCACTTTTCGAGCTATTTAATGCGAGAAACACGTTATCTGGTGTTTTCACCACTCCACAGTGCGTATGATATGCAGAACCGACGATATCTTGGTTTTTGTGGGGTTTCAAGCTCAGATATGCATTTTCTGCGATAATCTTGGTGAGACTTCTGTCCGAAGTATGCAGAGTCATCGAGATCGTACTTTTCAAGCTATTTAATGCGAGAAACACGTTTTCTGGGGATTTCACCACTCCACAGTTCGTTGGATATGCAGAACAGGAGATATCTTGGTTTTCGTGGGGTTTCTAGCAGAGATATGCATTTCTGCGGTAATCTTGGTGAGACCTCTGTCCGAAGTATGCAGAAACATCGAGATCGCTCTTTTCGACCTATTTAATGCGAGAAACACGTTATCTGGTGTTTTCACCACTCCACAGTGCGTTTGATTAGCAGAACCAGCGAAATCTTGGTTTTCGTGGGGTTTCAAGCTGAGATATGCATTTTTTACGATAATCTTGGTGGGACTTCTGTCCGAAGTATGCTTAATCATCGAGACCGCTCTATTCGAGCTATTTAATGCGAGAAAAACCTTCTCTGGTGTTTTCACCACTCCACAGTGCGTTTGATATGCAGAACCAGCAATATCTTGGTTTTCGGGTGGTTTCAAGCTCAGATATGCATTTTCTGCGATAATCTTGGTGAGACGTCTGTCCGAAGTATGCAGAATCATCGAGATCGCACTTTTCGAGATATTTAATGCGAGAAACACGTTATCTGGTGTTTTCACCACTCCACAGTGCGTTTGATATGCAGAACCGGCGATATCTTGGTTTTTGTGGGGTTTCAAGCTGAGATATGCATTTTTTACGATAATCTTGGTGAGACTTCTGTCCGAAGTATGCTTAATCATCGAGACCGCTCTATTCGAGCTATTTAATGCGAGAAAAACCTTGTCTCGTGTTTTCAACACTCCACAGTGCGTTTGATATGCAGAACCAGCGATATCTTGGTTTTCGTGTGGTTTCAAGCTCAGATATGAATTCTCTGCGATAATCTTGGTGAGACTTCTGTCCGAAGTATGCAGAATCATCGATATCGCACTTTTCGAGCTATTTAATGCGAGAAACACGTTATCTGGTGTTTTCACCACTCCACAGTGCGTATGATATGCAGAACCGACGATATCTTGGTTTTCGTGCGGTTTCAAGCTCAGATATGCATTTTCCGCGATAATCTTGGTGAGACTTCTGTCCGAAGTATGCAGAGTCATCGAGATCGTACTTTTCGAGCTATTTAATGCGAGAAACACGTTATCTGGTGTTTTCACCACTCCACAGTGCGTATGATATGCAGAACCGACGATATCTTGGTTTTCGTGGGGTTTCAAGCTCAGATATGCATTTTCTGCGATAATCTTGGTGAGACTTCTGTCCGAAGTATGCAGAGTCATCGAGATCGTACTTTTCGAGCTATTTAATGCGAGAAACACGTTTTCTGGGGTTTTCACCACTCCACAGTTCGTTGGATATGCAGAACAGGAGATATCTTGGTTTTCGTGGGGTTTCTAGCAGTGATATGCATTTTCTGCGATAATCTTGGTGAGACCTCGGTCCGAAGTATGCAGAAACATCGAGATCGCTCTTTTCGACCTATTTAATGCGAGAAACACGTTATCTGGTATTTTCACCACTCCACAGTGCGTTTGATATGCAGAACCAGCGAAATCTTGGTTATCGTGGGGTTTCAAGCTGAGATATGCATTTTTTACGATCATCATGGTGAGACCTCTGTCCGAAGTATGCAGAAACATCGAGATCGCTCTATTCGAGCTATTTAATGCGAGAAACACGTTATCTGGTGTTTTCACCACTCCACAGTGCGTATGATATACAGAACCGACGATATCTTGGTTTTCGTAGGGTTTCAAGCTCAGATATGCATTTTCTGCGATAATCATGGTGAGACTTCTGTCCGAAGTATGCAGAGTCATCGAGATCGTACTATTCGAGCTATTTAATGCGAAAAACACGTTATCTGGTGTTTTCACCACTCCACAGTGCGTATGATATGCAGAACCGACGATATCTTGGTTTTCGTGGGGTTTCAAGCTCAGATATGCATTTTCTGCGATAATCATGGTGAGACTTCTGTCCGAAGTATGCAGAGTCTTCGAGATCGCTCTTTTCGAGCTATTTAATGCGAGAAACAAGTTATCTGGTGTTTTCACCACTCCGCAGTGCGTTTGATATGCAGAACCAGCGATATCTTGGTTTTCGTGGGGTTTCAAGCTCAGATATGCATTTTCTGCGATAATCTTGGTGTAGACTACTGTCCGAAGTATGCAGAGTCATCGAGATCGTACTTTTCGAGCTATTTAATGCGACAAACACGTTTTCTGGGGTTTTCACCACTCCACAGTTCGTTGGATATGCAGAACAGGAGATATCTTGGTTTTCGTGGGGTTTCTAGCAGAGATATGTATTTTCTGCGATAATCTTGGTGAGACCTGTGTCCGAAGTATGCAGAAACATCGAGATGGCTCTTTTCGACCTATTTAATGCGAGAAACACGTTATCTGGTGTTTTCAGCACTCCACAGTGCGTTTGATATGCAGAACCAGCGATATCTTGGTTTACGTGGGGTTTCAAGCTCAGATATGCATTTTCTGCGATAATCTTGGTGAGACTTCAGTCCGAAGTATGCAGAATCATCGAGATCGTACTATTCGAGCTATTTAATGCGAAAAACACGTTATCTGGTGTTTTCACCACTCCACAGTGCGTATGATATGCAGAACCGACGATATCTTGGTTTTCGTGGGGTTTCAAGCTCAGATATGCATTTTCTGCGATAATCTTGGTGAGACTTCTGTCCGAAGTATGCAGAGTCATCGAGATCGTACTTTTCGAGCTATTTAATGCGACAAACACGTTTTCTGGGGATTTCACCACTCCACAGTTCGTTGGATATGCAGAACAGGAGATATCTTGGTTTTCGTGGGGTTTCTAGCAGAGATATGCATTTTCTGCGATAATCATGGTGAGACCTCTGTCCGAAGTATGCAGAAACATGGAGATCGCTCTTTTCGACCTATTGAATGCGAGAAACACGTTATCTGGTGTTTTCACCACTCCACAGTGCGTTTGATATGCAGAACCAGCGAAATCTTGGTTTTCGTTGGGTTTCAAGCTGAGATATGCATTTTTTACGATAATCATGGTGAGACTTCTGTCCGAAGTATGCAGAATCATCGAGATAGCACTTTTCGAGCTATTTAATGCGACAAACACGTTATCTGGTGTTTTCAGCACACCACAGTGCGTTTGATATGCAGAACCAGCGAAATCTTGGTTTTCGTGGGGTTTCAAGCTGAGATATGCATTTTTTACGATAAGCTTGGTGAGACTTCTGTCCGAAGTATGCTTAATCATCGAGATCGCTCTATTCGAGCTATTTAATGCGAGAAACACGTTATCTGGTGTTTTCACCACTCCACAGTGCGTATGATATGCAGAACCGACGATATCTTGGTTTTCGTGGGGTTTCAAGCTCAGATATGCATTTTCTGCGATAATCTTGGTGAGACTTCTGTCCGAAGTATGCAGAGTCATCGAGATCGCTCTTTTCGAGCTATTTAATGCGAGAAACAAGTTATCTGGTGTTTTCACCACTCCGCAGTGCGTTTGATATGCAGAACCAGCGATATCTTGGTTTTCGTGGGGTTTCAAGCTCAGATATGCATTTTCTGCGATAATCTTGGTGAGACTTCTGTCCGAAGTATGCAGAGTCATCGAGATCGCTCTTTTCGAGCTATTTAATGCGAGAAACACGTTTTCTGGGGTTTTCACCACTCCGCAGTGCGTTTGATATGCAGAACCAGCGATATCTTGGTTTTCGTGGGGTTTCAAGCTCAGATATGCATTTTCTGCGATAATCTTGGTGAGACTTTTGTCCGAAGTATGCAGAGTCATCGAGATCGTACTTTTCGAGCTATTCAATGCGAGAAACACGTTTTCTGGGGTTTTCACCACTCCACATTTCGTTGGATATGCAGAACAGGAGATATCTTGGTTTTCGTGGGGTTTCTAGCAGAGATATGCATTTTCTGCGATAATCTAGGTGAGACTTCAGTCCGAAGAATGCTTAATCATCGAGATCGCTCGTTTCGAGCTATTTAATGCGAGAAACAAGTTATCTGGTGTTTTCACCACTCCACAGTGCGTTTGATATGCAGAAACAGCGATATCTTGGTTTTCGTGGGGTTTCAAGCTGAGATATGCATTTTTTACGATAATCATGGTGAGACTTCTGTCCGAAGTATGCAGAATCATCGAGATCGCACTTTTCGAGCTATTTAATGCGACAAACACGTTATCTGGTGTTTTCAGCACTCCACAGTGCGTTCGATATGCAGAACCAGCGATATCTGGGTTTACGTGGGGTTTCAAGCTGAGATATGCATTTTTTACGATAATCTTGGTGAGACTTCTGTCCGAAGTATGCAGAATCATCGAGATCGCACTTTTCGAGCTATTTAATGCGACAAACACGTTATCTGGTGTTTTCAGCACTCCACAGTGCGTTTGATATGCAGAACCAGCGATATCTTGGTTTTCGTGGGGTTTCAAGCTCAGATATGCATTTTCTGCGATAATCTTGGTGAGACTTCTGTCCGAAGTATGCAGAGTCATCGAGATCGCTCTATTCGAGATATTTAATGCGAGAAACACGTTATCTGGTGTTTTCACCACTCCGCAGTGCGTTTGATATGCAGAACCAGCGATATCTTGGTTTTCGTGGGGTTTCAAGCTCAGATATGCATTTTCTGCGATAATCTTGGTGAGACTTCTGTCCGAAGTATGCAGAGTCATCGAGAACGTACTTTCCGAGCTATTTAATGCGACAAACACGTTTTCTGGTGTTTTCACCACTCCACAGTTCGTTGGATATGCAGAACAGGAGATATATTGGTTTTCGTGGGGTTTCTAGCAGAGATATGCATTTTCTGCGCTAATCTTGGTGAGACCTCTGTCCGAAGTATGCAGAAACATGGAGATCGCTCTTTTCGACCTATTGAATGCGAGAAACACGTTATCTGGTGTTTTCAGCACTCCACAGTGCGTTTGATATGCAGAACCAGCGAAATCTTGGTTTTCGTGGGGTTTCAAGCTGAGATATGCATTTTTTACGATAATCTTGGTGAGACTTCTGTCCGAAGTATGCTTAATCATCGAGATCGCTCTATTCGAGCTATTTAATGCGAGAAACACGTTATCTGGTGTTTTCACCACTCCACAGTGCGTATGATATACAGAACCGACGATATCTTGGTTATCGTGGGGTTTCAAGCTCAGATATGCATTTTCTGCGATAATCATGGTGAGACTTCTGTCCGAAGTATGCAGAGTCATCGAGATCGCTCTTTTCGAGCTATTTAATGCGAGGAACAAGTTATCTGGTGTTTTCACCACTCCGCAGTGCGTTTGATATGCAGAACCAGCGATATCTTGGTTTCCGTGGGGTTTCAAGCTCAGATATGCATTTTCTGCGATAATCTTGGTGAGACTTCTGTCCGAAGTATGCAGAGTCATCGAGATCGTACTTTTCGAGCTATTCAATGCGAGAAACACGTTTTCTGGGGTTTTCACCACTCTCACAGTTCATTGGATATGCAGAACAGGAGATATCTTGGTTTTCGTGGGGTTTCTAGCAGAGATATGCATTTTCTGCGATAATCTAGGTGAGACTTCTGTCCGAAGTATGCTTAATCATCGAGATCGCTCGTTTCGAGCTATTTAATGCGAGAAACAAGTTATCTGGTGTTTTCACCACTCCACAGTGCGTTTGATATGCAGAAACAGCGATATCTTGGTTTTCGTGGGGTTTCAAGCAGAGATATGCATTGTTTACGATAATCATGGTGAGACTTCTGTCCGAAGTATGCAGAATCATCGAGATAGCACTTTTCGAGCTATTTAATGCGACAAACACGTTTTCTGGGGTTTTCACCACTCCACAGTTCGTTGGATATCCAGAACAGGAGATATCTTGGTTTTCGTGGGGTTTCTAGCAGAGATATGCATTTTCTGCGATAATCTAGGTGAGACTTCTGTCCGAAGTATGCTTAATCATCGAGATCGCTCGTTTCGAGCTATTTAATGCGAGAAACAAGTTTTCTGGTGTTTTCACCACTCCACAGTGCGTTTGATATGCAGAAACAGCGATATCTTGGTTTTCGTGGGGTTTCAAGCTGAGATATGCATTTTTTACGATAATCATGGTCAGACTTCTGTCCGAAGTATGCTTAATCATCGAGATCGCTCATTTCGAGCTATTTAATGCGAGAAACAAGTTATCTGGTGTTTTCACCACTCCACAGTGCGTTTGATATGCAGAAACAGCGATATCTTGGTTTTCGTGGGGTTTCAAGCTGAGATATGCATTTTTTACGATAATCATGGTGAGACTTCTGTCCGAAGTATGCAGAATCATCGAGATCGCTCTATTCGAGATATTTAATGCGAGAAACACGTTATCTGGTGTTTTCACCACTCCGCAGTGCGTTTGATATGCAGAACCAGCGATATCTTGGTTTTCGTGGGGTTTCAAGCTCAGATATGCATTTTCTGCGATAATCTTGGTGAGACTTCTGTCCGAAGTATGCAGAGTCATCGAGATCGCTCTATTCGAGATATTTAATGCGAGAAACACGTTATCTGGTGTTTTCACCACTCCGCAGTGCGTTTGATATGCAGAACCAGCGATATCTTGGTTTTCGTGGGGTTTCAAGCTCAGATATGCATTTTCTGCGATAATCTTGGTGAGACTTCTGTCCGAAGTATGCAGAGTCATCGAGAACGTACTTTTCGAGCTATTTAATGCGACAAACACGTTTTCTGGGGTTTTCACCACTCCACAGTTCGTTGGATATGCAGAACAAAAGATATCTTGGTTTTCGTGGGGTTTCTAGCAGAGATATGCATTTTCTGCGCTGATCTTGGTGAGACCTCTGTCCGAAGTATGCAGAAACATGGAGATCGCTCTTTTCGACCTATTGAATGCGAGAAACACGTTATCTGGTGTTTTCAGCACTCCACAGTGCGTTTGATATGCAGAACCAGCGAAATCTTGGTTTTCGTGGGGTTTCAAGCTGAGATATGCATTTTTTACGATAATCTTGGTGAGACTTCTGTCCGAAGTATGCTTAATCATCGAGATCGCTCTATTCGAGCTATTTAATGCGAGAAACAAGTTATCTGGTGTTTTCACCACTCCGCAGTGCGTTTGATATGCAGAACCAGCGATATCTTGGTTTTCGTGGGGTTTCAAGCTCAGATATGCATTTTCTGCGATAATCTTGGTGTAGACTACTGTCCGAAGTATGCAGAGTCATCGAGATCGTACTTTTCGAGCTATTTAATGCGACAAACACGTTTTCTGGGGTTTTCACCACTCCACAGTTCGTTGGATATGCAGAACAGGAGATATCTTGGTTTTCGTGGGGTTTCTAGCAGAGATATGTATTTTCTGCGATAATCTTGGTGAGACCTGTGTCCGAAGTATGCAGAAACATCGAGATGGCTCTTTTCGACCTATTTAATGCGAGAAACACGTTATCTGGTGTTTTCAGCACTCCACAGTGCGTTTGATATGCAGAACCAGCGATATCTTGGTTTACGTGGGGTTTCAAGCTCAGATATGCATTTTCTGCGATAATCTTGGTGAGACTTCAGTCCGAAGTATGCAGAATCATCGAGATCGTACTATTCGAGCTATTTAATGCGAAAAACACGTTATCTGGTGTTTTCACCACTCCACAGTGCGTATGATATGCAGAACCGACGATATCTTGGTTTTCGTGGGGTTTCAAGCTCAGATATGCATTTTCTGCGATAATCTTGGTGAGACTTCTGTCCGAAGTATGCAGAGTCATCGAGATCGTACTTTTCGAGCTATTTAATGCGACAAACACGTTTTCTGGGGATTTCACCACTCCACAGTTCGTTGGATATGCAGAACAGGAGATATCTTGGTTTTCGTGGGGTTTCTAGCAGAGATATGCATTTTCTGCGATAATCATGGTGAGACCTCTGTCCGAAGTATGCAGAAACATGGAGATCGCTCTTTTCGACCTATTGAATGCGAGAAACACGTTATCTGGTGTTTTCACCACTCCACAGTGCGTTTGATATGCAGAACCAGCGAAATCTTGGTTTTCGTTGGGTTTCAAGCTGAGATATGCATTTTTTACGATAATCATGGTGAGACTTCTGTCCGAAGTATGCAGAATCATCGAGATAGCACTTTTCGAGCTATTTAATGCGACAAACACGTTATCTGGTGTTTTCAGCACACCACAGTGCGTTTGATATGCAGAACCAGCGAAATCTTGGTTTTCGTGGGGTTTCAAGCTGAGATATGCATTTTTTACGATAATCTTGGTGAGACTTCTGTCCGAAGTATGCTTAATCATCGAGATCGCTCTATTCGAGCTATTTAATGCGAGAAACACGTTATCTGGTGTTTTCACCACTCCACAGTGCGTATGATATGCAGAACCGACGATATCTTGGTTTTCGTGGGGTTTCAAGCTCAGATATGCATTTTCTGCGATAATCTTGGTGAGACTTCTGTCCGAAGTATGCAGAGTCATCGAGATCGCTCTTTTCGAGCTATTTAATGCGAGAAACAAGTTATCTGGTGTTTTCACCACTCCGCAGTGCGTTTGATATGCAGAACCAGCGATATCTTGGTTTTCGTGGGGTTTCAAGCTCAGATATGCATTTTCTGCGATAATCTTGGTGAGACTTCTGTCCGAAGTATGCAGAGTCATCGAGATCGCTCTTTTCGAGCTATTTAATGCGAGAAACACGTTTTCTGGGGTTTTCACCACTCCGCAGTGCGTTTGATATGCAGAACCAGCGATATCTTGGTTTTCGTGGGGTTTCAAGCTCAGATATGCATTTTCTGCGATAATCTTGGTGAGACTTTTGTCCGAAGTATGCAGAGTCATCGAGATCGTACTTTTCGAGCTATTCAATGCGAGAAACACGTTTTCTGGGGTTTTCACCACTCCACATTTCGTTGGATATGCAGAACAGGAGATATCTTGGTTTTCGTGGGGTTTCTAGCAGAGATATGCATTTTCTGCGATAATCTAGGTGAGACTTCAGTCCGAAGAATGCTTAATCATCGAGATCGCTCGTTTCGAGCTATTTAATGCGAGAAACAAGTTATCTGGTGTTTTCACCACTCCACAGTGCGTTTGATATGCAGAAACAGCGATATCTTGGTTTTCGTGGGGTTTCAAGCTGAGATATGCATTTTTTACGATAATCATGGTGAGACTTCTGTCCGAAGTATGCAGAATCATCGAGATCGCACTTTTCGAGCTATTTAATGCGACAAACACGTTATCTGGTGTTTTCAGCACTCCACAGTGCGTTCGATATGCAGAACCAGCGATATCTGGGTTTACGTGGGGTTTCAAGCTGAGATATGCATTTTTTACGATAATCTTGGTGAGACTTCTGTCCGAAGTATGCAGAATCATCGAGATCGCACTTTTCGAGCTATTTAATGCGACAAACACGTTATCTGGTGTTTTCAGCACTCCACAGTGCGTTTGATATGCAGAACCAGCGATATCTTGGTTTTCGTGGGGTTTCAAGCTCAGATATGCATTTTCTGCGATAATCTTGGTGAGACTTCTGTCCGAAGTATGCAGAGTCATCGAGATCGCTCTATTCGAGATATTTAATGCGAGAAACACGTTATCTGGTGTTTTCACCACTCCGCAGTGCGTTTGATATGCAGAACCAGCGATATCTTGGTTTTCGTGGGGTTTCAAGCTCAGATATGCATTTTCTGCGATAATCTTGGTGAGACTTCTGTCCGAAGTATGCAGAGTCATCGAGATCGCTCTTTTCGAGCTATTTAATGCGAGAAACAAGTTATCTGGTGTTTTCACCACTCCGCAGTGCGTTTGATATGCAGAACCAGCGATATCTTGGTTTTCGTGGGGTTTCAAGCTCAGATATGCATTTTCTGCGATAATCTTGGTGAGACTTCTGTCCGAAGTATGCAGAGTCATCGAGATCGCTCTTTTCGAGCTATTTAATGCGAGAAACACGTTTTCTGGGGTTTTCACCACTCCGCAGTGCGTTTGATATGCAGAACCAGCGATATCTTGGTTTTCGTGGGGTTTCAAGCTCAGATATGCATTTTCTGCGATAATCTTGGTGAGACTTTTGTCCGAAGTATGCAGAGTCATCGAGATCGTACTTTTCGAGCTATTCAATGCGAGAAACACGTTTTCTGGGGTTTTCACCACTCCACATTTCGTTGGATATGCAGAACAGGAGATATCTTGGTTTTCGTGGGGTTTCTAGCAGAGATATGCATTTTCTGCGATAATCTAGGTGAGACTTCAGTCCGAAGAATGCTTAATCATCGAGATCGCTCGTTTCGAGCTATTTAATGCGAGAAACAAGTTATCTGGTGTTTTCACCACTCCACAGTGCGTTTGATATGCAGAAACAGCGATATCTTGGTTTTCGTGGGGTTTCAAGCTGAGATATGCATTTTTTACGATAATCATGGTGAGACTTCTGTCCGAAGTATGCAGAATCATCGAGATCGCACTTTTCGAGCTATTTAATGCGACAAACACGTTATCTGGTGTTTTCAGCACTCCACAGTGCGTTCGATATGCAGAACCAGCGATATCTGGGTTTACGTGGGGTTTCAAGCTGAGATATGCATTTTTTACGATAATCTTGGTGAGACTTCTGTCCGAAGTATGCAGAATCATCGAGATCGCACTTTTCGAGCTATTTAATGCGACAAACACGTTATCTGGTGTTTTCAGCACTCCACAGTGCGTTTGATATGCAGAACCAGCGATATCTTGGTTTTCGTGGGGTTTCAAGCTCAGATATGCATTTTCTGCGATAATCTTGGTGAGACTTCTGTCCGAAGTATGCAGAGTCATCGAGATCGCTCTATTCGAGATATTTAATGCGAGAAACACGTTATCTGGTGTTTTCACCACTCCGCAGTGCGTTTGATATGCAGAACCAGCGATATCTTGGTTTTCGTGGGGTTTCAAGCTCAGATATGCATTTTCTGCGATAATCTTGGTGAGACTTCTGTCCGAAGTATGCAGAGTCATCGAGAACGTACTTTCCGAGCTATTTAATGCGACAAACACGTTTTCTGGTGTTTTCACCACTCCACAGTTCGTTGGATATGCAGAACAGGAGATATATTGGTTTTCGTGGGGTTTCTAGCAGAGATATGCATTTTCTGCGCTAATCTTGGTGAGACCTCTGTCCGAAGTATGCAGAAACATGGAGATCGCTCTTTTCGACCTATTGAATGCGAGAAACACGTTATCTGGTGTTTTCAGCACTCCACAGTGCGTTTGATATGCAGAACCAGCGAAATCTTGGTTTTCGTGGGGTTTCAAGCTGAGATATGCATTTTTTACGATAATCTTGGTGAGACTTCTGTCCGAAGTATGCTTAATCATCGAGATCGCTCTATTCGAGCTATTTAATGCGAGAAACACGTTATCTGGTGTTTTTACCACTCCACAGTGCGTATGATATACAGAACCGACGATATCTTGGTTATCGTGGGGTTTCAAGCTCAGATATGCATTTTCTGCGATAATCATGGTGAGACTTCTGTCCGAAGTATGCAGAGTCATCGAGATCGCTCTTTTCGAGCTATTTAATGCGAGGAACAAGTTATCTGGTGTTTTCACCACTCCGCAGTGCGTTTGATATGCAGAACCAGCGATATCTTGGTTTCCGTGGGGTTTCAAGCTCAGATATGCATTTTCTGCGATAATCTTGGTGAGACTTCTGTCCGAAGTATGCAGAGTCATCGAGATCGTACTTTTCGAGCTATTCAATGCGAGACACACGTTTTCTGGGGTTTTCACCACTCTCACAGTTCATTGGATATGCAGAACAGGAGATATCTTGGTTTTCGTGGGGTTTCTAGCAGAGATATGCATTTTCTGCGATAATCTAGGTGAGACTTCTGTCCGAAGTATGCTTAATCATCGAGATCGCTCGTTTCGAGCTATTTAATGCGAGAAACAAGTTATCTGGTGTTTTCACCACTCCACAGTGCGTTTGATATGCAGAAACGGCGATATCTTGGTTTTCGTGGGGTTTCAAGCAGAGATATGCATTGTTTACGATAATCATGGTGAGACTTCTGTCCGAAGTATGCAGAATCATCGAGATAGCACTTTTCGAGCTATTTAATGCGACAAACACGTTTTCTGGGGTTTTCACCACTCCACAGTTCGTTGGATATCCAGAACAGGAGATATCTTGGTTTTCGTGGGGTTTCTAGCAGAGATATGCATTTTCTGCGATAATCTAGGTGAGACTTCTGTCCGAAGTATGCTTAATCATCGAGATCGCTCGTTTCGAGCTATTTAATGCGAGAAACAAGTTTTCTGGTGTTTTCACCACTCCACAGTGCGTTTGATATGCAGAAACAGCGATATCTTGGTTTTCGTGGGGTTTCAAGCTGAGATATGCATTTTTTACGATAATCATGGTCAGACTTCTGTCCGAAGTATGCTTAATCATCGAGATCGCTCATTTCGAGCTATTTAATGCGAGAAACAAGTTATCTGGTGTTTTCACCACTCCACAGTGCGTTTGATATGCAGAAACAGCGATATCTTGGTTTTCGTGGGGTTTCAAGCTGAGATATGCATTTTTTACGATAATCATGGTGAGACTTCTGTCCGAAGTATGCAGAATCATCGAGATCGCTCTATTCGAGATATTTAATGCGAGAAACACGTTATCTGGTGTTTTCACCACTCCGCAGTGCGTTTGATATGCAGAACCAGCGATATCTTGGTTTTCGTGGGGTTTCAAGCTCAGATATGCATTTTCTGCGATAATCTTGGTGAGACTTCTGTCCGAAGTATGCAGAGTCATCGAGATCGCTCTATTCGAGATATTTAATGCGAGAAACACGTTATCTGGTGTTTTCACCACTCCGCAGTGCGTTTGATATGCAGAACCAGCGATATCTTGGTTTTCGTGGGGTTTCAAGCTCAGATATGCATTTTCTGCGATAATCTTGGTGAGACTTCTGTCCGAAGTATGCAGAGTCATCGAGAACGTACTTTTCGAGCTATTTAATGCGACAAACACGTTTTCTGGGGTTTTCACCACTCCACAGTTCGTTGGATATGCAGAACAAAAGATATCTTGGTTTTCGTGGGGTTTCTAGCAGAGATATGCATTTTCTGCGCTGATCTTGGTGAGACCTCTGTCCGAAGTATGCAGAAACATGGAGATCGCTCTTTTCGACCTATTGAATGCGAGAAACACGTTATCTGGTGTTTTCAGCACTCCACAGTGCGTTTGATATGCAGAACCAGCGAAATCTTGGTTTTCGTGGGGTTTCAAGCTGAGATATGCATTTTTTACGATAATCTTGGTGAGACTTCTGTCCGAAGTATGCTTAATCATCGAGATCGCTCTATTCGAGCTATTTAATGCGAGAAACACGTTATCTGGTGTTTTCACCACTCCACAGTGCGTATGATATACAGAACCGACGATATCTTGGTTTTCGTGGGGTTTCAAGCTCAGATATGCATTTTCTGCGATAATCATGGTGAGACTTCTGTCCGAAGTATGCAGAGTCATCGAGATCGCTCTTTTCGAGCTATTTAATGCGAGAAACAAGTTATCTGGTGTTTTCACCACTCCGCAGTGCGTTTGATATGCAGAACCAGCGATATCTTGGTTTCCGTGGGGTTTCAAGCTCAGATATGCATTTTCTGCGATAATCTTGGTGAGACTTCTGTCCGAAGTATGCAGAATCATCGAGATCGCACTTTTCGAGCTATTTAATGCGACAAACACGTTATCTGGTGTTTTCAGCACTCCACAGTGCGTTTGATATGCAGAACCAGCGAAATCTTGGTTTTCGTGGGGTTTCATGCTGAGATATGCATTTTTTTACGATAATCTTGGTGAGACTTCTGTCCGAAGTATGCTTAATCATCGAGATCGCTCTTTTCGACCTATTTAATGCGACAAACACGTTTTCTGGGGTTTTCACCACTCCACAGTTCGTTGGATATGCAGAACAGGAGATATCTTGGTTTTCGTGGGGTTTCTAGCAGAGATATGCATTTTCTGCGATAATCATGGTGAGACCTCTGTCCGAAGTATGCAGAAACATGGAGATCGCTCTTTTCGACCTATTGAATGCGAGAAACACGTTATCTGGTGTTTTCACCACTCCACAGTGCGTTTGATATGCAGAACCAGCGAAATCTTGGCTTTCGTTGGGTTTCAAGCTGAGATATGCATTTTCTGCGATAATCTTGGTGAGACTTCTGTCCGAAGTATGCAGAGTCATCGAGATCGCTCTTATCGAGCTATTTAATGCGAGAAACACGTTATCTGGTGTTTTCAGCACTCCACAGTGCGTTTGATATGCAGAAACGGCGACATCTTGATGTTCGTGAGGTTTCAAGCTGAGATATGCATTTTCTGCGATAATATTGGTGAGACTTCTGTCCGAAGTATGCAGAATCATCGATATCGCTCTTTTAGAGCTATTTAATGCGAGCAACACGTTATGTGGTGTATTCACCACTCCACAGTACGTTAGACATGCAGAACCGGAGGTATCTTCGTTTCGGTCGGGTTTCAAGCTGAGGTATGCATTTTCTACGACAATATTGGTGAGACCTCTGTCAGAAGTATGCAGAACCTTCGAGAACGCTCTTTTCGAGCTACTTAATGCGAGAAACACGTTTTCTGGTGTTTTAACCACCCCACAGTGCGTTTGATATGCAGAACCGGCGAAATCGTGGTTTTCGTCGGGTTTCAAGCTGAGATATGCATTTTCTGCGATAATATTGGTGAGACTTCTGTCCGAAGTATGCAGAATCATCGATATCGCTCTTTTCGAGCTATTTAATGCGAGAAACACGTTGTCTGGTGTTTTGACCACTCCACAGTGCGTTTGATATGTAGAGCCGCCGATAACTTGGTTTTCGTGGGGTTCCCAGCTGAAATATGCATTTTCTGCGATAATCTTGGTGTTTCATCTATGAGAAGTATGCAGAATCATCGAGAACGCTCCTTTCGAGCTAGTTAATGCGAGAAACACGTTTTCTGGTGTTTTCTCCACTCCACAGTGCGTATGATGTGCAGAACCGACGATATCCTGGTTTTCGTGGGGTTTCAAGCTCAGATATGCATTTTCTGCGATAATATTGGTGAGACTTCAGACAGAAGTATGCAGAATCATCGAGATCACACTTTTCGAGCTATTTAATGCGAGAAACACGTTATCCGGTGTTTTCACCACTCCACAGTGGGTTTGATATGCAGAACTGGCGACATCTTGGATTTCGTCGGGTTTCAAGCTGAGATATGCATTTTCTACCATAATCTTGGTGAGACTTCTGTCAGAAGTTTGCAGAATCATCTAGATCGCTCGTTTCGAGATATTTAATGCGAAAAAACAAGTTTTCTGGTGTTTTCACCACTCCACAGTGCTTCTGATATGCAGAACCGGCGATATCTTGGTTTTCGTGGGGTTTCCAGCTGAGACATACATTTTCTGCGATAATCTTGGTGAGTCATCTGTCAGAAGTATGCAGAATCTTCGAGATCGCTCTATTCGAGCTATTTAATGCGAGAAACACGTTATCTGGTTGTTTTCACCACTCCACAGTGCGTTTGATATGCAGAACCGGCGACATCTTGATTTTCGTGGGGTTTCTAGCTGAGATATGCATTTTCTGCGAAAATATTGGTGAGTCTTCTGTCCGAAGTATGCAGAGTCATCGAGATCGTACTTTTCGAGCTATTTAATGCGAGAAACACGTTTTCTGGGGTTTTCACCACTCCACAGTTGGTTTGATATGCAGAACCGGCGATGTTTGGTTTTCGTCGGGTTTCAAGTTGAGATATGCATTTTCTACGATAATCTTGGTGAAACATCTGTCCGAAGTATGCAGAAACATCAAGATCGCTCTTTTCGAGCTATTTAATGCGAAAAAACAAGTTTTCTGGTGTTTTCACCACTCCACAGTGCGTTTGATATGCAGAACCGGCGACATCTTGGATTTCGTTGGGGTTCAAGCTGAGATATGCAATTCCTGCGATAATCTTGGTGAGACTTCTGTCCGAAGTATGCTGAATCATCTAGATCGCTCGTTTCGAGCTATTTAATGCGAGAAACACGTTATCTGGTGTTTTCTCCACTCCACAGTGCGTATGATGTGCAGAACCAACGATATCCTGCTTTTCGTGGGGTTTCAAGCTCAGATATGCATTTTGTGCGATAATATTGGGGAGACTTCAGACAGAAGTATGCAGAATCATTGAGATCACACTTTTCGAGCTATTTAATGCGAGAAACACGTTATCTGGGGTTTTCACTACTCCACAGTTGGTTTGATATGCAGAACCGGAGATAATTTGGTTTTCCTGGGGTTTCAAGCTGAGATATGCATTTTCTGCGATAATCTTGGTGAGACTTCTGTCCGTAGTATGCAGAATCATCGCGATCGCTCTTATCGAGCTATTTAATGCGAGAAACACGTTATCTGGTGTTTTCAGCACTCTACAGTGCGTTTGATATGCAGAACCGGCGACATCTTGATGTTCGTGAGGTTTCAAGATGAGATATGCATTTTCTGCGATAATATTGGTGAGACTTCTGTCCGTAGTATGCAGAATCATCGCGATCGCTCTTATCGAGCTATTTAATGCGAGAAACACGTTATCTGGTGTTTTCAGCACTCCACAGTGCGTTTGATATGCAGAACCGGCGACATCTTGATGTTCGTGAGGTTTCAAGCTGAGATATGCATTTTCTGCGATAATATTGGTGAGACTTCTGTCCGAAGTATGCAGAATCATCGATATCGCTCTTTTAGAGCTATTTAATGCGAGCAACACGTTATGTGGTGTATTCACCACTCCACAGTACGTCAGACATGCAGAACCGGAGGTATCTTCGTTTCGGTCGGGTTTCAAGCTGAGGTATGCATTTTCTACGACAATATTGGTGAGACCTCTGTCAGAAGTATGCAGAACATTCGAGAACGCTCTGTTCGAGCTACTTAATGCGAGAAACACGTTTTCTGGTGTTTTCACCACCCCACAGTGCGTTTGATATGCAAAACCGGAGATATCTTGGTTTTCGTGGGGTTCCCAGCTGAAATATGCATTTTCTGCGATAATCTTGGTGTTTCATCTATGAGAAGTATGCAGAATCATCGCGATCGCTCTTATCGAGCTATTTAATGCGAGAAACACGTTATCTGGTGTTTTCAGCACTCCACAGTGCGTTTGATATGCAGAACCGGCGACATCTTGATGTTCGTGAGGTTTCAAGCTGAGATATGCATTTTCTACGATAATCTTGGTGAGACTTCTGTCAGAAGGTTGCAGAATCATCTAGATCGCTCGTTTCGAGATATTTAATGCGAAAAAACAAGTTTTCTGGTGTTTTCACCACTCCACAGTGCGTCTGATATGCAGAACCGGCGATATCTTGGTTTTCGTGGGGTTTCCAGCTGAGACATACATTTTCTGCGATAATCTTGGTGAGTCTTCTGTCAGAAGTATGCAGAATCTTCGAGATCGCTCTATTCGAGCTATTTAATGCGAGAAACACGTTATCTGGTTGTTTTCACCACTCCACAGTGCGTTTGATATGCAGAACCGGCGACATCTTGATTTTCGTGGGGTTTCTAGCTGAGATATGCATTTTCTGCGAAAATATTGGTGAGTCTTCTGTCCGAAGTATGCAGAGTCATCGAGATAGTACTTTTCGAGCTATTTAATGCGAGAAACACGTTTTCTGGGGTTTTCACCACTCCACAGTTGGTTTGATATGCAGAACCGGCGATGTTTGGTTTTCGTCGGGTTTCAAGTTGAGATATGCATTTTCTACGATAATCTTGGTGAAACATCTGTCCGAAGTATGCAGAATCATCAAGATCGCTCTTTTCGAGCTATTTAATGCGAAAAAACAAGTTTTCTGGTGTTTTCACCACTCCACAGTGCGTTTGATATGCAGAACCGGCGACATCTTGGATTTCGTCGGGGTTCAAGCTGAGATATGCAATTCCTGCGATAATCTTGGTGAGACTTCTGTCCGAAGCATGCTGAATCATCGAGATCGCTCGTTTCGAGCTATTTAATGCGAGAAACACGTTATCTGGTGTTTTCTCCACTCCACAGTGCGTATGATGTGCAGAACCAACGATATCCTGCTTTTCGTGGGGTTTCAAGCTCAGATATGCATTTTGTGCGATAATATTGGGGAGACTTCAGACAGAAGTATGCAGAATCATCGAGATCACACTTTTCGAGCTATTTAATGCGAGAAACACGTTATCTGGGGTTTTCACTACTCCACAGTTGGTTTGATATGCAGAACCGGAGATAATTTGGTTTTCCTGGGGTTTCAAGCTGAGATATGCATTTTCTGCGAAAATCTTGGTGAGACTTCTGTCCGTAGTATGCAGAATCATCGCGATCGCTCTTATCGAGCTATTTAATGCGAGAAACACGTTATCTGGTGTTTTCAGCACTCCACAGTGCGTTTGATATGCAGAACCGGCGACATCTTGATGTTCGTGAGGTTTCAAGCTGAGATATGCATTTTCTGCGATAATATTGGTGAGACTTCTGTCCGTAGTATGCAGAATCATCGCGATCGCTCTTATCGAGCTATTTAATGCGAGAAACACGTTATCTTGTGTTTTCAGCACTCCACAGTGCGTTTGATATGCAGAACCGGCGACATCTTGATGTTCGTGAGGTTTCAAGCTGAGATATGCATTTTCTGCGATAATATTGGTGAGACTTCTGTCCGAAGTATGCAGAATCATCGATATCGCTCTTTTAGAGCTATTTAATGCGAGCAACACGTTATGTGGTGTATTCACCACTCCACAGTACGTTAGACATGCAGAACCGGAGGTATCTTCGTTTCGGTCGGGTTTCAAGCTGAGGTATGCATTTTCTACGACAATATTGGTGAGACCTCTGTCAGAAGTATGCAGAACATTCGAGAACGCTCTTTTCGAGCTACTTAATGCGAGAAACACGTTTTCTGGTGTTTTCACCACCCCACAGTTCGTTGGATGTGCAGAACCGGAGATATCTTGGTTTTCGCGGGGTTTCTAGCAGAGATATGCATTTTCTGCGATAATCATGGAGAGACTTCTGTTCGAATTAGGCTGAATCATCGAGATCGCTCTTTTCGAGCTAGTTAAGGCGAGAAAAACCTTGTCAGGGGTTTTCACCACTCCACAGTGCGTTTGATATGCAGAACCAGCGATATCTTGGCTTTCGTTGGGTTTCAAGCTGAGATATGCATTTTTTACGATAATCTTGGTGAGACTTCTGTCAGAAGTATGCAGAATCATCGGGATCGCTTTTTTCGAGATATCTAATGCGAGAAACACGTTATCTGGTGTTTTCACCACTCCGCAGTGCGTTTGATATGTAGAACCAGCGATATCTGGGTTTTCGTGGGGTTTCAAGCTGAGATATGCATTTTCTGCGATAATCTTGGTGAGACTTCTGTCCGAAGTATGCAGAAACATCGAGAGCGCTCTTTTCGAGCTATTTAATGCGAGAAACACGTTTTCTGGGGTTTTCACCACACCACAGTTCGTTGGATATGCAGAACCGGAGATATCTTGGTTTTCGTGGGGTTTCAAGCTGAGATATGCATTTTCTGCAATAATCTTGTTGAGACTTCTGTCCGAAGTATCCAGAAAAATCGAGAGCGCTCTTTTCGAGCTATTTAATGCGAGAAACACGTTTTCTGGGGTTTTCACCACACCACTGTTCGTTGGATATGCAGAACCGGAGATATCTTGGTTTTCGTGGGGTTTCAAGCTGAAATATGCATTTTCTGCGATAATCTTGGTGAGACTTCTGTCCGATGTATGCAGAATCATCTAGATCGCTCTTTTCGAGTTATTTAATGCGAGAGACACGTTAACTGGTGTTTTCACCACTCCACAGTGCGTATGATGTGCAGAACCGACGATATCCTGGTTTTCGTGGGGTTTCAAGCTCAGATATGCATTTTCTGCGATAATATTGGTGAGACTTCAGACAGAAGTATGCAGAATCATCTAGATCACTCTTTTCGAGCTATTTAATGCGAGAAACACGTTATCCGGTGTTTTCACCACTCCACAGTGGGTTTGATATGCAGAACTGGCGACATCTTGGATTTCGTCGGGTTTCAAGCTGAGATATGCATTTTCTGCGATAATCTTGGTGAGACTTCTGTCCGAAGTATGCAGAATCATCGGGATCGCTCTTTTCGAGCTATTTAATGCGAGGAACACGTTTTCTGGCGTTTTCACCACTCCACAGTGCGTTTGATATGTAGAGCCGCCGATAACTTGGTTTTCGTGGGGTTTCCAGCTGAAATATGCATTTTGTGCGATAATATTGGGGAGACTTCAGACAGAAGTATGCAGAATCATCGAGATCACACTTTTCGAGCTATTTAATGCGAGAAACACGTTATCTGGTGTTTTCACTACTCCACAGTTGGTTTGATATGCAGAACCGGAGATAATTTGGTTTTCGTGGGGTTTCAAGCTGAGATATGCATTTTCTGCGATAATCTTGGTGAGACTTCTGTCCGAAGTATGCAGAATCATCGATATCGCTCTTTTAGAGCTATTTAATGCGAGCAACACGTTATGTGGTGTATTCACCACTCCACAGTACGTTAGACATGCAGAACCGGAGGTATCTTCGTTTCGGTCGGGTTTCAAGCTGAGGTATGCATTTTCTACGACAATATTGGTGAGACCTCTGTCAGAAGTATGCAGAACATTCGAGAACGCTCTTTTCGAGCTACTTAATGCGAGAAACACGTTTTCTGGTGTTTTCACCACCCCACAGTGCGTTTGATATGCAAAACCGGAGATATCTTGGTTTTCGTGGGGTTTCAAGCTGAGATATGCATTTTCTGCAATAATCTTGTTGAGACTTCTGTCCGAAGTATGCAGAAAAATCGAGAGCGCTCTTTTCGAGCTATTTAATGCGAGAAACACGTTTTCTGGGGTTTTCACCACACCTCTGTTCGTTGGATATGCAGAACCGGAGATATCTTGGTTTTCCTGGGGTTTCAAGCTGAGATATGCATTTTCTGCGACAATCTTGGTGAGACTTCTGTCCGAAGTATGCAGAATCATCGGGATCGCTCTTATCGAGCTATTTAATGCGAGAAACACGTTATCTGGTGTTTTCTCCACTCCACAGTGCGTATGATGTGCAGAACCAACGATATCCTGCTTTTCGTGGGGTTTCAAGCTCAGATATGCATTTTGTGCGATAATATTGGGGAGACTTCAGACAGAAGTATGCAGAAAAATCGAGAGCGCTCTTTTCGAGCTATTTAATGCGAGAAACACGTTTTCTGGGGTTTTCACCACACCTCTGTTCGTTGGATATGCAGAACCGGAGATATCTTGGTTTTCCTGGGGTTTCAAGCTGAGATATGCATTTTCTGCGATAATCTTGGTGAGACTTCTGTCCGAAGTATGCAGAATCATCGGGATCGCTCTTTTCGAGCTATTTAATGCGAGGAACACGTTTTCTGGCGTTTTCACCACTCCACAGTATGTTTGATATGTAGAGCCGCCGATAACTTGGTTTTCGTGGGGTTTCCAGCTGAAATATGCATTTTGTGCGATAATATTGGGGAGACTTCAGACAGAAGTATGCAGAATCATCGAGATCACACTTTTCGAGCTATTTAATGCGAGAAACACGTTATCTGGTGTTTTCACTACTCCACAGTTGGTTTGATATGCAGAACCGGAGATAATTTGGTTTTCGTGGGGTTTCAAGCTGAGATATGCATTTTCTGCGATAATCTTGGTGAGACTTCTGTCCGAAGTATGCAGAATCATCGGGATCGCTCTTTTCGAGCTATTTAATGCGAGGAACACGTTTTCTGGCGTTTTCACCACTCCACAGTGCGTTTGATATGTAGAGCCGCCGATAACTTGGTTTTCGTGGGGTTTCCAGCTGAAATATGCATTTTGTGCGATAATATTGGGGAGACTTCAGACAGAAGTATGCGGAATCATCGAGATCACACTTTTCGAGCTATTTAATGCGAGGAACACGTTTTCTGGCGTTTTCACCACTCCACAGTTGGTTTGATATGCAGAACCGGAGATAATTTGGTTTTCGTGGGGTTTCAAGCTGAGATATGCATTTTCTGCGATAATCTTGGTGAGACTTCTGTCCGTAGTATGCAGAATCATCGCGATCGCTCTTATCGAGCTATTTAATGCGAGAAACACGTTATCTGGTGTTTTCAGCACTCCACAGTGCGTTTGATATGCAGAAACGGCGATATCTTGATGTTCGTGAGGTTTCAAGCTGAGATATGCATTTTCTGCGATAATATTGGTGAGACTTCTGTCCGAAGTATGCAGAATCATCGATATCGCTCTTTTAGAGCTATTTAATGCGAGCAACACGTTATGTGGTGTATTCACCACTCCACAGTACGTTAGACATGCAGAACCGGAGGTATCTTCGTTTCGGTCGGGTTTCAAGCTGAGGTATGCATTTTCTACGACAATATTGGTGAGACCTCTGTCAGAAGTATGCAGAACCTTCGAGAACGCTCTTTTCGAGCTACTTAATGCGAGAAACACGTTTTCTGGTGTTTTCACCACCCCACAGTGCGTTTGATATGCAGAAACAGCGATATCTTGGTTTTCGTGGGGTTTCAAGCTGAGATATGCATTTTTTACGATAATCATGGTGAGACTTCTGTCCGAAGTATGCAGAATCATCGAGATCGCTCTATTCGAGATATTTAATGCGAGAAACACGTTATCTGGTGTTTTCACCACTCCGCAGTGCGTTTGATATGCAGAACCAGCGATATCTTGGTTTTCGTGGGGTTTCAAGCTCAGATATGCATTTTCTGCGATAATCTTGGTGAGACTTCTGTCCGAAGTATGCAGAGTCATCGAGATCGCTCTATTCGAGATATTTAATGCGAGAAACACGTTATCTGGTGTTTTCACCACTCCGCAGTGCGTTTGATATGCAGAACCAGCGATATCTTGGTTTTCGTGGGGTTTCAAGCTCAGATATGCATTTTCTGCGATAATCTTGGTGAGACTTCTGTCCGAAGTATGCAGAGTCATCGAGAACGTACTTTTCGAGCTATTTAATGCGACAAACACGTTTTCTGGGGTTTTCACCACTCCACAGTTCGTTGGATATGCAGAACAAAAGATATCTTGGTTTTCGTGGGGTTTCTAGCAGAGATATGCATTTTCTGCGCTGATCTTGGTGAGACCTCTGTCCGAAGTATGCAGAAACATGGAGATCGCTCTTTTCGACCTATTGAATGCGAGAAACACGTTATCTGGTGTTTTCAGCACTCCACAGTGCGTTTGATATGCAGAACCAGCGAAATCTTGGTTTTCGTGGGGTTTCAAGCTGAGATATGCATTTTTTACGATAATCTTGGTGAGACTTCTGTCCGAAGTATGCTTAATCATCGAGATCGCTCTATTCGAGCTATTTAATGCGAGAAACACGTTATCTGGTGTTTTCACCACTCCACAGTGCGTATGATATACAGAACCGACGATATCTTGGTTTTCGTGGGGTTTCAAGCTCAGATATGCATTTTCTGCGATAATCATGGTGAGACTTCTGTCCGAAGTATGCAGAGTCATCGAGATCGCTCTTTTCGAGCTATTTAATGCGAGAAACAAGTTATCTGGTGTTTTCACCACTCCGCAGTGCGTTTGATATGCAGAACCAGCGATATCTTGGTTTCCGTGGGGTTTCAAGCTCAGATATGCATTTTCTGCGATAATCTTGGTGAGACTTCTGTCCGAAGTATGCAGAATCATCGAGATCGCACTTTTCGAGCTATTTAATGCGACAAACACGTTATCTGGTGTTTTCAGCACTCCACAGTGCGTTTGATATGCAGAACCAGCGAAATCTTGGTTTTCGTGGGGTTTCATGCTGAGATATGCATTTTTTTACGATAATCTTGGTGAGACTTCTGTCCGAAGTATGCTTAATCATCGAGATCGCTCTTTTCGACCTATTTAATGCGACAAACACGTTTTCTGGGGTTTTCACCACTCCACAGTTCGTTGGATATGCAGAACAGGAGATATCTTGGTTTTCGTGGGGTTTCTAGCAGAGATATGCATTTTCTGCGATAATCATGGTGAGACCTCTGTCCGAAGTATGCAGAAACATGGAGATCGCTCTTTTCGACCTATTGAATGCGAGAAACACGTTATCTGGTGTTTTCACCACTCCACAGTGCGTTTGATATGCAGAACCAGCGAAATCTTGGCTTTCGTTGGGTTTCAAGCTGAGATATGCATTTTCTGCGATAATCTTGGTGAGACTTCTGTCCGAAGTATGCAGAGTCATCGAGATCGCTCTTATCGAGCTATTTAATGCGAGAAACACGTTATCTGGTGTTTTCAGCACTCCACAGTGCGTTTGATATGCAGAAACGGCGACATCTTGATGTTCGTGAGGTTTCAAGCTGAGATATGCATTTTCTGCGATAATATTGGTGAGACTTCTGTCCGAAGTATGCAGAATCATCGATATCGCTCTTTTAGAGCTATTTAATGCGAGCAACACGTTATGTGGTGTATTCACCACTCCACAGTACGTTAGACATGCAGAACCGGAGGTATCTTCGTTTCGGTCGGGTTTCAAGCTGAGGTATGCATTTTCTACGACAATATTGGTGAGACCTCTGTCAGAAGTATGCAGAACCTTCGAGAACGCTCTTTTCGAGCTACTTAATGCGAGAAACACGTTTTCTGGTGTTTTAACCACCCCACAGTGCGTTTGATATGCAGAACCGGCGAAATCGTGGTTTTCGTCGGGTTTCAAGCTGAGATATGCATTTTCTGCGATAATATTGGTGAGACTTCTGTCCGAAGTATGCAGAATCATCGATATCGCTCTTTTCGAGCTATTTAATGCGAGAAACACGTTGTCTGGTGTTTTGACCACTCCACAGTGCGTTTGATATGTAGAGCCGCCGATAACTTGGTTTTCGTGGGGTTCCCAGCTGAAATATGCATTTTCTGCGATAATCTTGGTGTTTCATCTATGAGAAGTATGCAGAATCATCGAGAACGCTCCTTTCGAGCTAGTTAATGCGAGAAACACGTTTTCTGGTGTTTTCTCCACTCCACAGTGCGTATGATGTGCAGAACCGACGATATCCTGGTTTTCGTGGGGTTTCAAGCTCAGATATGCATTTTCTGCGATAATATTGGTGAGACTTCAGACAGAAGTATGCAGAATCATCGAGATCACACTTTTCGAGCTATTTAATGCGAGAAACACGTTATCCGGTGTTTTCACCACTCCACAGTGGGTTTGATATGCAGAACTGGCGACATCTTGGATTTCGTCGGGTTTCAAGCTGAGATATGCATTTTCTACCATAATCTTGGTGAGACTTCTGTCAGAAGTTTGCAGAATCATCTAGATCGCTCGTTTCGAGATATTTAATGCGAAAAAACAAGTTTTCTGGTGTTTTCACCACTCCACAGTGCTTCTGATATGCAGAACCGGCGATATCTTGGTTTTCGTGGGGTTTCCAGCTGAGACATACATTTTCTGCGATAATCTTGGTGAGTCATCTGTCAGAAGTATGCAGAATCTTCGAGATCGCTCTATTCGAGCTATTTAATGCGAGAAACACGTTATCTGGTTGTTTTCACCACTCCACAGTGCGTTTGATATGCAGAACCGGCGACATCTTGATTTTCGTGGGGTTTCTAGCTGAGATATGCATTTTCTGCGAAAATATTGGTGAGTCTTCTGTCCGAAGTATGCAGAGTCATCGAGATCGTACTTTTCGAGCTATTTAATGCGAGAAACACGTTTTCTGGGGTTTTCACCACTCCACAGTTGGTTTGATATGCAGAACCGGCGATGTTTGGTTTTCGTCGGGTTTCAAGTTGAGATATGCATTTTCTACGATAATCTTGGTGAAACATCTGTCCGAAGTATGCAGAATCATCAAGATCGCTCTTTTCGAGCTATTTAATGCGAAAAAACAAGTTTTCTGGTGTTTTCACCACTCCACAGTGCGTTTGATATGCAGAACCGGCGACATCTTGGATTTCGTTGGGGTTCAAGCTGAGATATGCAATTCCTGCGATAATCTTGGTGAGACTTCTGTCCGAAGTATGCTGAATCATCTAGATCGCTCGTTTCGAGCTATTTAATGCGAGAAACACGTTATCTGGTGTTTTCTCCACTCCACAGTGCGTATGATGTGCAGAACCAACGATATCCTGCTTTTCGTGGGGTTTCAAGCTCAGATATGCATTTTGTGCGATAATATTGGGGAGACTTCAGACAGAAGTATGCAGAATCATTGAGATCACACTTTTCGAGCTATTTAATGCGAGAAACACGTTATCTGGGGTTTTCACTACTCCACAGTTGGTTTGATATGCAGAACCGGAGATAATTTGGTTTTCCTGGGGTTTCAAGCTGAGATATGCATTTTCTGCGATAATCTTGGTGAGACTTCTGTCCGTAGTATGCAGAATCATCGCGATCGCTCTTATCGAGCTATTTAATGCGAGAAACACGTTATCTGGTGTTTTCAGCACTCTACAGTGCGTTTGATATGCAGAACCGGCGACATCTTGATGTTCGTGAGGTTTCAAGATGAGATATGCATTTTCTGCGATAATATTGGTGAGACTTCTGTCCGTAGTATGCAGAATCATCGCGATCGCTCTTATCGAGCTATTTAATGCGAGAAACACGTTATCTGGTGTTTTCAGCACTCCACAGTGCGTTTGATATGCAGAACCGGCGACATCTTGATGTTCGTGAGGTTTCAAGCTGAGATATGCATTTTCTGCGATAATATTGGTGAGACTTCTGTCCGAAGTATGCAGAATCATCGATATCGCTCTTTTAGAGCTATTTAATGCGAGCAACACGTTATGTGGTGTATTCACCACTCCACAGTACGTCAGACATGCAGAACCGGAGGTATCTTCGTTTCGGTCGGGTTTCAAGCTGAGGTATGCATTTTCTACGACAATATTGGTGAGACCTCTGTCAGAAGTATGCAGAACATTCGAGAACGCTCTGTTCGAGCTACTTAATGCGAGAAACACGTTTTCTGGTGTTTTCACCACCCCACAGTGCGTTTGATATGCAAAACCGGAGATATCTTGGTTTTCGTGGGGTTCCCAGCTGAAATATGCATTTTCTGCGATAATCTTGGTGTTTCATCTATGAGAAGTATGCAGAATCATCGCGATCGCTCTTATCGAGCTATTTAATGCGAGAAACACGTTATCTGGTGTTTTCAGCACTCCACAGTGCGTTTGATATGCAGAACCGGCGACATCTTGATGTTCGTGAGGTTTCAAGCTGAGATATGCATTTTCTACGATAATCTTGGTGAGACTTCTGTCAGAAGGTTGCAGAATCATCTAGATCGCTCGTTTCGAGATATTTAATGCGAAAAAACAAGTTTTCTGGTGTTTTCACCACTCCACAGTGCGTCTGATATGCAGAACCGGCGATATCTTGGTTTTCGTGGGGTTTCCAGCTGAGACATACATTTTCTGCGATAATCTTGGTGAGTCTTCTGTCAGAAGTATGCAGAATCTTCGAGATCGCTCTATTCGAGCTATTTAATGCGAGAAACACGTTATCTGGTTGTTTTCACCACTCCACAGTGCGTTTGATATGCAGAACCGGCGACATCTTGATTTTCGTGGGGTTTCTAGCTGAGATATGCATTTTCTGCGAAAATATTGGTGAGTCTTCTGTCCGAAGTATGCAGAGTCATCGAGATAGTACTTTTCGAGCTATTTAATGCGAGAAACACGTTTTCTGGGGTTTTCACCACTCCACAGTTGGTTTGATATGCAGAACCGGCGATGTTTGGTTTTCGTCGGGTTTCAAGTTGAGATATGCATTTTCTACGATAATCTTGGTGAAACATCTGTCCGAAGTATGCAGAATCATCAAGATCGCTCTTTTCGAGCTATTTAATGCGAAAAAACAAGTTTTCTGGTGTTTTCACCACTCCACAGTGCGTTTGATATGCAGAACCGGCGACATCTTGGATTTCGTCGGGGTTCAAGCTGAGATATGCAATTCCTGCGATAATCTTGGTGAGACTTCTGTCCGAAGTATGCTGAATCATCGAGATCGCTCGTTTCGAGCTATTTAATGCGAGAAACACGTTATCTGGTGTTTTCTCCACTCCACAGTGCGTATGATGTGCAGAACCAACGATATCCTGCTTTTCGTGGGGTTTCAAGCTCAGATATGCATTTTGTGCGATAATATTGGGGAGACTTCAGACAGAAGTATGCAGAATCATCGAGATCACACTTTTCGAGCTATTTAATGCGAGAAACACGTTATCTGGGGTTTTCACTACTCCACAGTTGGTTTGATATGCAGAACCGGAGATAATTTGGTTTTCCTGGGGTTTCAAGCTGAGATATGCATTTTCTGCGAAAATCTTGGTGAGACTTCTGTCCGTAGTATGCAGAATCATCGCGATCGCTCTTATCGAGCTATTTAATGCGAGAAACACGTTATCTGGTGTTTTCAGCACTCCACAGTGCGTTTGATATGCAGAACCGGCGACATCTTGATGTTCGTGAGGTTTCAAGCTGAGATATGCATTTTCTGCGATAATATTGGTGAGACTTCTGTCCGTAGTATGCAGAATCATCGCGATCGCTCTTATCGAGCTATTTAATGCGAGAAACACGTTATCTTGTGTTTTCAGCACTCCACAGTGCGTTTGATATGCAGAACCGGCGACATCTTGATGTTCGTGAGGTTTCAAGCTGAGATATGCATTTTCTGCGATAATATTGGTGAGACTTCTGTCCGAAGTATGCAGAATCATCGATATCGCTCTTTTAGAGCTATTTAATGCGAGCAACACGTTATGTGGTGTATTCACCACTCCACAGTACGTTAGACATGCAGAACCGGAGGTATCTTCGTTTCGGTCGGGTTTCAAGCTGAGGTATGCATTTTCTACGACAATATTGGTGAGACCTCTGTCAGAAGTATGCAGAACATTCGAGAACGCTCTTTTCGAGCTACTTAATGCGAGAAACACGTTTTCTGGTGTTTTCACCACCCCACAGTTCGTTGGATGTGCAGAACCGGAGATATCTTGGTTTTCGCGGGGTTTCTAGCAGAGATATGCATTTTCTGCGATAATCATGGAGAGACTTCTGTTCGAATTAGGCTGAATCATCGAGATCGCTCTTTTCGAGCTAGTTAAGGCGAGAAAAACCTTGTCAGGGGTTTTCACCACTCCACAGTGCGTTTGATATGCAGAACCAGCGATATCTTGGCTTTCGTTGGGTTTCAAGCTGAGATATGCATTTTTTACGATAATCTTGGTGAGACTTCTGTCAGAAGTATGCAGAATCATCGGGATCGCTTTTTTCGAGATATCTAATGCGAGAAACACGTTATCTGGTGTTTTCACCACTCCGCAGTGCGTTTGATATGTAGAACCAGCGATATCTGGGTTTTCGTGGGGTTTCAAGCTGAGATATGCATTTTCTGCGATAATCTTGGTGAGACTTCTGTCCGAAGTATGCAGAAACATCGAGAGCGCTCTTTTCGAGCTATTTAATGCGAGAAACACGTTTTCTGGGGTTTTCACCACACCACAGTTCGTTGGATATGCAGAACCGGAGATATCTTGGTTTTCGTGGGGTTTCAAGCTGAGATATGCATTTTCTGCAATAATCTTGTTGAGACTTCTGTCCGAAGTATCCAGAAAAATCGAGAGCGCTCTTTTCGAGCTATTTAATGCGAGAAACACGTTTTCTGGGGTTTTCACCACACCACTGTTCGTTGGATATGCAGAACCGGAGATATCTTGGTTTTCGTGGGGTTTCAAGCTGAAATATGCATTTTCTGCGATAATCTTGGTGAGACTTCTGTCCGATGTATGCAGAATCATCTAGATCGCTCTTTTCGAGTTATTTAATGCGAGAGACACGTTAACTGGTGTTTTCACCACTCCACAGTGCGTATGATGTGCAGAACCGACGATATCCTGGTTTTCGTGGGGTTTCAAGCTCAGATATGCATTTTCTGCGATAATATTGGTGAGACTTCAGACAGAAGTATGCAGAATCATCTAGATCACTCTTTTCGAGCTATTTAATGCGAGAAACACGTTATCCGGTGTTTTCACCACTCCACAGTGGGTTTGATATGCAGAACTGGCGACATCTTGGATTTCGTCGGGTTTCAAGCTGAGATATGCATTTTCTGCGATAATCTTGGTGAGACTTCTGTCCGAAGTATGCAGAATCATCGGGATCGCTCTTTTCGAGCTATTTAATGCGAGGAACACGTTTTCTGGCGTTTTCACCACTCCACAGTGCGTTTGATATGTAGAGCCGCCGATAACTTGGTTTTCGTGGGGTTTCCAGCTGAAATATGCATTTTGTGCGATAATATTGGGGAGACTTCAGACAGAAGTATGCAGAATCATCGAGATCACACTTTTCGAGCTATTTAATGCGAGAAACACGTTATCTGGTGTTTTCACTACTCCACAGTTGGTTTGATATGCAGAACCGGAGATAATTTGGTTTTCGTGGGGTTTCAAGCTGAGATATGCATTTTCTGCGATAATCTTGGTGAGACTTCTGTCCGAAGTATGCAGAATCATCGATATCGCTCTTTTAGAGCTATTTAATGCGAGCAACACGTTATGTGGTGTATTCACCACTCCACAGTACGTTAGACATGCAGAACCGGAGGTATCTTCGTTTCGGTCGGGTTTCAAGCTGAGGTATGCATTTTCTACGACAATATTGGTGAGACCTCTGTCAGAAGTATGCAGAACATTCGAGAACGCTCTTTTCGAGCTACTTAATGCGAGAAACACGTTTTCTGGTGTTTTCACCACCCCACAGTGCGTTTGATATGCAAAACCGGAGATATCTTGGTTTTCGTGGGGTTTCAAGCTGAGATATGCATTTTCTGCAATAATCTTGTTGAGACTTCTGTCCGAAGTATGCAGAAAAATCGAGAGCGCTCTTTTCGAGCTATTTAATGCGAGAAACACGTTTTCTGGGGTTTTCACCACACCTCTGTTCGTTGGATATGCAGAACCGGAGATATCTTGGTTTTCCTGGGGTTTCAAGCTGAGATATGCATTTTCTGCGACAATCTTGGTGAGACTTCTGTCCGAAGTATGCAGAATCATCGGGATCGCTCTTATCGAGCTATTTAATGCGAGAAACACGTTATCTGGTGTTTTCTCCACTCCACAGTGCGTATGATGTGCAGAACCAACGATATCCTGCTTTTCGTGGGGTTTCAAGCTCAGATATGCATTTTGTGCGATAATATTGGGGAGACTTCAGACAGAAGTATGCAGAAAAATCGAGAGCGCTCTTTTCGAGCTATTTAATGCGAGAAACACGTTTTCTGGGGTTTTCACCACACCTCTGTTCGTTGGATATGCAGAACCGGAGATATCTTGGTTTTCCTGGGGTTTCAAGCTGAGATATGCATTTTCTGCGATAATCTTGGTGAGACTTCTGTCCGAAGTATGCAGAATCATCGGGATCGCTCTTTTCGAGCTATTTAATGCGAGGAACACGTTTTCTGGCGTTTTCACCACTCCACAGTGCGTTTGATATGTAGAGCCGCCGATAACTTGGTTTTCGTGGGGTTTCCAGCTGAAATATGCATTTTGTGCGATAATATTGGGGAGACTTCAGACAGAAGTATGCAGAATCATCGAGATCACACTTTTCGAGCTATTTAATGCGAGAAACACGTTATCTGGTGTTTTCACTACTCCACAGTTGGTTTGATATGCAGAACCGGAGATAATTTGGTTTTCGTGGGGTTTCAAGCTGAGATATGCATTTTCTGCGATAATCTTGGTGAGACTTCTGTCCGAAGTATGCAGAATCATCGGGATCGCTCTTTTCGAGCTATTTAATGCGAGGAACACGTTTTCTGGCGTTTTCACCACTCCACAGTGCGTTTGATATGTAGAGCCGCCGATAACTTGGTTTTCGTGGGGTTTCCAGCTGAAATATGCATTTTGTGCGATAATATTGGGGAGACTTCAGACAGAAGTATGCGGAATCATCGAGATCACACTTTTCGAGCTATTTAATGCGAGGAACACGTTTTCTGGCGTTTTCACCACTCCACAGTTGGTTTGATATGCAGAACCGGAGATAATTTGGTTTTCGTGGGGTTTCAAGCTGAGATATGCATTTTCTGCGATAATCTTGGTGAGACTTCTGTCCGTAGTATGCAGAATCATCGCGATCGCTCTTATCGAGCTATTTAATGCGAGAAACACGTTATCTGGTGTTTTCAGCACTCCACAGTGCGTTTGATATGCAGAAACGGCGATATCTTGATGTTCGTGAGGTTTCAAGCTGAGATATGCATTTTCTGCGATAATATTGGTGAGACTTCTGTCCGAAGTATGCAGAATCATCGATATCGCTCTTTTAGAGCTATTTAATGCGAGCAACACGTTATGTGGTGTATTCACCACTCCACAGTACGTTAGACATGCAGAACCGGAGGTATCTTCGTTTCGGTCGGGTTTCAAGCTGAGGTATGCATTTTCTACGACAATATTGGTGAGACCTCTGTCAGAAGTATGCAGAACCTTCGAGAACGCTCTTTTCGAGCTACTTAATGCGAGAAACACGTTTTCTGGTGTTTTCACCACCCCACAGTGCGTTTGATATGCAGAACCGGCGAAATCGTGGTTTTCGTCGGGTTTCAAGCTGAGATATGCATTTTCTGCGATAATATTGGTGAGACTTCTGTCCGAAGTATGCAGAATCATCGATATCGCTCTTTTCGAGCTATTTAATGCGAGAAACACGTTGTCTGGTGTTTTGACCACTCCACAGTGCGTTTGATATGTAGAGCCGCCGATAACTTGGTTTTCGTGGGGTTCCCAGCTGAAATATGCATTTTCTGCGATAATCTTGGTGTTTCATCTATGAGAAGTATGCAGAATCATCGAGAACGCTCCTTTCGAGCTATTTAATGCGAAAAAACAAGTTTTCTGGTGTTTTCACCACTCCACAGTGCGTTTGATATGCAGAACCGGCGACATCTTGGATTTCGTCGGGGTTCAAGCTGAGATATGCAATTCCTGCGATAATCTTGGTGAGACTTCTGTCCGAAGTATGCAGAATCATCTAGATCGCACGTTTCGAGCTATTTAATGCGAGCAACACGTTATCTGGTGTTTTCTCCACTCCACAGTGCGTATGATGTGCAGAACCAACGATATCCTGCTTTTCGTGGGGTTTCAAGCTCAGATATGCATTTTGTGCGATAATATTGGGGAGACTTCAGACAGAAGTATGCAGAAAAATCGAGAGCGCTCTTTTCGAGCTATTTAATGCGAGAAACACGTTTTCTGGGGTTTTCACCACACCTCTGTTCGTTGGATATGCAGAACCGGAGATATCTTGGTTTTCCTGGGGTTTCAAGCTGAGATATGCATTTTCTGCGATAATCTTGGTGAGACTTCTGTCCGAAGTATGCAGAATCATCGGGATCGCTCTTTTCGAGCTATTTAATGCGAGGAACACGTTTTCTGGCGTTTTCACCACTCCACAGTGCGTTTGATATGTAGAGCCGCCGATAACTTGGTTTTCGTGGGGTTTCCAGCTGAAATACGCATTTTGTGCGATAATATTGGGGAGACTTCAGACAGAAGTATGCAGAATCATCGAGATCACACTTTTCGAGCTATTTAATGCGAGAAACACGTTATCTGGTGTTTTCACTACTCCACAGTTGGTTTGATATGCAGAACCGGAGATAATTTGGTTTTCGTGGGGTTTCAAGCTGAGATATGCATTTTCTGCGATAATCTTGGTGAGACTTCTGTCCGTAGTATGCAGAATCATCGCGATCGCTCTTATCGAGCTATTTAATGCGAGAAACACGTTATCTGGTGTTTTCAGCACTCCACAGTGCGTTTGATATGCAGAAACGGCGACATCTTGATGTTCGTGAGGTTTCAAGCTGAGATATGCATTTTCTGCGATAATATTGGTGAGACTTCTGTCCGAAGTATGCAGAATCATCGATATCGCTCTTTTAGAGCTATTTAATGCGAGCAACACGTTATGTGGTGTATTCACCACTCCACAGTACGTTAGACATGCAGAACCGGAGGTATCTTCGTTTCGGTCGGGTTTCAAGCTGAGGTATGCATTTTCTACGACAATATTGGTGAGACCTCTGTCAGAAGTATGCAGAACCTTCGAGAACGCTCTTTTCGAGCTACTTAATGCGAGAAACACGTTTTCTGGTGTTTTCACCACCCCACAGTGCGTTTGATATGCAGAACCGGCGAAATCGTGGTTTTCGTCGGGTTTCAAGCTGAGATATGCATTTTCTGCGATAATATTGGTGAGACTTCTGTCCGAAGTATGCAGAATCATCGATATCGCTCTTTTCGAGCTATTTAATGCGAGAAACACGTTGTCTGGTGTTTTGACCACTCCACAGTGCGTTTGATATGTAGAGCCGCCGATAACTTGGTTTTCGTGGGGTTCCCAGCTGAAATATGCATTTTCTGCGATAATCTTGGTGTTTCATCTATGAGAAGTATGCAGAATCATCGAGAACGCTCCTTTCGAGCTAGTTAATGCGAGAAACACGTTTTCTGGTGTTTTCACCACTCCACAGTGCGTATGATGTGCAGAACCGACGATATCCTGGTTTTCGTGGGGTTTCAAGCTCAGATATGCATTTTCTGCGATAATATTGGTGAGACTTCAGACAGAAGTATGCAGAATCATCTAGATCACTCTTTTCGAGCTATTTAATGCGAGAAACACGTTATCCGGTGTTTTCACCACTCCACAGTGGGTTTGATATGCAGAACTGGCGACATCTTGGATTTCGTCGGGTTTCAAGCTGAGATATGCATTTTCTGCGAAAATATTGGTGAGTCTTCTGTCCGAAGTATGCAGAGTCATCGAGATCGTACTTTTCGAGCTATTTAATGCGAGAAACACGTTTTCTGGGGTTTTCACCACTCCACAGTTGGTTTGATATGCAGAACCGGCGATGTTTGGTTTTCGTCGGGTTTCAAGTTGAGATATGCATTTTCTACGATAATCTTGGTGAAACATCTGTCCGAAGTAAGCAGAATCATCAAGATCGCTCTTTTCGAGCTATTTAATGCGAAAAAACAAGTTTTCTGGTGTTTTCACCACTCCACAGTGCGTTTGATATGCAGAACCGGCGACATCTTGATTTTCGTGGGGTTTCTAGCTGAGATATGCATTTTCTGCGAAAATATTGGTGAGTCTTCTGTCCGAAGTATGCAGAGTCATCGAGATCGTACTTTTCGAGCTATTTAATGCGAGAAACACGTTTTCTGGGGTTTTCACCACTCCACAGTTGGTTTGATATGCAGAACCGGCGATGTTTGGTTTTCGTCGGGTTTCAAGTTGAGATATGCATTTTCTACGATAATCTTGGTGAAACATCTGTCCGAAGTAAGCAGAATCATCAAGATCGCTCTTTTCGAGCTATTTAATGCGAAAAAACAAGTTTTCTGGTGTTTTCACCACTCCACAGTGCGTTTGATATGCAGAACCGGCGACATCTTGGATTTCGTCGGGGTTCAAGCTGAGATATGCAATTCCTGCGATAATCTTGGTGAGACTTCTGTCCGAAGTATGCAGAATCATCTAGATCGCTCGTTTCGAGCTATTTAATGCGAGCAACACGTTATCTGGTGTTTTCTCCACTCCACAGTGCGTATGATGTGCAGAACCAACGATATCCTGCTTTTCGTGGGGTTTCAAGCTCAGATATGCATTTTGTGCGATAATATTGGGGAGACTTCAGACAGAAGTATGCAGAAAAATCGAGAGCGCTCTTTTCGAGCTATTTAATGCGAGAAACACGTTTTCTGGGGTTTTCACCACACCTCTGTTCGTTGGATATGCAGAACCGGAGATATCTTGGTTTTCCTGGGGTTTCAAGCTGAGATATGCATTTTCTGCGATAATCTTGGTGAGACTTCTGTCCGAAGTATGCAGAATCATCGGGATCGCTCTTTTCGAGCTATTTAATGCGAGGAACACGTTTTCTGGCGTTTTCACCACTCCACAGTGCGTTTGATATGTAGAGCCGCCGATAACTTGGTTTTCGTGGGGTTTCCAGCTGAAATATGCATTTTGTGCGATAATATTGGGGAGACTTCAGACAGAAGTATGCAGAATCATCGAGATCACACTTTTCGAGCTATTTAATGCGAGAAACACGTTATCTGGTGTTTTCACTACTCCACAGTTGGTTTGATATGCAGAACCGGAGATAATTTGGTTTTCGTGGGGTTTCAAGCTGAGATATGCATTTTCTGCGATAATCTTGGTGAGACTTCTGTCCGAAGTATGCAGAATCATCGATATCGCTCTTTTAGAGCTATTTAATGCGAGCAACACGTTATGTGGTGTATTCACCACTCCACAGTACGTTAGACATGCAGAACCGGAGGTATCTTCGTTTCGGTCGGGTTTCAAGCTGAGGTATGCATTTTCTACGACAATATTGGTGAGACCTCTGTCAGAAGTATGCAGAACATTCGAGAACGCTCTTTTCGAGCTACTTAATGCGAGAAACACGTTTTCTGGTGTTTTCACCACCCCACAGTGCGTTTGATATGCAAAACCGGAGATATCTTGGTTTTCGTGGGGTTTCAATCTGAGATATGCATTTTCTGCAATAATCTTGTTGAGACTTCTGTCCGAAGTATGCAGAAAAATCGAGAGCGCTCTTTTCGAGCTATTTAATGCGAGAAACACGTTTTCTGGGGTTTTCACCACACCTCTGTTCGTTGGATATGCAGAACCGGAGATATCTTGGTTTTCCTGGGGTTTCAAGCTGAGATATGCATTTTCTGCGACAATCTTGGTGAGACTTCTGTCCGAAGTATGCAGAATCATCGGGATCGCTCTTATCGAGCTATTTAATGCGAGAAACACGTTATCTGGTGTTTTCTCCACTCCACAGTGCGTATGATGTGCAGAACCAACGATATCCTGCTTTTCGTGGGGTTTCAAGCTCAGATATGCATTTTGTGCGATAATATTGGGGAGACTTCAGACAGAAGTATGCAGAAAAATCGAGAGCGCTCTTTTCGAGCTATTTAATGCGAGAAACACGTTTTCTGGGGTTTTCACCACACCTCTGTTCGTTGGATATGCAGAACCGGAGATATCTTGGTTTTCCTGGGGTTTCAAGCTGAGATATGCATTTTCTGCGATAATCTTGGTGAGACTTCTGTCCGAAGTATGCAGAATCATCGGGATCGCTCTTTTCGAGCTATTTAATGCGAGGAACACGTTTTCTGGCGTTTTCACCACTCCACAGTGCGTTTGATATGTAGAGCCGCCGATAACTTGGTTTTCGTGTGGTTTCCAGCTGAAATATGCATTTTGTGCGATAATATTGGGGAGACTTCAGACAGAAGTATGCAGAATCATCGAGATCACACTTTTCGAGCTATTTAATGCGAGAAACACGTTATCTGGTGTTTTCACTACTCCACAGTTTGTTTGATATGCAGAACCGGAGATAATTTGGTTTTCGTGGGGTTTCAAGCTGAGATATGCATTTTCTGCGATAATCTTGGTGAGACTTCTGTCCGAAGTATGCAGAATCATCGATATCGCTCTTTTAGAGCTATTTAATGCGAGCAACACGTTATGTGGTGTATTCACCACTCCACAGTACGTTAGACATGCAGAACCGGAGGTATCTTCGTTTCGGTCGGGTTTCAAGCTGAGGTATGCATTTTCTACGACAATATTGGTGAGACCTCTGTCAGAAGTATGCAGAACCTTCGAGAACGCTCTTTTCGAGCTACTTAATGCGAGAAACACGTTTTCTGGTGTTTTCACCACCCCACAGTGCGTTTGATATGCAGAACCGGCGAAATCGTGGTTTTCGTCGGGTTTCAAGCTGAGATATGCATTTTCTGCGATAATCTTGGTGAGACTTCTGTCCGAAGTATGCAGAATCATCGATATCGCTCTTTTCGAGCTATTTAATGCGAGAAACACGTTGTCTGGTGTTTTGACCACTCCACAGTGCGTTTGATATGTAGAGCCGCCGATAACTTGGTTTTCGTGGGGTTCCCAGCTGAAATATGCATTTTCTGCGATAATCTTGGTGTTTCATCTATGAGAAGTATGCAGAATCATCGAGAACGCTCCTTTCGAGCTAGTTAATGCGAGAAACACGTTTTCTGGTGTTTTCACCACTCCACAGTGCGTATGATGTGCAGAACCGACGATATCCTGGTTTTCGTGGGGTTTCAAGCTCAGATATGCATTTTCTGCGATAATATTGGTGAGACTTCAGACAGAAGTATGGAGAATCATCTAGATCACTCTTTTCGAGCTATTTAATGCGAGAAACACGTTATCCGGTGTTTTCACCACTCCACAGTGGGTTTGATCTGCAGAACTGGCGACATCTTGGATTTCGTCGGGTTTCAAGCTGAGATATGCATTTTCTACGATAATCTTGGTGAGACTTCTGTCAGAAGTTTGCAGAATCATCTAGATCGCTCGTTTCGAGATATTTAATGCGAAAAAACAAGTTTTCTGGTGTTTTCACCACTCCACAGTGCGTCTGATATGCAGAACCGGCGATATCTTGGTTTTCGTGGGGTTTCCAGCTGAGACATACATTTTCTGCGATAATCTTGGTGAGTCTTCTGTCAGAAGTATGCAGAATCTTCGAGATCGCTCTATTCGAGCTATTTAATGCGAGAAACACGTTATCTGAATGTTTTCACCACTCCACAGTGCGTTTGATATGCAGAACCGGCGACATCTTGATTTTCGTGGGGTTTCTAGCTGAGATATGCATTTTCTGCGAAAATATTGGTGAGTCTTCTGTCCGAAGTATGCAGAGTCATCGAGATCGTACTTTTCGAGCTATTTAATGCGAGAAACACGTTTTCTGGGGTTTTCACCACTCGACAGTTGGTTTGATATGCAGAACCGGCGATGTTTGGTTTTCGTCGGGTTTCAAGTTGAGATATGCATTTTCTACGATAATCTTGGTGAAACATCTGTCCGAAGTATGCAGAATCATCAAGATCGCTCTTTTCGAGCTATTTAATGCGAAAAAACAAGTTTTCTGGTGTTTTCACCACTCCACAGTGCGTTTGATATGCAGAACCGGCGACATCTTGGATTTCGTCGGGGTTCAAGCTGAGATATGCAATTCCTGCGATAATCTTGGTGAGACTTCTGTCCGAAGTATGCTGAATCATCGAGATCGCTCGTTTCGAGCTATTTAATGCGAGAAACACGTTATCTGGTGTTTTCTCCACTCCACAGTGCGTATGATGTGCAGAACCAACGATATCCTGCTTTTCGTGGGGTTTCAAGCTCAGATATGCATTTTGTGCGATAATATTGGGGAGACTTCAGACAGAAGTATGCAGAATCATCGAGATCACACTTTTCGAGCTATTTAATGCGAGAAACACGTTATCTGGGGTTTTCACTACTCCACAGTTGGTTTGATATGCAGAACCGGAGATAATTTGGTTTTCCTGGGGTTTCAAGCTGAGATATGCATTTTCTGCGATAATCTTGGTGAGACTTCTGTCCGTAGTATGCAGAATCATCGCGATCGCTCTTATCGAGCTATTTAATGCGAGAAACACGTTATCTGGTGTTTTCAGCACTCCACAGTGCGTTTGATATGCAGAACCGGCGACATCTTGATGTTCGTGAGGTTTCAAGCTGAGATATGCATTTTCTGCGATAATATTGGTGAGACTTCTGTCCGTAGTATGCGGAATCATCGCGATCGCTCTTATCGAGCTATTTAATGCGAGAAACACGTTATCTGGTGTTTTCAGCACTCCACAGTGCGTTTGATATGCAGAACCGGCGACATCTTGATGTTCGTGAGGTTTCAAGCTGAGATATGCATTTTCTGCGATAATATTGGTGAGACTTCTGTCCGAAGTATGCAGAATCATCGATATCGCTCTTTTAGAGCTATTTAATGCGAGCAACACGTTATGTGGTGTATTCACCACTCCACAGTACGTTAGACATGCAGAACCGGAGGTATCTTCGTTTCGGTCGGGTTTCAAGCTGAGGTATGCATTTTCTACGACAATATTGGTGTTTCATCTATGAGAAGTATGCAGAATCATCGAGAACGCTCCTTTCGAGCTAGTTAATGCGAGAAACACGTTTTCTGGTGTTTTCACCACTCCACAGTGCGTATGATGTGCAGAACCGACGACATCTTGATTTTCGTGGGGTTTCTAGCTGAGATATGCATTTTCTGCGAAAATATTGGTGAGTCTTCTGTCCGAAGTATGCAGAGTCATCGAGATCGTTCTTTTCGAGCTATTTAATGCGAGAAACACGTTTTCTGGGGTTTTCACCACTCCACAGTTGGTTTGATATGCAGAACCGGCGATGTTTGGTTTTCGTCGGGTTTCAAGTTGAGATATGCATTTTCTACGATAATCTTGGTGAAACATCTGTCCGAAGTATGCAGAATCATCAAGATCGCTCTTTTCGAGCTATTTAATGCGAAAAAACAAGTTTTCTGGTGTTTTCACCACTCCACAGTGCGTTTGATATGCAGAACCGGCGACATCTTGGATTTCGTCGGGGTTCAAGCTGAGATATGCAATTCCTGCGATAATCTTGGTGAGACTTCTGTCCGAAGTATGCTGAATCATCGAGATCGCTCGTTTCGAGCTATTTAATGCGAGAAACACGTTATCTGGTGTTTTCTCCACTCCACAGTGCGTATGATGTGCAGAACCAACGATATCCTGCTTTTCGTGGGGTTTCAAGCTCAGATATGCATTTTGTGCGATAATATTGGGGAGACTTCAGACAGAAGTATGCAGAATCATCGAGATCACACTTTTCGAGCTATTTAATGCGAGAAACACGTTATCTGGGGTTTTCACTACTCCACAGTTGGTTTGATATGCAGAACCGGAGATAATTTGGTTTTCCTGGGGTTTCAAGCTGAGATATGCATTTTCTGCGATAATCTTGGTGAGACTTCTGTCCGTAGTATGCAGAATCATCGCGATCGCTCTTATCGAGCTATTTAATGCGAGAAACACGTTATCTGGTGTTTTCAGCACTCCACAGTGCGTTTGATATGCAGAACCGGCGACATCTTGATGTTCGTGAGGTTTCAAGCTGAGATATGCATTTTCTGCGATAATATTGGTGAGACTTCTGTCCGTAGTATGCGGAATCATCGCGATCGCTCTTATCGAGCTATTTAATGCGAGAAACACGTTATCTGGTGTTTTCAGCACTCCACAGTGCGTTTGATATGCAGAACCGGCGACATCTTGATGTTCGTGAGGTTTCAAGCTGAGATATGCATTTTCTGCGATAATATTGGTGAGACTTCTGTCCGAAGTATGCAGAATCATCGATATCGCTCTTTTAGAGCTATTTAATGCGAGCAACACGTTATGTGGTGTATTCACCACTCCACAGTACGTTAGACATGCAGAACCGGAGGTATCTTCGTTTCGGTCGGGTTTCAAGCTGAGGTATGCATTTTCTACGACAATATTGGTGTTTCATCTATGAGAAGTATGCAGAATCATCGAGAACGCTCCTTTCGAGCTAGTTAATGCGAGAAACACGTTTTCTGGTGTTTTCACCACTCCACAGTGCGTATGATGTGCAGAACCGACGACATCTTGATTTTCGTGGGGTTTCTAGCTGAGATATGCATTTTCTGCGAAAATATTGGTGAGTCTTCTGTCCGAAGTATGCAGAGTCATCGAGATCGTACTTTTCGAGCTATTTAATGCGAGAAACACGTTTTCTGGGGTTTTCACCACTCCACAGTTGGTTTGATATGCAGAACCGGCGATGTTTGGTTTTCGTCGGGTTTCAAGTTGAGATATGCATTTTCTACGATAATCTTGGTGAAACATCTGTCCGAAGTATGCAGAATCATCAAGATCGCTCTTTTCGAGCTATTTAATGCGAAAAAACAAGTTTTCTGGTGTTTTAACCACTCCACAGTGCGTTTGATATGCAGAACCGGCGACATCTTGGATTTCGTCGGGGTTCAAGCTGAGATATGCAATTCCTGCGATAATCTTGGTGAGACTTCTGTCCGAAGTATGCTGAATCATCGAGATCGCTCGTTTCGAGCTATTTAATGCGAGAAACACGTTATCTGGTGTTTTCTCCACTCCACAGTGCGTATGATGTGCAGAACCAACGATATCCTGCTTTTCGTGGGGTTTCAAGCTCAGATATGCATTTTGTGCGATAATATTGGGGAGACTTCAGACAGAAGTATGCAGAATCATCGAGATCACACTTTTCGAGCTATTTAATGCGAGAAACACGTTATCTGGGGTTTTCACTACTCCACAGTTGGTTTGATATGCAGAACCGGAGATAATTTGGTTTTCCTGGGGTTTCAAGCTGAGATATGCATTTTCTGCGATAATCTTGGTGAGACTTCTGTCCGTAGTATGCAGAATCATCGCGATCGCTCTTATCGAGCTATTTAATGCGAGAAACACGTTATCTGGTGTTTTCAGCACTCCACAGTGCGTTTGATATGCAGAACCGGCGACATCTTGATGTTCGTGAGGTTTCAAGCTGAGATATGCATTTTCTGCGATAATATTGGTGAGACTTCTGTCCGTAGTATGCAGAATCATCGCGATCGCTCTTATCGAGCTATTTAATGCGAGAAACACGTTATCTGGTGTTTTCAGCACTCCACAGTGCGTTTGATATGCAGAACCGGCGACATCTTGATGTTCGTGAGGTTTCAAGCTGAGATATGCATTTTCTGCGATAATATTGGTGAGACTTCTGTCCGAAGTATGCAGAATCATCGATATCGCTCTTTTAGAGCTATTTAATGCGAGCAACACGTTATGTGGTGTATTCACCACTCCACAGTACGTTAGACATGCAGAACCGGAGGTATCTTCGTTTCGGTCGGGTTTCAAGCTGAGGTATGCATTTTCTACGACAATATTGGTGAGACCTCTGTCAGAAGTATGCAGAACATTCGAGAACGCTCTTTTCGAGCTACTTAATGCGAGAAACACGTTTTCTGGTGTTTTCACCACCCCACAGTTCGTTGGATGTGCAGAACCGGAGATATCTTGGTTTTCGCGGGGTTTCTAGCAGAGATATGCATTTTCTGCGATAATCATGGAGAGACTTCTGTCCGAATTAGGCTGAATCATCGAGATCGCTCTTTTCGAGCTAGTTAATGCGAGAAAAACCTTGTCAGGGGTTTTCACCACTCCACAGTGCGTTTGATATGCAGAACCAGCGATATCTTGGCTTTCGTTGGGTTTCAAGCTGAGATATGCATTTTTTACGATAATCTTGGTGAGACTTCTGTCAGAAGTATGCAGAATCATCGGGATCGCTTTTTTCGAGATATCTAATGCGAGAAACACGTTATCTGGTGTTTTCACCACTCCGCAGTGCGTTTGATATGTAGAACCAGCGATATCTGGGTTTTCGTGGGGTTTCAAGCTGAGATATGCATTTTCTGCGATAATCTTGGTGAGACTTCTGTCCGAAGTATGCAGAAACATCGAGAGCGCTCTTTTCGAGCTATTTAATGCGAGAAACACGTTTTCTGGGGTTTTCACCACACCACAGTTCGTTGGATATGCAGAACCGGAGATATCTTGGTTTTCGTGGGGTTTCAAGCTGAGATATGCATTTTCTGCAATAATCTTGTTGAGACTTCTGTCCGAAGTATGCAGAAAAATCGAGAGCGCTCTTTTCGAGCTATTTAATGCGAGAAACACGTTTTCTGGGGTTTTCACCACACCACTGTTCGTTGGATATGCAGAACCGGAGATATCTTGGTTTTCGAGGGGTTTCAAGCTGAAATATGCATTTTCTGCGATAATCTTGGTGAGACTTCTGTCCGATGTATGCAGAATCATCTAGATCGCTCTTTTCGAGCTATTTAATGCGAGAGACACGTTAACTGGTGTTTTCACCACTCCACAGTGCGTATGATGTGCAGAACCGACGATATCCTGGTTTTCGTGGGGTTTCAAGCTCAGATATGCATTTTCTGCGATAATATTGGTGAGACTTCAGACAGAAGTATGCAGAATCATCTAGATCACTCTTTTCGAGCTATTTAATGCAAGAAACACGTTATCCGGTGTTTTCACCACTCCACAGTGGGTTTGATATGCAGAACTGGCGACATCTTGGATTTCGTCGGGTTTCAAGCTGAGATATGCATTTTCAACGATAATCTTGGTGAGACTTCTGTCAGAAGTTTGCTGAATCATCTAGATCGCTCGTTTCGAGATTTTTAATGCGAAAAACAAGTTTTCTGGTGTTTTCACCACTCCACAGTGCGTCTGATATGCAGAACCGGCGATATCTTGGTTTTCGTGGGGTTTCCAGCTGAGACATACATTTTCTGCGATAATCTTGGTGAGTCTTCTGTCAGAAGTATGCAGAATCTTCGAGATCGCTCTATTCGAGCTATTTAATGCGAGAAACACGTTATCTGGTGTTTTCACTACTCCACAGTTGGTTTGATATGCAGAACCGGAGATAATTTGGTTTTCGTGGGGTTTCAAGCTGAGATATGCATTTTCTGCGATAATCTTGGTGAGACTTCTGTCCGTAGTATGCAGAATCATCGCGATCGCTCTTATCGAGCTATTTAATGCGAGAAACACGTTATCTGGTGTTTTCAGCACTCCACAGTGCGTTTGATATGCAGAACCGGCGACATCTTGATGTTCGTGAGGTTTCAAGCTGAGATATGCATTTTCTGCGATAATATTGGTGAGACTTCTGTCCGAAGTATGCAGAATCATCTAGGTCGCTCGTTTGGAGCTATTTAATGCGAGAAACACGTTATCTGGTGTTTTCACCACTCCACAGTGCGTTTGATATGCAGAACCGGCGACATCTTGATTTTCGTGGTGTTTCCAGCTGGGATATGCATTTTCTGCGATAATCTTGGTGAGACTTCAGTCAGAAGTATGCAGAAAAATCGAGAGCGCTCTTTTCGAGCTATTTAATGCGAGAAACACGTTTTCTGGGGTTTTCACCACACCTCTGTTCGTTGGATATGCAGAACCGGAGATATCTTGGTTTTCCTGGGGTTTCAAGCTGAGATATGCATTTTCTGCGATAATCTTGGTGAGACTTCTGTCCGAAGTATGCAGAATCATCGGGATCGCTCTTTTCGAGCTATTTAATGCGAGGAACACGTTTTCTGGCGTTTTCACCACTCCACAGTGCGTTTGATATGTAGAGCCGCCGATAACTTGGTTTTCGTGGGGTTTCCAGCTGAAATATGCATTTTGTGCGATAATATTGGGGAGACTTCAGACAGAAGTATGCAGAATCATCGAGATCACACTTTTCGAGCTATTTAATGCGAGAAACACGTTATCTGGTGTTTTCACTACTCCACAGTTGGTTTGATATGCAGAACCGGAGATAATTTGGTTTTCGTGGGGTTTCAAGCTGAGATATGCATTTTCTGCGATAATCTTGGTGAGACTTCTGTCCGAAGTATGCAGAATCATCGATATCGCTCTTTTAGAGCTATTTAATGCGAGCAACACGTTATGTGGTGTATTCACCACTCCACAGTACGTTAGACATGCAGAACCGGAGGTATCTTCGTTTCGGTCGGGTTTCAAGCTGAGGTATGCATTTTCTACGACAATATTGGTGAGACCTCTGTCAGAAGTATGCAGAACATTCGAGAACGCTCTTTTCGAGCTACTTAATGCGAGAAACACGTTTTCTGGTGTTTTCACCACCCCACAGTGCGTTTGATATGCAAAACCGGAGATATCTTGGTTTTCGTGGGGTTTCAAGCTGAGATATGCATTTTCTGCAAAAATCTTGTTGAGACTTCTGTCCGAAGTATGCAGAAAAATCGAGAGCGCTCTTTTCGAGCTATTTAATGCGAGAAACACGTTTTCTGGGGTTTTCACCACACCTCTGTTCGTTGGATATGCAGAACCGGAGATATCTTGGTTTTCCTGGGGTTTCAAGCTGAGATATGCATTTTCTGCGACAATCTTGGTGAGACTTCTGTCCGAAGTATGCAGAATCATCGCGATCGCTCTTATCGAGCTATTTAATGCGAGAAACACGTTATCTGGTGTTTTCAGCACTCCACAGTGCGTTTGATATGCAGAACCGGCGACATCTTGATGTTCGTGAGGTTTCAAGCTGAGATATGCATTTTCTGCAATAATATTGGTGAGACTTCTGTCCGTAGTATGCAGAATCATCGCGATCGCTCTTATCGAGCTATTTAATGCGAGAAACACGTTATCTGGTGTTTTCAGCACTCCACAGTGCGTTTGATATGCAGAACCGGCGACATCTTGATGTTCGTGAGGTTTCAAGCTGAGATATGCATTTTCTGCAATAATATTGGTGAGACTTCTGTCCGAAGTATGCAGAATCATCTAGATCGCTCGTTTGGAGCTATTTAATGCGAGAAACACGTTATCTGGTGTTTTCACCACTCCACAGTGCGTTTGATATGCAGAACCGGCGACATCTTGATTTTCGTGGTGTTTCCAGCTGGGATATGCATTTTCTGCGATAATCTTGGTGAGACTTCAGTCAGAAGTATGCAGAAAAATCGAGAGCGCTCTTTTCGAGCTATTTAATGCGAGAAACACGTTTTCTGGGGTTTTCACCACACCTCTGTTCGTTGGATATGCAGAACCGGATATATCTTGGTTTTCGTGGGGTTTCCAGCTGAAATATGCATTTTGTGCGATAATATTGGGGAGACTTCAGACAGAAGTATGCAGAATCATCGAGATCACACTTTTCGAGCTATTTAATGCGAGAAACACGTTATCTGGTGTTTTCAGTACTCCACAGTTGGTTTGATATGCAGAACCGGAGATAATTTGGTTTTCGTGGGGTTTCAAGCTGAGATATGCATTTTCTGCGATAATCTTGGTGAGACTTCTGTCCGAAGTATGCAGAATCATCGATATCGCTCTTTTAGAGCTATTTAATGCGAGCAACACGTTATGTGGTGTATTCACCACTCCACAGTACGTTAGACATGCAGAACCGGAGGTATCTTCGTTTCGGTCGGGTTTCAAGCTGAGGTATGCATTTTCTACGACAATATTGGTGAGACCTCTGTCAGAAGTATGCAGAACCTTCGAGAACGCTCTTTTCGAGCTACTTAATGCTAGAAACACGTTTTCTGGTGTTTTCACCACCCCACAGTGCGTTTGATATGCAGAACCGGCGAAATCGTGGTTTTCGTCGGGTTTCAAGCTGAGATATGCATTTTCTGCGATAATATTGGTGAGACTTCTGTCCGAAGTATGCAGAATCATCGATATCGCTCTTTTCGAGCTATTTAATGCGAGAAACACGTTGTCTGGTGTTTTGACCACTCCACAGTGCGTTTGATATGTAGAGCCGCCGATAACTTGGTTTTCGTGGGGTTCCCAGCTGAAATATGCATTTTCTGCGATAATCTTGGTGTTTCATCTATGAGAAGTATGCAGAATCATCGAGAACGCTCCTTTCGAGCTAGTTAATGCGAGAAACACGTTTTCTGGTGTTTTCACCACTCCACAGTGCGTATGATGTGCAGAACCGACGATATCCTGGTTTTCGTGGGGTTTCAAGCTCAGATATGCATTTTCTGCGATAATATTGGTGAGACTTCAGACAGAAGTATGCAGAATCATCTAGATCACTCTTTTCGAGCTATTTAATGCGAGAAACACGTTATCCGGTGTTTTCACCACTCCACAGTGGGTTTGATATGCAGAACTGGCGACATCTTGGATTTCGTCGGGTTTCAAGCTGAGATATGCATTTTCTACGATAATCTTGGAGAGACTTCTGTCAGAAGTTTGCAGAATCATCTAGATCGCTCGTTTCGAGATATTTAATGCGAAAAAACAAGTTTTCTGGTGTTTTCACCACTCCACAGTGCGTCTGATATGCAGAACCGGCGATATCTTGGTTTTCGTGGGGTTTCCAGCTGAGACATACATTTTCTGCGATAATCTTGGTGAGTCTTCTGTCAGAAGTATGCAGAATCTTCGAGATCGCTCTATTCGAGCTATTTAATGCGAGAAACACGTTATCTGGTTGTTTTCACCACTCCACAGTGCGTTTGATATGCAGAACCGGCGACATCTTGATTTTCGTGGGGTTTCTAGCTGAGATATGCATTTTCTGCGAAAATATTGGTGAGTCTTCTGTCCGAAGTATGCAGAGTCATCGAGATCGTACTCTTCGAGCTATTGAATGCGAGAAACACGTTTTCTGGGGTTTTCACCACTCCACAGTTGGTTTGATATGCAGAACCGGCGATGTTTGGTTTTCGTCGGGTTTCAAGTTGAGATATGCATTTTCTACGATAATCTTGGTGAAACATCTGTCCGAAGTATGCAGAATCATCAAGATCGCTCTTTTCGAGCTATTTAATGCGAAAAAACAAGTTTTCTGGTGTTTTCACCACTCCACAGTGCGTTTGATATGCAGAACCGGCGACATCTTGGATTTCGTCGGGGTTCAAGCTGAGATATGCAATTCCTGCGATAATCTTGGTGAGACTTCTGTCCGAAGTATGCTGAATCATCGAGATCGCTCGTTTCGAGCTATTTAATGCGAGAAACACGTTATCTGGTGTTTTCTCCACTCCACAGTGCGTATGATGTGCAGAACCAACGATATCCTGCTTTTCGTGGGGTTTCAAGCTCAGATATGCATTTTGTGCGATAATATTGGGGAGACTTCAGACAGAAGTATGCAGAATCATCTAGATCACTCTTTTCGAGCTATTTAATGCGAGAAACACGTTATCCGGTGTTTTCACCACTCCACAGTGGGTTTGATATGCAGAACTGGCGACATCTTGGATTTCGTCGGGTTTCAAGCTGAGATATGCATTTTCAACGATAATCTTGGTGAGACTTCTGTCAGAAGTTTGCAGAATCATCTAGATCGCTCGTTTCGAGATATTTAATGCGAAAAACAAGTTTTCTGGTGTTTTCACCACTCCACAGTGCGTCTGATATGCAGAACCGGCGATATCTTGATTTTCGTGGTGTTTCCAGCTGGGATATGCATTTTCTGCGATAATCTTGGTGAGACTTCAGTCAGAAGTATGCAGAAAAATCGAGAGCGCTCTTTTCGAGCTATTTAATGCGAGAAACAAGTTATCTGGTGTTTTCACCACTCCACAGTGCGTTTGATATGCAGAAACAGCGATATCTTGGTTTTCGTGGGGTTGCAAGCTGAGATATGCATTTTTTACGATAATCATGGTGAGACTTCTGTCCGAAGTATGCAGAATCATCGAGATCGCACTTTTCGAGCTATTTAATGCGACAAACACGTTATCTGGTGTTTTCAGCACTCCACAGTGCGTTCGATATGCAGAACCTGCGATATCTGGGTTTTCGTGGGGTTTCAAGCTGAGATATGCATTTTTTACGATAATCTTGGTGAGACTTCTGTCCGAAGTATGCAGAATCATCGAGATCGCACTTTTCGAGCTATTTAATGCGACAAACACGTTATCTGGTGTTTTCAGCACTCCACAGTGCGTTTGATATGCAGAACCAGCGAAATCTTGGTTTTCGTGGGGTTTCATGCTGAGATATGCATTTTTTTACGATAATCTTGGTGAGACTTCTGTCCGAAGTATGCTTAATCATCTAGATCGCTCGTTTGGAGCTATTTAATGCGAGAAACACGTTATCTGGTGTTTTCACCACTCCACAGTGCGTTTGATATGCAGAACCGGCGACATCTTGATTTTCGTGGTGTTTCCAGCTGGGATATGCATTTTCTGCGATAATCTTGGTGAGACTTCAGTCAGAAGTATGCAGAAAAATCGAGAGCGCTCTTTTCGAGCTATTTAATGCGAGAAACACGTTTTCTGGGGTTTTCACCACACCTCTGTTCGTTGGATATGCAGAACCGGAGATATCTTGGTTTTCCTGGGGTTTCAAGCTGAGATATGCATTTTCTGCGATAATCTTGGTGAGACTTCTGTCCGAAGTATGCAGAATCATCGGGATCGCTCTTTTCGAGCTATTTAATGCGAGGAACACGTTTTCTGGCGTTTTCACCAATCCACAGTGCGTTTGATATGTAGAGCCGCCGATAACTTGGTTTTCGTGGGGTTTCCAGCTGAAATATGCATTTTGTGCGATAATATTGGGGAGACTTCAGACAGAAGTATGCAGAATCATCGAGATCACACTTTTCGAGCTATTTAATGCGAGAAACACGTTATCTGGTGTTTTCACTACTCCACAGTTGGTTTGATATGCAGAACCGGAGATAATTTGGTTTTCGTGGGGTTTCAAGCTGAGATATGCATTTTCTGCGATAATCTTGGTGAGACTTCTGTCCGAAGTATGCAGAATCATCGATATCGCTCTTTTAGAGCTATTTAATGCGAGCAACACGTTATGTGGTGTATTCACCACTCCACAGTACGTTAGACATGCAGAACCGGAGGTATCTTCGTTTCGGTCGGGTTTCAAGCTGAGGTATGCATTTTCTACGACAATATTGGTGAGACCTCTGTCAGAAGTATGCAGAACCTTCGAGAACGCTCTTTTCGAGCTACTTAATGCGAGAAACACGTTTTCTGGTGTTTTCACCACCCCACAGTGCGTTTGATATGCAGAACCGGCGACATCGTGGTTTTCGTCGGGTTTCAAGCTGAGATATGCATTTTCTGCGATAATATTGGTGAGACTTCTGTCCGAAGTATGCAGAATCATCGATATCGCTCTTTTCGAGCTATTTAATGCGAGAAACACGTTGTCTGGTGTTTTGACCACTCCACAGTGCGTTTGATATGTAGAGCCGCCGATAACTTGGTTTTCGTGGGGTTTCCAGCTGAAATATGCATTTTCTGCGATAATCTTGGTGTTTCATCTATGAGAAGTATGCAGAATCATCGAGAACGCTCCTTTCGAGCTAGTTAATGCGAGAAACACGTTTTCTGGTGTTTTCACCACTCCACAGTGCGTCTGATATGCAGAACCGGCGATATCTTGATTTTCGTGGTGTTTCCAGCTGAGATATGCATTTTCTGCGATAATCTTGGTGAGACTTCAGTCAGAAGTACGCAGAATCATCTAGATCGCTCGTTTCGAGCTATTTAATGCGAGATACCCGTTATCTGGTTGTTTTCACCACTCCATAGTGCGTTTGATATGCAGAACCGGCGACATCTTGATTTTCGTGAGGTTTCTAGATGAGATATGCATTATCTGCGATAATATTGGTGAGACTTCAGTCAGAAGTATGCAGAATCATCTAGATCGCTCGTTTGGAGCTATTTAATGCGAGAAACACGTTATCTGGTGTTTTCACCACTCCACAGTGCGTTTGATATGCAGAACCGGCGACATCTTGATTTTCGTGGTGTTTCCAGCTGGGATATGCATTTTCTGCGATAATCTTGGTGAGACTTCAGTCAGAAGTATGCAGAAAAATCGAGAGCGCTCTTGTCGAGCTATTTAATGCGAGAAACACGTTTTCTGGGGTTTTCACCACACCTCTGTTCGTTGGATATGCAGAACCGGAGATATCTTGGTTTTCCTGGGGTTTCAAGCTGAGATATGCATTTTCTGCGATAATCTTGGTGAGACTTCTGTCCGAAGTATGCAGAATCATCGAAATCGCTCTTTTCGAGCTATTTAATGCGAGGAACACGTTTTCTGGCGTTTTCACCACACCACTGTTCGTTGGATATGCAGAACCGGAGATATCTTGGTTTTCGTGGGGTTTCAAGCTGAAATATGCATTTTCTGCGATAATCTTGGTGAGACATCTGTCCGAAGTATGCAGAATCATCGATATCGCTCTTTTCGAGCTATATAATGCGAGAAACACGTTGTCTGGTGTTTTGACCACTCCACAGTGCGTTTGATATGTAGAGCCGCCGATAACTTGGTTTTCGTGGGGTTTCCAGCTGAAATATGCATTTTCTGCGATAATCTTGGTGTTTCATCTATGAGAAGTATGCAGAATCATCGAGAACGCTCCTTTCGAGCTAGTTAATGCGAGAAACACGTTTTCTGGTGTTTTCACCACGCCACAGTGCGTCTGATATGCAGAACCGGCGATATCTTGATTTTCGTGGTGTTTCCAGCTGAGATATGCATTTTCTGCGATAATCTTGGTGAGACTTCAGTCAGAAGTACGCAGAATCATCTAGATCGCTCGTTTCGAGCTATTTAATGCGAGAAACCCGTTATCTGGTTGTTTTCACCACTCCATAGTGCGTTTGATATGCAGAACCGGCGACATCTTGATTTTCGTGAGGTTTCTAGATGAGATATGCATTTTCTGCGATAAATTTGGTGAGACTTCAGTCAGAAGTATGCAGAATCATCTAGATCGCTCGTTTGGAGCTATTTAATGCGAGAAACACGTTATCTGGTGTTTTCACCACTCCACAGTGCGTATGATGTGCAGAACCGGAGATAACCCGGGTTTCGTCGGGTTTCAAGCTGAGATATGCATTTTCTACGATAATCTTGGTGAGACTTCTGTCAGAAGTATGCAGGATCTTCGAGAACGCTCTTTTCGAGCTATTTAATGCGAGAAACACGTTTTCTGGTGTTTTGACCACTCCACAGTGCGTTTGATATGTAGAACCGCCGATAACTTGGTTTTCGTGGGGTTTCCAGCTGAAATATGCATTTTCTGCGATAATCTTGGTGTTTCCTCTATGAGAAGTATGCAGAATCATCGAGAACGCTCTTTTCGAGCTAGTTAATGCGAGAAACACGTTTTCTGGTGTTTTCACCACTCCACAGTGCGTCTGATATGCAGAACCGGCGATATCTTGATTTTCGTGGTGTTTCCAGCTGAGATATGCATTTTCTGCGATAAGCTTGGTGAGTCTTCTCCCATAAGTATGCAGAATCATCTAGATCGCTCTTTTCGAGCTATTTAATGCGGGAAACACGTTTTCTGGTGTATTCGCCACTCCACAGTACGTTAGACATGCAGAACCGGAGGTATCTTCGTTTCGGTCGGGTTTCAAGCTGAGATATGCATTTTCTACGACAATATTGGTGAGACCTCTGTCAGAAGTATGCAGAATCTTCGAGAACGCTCTTTTCGAGCTACTTAATGGGAGAAACACGTTTTCTGGTGTTTTCACCACCCCACAGTGCGTTCGATATGCAGAACCGGCGACATCGTGGTTTTCGTCGGGTTTCAAGCTGAGATATGCATTTTCTACGACAATATTGGTGAGACCTCTGTCAGAAGTATGCAGAATCTTCGAGAACGCTCTTTTCGAGCTACTTAATGGGAGAAACACGTTTTCTGGTGTTTTCACCACCCCACAGTGCGTTCGATATGCAGAACCGGCGACATCGTGGTTTTCGTCGGGTTTCAAGCTGAGATATGCATTTTCTGCGATAATATTGGTGAGACTTCTGTCCGAAGTATGCAGAATCATCGATATCGCTCTTTTCGAGCTATTTAATGCGAGGAACACGTTGTCTGGTGTTTTGACCACTCCACAGTGCGTTTGATATGTAGAGCCGCCGATAACTTGGTTTTCGTGGGGTTTCCAGCTGAAATATGCATTTTCTGCGATAATCTTGGTGTTTCCTCTATGAGAAGTATGCAGAATCATCGAGATCGCTCTATTCCAGCTATTTAATGCGAGAAACACGTTATCTGGTTGTTTTCACTACTCCACAGTGGGTTTGATATGCAGAACCGGCGACATCTTAATTTTCGTGATGTTTCTAGCTAAGATAGGCATTTTCAGCGATAATATTGGTGAGACTTCAGTCAGAAGTATGCAGAATCATCTAGATCGCTCTTTTCGAGCTATTTAATGCGGGAAACACGTTTTCTGGTGTATTCACCACTCCACAGTGCGTTTGATATGCAGAACCGGCGACATTTTGGATTTCGACGGGTTTCAAGCTGAGGATTGCATTTTCTACGATAATCTTGGTGAGAAGTCTGTCAGAAGTATGCAGAATCTTCGAGATCGCTCTTTTCGAGCAACTTAATGCGAGAAACACGATATCTGGTTGTTTTCACCACTCCACAGTGCGTTTGATATGCAGAACCGGCGATATCTTGATTTTCGTGGTGTTTCCAGCTGAGATATGCATTGTCGGCGATAATCTTGGTGAGTCTTCTGCCAGAAGTATGCAGAATCATCTAGATCGCTCTTTTCGAGCTATTTAATGCGAGAAACAAGTTTTCTGGTGTATTCACCACTCCACAGTACGTTAGACATGCAGAACCGGAGATATCTTCGTTTCGGTCGGGTTACAAGCTGAGATATGCATTTTCTACGATAATATTGGTGAGACCTCTGTCAGAAGTATGCAGAATCTTCGAGAACGCTCTTTTCAAGCTACTTAATGCGAGAAACACGTTTTCTGGTGTTTTCACCACTCCACAGTACGTTTGATGTGCCGAACCGGCGACATCTTGATTTTCGTGATGTTTCTAGCTGAGATATGCATTCTCTGCGATAATATTGGTGAGACTTCAGTCAGCAGTATGCAGAATCATCTAGATCGCTCTTTTCGAGCTATTTAATGCGGGAAACACGTTTTCTGGTGTATTCACCACTCCACAGTACGTTAGAAATGCAGAACCGGCGATATCTTCGTTTCGGTCGGGTTTCAAGCTGAGATATGCATTTTCTGCGACAATCTTGGTGAGTGTTCAGTCAGAAGTATGCAGAATCATCTAGATCCCTCTTTTCGAGCTATTTAATGCGAGAAACACGTTCTCTGGTGTTTTCACCACCCCACAGTGCGTTTGATATGCAGAACCGGAGATATCTTCGTTTCGGTCGGGTTTCAAGCTGAGATATGCATTTTCTACGATAATATTGGTGAGACCTCAGTCAGAAGTATGCAGAATCTTCGAGAACGCTCTTTTCGAGCTACGTCATGCGAGAAACACGTTTTCTGGTGTTTTCACCACTCCACGGTGCGTCTGATATGCAGAACCGGCGATATCTTGGTTTTCGCGGGGTTTCCAGCTGAGATATGCATTTTCTGCGATAATCTTGGTGAGTCTTCTGTCAGAAGGATGCAGAATCATCTAGATCGCTCTTTTCGAGCTGTTTAATGCGAGAAACACGTTCTCTGGTGTTTTCACCACCCCACAGTGCGTTTGATATGCAGAACCGGAGATATCTTCGTTTCGGTCGGGTTTCAAGCTGAGATATGCATTTTCTACGATAATATTGGTGAGACCTCAGTCAGAAGTATGCAGAATCTTCGAGAACGCTCTTTTCGAGCTACGTCATGCGAGAAACACGTTTTCTGGTGTTTTCACCACCCCACAGTGCGTTTGATATGCAGAACCGGCGACATCGTGGTTTTCGTGGGGTTTCCAGCTGAGATAGGCATTTTCTGCGATAATCTTGGTGAGTCTTCTGTCAGAAGTATGCAGAATCATCGAGATCGCTCTATTCGAGCTATTTAATGCGAGAAACACGTTATCTGGTTGTTTTCACTACTCCACAGTGGGTTTGATATGCAGAACCGGCGACATCTTAATTTTCGTGATGTTTCTAGCTGAGATAGGCAATTTCAGCGATAATATTGGTGAGACTTCAGTCAGAAGTATGCAGAATCATCTAGATCGCTCTTTTCGAGCTATTTAATGCGGGAAACACGTTTTCTGGTGTATTCACCACTCCACAGTGCGTTTGATATGCAGAACCGGCGACATCTTGATTTTCGTGGTGTTTCCAGCTGGGATATGCATTTTCTGCGATAATCTTGGTGAGACTTCAGTCAGAAGTATGCAGAATCATCTAGATCGCTCGTTTCGAGCTATTTAATGCGAGAAACACGTTATCTGGTGTTTTTACCACTCCACAGTGCGTTTGATATGCAGAACCGGAGGTATCTTCGTTTCGGTCGGGTTTCAAGCTGAGATATGCATTTTCTACGACAATATTGGTGAGACCTCTGTCAGAAGTATGCAGAATCTTCGAGAACGCTCTTTTCGAGCTATTTAATGCGAGAAACACGTTTTCTGGTGTTTTGACCACTCCACAGTGCGTTTGATATGTAGAACCGCCGATAACTTGGTTTTCGTGGGGTTTCCAGCTGAAATATGCATTTTCTGCGATAATCTTGGTGTTTCCTCTATGAGAAGTATGCAGAATCATCGAGAACGCTCTTTTCGAGCTAGTTAATGCGAGAAACACGTTTTCTGGTGTTTTCACCACTCCACAGTGCGTCTGATATGCAGAACCGGCGATATCTTGATTTTCGTGGTGTTTCCAGCTGAGATATGCATTTTCTGCGATAAGCTTGGTGAGTCTTCTCCCATAAGTATGCAGAATCATCTAGATCGCTCTTTTCGAGCTATTTAATGCGGGAAACACGTTTTCTGGTGTATTCGCCACTCCACAGTACGTTAGACATGCAGAACCGGAGGTATCTTCGTTTCGGTCGGGTTTCAAGCTGAGATATGCATTTTCTACGACAATATTGGTGAGACCTCTGTCAGAAGTATGCAGAATCTTCGAGAACGCTCTTTTCGAGCTACTTAATGGGAGAAACACGTTTTCTGGTGTTTTCACCACCCCACAGTGCGTTCGATATGCAGAACCGGCGACATCGTGGTTTTCGTCGGGTTTCAAGCTGAGATATGCATTTTCTACGACAATATTGGTGAGACCTCTGTCAGAAGTATGCAGAATCTTCGAGAACGCTCTTTTCGAGCTACTTAATGGGAGAAACACGTTTTCTGGTGTTTTCACCACCCCACAGTGCGTTCGATATGCAGAACCGGCGACATCGTGGTTTTCGTCGGGTTTCAAGCTGAGATATGCATTTTCTGCGATAATATTGGTGAGACTTCTGTCCGAAGTATGCAGAATCATCGATATCGCTCTTTTCGAGCTATTTAATGCGAGGAACACGTTGTCTGGTGTTTTGACCACTCCACAGTGCGTTTGATATGTAGAGCCGCCGATAACTTGGTTTTCGTGGGGTTTCCAGCTGAAATATGCATTTTCTGCGATAATCTTGGTGTTTCCTCTATGAGAAGTATGCAGAATCATCGAGATCGCTCTATTCCAGCTATTTAATGCGAGAAACACGTTATCTGGTTGTTTTCACTACTCCACAGTGGGTTTGATATGCAGAACCGGCGACATCTTAATTTTCGTGATGTTTCTAGCTAAGATAGGCATTTTCAGCGATAATATTGGTGAGACTTCAGTCAGAAGTATGCAGAATCATCTAGATCGCTCTTTTCGAGCTATTTAATGCGGGAAACACGTTTTCTGGTGTATTCACCACTCCACAGTGCGTTTGATATGCAGAACCGGCGACATTTTGGATTTCGACGGGTTTCAAGCTGAGGATTGCATTTTCTACGATAATCTTGGTGAGAAGTCTGTCAGAAGTATGCAGAATCTTCGAGATCGCTCTTTTCGAGCAACTTAATGCGAGAAACACGATATCTGGTTGTTTTCACCACTCCACAGTGCGTTTGATATGCAGAACCGGCGATATCTTGATTTTCGTGGTGTTTCCAGCTGAGATATGCATTGTCGGCGATAATCTTGGTGAGTCTTCTGCCAGAAGTATGCAGAATCATCTAGATCGCTCTTTTCGAGCTATTTAATGCGAGAAACAAGTTTTCTGGTGTATTCACCACTCCACAGTACGTTAGACATGCAGAACCGGAGATATCTTCGTTTCGGTCGGGTTACAAGCTGAGATATGCATTTTCTACGATAATATTGGTGAGACCTCTGTCAGAAGTATGCAGAATCTTCGAGAACGCTCTTTTCAAGCTACTTAATGCGAGAAACACGTTTTCTGGTGTTTTCACCACTCCACAGTACGTTTGATGTGCCGAACCGGCGACATCTTGATTTTCGTGATGTTTCTAGCTGAGATATGCATTCTCTGCGATAATATTGGTGAGACTTCAGTCAGCAGTATGCAGAATCATCTAGATCGCTCTTTTCGAGCTATTTAATGCGGGAAACACGTTTTCTGGTGTATTCACCACTCCACAGTACGTTAGAAATGCAGAACCGGCGATATCTTCGTTTCGGTCGGGTTTCAAGCTGAGATATGCATTTTCTGCGACAATCTTGGTGAGTGTTCAGTCAGAAGTATGCAGAATCATCTAGATCCCTCTTTTCGAGCTATTTAATGCGAGAAACACGTTCTCTGGTGTTTTCACCACCCCACAGTGCGTTTGATATGCAGAACCGGAGATATCTTCGTTTCGGTCGGGTTTCAAGCTGAGATATGCATTTTCTACGATAATATTGGTGAGACCTCAGTCAGAAGTATGCAGAATCTTCGAGAACGCTCTTTTCGAGCTACGTCATGCGAGAAACACGTTTTCTGGTGTTTTCACCACTCCACGGTGCGTCTGATATGCAGAACCGGCGATATCTTGGTTTTCGCGGGGTTTCCAGCTGAGATATGCATTTTCTGCGATAATCTTGGTGAGTCTTCTGTCAGAAGGATGCAGAATCATCTAGATCGCTCTTTTCGAGCTGTTTAATGCGAGAAACACGTTCTCTGGTGTTTTCACCACCCCACAGTGCGTTTGATATGCAGAACCGGAGATATCTTCGTTTCGGTCGGGTTTCAAGCTGAGATATGCATTTTCTACGATAATATTGGTGAGACCTCAGTCAGAAGTATGCAGAATCTTCGAGAACGCTCTTTTCGAGCTACGTCATGCGAGAAACACGTTTTCTGGTGTTTTCACCACCCCACAGTGCGTTTGATATGCAGAACCGGCGACATCGTGGTTTTCGTGGGGTTTCCAGCTGAGATAGGCATTTTCTGCGATAATCTTGGTGAGTCTTCTGTCAGAAGTATGCAGAATCATCGAGATCGCTCTATTCGAGCTATTTAATGCGAGAAACACGTTATCTGGTTGTTTTCACTACTCCACAGTGGGTTTGATATGCAGAACCGGCGACATCTTAATTTTCGTGATGTTTCTAGCTGAGATAGGCAATTTCAGCGATAATATTGGTGAGACTTCAGTCAGAAGTATGCAGAATCATCTAGATCGCTCTTTTCGAGCTATTTAATGCGGGAAACACGTTTTCTGGTGTATTCACCACTCCACAGTGCGTTTGATATGCAGAACCGGCGACATCTTGATTTTCGTGGTGTTTCCAGCTGGGATATGCATTTTCTGCGATAATCTTGGTGAGACTTCAGTCAGAAGTATGCAGAATCATCTAGATCGCTCGTTTCGAGCTATTTAATGCGAGAAACACGTTATCTGGTGTTTTTACCACTCCACAGTGCGTTTGATATGCAGAACCGGCGACATCTTGATTTTCGTGATGTTTCTAGCTGAGATAGGCATTTTCTGCGATAATCTTGGTGTTTCCTCTATGAGAAGTATGCAGAATCATCGAGATCGCTCTATTCGAGCTATTTAATGCGAGAGACACGTTATCTGGTTGTATTCACTACTCCACAGTGGGTTTGATATGCAGAACCGGCGACATCGTGGTTTTCGTGGGGTTTCCAGCTGAAATATGCATTTTCTGCGATAATCTTGGTGTTTCCTCTATGAGAAGTATGCAGAATCTTCGAGAACGCTCTTTTCGAGCTACTTAATGCGAGAAACACGTTTTCTGGTGTTTTCACCACCCCACAGTGCGTTTGATATGCAGAACAGGCGACATCGTGGTTTTCGTGGGGTTTCCAGCTGAAATATGCATTTTCTGCGATAATCTTGGTGTTTCCTCTATGAGAAGTATGCAGAATCATCTAGATCGCTCTTTTCGAGCTATTTAATGCGGGAAACACGTTTTCTGGTGTTTTCACCACTCCACGGTGCGTCTGATATGCAGAACCGGCGATATCTTGGTTTTCGCGGGGTTTCCAGCTGAGATATGCATTTTCTGCGATAATCTTGGTGAGTCTTCTGTCAGAAGGATGCAGAATCATCTAGATCGCTCTTTTCGAGCTGTTTAATGCGAGAAACACGTTCTCTGGTGTTTTCACCACCCCACAGTGCGTTTGATATGCAGAACCGGAGATATCTTCGTTTCGGTCGGGTTTCAAGCTGAGATATGCATTTTCTACGATAATATTGGTGAGACCTCAGTCAGAAGTATGCAGAATCTTCGAGAACGCTCTTTTCGAGCTACTTAATGCGAGAAACACGTTTTCTGGTGTTTTCACCACCCCACAGTGCGTTTGATATGCAGAACCGGCGACATCGTGGTTTTCGTGGGGTTTCCAGCTGAGATAGGCATTTTCTGCGATAATCTTGGTGAGTCTTCTGTCAGAAGTATGCAGAATCATCGAGATCGCTCTATTCGAGCTATTTAATGCGGGAAACACGTTTTCTGGTGTATTCACCACTCCACAGTGCGTTTGATATGCAGAACCGGCGACATCTTGATTTTCGTGGTGTTTCCAGCTGGGATATGCATTTTCTGCGATAATCTTGGTGAGACTTCAGTCAGAAGTATGCAGAATCATCTAGATCGCTCGTTTCGAGCTATTTAATGCGAGAAACACGTTATCTGGTGTTTTTACCACTCCACAGTGCGTTTGATATGCAGAACCGGCGACATCTTGATTTTCGTGATGTTTCTAGCTGAGATAGGCATTTTCTGCGATAATCTTGGTGTTTCCTCTATGAGAAGTATGCAGAATCATCTAGATCGCTCTTTTCGAGCTGTTTAATGCGAGAAACACGTTCTCTGGTGTTTTCACCACCCCACAGTGCGTTTGATATGCAGAACCGGAGATATCTTCGTTTCGGTCGGGTTTCAAGCTGAGATATGCATTTTCTACGATAATATTGGTGAGACCTCAGTCAGAAGTATGCAGAATCTTCGAGAACGCTCTTTTCGAGCTACTTAATGCGAGAAACACGTTTTCTGGTGTTTTCACCACCCCACAGTGCGTTTGATATGCAGAACCGGCGACATCGTGGTTTTCGTGGGGTTTCCAGCTGAGATAGGCATTTTCTGCGATAATCTTGGTGAGTCTTCTGTCAGAAGTATGCAGAATCATCGAGATCGCTCTATTCGAGCTATTTAATGCGAGAAACACGTTATCTGGTTGTTTTCACTACTCCACAGTGGGTTTGATATGCAGAACCGGCGACATCATAATTTTCGTGATGTTTCTAGCTGAGATAGGCATTTTCAGCGATAATATTGGTGAGACTTCAGTCAGAAGTATGCAGAATCATCTAGATCGCTCTTTTCGAGCTATTTAATGCGGGAAACACGTTTTCTGGTGTATTCACCACTCCACAGTGCGTTTGATATGCAGAACCGGCGACATCTTGATTTTCGTGGTGTTTCCAGCTGGGATATGCATTTTCTGCGATAATCTTGGTGAGACTTCAGTCAGAAGTATGCAGAATCATCTAGATCGCTCGTTTCGAGCTATTTAATGCGAGAAACACGTTATCTGGTGTTTTTACCACTCCACAGTGCGTTTGATATGCAGAACCGGCGACATCTTGATTTTCGTGATGTTTCTAGCTGAGATAGGCATTTTCTGCGATAATCTTGGTGTTTCCTCTATGAGAAGTATGCAGAATCATCGAGATGGCTCTATTCGAGCTATTTAATGCGAGAGACACGTTATCTGGTTGTTTTCACTACTCCACAGTGGGTTTGATATGCAGAACCGGCGACATCGTGGTTTTCGTGGGGTTTCCAGCTGAAATATGCATTTTCTGCGATAATCTTGGTGTTTCCTCTATGAGAAGTATGCAGAATCTTCGAGAACGCTCTTTTCGAGCTACTTAATGCGAGAAACACGTTTTCTGGTGTTTTCACCACCCCACAGTGCGTTTGATATGCAGAACAGGCGACATCGTGGTTTTCGTGGGGTTTCCAGCTGAAATATGCATTTTCTGCGATAATCTTGGTGTTTCCTCTATGAGAAGTATGCAGAATCATCGAGAACGCTCTTTTCGAGCTAGTTAATGCGAGAAACACGTTTTCTGGTGTTTTCACCACTCCACAGTGCGTCTGATATGCAGAACCGGCGATATCTTGATTTTCGTGGTGTTTCCAGCTGAGATATGCATTTTCTGCGATAAGCTTGGTGAGTCTTCTCCCATAAGTATGCAGAATCATCTAGATCGCTCTTTTCGAGCTATTTAATGCGGGAAACACGTTTTCTGGTGTATTCGCCACTCCACAGTACGTTAGACATGCAGAACCGGAGGTATCTTCGTTTCGGTCGGGTTTCAAGCTGAGATATGCATTTTCTACGACAATATTGGTGAGACCTCTGTCAGAAGTATGCAGAATCTTCGAGAACGCTCTTTTCGAGCTACTTAATGGGAGAAACACGTTTTCTGGTGTTTTCACCACCCCACAGTGCGTTTGATATGCAGAACCGGCGACATCGTGGTTTTCGTCGGGTTACAAGCTGAGATATGCATTTTCTGCGATAATATTGGTGAGACTTCTGTCCGAAGTATGCAGAATCATCGATATCGCTCTTTTCGAGCTATTTAATGCGAGAAACACGTTGTCTGGTGTTTTGACCACTCCACAGTGCGTTTGATATGTAGAGCCGCCGATAACTTGGTTTTCGTGGGGTTTCCAGCTGAAATATGCATTTGCTGCGATAATCTTGGTGTTTCCTCTATGAGAAGTATGCACAATCATCGAGATCGCTCTATTCGAGCTATTTAATGCGAGAAACACGTTATCTGGTTGTTTTCACCACTCCACGGTGCGTCTGCTATGCAGAACCGGCGACATCTTGATTTTCGTGGTGTTTCCAGCTGGGATATACATTTTCTGCGATAATCTTGGTGAGACTTCAGTCAGAAGTATGCAGAATCATCTAGATCGCTCGTTTCGAGCTATTTAATGCGAGAAACACGTTATCTGGTGTTTTTACCACTCCACAGTGCGTTTGATATGCAGAACCGGCGACATCTTGATTTTCGTGATGTTTCTAGCTGAGATAGGCATTTTCTGCGATAATATTGGTGAGACTTCAGTCAGAAGTATGCAGAATCATCGGGATCGCTCTTTTGGAGCTATTTAATGCGAGAAACACGATATCCGGTGTTTTCACCACTCCACAGTGCGTTTGATATGCAGAAACGGCGACATTTTGGATTTCGACGGGTTTCAAGCTGAGGAATGCATTTTCTACGATAATCTTGGTGAGACGTCTGTCAGAAGTATGCAGAATCTTCGAGATCGCTCTTTTCGAGCAACTTAATGCGAGAAACACGATATCTGGTTGTTTTCACCACTCCACAGTGCGTTTGATATGCAGAACCGGCGATATCTTGATTTTCGTGGTGTTTCCAGCTGAGATATGCATTTTCGGCGATTATCTTGGTGAGTCTTCTGCCAGAAGTATGCAGAATCATCTAGATCGCTCTTTTCGAGCTATTTAATGCGAGAAACAAGTTTTCTGGTGTATTCACCACTCCACAGTACGTTAGACATGCAGAACCGGAGATATCTTCGTTTCGGTCGGGTTACAAGCTGAGATATGCATTTTCTACGATAATATTGGTGAGACCTCTGTCAGAAGTATGCAGAATCTTCGAGAACGCTCTTTTCGAGCTACTTAATGCGAGAAACACGTTTTCTGGTGTTTTCACCACTCCACAGTACGTTTGATGTGCAGAACCGCCGACATCTTGATTTTCGTGATGTTTCTAGCTGAGATAGGCATTTTCAGCGATAATATTGGTGAGACTTCAGTCAGAAATATGCAGAATCATCTAGATCGCTCTTTTCGAGCTATTTAATGCGGGAAACACGTTTTCTGGTGTATTCACCACTCCACAGTGCGTTTGATATGCAGAACCGGCGACATCTTGATTTTCGTGGTGTTTCCAGCTGGGATATGCATTTTCTGCGATAATCTTGGTGAGACTTCAGTCAGAAGTATGCAGAATCATCTAGATCGCTCGTTTCGAGCTATTTAATGCGAGAAACACGTTATCTGGTGTTTTTACCACTCCACAGTGCGTTTGGTATGCAGAACCGGCGACATCTTGATTTTCGTGATGTTTCTAGCTGAGATAGGCATTTTCTGCGATAATATTGGTGAGACTTCAGTCAGAAGTATGCAGAATCATCGGGATCGCTCTTTTCGAGCTATTTAATGCGAGAAACACGTTATCTGGTGTTTTCACCACTGCACAGTACGTTTGATGTGCAGAACCGGAGATATCTTGGTTTTCGTGGGGTTTCAAGCTGAGATATGAATTTTTTAGGATAATCTTGGTGAGACTTCTGTCCGAAGTATGCAGAATCATCGAGATTGCTCTATTCGAGCTATTTAATGCGACTAAACGTTATCCGGTGTTTTCACCACTCCACAGTGCGTATGATATGCAGAACCGACGATATCTTGGTTTTCGTGGGGTTTCCAGCTGAAATATGCATTTTCTGCGATAATCTTTGTGTTTCATCTATGAGAAGTATGCAGAATCATCCAGAACACTCTTTTCGAGCTAGTTAATGCGAGTAACACGTTTTCTGGTGTTTTCACCACCCCACAGTGCGTTTGATATGCAGAACCGGCGACATCTTGGTTTTCGTCGGGTTTCAAGATGAGATATGCATTTTCTGCTATAATATTGGTGAGACTTCAGTCAGAAGTATGCAGAATCATCTCGATCGCTCGTTTCGAGCTATTTAATGCGAAAAAACAAGTTTTCTGGTGTTTTGACCACTCCACAGTACGTTTGACATGCAGAAACGGAGATACCTTGATTTCCTGTCGGGTTTCAAGCTGAGATATGCATTTTCTGCGATAATATTGGTGAGACTTCAGTTAGAAGTATGCAGAATCATCGAGATCGCTCTGTTCGAGCTATTTAATGCGAGAAACACGTTTTCTGGTGTATTCACCACTCCACAGTGCGTTTGATATGCAGAACCAGCGATATCTTGGCTTTCGTGGGGTTTCAAGCTGAGATATGCATTTTCTGCGATAAGCTTGGTGAGACATTTGTCCGAAGTATGCAGAATCATCGAGATCGCTCTATTCGAGCTATTTAATGCGAGAAACACGTTATCTGGTGTTTTCATCACTCCACAGGGCGTTTGATATGCAGAACCGGCGATATCTTGGTTTTCGTGGGGTTTCCAGCTGAAATATGCATTTTCTGCGATAATCTTTGTGTTTCATCTATGAGAAGTATGCAGAATCATCCAGAACGCTCTTTTCGAGCTAGTTAATGCGAGTAATACGTTTTCTGGTGTTTTCACCAACCCACAGTGCGTTAGATATGCAGAACCGGCGACATCTTGGTTTTCGTCGGGTTTCAAGCTCAGATATGCATTTTCTGCGATAATATTGGTGAGACTTCAGTCAGAAGGATGCAGAATCATCTAGATCGGCCTTCTCGAGCTATTTAATTCGAGAAACACGTTTTCTGCTGTATTGACCACTCCACAGTACGTTTGACATGCAGAAACGGAGATATCTTGGTTACGGTCGGGTTTCAAGCTGAGATATGCATTTTCTGCGATAATATTGGTGAGACGTCAGTCAGAAGTATGCAGAATCATCTAGATCGCTCGTTTCGAGCTATTTAATGCGAAAAAACAAGTTTTCTGGTGTTTTGACCACTCCACAGAGCGTTTGATATGTAGAGCCGCCGATAACTTGGTTTTCGTGGTGTTTTCAGTTGAAATATGCATTTTCTGCGATATTCTTTGTGAGTCTTCTGTCAGAAGTATGCAGAATCATCGAGAACGCTCTTTTCGACTTAGTTAATGTGAGTAACACGTTTTCTTGTGATTTCACAACTCCACAGTGCGTCTGATATGCAGAACCGGCGACATCTTGATTTGCGTGAGGTTTCCAGCTGAAATATGCATTTTCTGCGATAATCTTGGTGCGACTTCTGTCAGAAGTCTGCAGAATCATCGACATCGCTCTTTTCGAGCTATTTAATGCGAGTAACACGTTTTCTGGTGTTTTCACCACCCCACAGTGCGTTTGATATGCAGAACCGGCGACATCTCGGTTTTCGTCGGGTTTCAAGCTGAGATATGCATTTTCTGCGATAATCTTTGTGAGACTTCAGTCAGAAGTATGATGAATAATCGAGATCGCTCTTCTCGAGCTATTTAATGCGAGATACACGTTTTCTGGTGTATTCACCACTCCACAGTACGTTTGACATGCAGAACCGGAGATATCTTGGTTTCGGTCGGGTTTCAGGCTGAGATATGCATTTTCTACGATAATCTTGGTGAGAATCTGTCAGAAGTATGCAGAATCATCGAGGACGCTCTTTTCGAGCTATTTAATGCGAGAAACACGTTTTCTGGTGTATTCACCACTCCACAGTGCGTTTGATATGCAGAACCAGCGATATCTTGGCTTTCGTGGGGTTTCCATCTGAGATATGCATTTCCTGCGATAATCTTGGTGAGACTTCAGTCAGAAGTATGCAGAATCATCTAGATCGCTCGTTTCGAGCTATTTAATGCGAAAAAACAAGTTTTCTGGTGTTTTGACCACTCCACAGTGCGTTTGATATGTAGAGCCGCCGATAACTTGGTTTTCGTGGGGTTTCCAGCTGAAATATGCATTGTCTGCGATAACCTTTGTGTTTCATCTATGAGAAGTATGCAGAATCATTGAGAACGCTCTTCTCGAGCTAGTTAATGTGAGCAACACGTGTTCTGGTGTTTTCACATCTCCACAGTGCGTCTGATATGCAGAACCGGCGACATCTTGATTTTCGTGAGGTTTCCAGCTGAAATATGCATTTTCTGCGATAATCTTGGAGCGACTTCTGTCAGAAGTATGCAGAATCATCGATATCGCTCTTTTGGGGCTATTTAATGCGAGCAGCACGTTATCTGGTGTTTTGGCCACTCCACAGTGCGTTTGATATGCTGAACCGGAGATATCTTGGTTTCGGTCGGGTTTCAAGCTGAGATATGCATTTTCTGCGATAATCTTGGTGAGACTTCAGTCAGAAGTATGATGAATAATCGAGATCGCTCTTTTCGAGCTATTTAATGCGAGAAACACGTTTTCTGCTGTATTGACCACTCCACAGTACGTTTGACTTGCAGAAACGGAGATATCTTGGTTTCGGCCGGGTTTCAAGCTGAGATATGCATTTTCTGCGAAAAAATTGGTGAGACGTCAGTCAGAAGTATGCAGAATCATCTAGATCGCTCGTTTCGAGCTATTTAATGCGAAAAGCAAGTTTTCTGGTGTTTTGACCACTCCACAGAGCGTTTGATATGTAGAGCCGCCGATAACTTGGTTTTAGTGGGGTTTCCAGCTGAAATATGCATTTTCTGCGATGACCTTTGTGTTTCATCTATGAGAAGTATGCAGAATCATCGAGAACGCTCTTTTCGACTTAGTTAAGGTGAGTAACACGTTTTCTTGTGATTTCACAACTCCACAGTGCGTCTGATATGCAGAACCGGCGACATCTTGATTTTCGTGAGGTTTCCAGCTGAAATATGCATTTTCTGCGATAATCTTGGTGCGACTTCTGTCAGAAGTATGCAGATTCATCGACATCGCTCTTTTCGAGCTATTTAATGCGAGTAACACGTTTTCTTGTGATTTCACAACTCCACAGTGCGTCTGATATGCAGAACCGGCGACATCTTGATTTTCGTGAGGTTTCCAGATGAAATATGCATTTTCTGCGATAATCTTGGTGCGACTTCTGTCAGAAGTATGCAGATTCATCGACATCGCTCGTTTCGAGCTATTTAATGCGAAAAAAGAAGTTTTCTGGTGTTTTGACCACTCCACAGTGCGTTTGATATGTAGAGCCGCCGATAACTTGGTTTTCGTGGGGTTTCCAGCTGAAATATGCATTTTCTGCGATAATCTTGGTGAGACTGCTGTCCGAAGAGTGCAGAATCATAGACATCGCTCTTTTCGAGCTATTTAATGCGAGTAACACGTTTTCTTGTGATTTCACAACTCCACAGTGCGTCTGATATGCAGAACCATCGACATCTTGGATTTCGTCGGGTTTCAAGCTGAGACATGCATTTTCTGCGATAATCTTGGTGAGTCTTCTGTCAGAAGTATGCAGAATCATCGAGATCCCTCTTTTCGAGCTATTTAATGCGAGAAACACGTTATTTGGTGTTTTCACCACTCCACAGTGCGTTTGATATGCAGTACCAGCGATATCTTGGTTTTCGTGGGGTTTCAAGCTGAGATATGAATTTTTTAGGATAATCTTGGTGAGACTTCTGTCCGAAGTAAGCAGAATCATCGAGATCGCTCTGCTCGAGCTATTTAATGCGACAAAACGTTATCCGGTGTTTTCACCACTCCACAGTGCGTATAATATGCAGAACCGACGATATCTTGGTTTTCGTGGGGTTTCAAGCTCAGATATGCATTTTCTGCGGTAATCTTGGTGAGACTTCTGTCCGAAGTATGCAAAAACATCGAGAGCGCTCATTTCGAGCTATTTAATGCGAGAAACACGTTTACTGGGGTTTTCACCACACCACAGTTCGTTGGATATGCAGAACCGGAGATATCTTGGTTTTCGTGGGGTTTGAAGCTGAGATATGCATTTTCTGCGATAATCTTGGTGAGACTTCTGTCCGAAGTATGCAGAATCATCGAGATCGCTCTTTTCGAGCTATTTAATGCGAGAAACACGTTATCTGGTGTTTTCACCACTCCACAGTGCGTTTGATATGCAGTACCAGCGATATCTTGGTTTTCGTAGGGTTTCCAGCTGAGATATGCATTTTCTACGATAATCTTGGTGAGTCTTCTGTCAGAAGTATGCAGAATCATCTAGATCGGTCTTCTCGAGCTATTTAATTCGAGAAACACGTTTTCTGCTGTATTGACCACTCCACAGTACGTTTGACTTGCAGAAACGGAGATATCTTGGTTTCGGCCGGGTTTCAAGCTGAGATATGCATTTTCTGCGATAAAATTGGTGAGACTTCAGTCAGAAGTATGCAGAATCATCTAGATCGCTCTTTTCGAGCTATTTAATGCGAGAAACACGTTTTCTGGTGTATTCACCACTCCACAGTGCGTTTGATATGCAGAACCGGCGACATCTTGGTTTTCGTCGGGTTTCAAGCTGAGATATGCATTTTCTGCGATAATCTTGGTGAGTCTTCTGTCCGAAGTGTGCAGAATCATCTAGATCGCTCTTTTTGAGCTATTTAATGCGAGATACACGTTTTCCGGTGTATGCACCACTCCACAGTACGTTTGACATGCAGAACCGGAGATATCTTGGTTTCGGTCGGGTTTCAGGCTGAGATATGCAGTTTCTACGATAATCTTGGTGAGAATCTGTCAGAAGTACGCAGAATCATCGAGGACGCTCTTTTCGAGCTATTTAATGCGAGAAACACGTTTTCTGGTGTATTCACCACTCCACAGTGCGTTTGATATGCAGAACCGGAGATATCTTGGTTTCGGTCGGGTTTCAAGCTGAGATATGCATTTTCTGCGACAATCTTGGTGAGACTTCAGTCAGAAGTATGATGAATAATCGAGATCGCTCTTTTCGAGCTATTTAATGCGTGGAACACGTTTTCTGGTGTATTCACCACTCCACAGTACGTTTGACATGCAGAACCGGAGATATCTTGGTTTCTGTCGGGTTTCAGGCTGAGATATGCATTTTCTACGATAATCTTGGTGAGAATCTGTCAGAAGTATGCAGAATCTTCGAGGACGCTCTTTTCGAGCTATTTAATGCGAGAAACACGTTTTCTGGTGTATTCACCACTCCACAGTGCGTTTGATATGCAGAACCAGCGATATCTTGGCTTTCGTGGGGTTTCAAGCAGAGATATGCATTTTCTGCGATAACCTTGGTGAGACTTCTGTTAGAAGTATGCAGAATCATCGAGATCGCTCTTTTCGAGCTATTTAACGCGAGAAACACGTTATCTGGTGTTTTCACCACTCCACAGAGCGTATGATATGCAGAACCGGCGGTATCTTGGTTTTCGTGGGGTTTCAAGCTGAGATATGCATTATCTGCGATAATCTTGGTGAGACTTCTGTCCGAAGTGTGCAGAATCATCTAGATCGCTCTTTTCAAGCTATTTAATGCGAGGAACACGTTTTCTGGGGCTCTCACCACACCACAGTTCGTTGGATATGCAGAACAGGTGATATCTTGGGTTTCGAGGGGTTTCAAGCTGAGATATGCATTTTCTGCGATAAACTTGGTGAGACTTCTGTCCGAAGTATGCAGAATCATCGACATCGCTTTTTTCGAGCTATTTAATGCGAGAAACACGTTATCTGGTGTTTTCACCACTCCACAGTGCGTTTGATATGCAGAACCGGCGACATCTTGATTTTCGTGAGGTTTCTAACTGAGATATGCGTTTTCTGCGATAATATTGGTGAGACTTCAGTCAGAAGAATGCAGAATCATCTAGATCGCTCGTTTCGAGCTATTTAATGCGAAAAAACAAGTTTTCTGGTGTTTTGACCACTCCACAGTGCGTTTGATATGTAGAGCCGCCGATAACTTGGTTTTCGTGGGGTTTCCAGCTGAAATATGCATTTTCTGCGATAATCTTTGTGTTTCATCTATGAGAAGTATGCAGTATCATCCAGAACGCTCTTTTCGAGCTAGTTAATGCGAGTAACACGTTTTCTGGTGTTTTCACCACTCCACGGTGCGTCTGATATGCAGAACCAGCGATATCTTGGTTTTCGTGGGGTTTCAAGTTCAGATATGCATTTTCTGCGATAATCTTGGTGAGTCTTCTGTCAGAAGAATGCAGAATCATCTAGATCGCACGTTTCGAGCTATTTAATGCGAGAAACACGTTATCTGGTTGTTTTCACCACTCCACAGTGCGTTTGATATGCAGAACCAGCGATATCTTGGTTTTCGTGGGGTTTCAAGTTCAGATATGCATTTTCTGCGATAATCTTGGTGAGTCTTCTGTCAGAAGAATGCAGAATCATCTAGATCGCACGTTTCGAGCTATTTAATGCGAGAAACACGTTATCTGGTTGTTTTCACTACTCCACAGTGCGTTTGATATGCAGAACCGGCGACATCTTGATTTTCGTGAGGTTTCAACCTGAGATATGCGTTTTCTGCGATGATATTGGTGAGACTTCAGTCAGAAGTATGCAGAATCATCTAGATCGCTCGTTTCGAGCTATTTAATGCGAAAAAACAAGTTTTCTGGTGTTTTGACCACTCCACAGTGCGTTTGATATGTAGAGCCGCCGATAACTTGGTTTCGGTCGGGTTTCAAGCTGAGATATGCATTTTCTACGATAATCTTGGAGAGAATCTGTCAGAAGTATGCAGAATCTTCGAGGACGCTCTTTTCGAGCTATTTAATGCGAGAAACACGTTTTTGGGGGTTTTCACTACTCCACAGTTCTTTGAATATGCAGAACAGGAGATATCTTGGTTTGCGTGGGGTTTCAAGCAGAGATATGCATTTTCTGCGATAACCTTGGTGAGACTTCTGTTAGAAGTATGCAGAATCATCGAGATCGCTCTTTTCGAGCTATTTAATGGAGAAACACGTTATCTGGTGTATTGACCACTCCACAGTGCGTTTGATATGCGGAACCGGCGCCATCTTGATTTTCGTGAGGTTTCAAGCTGAGATATGCATTTTCTGCGGTAATCTTGATGAGACATCAGTCAGAAGTATGCAGAATCATCGAGATCGCTCTTTTCGAGCTATTTAATGGAGAAACACGTTATCTGGTGTATTGACCACTCCACAGTGCGTTTGATATGCGGAACCGGCGCCATCCTGATTTTCGTGAGGTTTCAAGCTGAGATATGCAGTTTCTACGATAATCTTGGTGAGAATCTGTCAGAAGTACGCAGAATCATCGAGGACGCTCTTTTCGAGCTATTTAATGCGAGAAACACGTTTTCTGGTGTATTCACCACTCCACAGTGCGTTTGATATGCAGAACCGGAGATATCTTGGTTTCGGTCGGGTTTCAAGCTGAGATATGCATTTTCTGCGACAATCTTGGTGAGACTTCAGTCAGAAGTATGATGAATAATCGAGATCGCTCTTTTCGAGCTATTTAATGCGTGGAACACGTTTTCTGGTGTATTCACCACTCCACAGTACGTTTGACATGCAGAACCGGAGATATCTTGGTTTCTGTCGGGTTTCAGGCTGAGATATGCATTTTCTACGATAATCTTGGTGAGAATCTGTCAGAAGTATGCAGAATCTTCGAGGACGCTCTTTTCGAGCTATTTAATGCGAGAAACACGTTTTCTGGTGTATTCACCACTCCACAGTGCGTTTGATATGCAGAACCAGCGATATCTTGGCTTTCGTGGGGTTTCAAGCAGAGATATGCATTTTCTGCGATAACCTTGGTGAGACTTCTGTTAGAAGTATGCAGAATCATCGAGATCGCTCTTTTCGAGCTATTTAACGCGAGAAACACGTTATCTGGTGTTTTCACCACTCCACAGAGCGTATGATATGCAGAACCGGCGGTATCTTGGTTTTCGTGGGGTTTCAAGCTGAGATATGCATTATCTGCGATAATCTTGGTGAGACTTCTGTCCGAAGTGTGCAGAATCATCTAGATCGCTCTTTTCAAGCTATTTAATGCGAGGAACACGTTTTCTGGGGCTCTCACCACACCACAGTTCGTTGGATATGCAGAACAGGTGATATCTTGGGTTTCGAGGGGTTTCAAGCTGAGATATGCATTTTCTGCGATAAACTTGGTGAGACTTCTGTCCGAAGTATGCAGAATCATCGACATCGCTTTTTTCGAGCTATTTAATGCGAGAAACACGTTATCTGGTGTTTTCACCACTCCACAGTGCGTTTGATATGCAGAACCGGCGACATCTTGATTTTCGTGAGGTTTCTAACTGAGATATGCGTTTTCTGCGATAATATTGGTGAGACTTCAGTCAGAAGAATGCAGAATCATCTAGATCGCTCGTTTCGAGCTATTTAATGCGAAAAAACAAGTTTTCTGGTGTTTTGACCACTCCACAGTGCGTTTGATATGTAGAGCCGCCGATAACTTGGTTTTCGTGGGGTTTCCAGCTGAAATATGCATTTTCTGCGATAATCTTTGTGTTTCATCTATGAGAAGTATGCAGTATCATCCAGAACGCTCTTTTCGAGCTAGTTAATGCGAGTAACACGTTTTCTGGTGTTTTCACCACTCCACGGTGCGTCTGATATGCAGAACCAGCGATATCTTGGTTTTCGTGGGGTTTCAAGTTCAGATATGCATTTTCTGCGATAATCTTGGTGAGTCTTCTGTCAGAAGAATGCAGAATCATCTAGATCGCACGTTTCGAGCTATTTAATGCGAGAAACACGTTATCTGGTTGTTTTCACCACTCCACAGTGCGTTTGATATGCAGAACCAGCGATATCTTGGTTTTCGTGGGGTTTCAAGTTCAGATATGCATTTTCTGCGATAATCTTGGTGAGTCTTCTGTCAGAAGAATGCAGAATCATCTAGATCGCACGTTTCGAGCTATTTAATGCGAGAAACACGTTATCTGGTTGTTTTCACTACTCCACAGTGCGTTTGATATGCAGAACCGGCGACATCTTGATTTTCGTGAGGTTTCAACCTGAGATATGCGTTTTCTGCGATGATATTGGTGAGACTTCAGTCAGAAGTATGCAGAATCATCTAGATCGCTCGTTTCGAGCTATTTAATGCGAAAAAACAAGTTTTCTGGTGTTTTGACCACTCCACAGTGCGTTTGATATGTAGAGCCGCCGATAACTTGGTTTCGGTCGGGTTTCAAGCTGAGATATGCATTTTCTACGATAATCTTGGAGAGAATCTGTCAGAAGTATGCAGAATCTTCGAGGACGCTCTTTTCGAGCTATTTAATGCGAGAAACACGTTTTTGGGGGTTTTCACTACTCCACAGTTCTTTGAATATGCAGAACAGGAGATATCTTGGTTTGCGTGGGGTTTCAAGCAGAGATATGCATTTTCTGCGATAACCTTGGTGAGACTTCTGTTAGAAGTATGCAGAATCATCGAGATCGCTCTTTTCGAGCTATTTAATGGAGAAACACGTTATCTGGTGTATTGACCACTCCACAGTGCGTTTGATATGCGGAACCGGCGCCATCTTGATTTTCGTGAGGTTTCAAGCTGAGATATGCATTTTCTGCGGTAATCTTGATGAGACATCAGTCAGAAGTATGCAGAATCATCGAGATCGCTCTTTTCGAGCTATTTAATGGAGAAACACGTTATCTGGTGTATTGACCACTCCACAGTGCGTTTGATATGCGGAACCGGCGCCATCCTGATTTTCGTGAGGTTTCAAGCTGAGATATGCATTTTCTGCGATAATATTGGTGAGAGTTCAGTCAGAAGTATGCAGGATCATCTAGATCGCTCGGTTCGAGATATTTAATGCGAGAAACACGTTGTCTGGTTGTTTTCACCACTCCACGGTGCGTTTGATATGCAGAACCGGCGATATCTTGATTTTCGTGGTGTTTCCAGCTGAGATATGCATTTTCTTCGATAATCTTGGTGAGTCTTCTGTCAGCAGTATGCAGAATCATCGAGATCGCTCTTTTCGAGCTATTTAATGGAGAAACACGTTATCTGGTGTATTGATCACTCCACAGTGCGTTTGATATGCGGAACCGGCGCCATCTTGATTTTCGTGAGGTTTCAAGCTGAGATATGCATTTTCTGCGATAATCTTGATGAGACATCAGTCAGAAGTATGCAGGATCATCTAGATCGCTCGTTTCGAGCTATTTAATGCGAGAAACACGTTTTCTGGTGTTTTCACCACTCCACAGTACGTTTGACATGCAGAACCGGCGATGTTTGGTTTTCGTCGGGTTTCAAGCTGAGATATGCATTTTCTACGATAATCTTGGTGAGACTTCTGTCCGAAGTAAGCAGAATCATCGAGATCGCTCTTTTCGAGCTACTTAATGAGAGAAACACGTTTTCTGGTGTATTCACCACTCCACAGTACGTTTGACATGCAGAACCGGAGATATCCTGGTTTCGGTCGGGTTTCAAGCTGAGATATGCTTTTCTACGATATTCTTGGTGAGACTTCTGTCAGAAGTATGCAGAATCTTCGAGAACGCGTTTTTCGAGCTACTTAATGCGAGAAACACGTTATCTGGTTGTTTTCACCACTCCACAGAGCGTTTGATATGCAGAACCGGCGATATCTTGATATTCGTGGTGTTTCCAGCTGAGATATGCATTTTCTGCGATAATAGTGGTGAGACTTCTGCCCGAAGTATGCTTAATCATCGTGATCGCTCGTTTCTAGCTATTTAATGCGAGAAACACGTTATCTGGTGTTTTCACCACTCCACAGAGCGTTTGATATGCAGAACCGGCGATATCTTGATATTCGTGGTGTTTCCAGCTGAGATATGCATTTTCTGCGATAATAGTGGTGAGACTTCTGCCCGAAGTATGCTTAATCATCGTGATCGCTCGTTTCTAGCTATTTAATGCGAGAAACACGTTATCTGGTGTTTTCACCACTCCACAGTGCGTTTGATATGCAGAACCGGCGACATCATGGCTGTCGTCGGGCATCAAGCTGAGATATGCATTTTCTGCGATAATCTTGGTGAGACATCAATCAGAAGTATGCAGAATCATCGAGATCGCTCTTTTCGAGCTATTTAATGGAGAAACACGTTATCTGGTGTATTGACCACTCCACAGTGCGTTTGATATGCGGAACCGGCGCCATCTTGATTTTCGTGAGGTTTCAAGCTGAGATATGCATTTTCTGCGATAATATTGGTGAGAGTTCAGTCAGAAGTATGCAGGATCATCTAGATCGCTCGTTTCGAGCTATTCAATGCGAGAAACACGTTGTCTGGTTGTTTTCACCACTCCACGGTGCGTTTGATATGCAGAACCGGCGACATCTTGGGTTTCGTCGGGGTTCGAGCTGAGAAATGCATTTTCTGCGATAGTATTGGTGAGTCTTCTGTCAGAAGTATGCAGAATCATCTAGATCGCTCGTTTCGAGCTGCTTAATGCGAGAAACACGTTTTCTGGTGTTTTCACCGCTCCTCAGTGCGTTTGATATGCAGAACCGGCGACATCTTGGGTTTCGTCGGGGTTCAAGCTGAGATATGCATTTTCTGCGATAATATTGGTGAGACATCAGTCAGAAGTATGCAGAATCATCTAGATCGCTCGTTTCTAGCTATTTAATGCGAGAAACACGTTATCTGGTGTTTTCACCACTCCACAGTGCGTTTAATATGCAGAACCGGCGATATCTTGATTTTCGTGGTGTTTCCAGCTGAGATATGCATTTTCTGCGATAATCTTGGTGAGACTTCTGTCCGAAGTATGCAGAATCATCGAGATCGCTCTTTTCGAGCTATTTAATGCGAGAAACACGTTTTCTGGTGTATTCATCACTCCACAGAGCGTTTGATATGCAGAACCGGCGATATCTTGATATTCGTGGTGTTTCCAGCTGAGATATGCATTTTCTGCGATAATCTTGGTGAGTCTTCTGTCAGAAGTATGCAGAATCATCTTGATTGCACTTTTCGAGCTATTTAATGCGAGAAACACGTTATCTGGTGTTTTCACCACTCCACAGTGCGTTTGATATGCAGAACCGACGACATCTTGGCTTTCGTCGGGTTTCAAGCTGAGATATGCATTTTCTGCATTAATCTTGGTGAGACATCAGTCAGAAGTATGCTGAATCATCTAGATCGCTCGTATCGAGCTGCTTAATGCGAGAAACACGTTTTCTGGTGTTTTCACCGCTCCTCAGTGCGTTTGATATGCAGAACCGGCGACATCTTGGGTTTCGTCGGGGTTCAAGCTGAGATATGCATTTTCTGCGATAATCTTGGTGAGACATCAGTCGGAAGTATGCAGAATCATCGAGATCGCTCTTTTCGAGGTATTTAATGGAGAAACACGTTATCTGGTGTATTGACCACTCCACAGTGCGTTTGATATGCGGAACCGGCGCCATCTTGATTTTCGTGAGGTTTCAAGCTGAGATATGCATTTTCTGCGATAATATTGGTGATAGTTCAGTCAGAAGTATGCAGGATCATCTAGATCGCTCGGTTCGAGCTATTTAATGCGAGAAACACGTTGTCTGGTTGTTTTCACCACTCCACGGTGCGTTTGATATGCAGAACCGGCGATATCTTGATTTTCGTGGTGTTTCCAGCTGAGATATGCATTTTCTTCGATAATCTTGGTGAGTCTTCTGTCAGCAGTATGCAGAATCATCGAGATCGCTCTATTCGAGCTATTTAATGCGAGAAACACGTTATCTGGTGTATTGACCACTCGACAGTGCCTTTGATATGCGGAACCGGCGCCATCTTGATTTTCGTGAGGTTTCAAGCTGAGATATGCATTTTCTGCGATAATATTGGTGAGAGTTCAGTCAGAAGTATGCAGGATCATCTAGATCGCTCGTTTCGAGCTATTTAATGCGAGCAACACGTTTTCTGGTGTTTTCACCACTCCACAGTACGTTTGACATGCAGAACCGGCGATGTTTGGTTTTCGTCGGGTTTCAAGCTGAGATATGCATTTTCTACGATAATCTTGGTGAGACTTCTGTCCGAAGTAAGCAGAATCATCGAGATCGCTCTTTTCGAGCTACTTAATGCGAGAAACACGTTATCTGGTTGTTTTCACCACTCCACAGTGCGTTTGACATGCAGAACCGGAGATATCTTGGTTTCGGTCGGGTTTCAGGCTGAGATATGCATTTTCTACGATAATCTTGGTGAGAATCTGTCAGAAGTATGCAGAATCTTCGAGGACGCTCTTTTCGAGCTATTTAATGCGAGAAACACGTTTTCTGGTGTATTCACCACTCCACAGTGCGTTTGATATGCAGAACCAGCGATATCTTGGCTTTCGTGGGGTTTCAAGCAGAGATATGCATTTTCTGCGATAACCTTGGTGAGACTTCTGTTAGAAGTATGCAGAATAATCGAGATCGCTCTTTTCGAGCTATTTAACGCGAGAAACACGTTATCTGGTGTTTTCACCACTCCACAGAGCTTATGATATGCAGAACCGGCGGTATCTTGGTTTTCGTGGGGTTTCAAGCTGAGATATGCATTATCTGCGATAATCTTGGTGAGACTTCTGTCCGAAGTGTGCAGAATCATCTAGATCGCTCTTTTCAAGCTATTTAATGCGAGGAACACGTTTTCTGGGGCTCTCACCACACCACAGTTCGTTGGATATGCAGAACAGGTGATATCTTGGGTTTCGAGGGGTTTCAAGCTGAGATATGCATTTTCTGCGATAAACTTGGTGAGGCTTCTGTCCGAAGTATGCAGAATCATCGACATCGCTTTTTTCGAGCTATTTAATGCGAGAAACACGTTATCTGGTGTTTTCACCACTCCACAGTGCGTTTGATATGCAGAACCGGCGACATCTTGATTTTCGTGAGGTTTCTAACTGAGATATGCGTTTTCTGCGATAATATTGGTGAGACTTCAGTCAGAAGAATGCAGAATCATCTAGATCGCTCGTTTCGAGCTATTTAATGCGAGAAACACGTTATCTGGTGTTTTCACCACTCCACAGTGCGTTTGATATGCAGTACCAGCGATATCTTGGTTTTCGTGGGGTTTCAAGCTGAGATATGAATTTTTAAGGATAATCTTATGAGACTTCTGTCCGAAGTATGCAGAATCATCGAGATCGCTCTGCTCGAGCTATTTAATGCGACAAAACGTTATCCGGTGTTTTCACCACTCCACAGTGCGTATGATATGCAGAACCGACGATATCTTGGTTTCGGTCGGTTTTCAAGCTGAGATATGCATTTTCTGCGATAATCTTGGTGAGACTTCAGTCAGAAGTATGATGAATAATCGAGATCGCTCTTTTCGAGCTATTTAATGCGAGAAACACGTTTTCTGGTGTATTCACCACTCCACAGTACGTTTGACATGCAGAACCGGAGATATCTTGGTTTCGGTCGGGTTTCAGGCTGAGATATGCATTTTCTACGATAATCTTGGAGAGAATCTGTCAGAAGTATGCAGAATCTTCGAGGACGCTCTTTTCGAGCTATTTAATGCGAGAAACACGTTTTCTGGTGTATTCACCACTCCACAGTGCGTTTGATATGCAGAACCAGCAATATCTTGGCTTTCGTGGGGTTTCAAGCAGAGATATGCATTTTCTGCGATAACCTTGGTGAGACTTCTGTTAGAAGTATGCAGAATAATCGAGATCGCTCTTTTCGAGCTATTTAACGCGAGAAACACGTTATCTGGTGTTTTCACCACTCCACAGAGCGTATGATATGCAGAACCGGCGGTATCTTGGTTTTCGTGGGGATTCAAGCTGAGATATGCATTATCTGCGATAATCTTGGTGAGACTTCTGTCCGAAGTGTGCAGAATCATCTAGATCGCTCTTTTCAAGCTATTTAATGCGAGGAACACGTTTTCTGGGGCTCTCACCACACCACAGTTCGTTGGATATGCAGAACAGGTGATATCTTGGGTTTCGAGGGGTTTCAAGCTGAGATATGCATTCTCTGCGATAAACTTGGTGAGACTTCTGTCCGAAGTATGCAGAATCATCGACATCGCTTTTTTCGAGCTATTTAATGCGAGAAACACGTTATCTGGTGTTTTCACCACTCCACAGTGCGTTTGATATGCAGAACCGGCGACATCTTGATTTTCGTGAGGTTTCTAACTGAGATATGCGTTTTCTGCGATAATATTGGTGAGACTTCAGTCAGAAGAATGCAGAATCATCTAGATCGCTCGTTTCGAGCTATTTAATGCGAGAAACACGTTATCTGGTGTTTTCACCACTCCACAGTGCGTTTGATATGCAGTACCAGCGATATCTTGGTTTTCGTGGGGTTTCAAGCTGAGATATGAATTTTTAAGGATAATCTTATGAGACTTCTGTCCGAAGTATGCAGAATCATCGAGATCGCTCTGCTCGAGCTATTTAATGCGACAAAACGTTATCCGGTGTTTTCACCACTCCACAGTGCGTATGATATGCAGAACCGACGATATCTTGGTTTCGGTCGGGTTTCAAGCTGAGATATGCATTTTCTGCGATAATCTTGGTGAGACTTCAGTCAGAAGTATGATGAATAATCGAGATCGCTCTTTTCGAGCTATTTAATGCGAGAAACACGTTTTCCTTTGTATTCACCACTCCACAGTACGTTTGACATGCAGAACCGGAGATATCTTGGTTTCGGTCGGGTTTCAGGCTGAGATATGCATTTTCTACGATAATCTTGGAGAGAATCTGTCAGAAGTATGCAGAATCTTCGAGGACGCTCTTTTCGAGCTATTTAATGCGAGAAACACGTTTTTGGGGGTTTTCACTACTCCACAGTTCTTTGAATATGCAGAACAGGAGATATCTTAGTTTGCGTGGGGTTTCAAGCAGAGATATGCATTTTCTGCGATAACCTTGGTGAGACTTCTGTTAGAAGTATGCAGAATCATCGAGATCGCTCTTTTCGAGCTATTTAACGCGAGAAACACGTTATCTGGTGTTTTCACCACTCCACAGTGCGTTTGATATGCAGAACCGGCGGTATCTTGGTTTTCGTGGGGTTTCAAGCTGAGATATGCATTATCTGCGATAATCTTGGTGAGACTTCTGTCCGAAGTGTGCAGAATCATCTAGATCGCTCTTTTCAAGCTATTTAATGCGAGGAACACGTTTTCTGGGGCTCTCACCACACCACAGTTCGTTGGATATGCAGAACAGGTGATATCTTGTGTTTCGAGGGGTTTCAAGCTGAGATATGCAATTTCTGCGATAAACTTGGTGAGACTTCTGTCCGAAGTATGCAGAATCATCGACATCGCTTTTTTCGAGCTATTTAATGCGAGAAACACGTTATCTAGTGTTTTCACCACTCCACAGTGCGTTTGATATGCAGAACCGGCGACATCTTGATTTTCGTGAGGTTTCTAACTGAGATATGCGTTTTCTGCGATAATATTGGTGAGACTTCTGTTAGAAGTATGCAGAATCATCGAGATCGCTCTTTTCGAGCTATTTAATGCGAGCAGCACGTTATCTGGTGTTTTGGCCACTCCACAGTGCGTTAGATATGCAGAACCGGAGATATCTTGGTTTCGGTCGGGTTTCAAGCTGAGATATGCATTTTCTACGATAATCTTGGAGAGAATCTGTCAGAAGTATGCAGAATCTTCGAGGACGCTCTTTTCGAGCTATTTAATGCGAGAAACACGTTTTCTGGTGTATTCACCACTCCACAGTGCGTTTGATATGCAGAACCTGCGATATCTTGGCTTTTGTGGGGTTTCAAGCTGAGATATGCATTTTCTGCGATAATCTTGATGAGACATCAGTCAGAAGTATGCAGGATCATCTAGATCGCTCGTTTCGAGCTACTTAATGCGAGAAACACGTTTTCTGGTGTATTCACCACTCCACAGTACGTTTGACATGCAGAACCGGAGATATCCTGGTTTCGGTCGGGTTTCAAGCTGAGATATGCTTTTCTACGATAATCTTGGTGAGACTTCTGTCAGAAGTATGCAGAATCTTCGAGAACGCTTTTTTCGAGCTACTTAATGCGAGAAACACGATATCTGGTTGTTTTCACCACTCCACAGTGCGTTTGATATGCAGAACCGGCGACATCTTGATTTTCGTGACGTTTCTAGCTGAGATATGCATTTTCTGCGATAATATTGGTGAGACTTCATTCAGAAGTATGCAGAATCATCTAGATCGCTCTTGTCGAGCTATTTAATGCAAAAAAACAATTTTCCCGGTGTTTTCAACATTCCACAGTGCGTTTGATATGCAGAACTGGCGATATCTTGATTTTCGTGGTGTTTCCAGCTGAGATTTGCATTTTCTGCGATAATCTTGGTGAGTCTTCTGTCAGAAGTATGCAGAATCATCAAGATTGCACTTTTCGAGCCATTTAATGCGAGAAACACGTTTTCTGGTGTATTCACCACTCCACAGAGCGTTTGATATGCAGAACCGGCGATATCTTGATATTCGTGGTGTTTCCAGCTGAGATATGCATTTTCTGCGATAACCTTGGTGAGACTTCTGTTAGAAGTATGCAGAATCATCGAGATCGCTCTTTTCGAGCTATTTAACGCGAGAAACACGTTATCTGGTGTTTTCACCACTCCACAGTGCGTATGATATGCAGAACCGGCGGTATCTTGGTTTTCGTGGGGTTTCAAGCTGAGATATGCATTATCTGCGATAATCTTGGTGAGACTTCTGTCCGAAGTGTGCAGAATCATCTAGATCGCTCTTTTCAAGCTATTTAATGCGAGGAACACGTTTTCTGGGGCTCTCACCACACCACAGTTCATTGGATATGCAGAACAGGTGATATCTTGTGTTTCGAGGGGTTTCAAGCTGAGATATGCAATTTCTGCGATAAACTTGGTGAGACTTCTGTCCGAAGTATGCAGAATCATCGACATCGCTTTTTTCGAGCTATTTAATGCGAGAAACACGTTATCTAGTGTTTTCACCACTCCACAGTGCGTTTGATATGCAGAACCGGCGACATCTTGATTTTCGTGAGGTTTCTAACTGAGATATGCGTTTTCTGCGATAATATTGGTGAGACTTCTGTTAGAAGTATGCAGAATCATCGAGATCGCTCTTTTCGAGCTATTTAATGCGAGCAGCACGTTATCTGGTGTTTTGGCCACTCCACAGTGCGTTAGATATGCAGAACCGGAGATATCTTGGTTTCGGTCGGGTTTCAAGCTGAGATATGCATTTTCTACGATAATCTTGGAGAGAATCTGTCAGAAGTATGCAGAATCTTCGAGGACGCTCTTTTCGAGCTATTTAATGCGAGAAACACGTTTTCTGGTGTATTCACCACTCCACAGTGCGTTTGATATGCAGAACCTGCGATATCTTGGCTTTTGTGGGGTTTCAAGCTGAGATATGCATTTTCTGCGATAAGCTTGGTGAGACATTTGTCCGAAGTATTCAGCAACATCGGAAGCGCTCTTTTCGAGCTATTTAATGCGAGAAACACGTTTTCTGGTGTATTCACCACTCCACAGTACGTTTGACATGCAGAACCGGAGATATCTTGATTTTCGTGGTTTTTCCAGCTGAGATATGCATTTTCAGCGATAATCTTGGTGAGACTTCTGTCCGAAGTGTGCAGAATCATCTAGATCGCTCTTTTCAAGCTATTTAATGCGAGGAACACGTTTTCTGGGGCTCTCACCACACCACAGTTCGTTGGATACGCAGAACAGGTGATATCTTGGGTTTCGTGGGGTTTCAAGCTGAGATATGCATTTTCTGCGATAAACTTGGTGAGACTTCTGTCCGAAGTATGCAGAATCATCGACATTGCTTTTTTCGAGATATTTAATGCGAGAAACACGTTATCTGGTGTTTTCACCACTCCACAGTGCGTTTGATACGCAGAACCGGCGACATCTTGATTTTCGTGAGGTTTCTAACTGAGATATGCGTTTTCTGCGATAATATTGGTGAGACTTCAGTCAGAAGAATGCAGAACCATCTAGATCGTTCTTTTCGAGCTATTTAATGCGAGCAGCACGTTATCTGGTGTTTTGGCCACTCCACAGTGTGTTTGATATGCAGAACCGGAGATATCTTGGTTTCGGTCGGGTTTCAAGCTGAGATATGCATTTTCTACGATAATCTTGGAGAGAATCTGTCAGAAGTATGCAGAATCATCGAGATCGCTCTTTTCGAGCTATTTAATGGAGAAACACGTTATCTGGTGTATTGACCACTCCACAGTGCGTTTGATACGCGGAACCGGCGCCATCTTGATTTTCGTGAGGTTTCAAGCTGAGATATGCATTTTCTGCGGTAATCTTGATGAGACATCAGTCAGAAGTATGCAGAATCATCGAGATCGCTCTTTTCGAGCTATTTAATGGAGAAACACGTTATCTGGTGTATTGACCACTCCACAGTGCGCTTGATATGCGGAACCGGCGCCATCTTGATTTTCGTGAGGTTTCAAACTGAGATATGCATTTTCTGCGATAATATTGGTGAGAGTTCAGTCAGAAGTATGCAGGATCATCTAGATCGCTCGGTTCGAGCTATTTAATGCGAGAAACACGTTGTCTGGTTGTTTTCACCACTCCACGGTGCGTTTGATATGCAGAACTTGCGATATCTTGATTTTCGTGGTGTTTCCAGCTGAGATATGCATTTTCTTCGATAATCTTGGTGAGTCTTCTGTCAGCAGTATGCAGAATCATCGAGATCGCTCTTTTCGAGCTATTTAATGGAGAAACACGTTATCTGGTGTATTGACCACTCCACAGTGCGTTTGATATGCGGAACCGGCGCCATCTTGATTTTCGTGAGGTTTCAAGCTGAGATATGCATTTTCTGCGATAATCTTGATGAGACATCAGTCAGAAGTATGCAGGATCATCTAGATCGCTCGTTTCGAGCTATTTAATGCGAGAAACACGTTTTCTGGTGTTTTCACCACTCCACAGTACGTTTGACATGCAGAACCGGCGATGTTTGGTTTTCGTCGGGTTTCAAGCTGAGATATGCATTTTCTACGATAATCTTGGTGAGAATTCTGTCCGAAGTAAGCAGAATCATCGAGATCGCTCTTTTCGAGCTACTTAATGCGAGAAACACGTTTTCTGGTGTATTCACCACTCCACAGTACGTTTGACATGCAGAACCGGAGATATCCTGGTTTCGGTCGGGTTTCAAGCTGAGATATGCTTTTCTACGATAATCTTGGTGAGACTTCTGTCAGAAGTATGCAGAATCTTCGAGAACGCTTTTTTCGAGCTACTTAATGCGAGAAACACGATATCTGGTTGTTTTCACCACTCCACAGTGCGTTTGATATGCAGAACCGGCGACATCTTGATTTTCGTGACGTTTCTAGCTGAGATATGCATTTTCTGCGATAATATTGGTGAGACTTCATTCAGAAGTATGCAGAATCATCTAGATCGCTCTTGTCGAGCTATTTAATGCAAAAAAACAATTTTCCCGGTGTTTTCAACATTCCACAGTGCGTTTGATATGCAGAACTGGCGATATCTTGATTTTCGTGGTGTTTCCAGCTGAGATTTGCATTTTCTGCGATAATCTTGGTGAGTCTTCTGTCAGAAGTATGCAGAATCATCAAGATTGCACTTTTCGAGCCATTTAATGCGAGAAACACGTTTTCTGGTGTATTCACCACTCCACAGAGCGTTTGATATGCAGAACCGGCGATATCTTGATATTCGTGGTGTTTCCAGCTGAGATATGCATTTTCTGCGATAATAGTGGTGAGACTTCTGCCCGAAGTATGCTTAATCATCCTGATCGCTCGTTTCTAGCTATTTAATGCGAGAAACACGTTATCTGGTGTTTTCACCACTCCACAGTGCGTTTGATATGCAGAACCGGCGACATCATGGCTGTCGTCGGGCATCAAGCTGAGATATGCATTTTCTGCGATAATATTGGTGAGAGTTCAGTCAGAAGTATGCAGGATCATCTAGATCGCTCGTTTCGAGCTATTTAATGCGAGAAACACGTTGTCTGGTTGTTTTCACCACTCCACGGTGCGTTTGATATGCAGAACCGGCGACATCTTGGGTTTCTTCGGGGTTCGAGCTGAGAAATGCATTTTCTGCGATAATATTGGTGAGTCTTCTGTCAGAAGTATGCAGAATCATCTAGATCGCTCGTTTCGAGCTGCTTAATGCGAGAAACACGTTTTCTGGTGTTTTCACCGCTCCTCAGTGCGTTTGATATGCAGAACCGGCGACATCTTGGGTTTCGTCGGGGTTCAAGCTGAGATATGCATTTTCTGCGATAATATTGGTGAGACTTCAGTCAGAAGTATGCAGATTCATCTAGATCGCTCGTTTCTAGCTATTTAATGCGAGAAACACGTTATCTGGTGTTTTCACCACTCCACAGTGCGTTTGATATGCAGAACCGGCGACATCATGGCTGTCGTCGGGCATCAAGCTGAGATATGCATTTTCTGCGATAATCTTGGTGAGACATCAGTCAGAAGTATGCAGAATCATCGAGATCGCACTTTTCGAGTTATTTAATGCGAGAAACACATTTTCTGGTGTATTCACCACTCCACAGAGCGTCTGATATGCAGAACTGGCGATATCTTGATATTCGTGGTGTTTCCAGCTGAGATATGCATTTTCTGCGATTATCATGGTGAGTCTTCTGTCAGCAGTATGCAGAATCATCTAGATTGCACTTTTCGAGCTATTTAATGCGAGAAACACGTTATCTGGTGTTTTCACCGCTCCTCAGTGCGTTTGATATGCAGAACCGGCGACATCTTGGGTTTCGTCGGGGTTCAAGCTGAGATATGCATTTTCTGCGATAATATTGGTGAGACTTCAGTCAGAAGTATGCAGATTCATCTAGATCGCTCGTTTCTAGCTATTTAATGCGAGAAACACGTTATCTGGTGTTTTCACCACTCCACAGTGCGTTTGATATGCAGAACCGGCGACATCATGGCTGTCGTCGGGCATCAAGCTGAGATATGCATTTTCTGCGATAATCTTGGTGAGACATCAGTCAGAAGTATGCAGAATCATCGAGATCGCTCTTTTCGAGCTATTTAATGGAGAAACACGTTATCTGGTGTATTGACCACTCCACAGTGCGTTTGATATGCGTAACCGGCGCCATCTTGATTTTCGTGAGGTTTCAAGCTGAGATATGCATTTTCCGCGATAATATTGGTGAGAGTTCAGTCAGAAGTATGCAGGATCATCTAGATCGCTCGTTTCTAGCTATTTAATGCGAGAAACACGTTATCTGGTGTTTTCACCACTCCACAGTGCGTTTAATATGCAGAACCGGCGATATCTTGATTTTCGTGGTGTTTCCAGCTGAGATATGCATTTTCTGCGGTAATCTTGATGAGACATCAGTCAGAAGTATGCAGAATCATCGAGATCGCTCTTTTCGAGCTATTTAATGGAGAAACACGTTATCTGGTGTATTGACCACTCCACAGTGCGTTTGATATGCGGAACCGGCGCCATCTTGATTTTCGTGAGGTTTCAAGCTGAGATATGCATTTTCTGCGATAATATTGGTGAGAGTTCAGTCAGAAGTATGCAGGATCATCTAGATCGCTCGGTTCGAGCTATTTAATGCGAGAAACACGTTGTCTGGTTGTTTTCACCACTCCACGGTGCGTTTGATATGCAGAACCGGCGACATCATGGCTGTCGTCGGGCATCAAGCTGAGATATGCATTTTCTGCGATAATCTTGGTGAGACATCAGTCAGAAGTATGCAGAATCATCGAGATCGCTCTTTTCGAGCTATTTAATGGAGAAACACGTTATCTGGTGTATTGACCACTCCACAGTGCGTTTGATATGCGTAACCGGCGCCATCTTGATTTTCGTGAGGTTTCAAGCTGAGATATGCATTTTCCGCGATAATATTGGTGAGAGTTCAGTCAGAAGTATGCAGGATCATCTAGATCGCTCGTTTCTAGCTATTTAATGCGAGAAACACGTTATCTGGTGTTTTCACCACTCCACAGTGCGTTTAATATGCAGAACCGGCGATATCTTGATTTTCGTGGTGTTTCCAGCTGAGATATGCATTTTCTGCGGTAATCTTGATGAGACATCAGTCAGAAGTATGCAGAATCATCGAGATCGCTCTTTTCGAGCTATTTAATGGAGAAACACGTTATCTGGTGTATTGACCACTCCACAGTGCGTTTGATATGCGGAACCGGCGCCATCTTGATTTTCGTGAGGTTTCAAGCTGAGATATGCATTTTCTGCGATAATATTGGTGAGAGTTCAGTCAGAAGTATGCAGGATCATCTAGATCGCTCGGTTCGAGCTATTTAATGCGAGAAACACGTTGTCTGGTTGTTTTCACCACTCCACGGTGCGTTTGATATGCAGAACCGGCGATATCTTGATTTTCGTGGTGTTTCCAGCTGAGATATGCATTTTCTTCGATAATCTTGGTGAGTCTTCTGTCAGCAGTATGCAGAATCATCGAGATCGCTCTATTCGAGCTATTTAATGCGAGAAACACGTTATCTGGTGTATTGACCACTCGACAGTGCCTTTGATATGCGGAACCGGCGCCATCTTGATTTTCGTGAGGTTTCAAGCTGAGATATGCATTTTCTGCGATAATATTGGTGAGAGTTCAGTCAGAAGTATGCAGGATCATCTAGATCGCTCGTTTCGAGCTATTTAATGCGAGAAACACGTTTTCTGGTGTTTTCACCACTCCACAGTACGTTTGACATGCAGAACCGGCGATATCTTGATTTTCGTGGTGTTTCAAGCTGAGATATGCATTTTCTGCGATAATATTGGTGAGAGTTCAGTCAGAAGTATGCAGGATCATCTAGATCGCTCGTTTCGAGCTATTTAATGCGAGAAACACGTTGTCTGGTTGTTTTCACCACTCCACAGTTGGTTTGATACGCAGAACCGGCGATGTTTGGTTTTCGTCGGGTTTCAAGCTGTGATATGCATTTTCTGCGATAATCTTGGTGAGACTTCAGTCAGAAGTATGCAGTATCATCTATACCGCTCTTTTGGAGCTATTTAATGCGAAAAAACAAGTTTTCTGGTGTTTTCAACATTCCACAGTGCGTTTGATATGCAGAACAGCCAATATCTTGATTTTCGTGGTGTTTCCAGCTGAGATATGCATTTTCTGCGATAATCTTGGTGAGACTTCTGTCAGAAGTATGCAGAATCATCGGCATCTCCCTTTTCGACCTATTTAATGCGAGAAACACGTTCTCTGGTTGTTTTCACCACTCCACAGTGCGTTTGATATGCAGAACCGGCAAAATCTTGATTTTCGTGGTGTTTCCAGCTGAGATATGCATTTTCTGCGATAATCTTGGTGAGACTTCTGTCAGACGTATGCAGAATCATCGGCATCTCCCTTTTCGACCTATTTAATGCGAGAAACACGTTCTCTGGTTGTTTTCACCACTCAACAGTGGGTTTGATATGCAGAACCGGCGACATCTTGGATTTCGTCGGGGTTCAAGCTGAGATATGCACATTCTGCGATATTCTTGGTGAGACTTCTTTCAGTAGTATGCAGAATCATCGAGACCCCTCTTTTCGAGCTAATTAATGCGAGAAACACGTTATCTGGTGTTTTCACCACTCCACAGTGCGTTTTATATGCAGAACCGGCGACATCATGATTTTGGTGAGGTTTCAAGCTGAGATATGCATTTTCTGCGATAATATTGGTGAGACTTCAGTCATATGTATGCAGAATCATCTAGATCTCTCGTTTCGAGCTATTTAATGCGAAAAAACAAGTTTTCTGGTGTTTTCACCACTCCTCAGTACGTGTGACATGCAGAACCGGCGATATATTGATTTTCGAGAGATTTCAAGCTGAGATATGCATTTTCTCCTATAATATTGGTGAGACTTCAGTCAGAAGTTTGCAGAATCATCTAGATCGCTCGTTTCGAGCTATCTAATGCGAGAAACACGTTTTCTGGTGTTTTCAGAACTCCACAGTGCGTATGATATGCAGAACAGGTGATATCTTGGGTTTCGAGGGGTTTCAAGCTGAGATATGCATTTTCTGCGATAAACTTCGAGAGACTTCTGTCCGAAGTATGCTGAATCATCGAGATCGCACTTTCCGAGATAGTTAATGCGAGAAAAACCTTATCTGGTGTTTTCACCACTCCACAGTGGGTTTGATATGCAGTACCAGCGATATCTTGGTTTTCGTGGGGTTTCAAGCTGAGATATGCATTTTTTACGATAATCTTGGTGAGACTTCTGTCCGAAGTATGCAGAATCATCGAGATCGCTCTATTCGAACTATTTAATGCGACAAAACGTTATCTGGTGTTTTCAGAACTCCACAGTGCGTTTGATATGCAGAACCAGCGATATCTCTGTTTTCGTGGGGTTTCAAGCTGAGATATGCATTTTTTACGATAATCATGGTGAGACTACTGCCCGAAGTATGCAGAATCATCGAGATCGCACTCTTCGAGCTATTTAATGCGAGAAACACGATATCTGGTGTTTTCAGCACTCCACAGTGCGTATGATATGCAGAACCGACGATATCCTGGTTTTCGTGGGGCATCAAGCTGAGATATGCATTTTCTGCGATAATCTTGGTGAGACCTCTGTCCGAAGTATGCAGAAACATCGAGATCGCTCTTTTCTACCTATTTAATGCGAGAAACACGTTATCTGGTTTTTTCACCACTCCACAGTGCGTTTGATATGCAGAACCAGCGATATCTTGGTTTTCGTGGGGTTTCAAGCTGAGATATGCATTTTTTACGATAATCATGGTGAGACTACTGTCCGAAGTATGCAGAATCATCCAGATCGCACTTTTCGAGCTATTTAATGCGAGAAACACGATATCTGGTGTTTTCAGCACTCCACAGTGCGTATGATATGCAGAACCGGCGATATCTTGGTTTTCGTGGGGTTTCAAGCTGAGATATGCATTGTCTGCGATAATCTTGGTGAGACTTCTGTCCGAAGTGTGCAGAATCATCGAGATCGCTCTTTTCGAGCTATTTAATGCGAGAAACACGTTTTCTGGGGTTTTCACCACACCACAGTTCGTTGGATATGCGGAACAGGTGATATCTTGGGTTTCGAGGGGTTTCAAGCTGAGATATGCATTTTCTGCGATAAACTTCGAGAGACTTCTGTCCGAAGTATGCTGAATCATCGAGATCGCACTTTCCGAGCTAGTTAATGCGAGAAAAACCTTATCTGGTGTTTTCACCACTCCACAGTGGGTTTGATATGCAGTACCAGCGATATCTTGGTTTTCGTGGGGTTTCAAGCTGAGATATGCATTTTTTACGATAATCTTGGTGAGACTTCTGTCCGAAGTATGCAGAATCATCGAGATCGCTCTATTCGAACTATTTAATGCGACAAAACGTTATCTGGTGTTTTCAGAACTCCACAGTGCGTTTGATTTGCAGAACCAGCGATATCTCTGTTTTCGTGGGGTTTCAAGCTGAGATATGCATTTTTTACGATAATCATGGTGAGACTACTGCCCGAAGTATGCAGAATCATCGAGATCGCACTCTTCGAGCTATTTAATGCGAGAAACACGATATCTGGTGTTTTCAGCACTCCACAGTGCGCATGATATGCAGAACCGACGATATCCTGGTTTTCGTGGGGTTTCAAGATGAGATATGCATTTTCTGCGATAATCTTGGTGAGACCTCTGTCCGAAGTATGCAGAAACATCGAGATCGCTCTTTTCGAGCTATTTGATGCGAGAAACACAATATCTGGTGTTTTCAGCACTCCACAGTGCGTATGATATGCAGAACCGGCGATATCTTGGTTTTGGTGGGGTTTCAAGCTGAGATATGCATTGTCTGCGATAATCTTGGTGAGACTTCTGACCGAAGTGTGCAGAATCATCGAGATCGCCCTTTTCGAGCTATTTAATGCGAGAAACACGTTTTCTGGGGTTTTCACCACACCACAGTTCGTTGGATATGCAGATCAGGTGATATCTTGGGTTTCGAGGGGTTTCAAGCTGAGATATGCATTTTCTGCGATAAACTTCGAGAGACTTCTGTCCGAAGTATGCTGAATCATCGAGATCGCACTTTTCGAGCTAGTTAATGCGAGAAAAACCTTATCTGGTGTTTTAACCACTCCACAGTGGGTTTGATATGCAGTACCAGCGATATCTTGGTTTTCGTGGGGTTTCAAGCTGAGATATGCATTTTTTACGATAATCTTGGTGATACTTCTGTCCGAAGTATGCAGAATCATCGAGATCGCTCTATTCGAACTGTTTAATGCGACAAAACGTTATCTGGTGTTTTCAGCACTTCACGGTGCGTTTGATATGCAGAACCAGCGATATCTCTGTTTTCGTGGGGTTTCAAGCTGAGATATGCATTTTTTACGATAATCATGGTGAGACTACTGTCCGAAGTATGCAGAATCATCGAGATCGCTCTTTTCGAGCTATTTAATGCGAGAAACACGATATCTGGTGTTTTCACCACACCACAGTTCGTTGGATATGCAGAACAGGTGATATCTTGGTTTTCGTGGGGTTTCAAGCTGAGATATGCACTTTTTACGATAATCTTGGTGAGACTTCTGTCCGAAGTATGCTTAATCATCGAGATCGCTCTATTCGAACTATTTAATGCGACAAAACGTTATCTGGTGTTTTCAGCACTCCACAGTGCGTTTGATATGCAGAACCAGTGATACCTCAGTTTTCGTGGGGTTTCAAGCTGAGATATGCATTTTCTACGATAATGTTGGTGAGACTTCTCTCAGAAGGATGCAGAATCTTCGAGATCGCTCTTTTCGAGCTACTTAATGCGAGATACACGTTATCTGGTGTTTTCACCACTCCACAGTGCGTTTGACATGCAGTACCGGCGACATCTTGGATTTCGTCGGGGTTCAAGCTGAGATATGCATTTTCTACGATAATCTTGGTGAGACTTCTGTCAGAAGTATGCAGAATCATCTTGATCGCTCTTTTCGAGCTATTTAATGCGACAAACGCGTTTTCTGGTGTATTCACCACTCCACAGTACGTTTGACATGCAGAACCGGAGATATCTTGATTTTCGTGGTTTTTCCAGCTGAGATATGCATTTTCAGCGATAATCTTGGTGAGTCTTCTGTCAGAAGTATGCAGAATCTTCGAGATCGCTCATTTCGAGCTAGTTAATGCGAGAAACACGTTATCTGGTGTTTTCACCACTCCACAGTGCGTTTGATATGCAGAATCGGCGATATCTTGATTTTCGTGGTGTGTCCAGCTGAGATATGCATTTTCTGCGATAATCTTGGTGAGTCTTCTGTCAGAAGTATGCAGAATCATCGAGATCCCTCTTTTCGAGCTATTTAATGCGAGAAACACGTTATCTGGTTGTTTTCACCTCTCCACAGTTCGTTTGGTATGCAGAACAGGCGATATCTTGGTTTTCGTGGGGTTTCTAGCAGAGATATGCATTATCTGCGATAATCATGGTGAGACTTCTGTTAGAAGTATGCAGAATCATCGAGATCGCACTTTTCGATCTATTTAATGCGAGAAACACGTTGTCTGGTTTTTTCACCACTCCACAGTTGGTTTGATATGCTGAACCGGCGATATCTGGGTTTTCGTGGGGTTTCAAGCTGAGATATGCATTTTCTGCGATAATCTTGGTGAGACCTCTGTCCGAAGTATGCAGAAACATCGAGTTCGCTCTTTTCGAGCTATTTAATGCGAGAAACACGTTTTCTGGGGTTTTCACCACACCACGATTCGTTGGATATGTAGAACGGGGGATATCTTGGTTTTCGAGGGGTTTCAAGCTGAGATATGCATTTTCTGCGATAAACTTGGAGAGACTTCTGTCCGAAGTATGCTGAATCATCGAGATCGCACTTTTCGAGCTAGTTAATGCGCGAAAAACCTTATCTGGTGTTTTCACCACCCCACAGTGCGTTTGATATGCAGAACCGGCGATATCTGGGTTTTCGTGGGGTTTCAAGTTGAGATATGCATTTTCTGCGATAATCTTGGTGAGACCTCTGTCCGAAGTATGCAGAAACATCGAGATCGCTCTTTTCGACCTATTTAATGCGAGAAACACGTTATCTGGTGTTTTCACCACTCCACAGTGCGTTTGATATGCAGAACCAGCGATATCTTGGTTTTCGTGGGGTTTCAAGCTGAGATATGCATTTTTTACGATAATCATGGTGAGACTACTGTCCGAAGTATGCAGAATCATCGAGATCGCACTTTTCGAGCTATTTAATGCGAGAAACACGATATCTGGTGTTTTCAGCACTCCACAGTGCGTATGATATGCAGAACCGGCGATATCTTGGTTTTCGTGGGGTTTCAAGCTGAGATATGCATTGTCTGCGATAATCTTGGTGAGACTTCTGTCCGACGTGTGCAGAATCATCGAGATCGCTCTTTTCGAGCTATTTAATGCGAGAAATACGTTTTCTGGGGTTTTCACCACACCACAGTTCGTTGGATATGCAGAACAGGTGATATCTTGGGTTTCGAGGGGTTTCAAGCTGAGATATGCATTTTCTGCGATAAACTTCGAGAGACTTCTGTCCGAAGTATGCTGAATCATCGAGATCGCACTTTTCGAGCTACTTAATGCGAGAAAAACCTTATCTGGTGTTTTCATCACTCCACAGTGGGTTTGATATGCAGTACCAGCGATATCTTGGTTTTCGTGGGGTTTCAAGCTGAGATATGCATTTTTTACGATAATCTTGCTGAGACTTCTGTCCGAAGTATGCAGAATCATCGAGATCGCTCTATTCGAACTATTTAATGCGACAAAACGTTATCTGGTTGTTTTCACCACTCTACAGTGCGTTTGATATGCAGAACCGGCGACGTCTTGATTTTCGTGAGGTTTCAAGCTGAGATATGCATTTTCTGCGATAATCTTGGTGAGACTTCAGTCAGAAGTATGCAGAATCATCTAGATCGCTCTTTTCGAGCTATTTAATGCGAAAAAACAAGTTTTCTGGTGTTTTCAACATTCCACAGTGCGTTTGATATGCAGAACCGGCGATATCTTGATTTTCGTGGTGTTTCCAGCTGAGATATGCATTTTCTGCGATAATCTTGGTGAGACTTCAGTCAGAAGTATGCAGAATCATCTAGATCGCTCTTTTCGAGCTATTTAATGCGAAAAAACAAGTTTTCTGGTGTTTTCAACATTCCACAGTGCGTTTGATATGCAGAACCGGCGATATCTTCATTTTCGTGGTGTTTCCAGCTGAGATATGCATTTTCTGCGATAATCTTGGTGAGTCTTCTGTCAGAAGTATGCAGAATCACCGAGATCCCTCTTTTCGAGCTTTTTAATGCGAGATACACGTTATCTGGCTGTTTTCACCACTCCACAGTTCGTTTGATATGCAGAACCGGCGATATCTTGATTTTCGTGGTGTTTCCAGGTGAGATATGCATTTTCTGCGATAATCTAGGTGAGTCTTCTGTCAGAAGTATGCAGAATCATCGAGATCGCTCTTTTCGAGCTAGTTAATGCGAGAAAAACCTTGTCTGGTGTTTTTACCACTCCACAGTGCGTTTGATATGCAGAACCAGCGATATCTTGGCTTTCGTTGGGTTTCAAGCTGAGATATGCATTTTTTACGATAATCTTGGTGAGACTTCTGTCCGAAGTATGCAGATTCATCGCGATCGCCCTTTTCGAGCTGTTTAATGCGAGAAACACGTTATCTGGTGTTTTCACCACTCCACAGTGCGTTTGATATGCAGAACCAGCGATATCTCAGTTTTCGTGGGGTTTCAAGCTGAGATATACACTTTTTACGATAATCTTGGTGAGACTTCTGTCCGAAGTATGCTTAATCACCGAGATCGCTCTATTCGAGCTATTTAATGTGAGAAACACGTTATCTGGTGTTTCCAGCACTCAACACTGCGTTTAATATGCAGAACCAGCGATATCTAGGTTTTCGTGGGGTTTCAAGCTGAGATATGCAATTTCTGCGATAATCTTGGTGAGACATCTGTCCGAAGTATGCTTAATCATCGAGATCGCTCGTTTCGAGCTATTTAATGCGAGAAACACGTTATCTGGTGCATTCACCACTCCACAGTGCGTATGATATGCAGAACCGACGATATCCTGGTTTTCGTGTGGTTTCAAGCTCAGATATGCATTTTCTGCGATAATCTTTGTGAGACTTCAGTCCGAAGTATGCAGAATCATCTAGATCGCTCTTTTCGAGCTATTTAATGCGAAAAAACAAGTTTTCTGGTGTTTTCAACATTCCACAGTGCGTTTGATATGCAGAACCGGCGATATCTTGATTTTCGTGGTGTTTCCAGCTGAGATATGCATTTTCTGCGATAATCTTGGTGAGTCTTCTGTCAGAAGTATGCAGAATCACCGAGATCCCTCTTTTCGAGCTTTTTAATGCGAGATACACGTTATCTGGCTGTTTTCACCACTCCACAGTTCGTTTGATATGCAGAACCGGCGATATCTTGATTTTCGTGGTGTTTCCAGGTGAGATATGCATTTTCTGCGATAATCTAGGTGAGTCTTCTGTCAGAAGTATGCAGAATCATCGAGATCGCTCTTTTCGAGCTAGTTAATGTGAGAAACACGTTATCTGGTGTTTCCAGCACTCAACACTGCGTTTAATATGCAGAACCAGCGATATCTAGGTTTTCGTGGGGTTTCAAGCTGAGATATGCAATTTCTGCGATAATCTTGGTGAGACATCTGTCCGAAGTATGCTTAATCATCGAGATCGCTCGTTTCGAGCTATTTAATGCGAGAAACACGTTATCTGGTGCATTCACCACTCCACAGTGCGTATGATATGCAGAACCGACGATATCCTGGTTTTCGTGTGGTTTCAAGCTCAGATATGCATTTTCTGCGATAATCTTTGTGAGACTTCAGTCCGAAGTATGCAGAATCATCTAGATCGCTCTTTTCGAGCTATTTAATGCGAAAAAACAAGTTTTCTGGTGTTTTCAACATTCCACAGTGCGTTTGATATGCAGAACCGGCGATATCTTGATTTTCGTGGTGTTTCCAGCTGAGATATGCATTTTCTGCGATAATCTTGGTGAGTCTTCTGTCAGAAGTATGCAGAATCACCGAGATCCCTCTTTTCGAGCTTTTTAATGCGAGATACACGTTATCTGGCTGTTTTCACCACTCCACAGTTCGTTTGATATGCAGAACCGGCGATATCTTGATTTTCGTGGTGTTTCCAGGTGAGATATGCATTTTCTGCGATAATCTAGGTGAGTCTTCTGTCAGAAGTATGCAGAATCATCGAGATCGCTCTTTTCGAGCTAGTTAATGCGAGAAAAACCTTGTCTGGTGTTTTTACCACTCCACAGTGCGTTTGATATGCAGAACCAGCGATATCTTGGCTTTCGTTGGGTTTCAAGCTGAGATATGCATTTTTTACGATAATCTTGGTGAGACTTCTGTCCGAAGTATGCAGATTCATCGCGATCGCCCTTTTCGAGCTGTTTAATGCGAGAAACACGTTATCTGGTGTTTTCACCACTCCACAGTGCGTTTGATATGCAGAACCAGCGATATCTCAGTTTTCGTGGGGTTTCAAGCTGAGATATACACTTTTTACGATAATCTTGGTGAGACTTCTGTCCGAAGTATGCTTAATCACCGAGATCGCTCTATTCGAGCTATTTAATGTGAGAAACACGTTATCTGGTGTTTCCAGCACTCAACACTGCGTTTAATATGCAGAACCAGCGATATCTAGGTTTTCGTGGGGTTTCAAGCTGAGATATGCAATTTCTGCGATAATCTTGGTGAGACATCTGTCCGAAGTATGCTTAATCATCGAGATCGCTCGTTTCGAGCTATTTAATGCGAGAAACACGTTATCTGGTGCATTCACCACTCCACAGTGCGTATGATATGCAGAACCGACGATATCCTGGTTTTCGTGTGGTTTCAAGCTCAGATATGCATTTTCTGCGATAATCTTTGTGAGACTTCAGTCCGAAGTATGCAGAATCATCTAGATCGCTCTTTTCGAGCTATTTAATGCGAAAAAACAAGTTTTCTGGTGTTTTCAACATTCCACAGTGCGTTTGATATGCAGAACCGGCGATATCTTGATTTTCGTGGTGTTTCCAGCTGAGATATGCATTTTCTGCGATAATCTTGGTGAGTCTTCTGTCAGAAGTATGCAGAATCACCGAGATCCCTCTTTTCGAGCTTTTTAATGCGAGATACACGTTATCTGGCTGTTTTCACCACTCCACAGTTCGTTTGATATGCAGAACCGGCGATATCTTGATTTTCGTGGTGTTTCCAGGTGAGATATGCATTTTCTGCGATAATCTAGGTGAGTCTTCTGTCAGAAGTATGCAGAATCATCGAGATCGCTCTTTTCGAGCTAGTTAATGCGAGAAAAACCTTGTCTGGTGTTTTTACCACTCCACAGTGCGTTTGATATGCAGTACCAGCGATATCTTTGCTTTCGTTGGGTTTCAAGCTGAGATATGCATTTTTTACGATAATCTTGGTGAGACTACTGTCCGAAGTATGCAGATTCATCGCGATCACTCTTTTCGAGCTGTTTAATGCGAGAAACACGTTATCTGGTGTTTTCACCACTCCACAGTGCGTTTGATATGCAGTACCAGCGATATCTTGGTTTTCGTGGGGTTTCAAGCCGAGATATGCATTTTTTACGATAATCTTGGTGAGACTTCTGTCCGAAGTATGCAGATTCATCGAGATCGCTCTTTTCGAGCTATTTAATGCGAGAAACACGTTATCTGGTGTTTTCACCACTCCACAGTGCGTTTGATATGTAGAGCCACCGATAAATTGGTTTTCGTGGGGTTTCCAGCTGAAATATGCATTTTCTGCGATAATCTTTGTGTTTCATCTATGAGAAGTATGCAGAATCATCCAGAACGCTCTTTTCGAGCTAGTTAATGCGAGTAACACGTTTTCTGGTGTTTTCACCACCCCACAGTGCGTTTGATATGCAGAACCGGCGACATCTTGGTTTTCGTGGTGTTTCAAGCTGAGATATGCATTTTCTGCGATAATATTGGTGAGACTTCAGTCAGAAGTATGCAGAATCATCTAGATCGCTCTTCTCGAGCTATTTAATTCGACAAACACGTTTTCTGGTGTATTGACCACTCCACAGTACGTTTGACATGCAGAACCGGCGACATCTTGGATTTCGTCGGGTTTCAAGCTGAGATATGCATTTTCTGCGGCAATCTTGGTGAGCCTTCTGTCCGAAGTATGCAGAATCATCGAGATCGCTCGTTTCGAGCTATTTAATGTGAAAAAACAAGATTTCTGGTGTTTTGACCGCTCCACAGTGCGTTTGATATGTAGAGCCACCGATAAATTGGTTTTCGTGGGGTTTCCAGCTGAAATATGCATTTTCTGCGATAATCTTTGTGTTTCATCTATGAGAAGTATGCAGAATCATCCAGAACGCTCTTTTCGATCTATTTAATGCGAGAAACACGTTGTCTGGTGTTTTCACCACTCCACAGTTGGTTTGATATGCAGAACCGGCGATATCTGGGTTTTCGTGGGTTTTCAAGCTGAGATATGCATTTTCTGCGGCAATCTTGGTGAGACTTCAGTCAGAAGTATGCAGAATAATCGAGATCGCCCTTTTCGAGCTACTTAATGCGAGAAACACGTTATCTGGTGTTTTCGGCACTCCACAGTGCGTTTGACATGCAGAACCGGAGATATCTTGGTTACGGTCGGGATTCAAGCTGAGATATGCATTTTCTACGATAATCTAGGCGATACTTCTGTCAGAAGTATGCAGAATCTTCGAGAACGCTCTTTTCGAGATACTTAATGCGAGAAACACGTTTTCTGGTGTTTCACCACTCCACAGTGCGTCTGAAATGCAGAACCGGCGATATCTTGGTTTTCGTGGGGTTTGTAGATGAGATATGCATTTTCTGCGTTAATCTTGGTGAGTCTTCTGTCAGAAGTATGCAGAACCATCTAGATCTCTCTTCTCGAGCTATTTAATGCGAGAAACACGTTTTCTTGTGTTTTCAACACTCCACAGTTCGTTTGATATGCAGAACCGGCGATATCTTGATTTTCGTGGTTTTTCCTGCTGAGATATGCATTTTCAGCGATAATCTTGGTGAGTCTTCTGTCAGAAGTATGCAGAATCTTCGAGATCGCTCATTTCGAGCTAGTTAATGCTAGAAACACGTTATCTGGTGTTTTCACCACTACACAGTTCGTTGTATATGCAGAACAGGAGATATCTTGGTTTTCGTGGGGTTTCTAGCAGAGATATGCATTATCTGCGATAATCATGGTGAGACTTCTGTTAGAAGTATGCAGAATCATCGAGATCGCACTTTTCGATCTATTTAATGCGAGAAACACGTTGTCTGGTGTTTTCACCACTCCACAGTTGGTTTGATATGCAGAACCGGCGATGTTTGGTTTTCGTCGGGTTTCAAGCTGAGAAATGCATTTTCTGCGATAATCTTGGTGAGACTTCAGTCAGAAGTTTGCAGAAACTTCGAGTTCGCTCTTTTCGAGCAACTTAATGCGAGAAACACGTTATCTGGTTGTTTTCACCACTCCACAGTTCGTTTGATATGCAGAACAGGAGATATCTTGGTTTTCGTGGGGTTTCCGGCTGAAATATGCATTTTCTGCGATAATCTTTGTGTTTCATCTATGAGAAGTATGCAGAATCATCCAGAACGCTCTTTTCGATCTATTTAATGCGAGAAACACGTTGTCTGGTGTTTTCACCACTCCACAGTTGGTTTGATATGCAGAACCGGCGATATCTGGGTTTTCGTGGGTTTTCAAGCTGAGATATGCATTTTCTGCGGCAATCTTGGTGAGACTTCAGTCAGAAGTATGCAGAATAATCGAGATCGCCCTTTTCGAGCTACTTAATGCGAGAAACACGTTATCTGGTGTTTTCGGCACTCCACAGTGCGTTTGACATGCAGAACCGGAGATATCTTGGTTACGGTCGGGATTCAAGCTGAGATATGCATTTTCTACGATAATCTAGGCGATACTTCTGTCAGAAGTATGCAGAATCTTCGAGAACGCTCTTTTCGAGATACTTAATGCGAGAAACACGTTTTCTGGTGTTTCACCACTCCACAGTGCGTCTGAAATGCAGAACCGGCGATATCTTGGTTTTCGTGGGGTTTGTAGATGAGATATGCATTTTCTGCGTTAATCTTGGTGAGTCTTCTGTCAGAAGTATGCAGAACCATCTAGATCTCTCTTCTCGAGCTATTTAATGCGAGAAACACGTTTTCTTGTGTTTTCAACACTCCACAGTTCGTTTGATATGCAGAACCGGCGATATCTTGATTTTCGTGGTTTTTCCTGCTGAGATATGCATTTTCAGCGATAATCTTGGTGAGTCTTCTGTCAGAAGTATGCAGAATCTTCGAGATCGCTCATTTCGAGCTAGTTAATGCTAGAAACACGTTATCTGGTGTTTTCACCACTCCACAGTTCGTTTGATATGCAGAACAGGAGATATCTTGGTTTTCGTGGGGTTTCCAGCTGAAATATGCATTTTCTGCGATAATCTTTGTGTTTCATCTATGAGAAGTATGCAGAATCATCCAGAACGCTCTTTTCGATCTATTTAATGCGAGAAACACGTTGTCTGGTGTTTTCACCACTCCACAGTTGGTTTGATATGCAGAACCGGCGATATCTGGGTTTTCGTGGGGTTTCAAGCTGAGATATGCATTTTCTGCGGCAATCTTGGTGAGACTTCAGTCAGAAGTATGCAGAATAATCGAGATCGCTCTTTTCGAGCTACTTAATGCGAGAAACACGTTATCTGGTGTTTTCGGCACTCCACAGTGCGTTTGACATGCAGAACCGGAGATATCTTGGTTACGGTCGGGATTCAAGCTGAGATATGCATTTTCTACGATAATCTTGGCGAGACTTCTGTCAGAAGTATGCAGAATCATCGGGATCGCTCTTTTCGAGCTATTTAATGCGAGAAACACGTTATCTGGTGTTTTCACCACTCCACAGTGCGTTTGATATGCAGAACCGGCGACATCTTGGCTTTCGCCGGGGTTCAAGCTGAGATATGCATTTTCTGCGATAATCTTGGTGAGTCTTCTGTCAGAAGTATGCAGAACCATCTAGATCTCTCTTTTCGAGCTATTTAATGCGAGAAACACGTTTTCTTGTGTTTTCACCACCCCACAGTGCGTTTGATATGCAGAACCGGAGATATCTTGGTTTTCGTGGGGTTTGTAGCTGAGATATGTATTTTCTGCGATAATCTTGGTGAGTCTTCTGTCAGAAGTATGCAGAATCATCTAGATCGCTCTTTTCGAGCTATTTAATGCGAGAAACACGTTTTCTTGTGTTTTCACCACCCCACAGTGCGTTTGATATGCAGAACCGGAGATATCTTGGTTTTCGTGGGGTTTGTAGCTGAGATATGCATTTTCTGCGATAATCTTGGTGAGTCTTCCGTCAGAAGTATGCAGAATCATCTAGATCGCTCTTTTCGAGCTATTTAATGCGAGAAACACGTTTTCTTGTGTTTTCAACACTCCACAGTTCGTTTGATATGCAGAACCGGCGATATCTTGATTTTCGTGGTTTTTCGTGCTGAGATATGCATTTTCAGCGATAATCCTGGTGAGTCTTCTGTCAGAAGTATGCAGAATCATCTAGATCGCTCTTTTCGAGCTATTTAATGCGAGAAACACGTTATCTGGTATTTTCACCACTCCACAGTGCGTTTGATATGCAGAACCGGCGATATCTTGATTTTCGTGGTGTGTCCAGCTGAGATATGCATTTTCTGCGATAATCTTGGTGAGTCTTCTGTCAGAAGTATGCAGAATCTTCGACATCGCTCATTTCGAGCTAGTTAATGCTAGAAACACGTTATCTGGTGTTTTCACCACTACACAGTTCGTTGTATATGCAGAACAGGAGATATCTTGGTTTTCGTGGGGTTTCTAGCAGAGATATGCATTATCTGCGATAATCATGGTGAGACTTCTGTTAGAAGTATGCTGAATCATCGAGATCGCACTTTTCGATCTATTTAATGCGAGAAATACGTTGTCTGGTGTTTTCACCACTCCACAGTTGGTTTGATATGCAGAACCGGCGATGTTTGGTTTTCGTCGGGTTTCAAGCTGAGAAATGCATTTTCTGCGATAATCTTGGTGAGACTTCAGTCAGAAGTTTGCAGAAACTTCGAGTTCGCTCTTTTCGAGCTATTTAATGCGAGAAACACGATATCTGGTGTTTTCAGCACTCCACAGTGCGTATGATATGCAGAACCGGCGATATCTTGGTTTTCGTGGGGTTTCAAGCTGAAATATGCATTTTTTGCGATAATCTTGGTGAGACTTCCGTCAGAAGTATGCAGAATCATCTAGATCGCTCTTTTCGAGCTATTTAATGCGAGAAACACGTTTTCTTGTGTTTTCAACACTCCACAGTTCGTTTGATATGCAGAACCGGCGATATCTTGATTTTCGTGGTTTTTCCTGCTGAGATATGCATTTTCAGCGATAATCTTGGTGAGTCTTCTGTCAGAAGTATGCAGAATCTTCGACATCGCTCATTTCGAGCTAGTTAATGCTAGAAACACGTTATCTGGTGTTTTCACCACTACACAGTTCGTTGTATATGCAGAACAGGAGATATCTTGGTTTTCGTGGGGTTTCTAGCAGAGATATGCATTATCTGCGATAATCATGGTGAGACTTCTGTCCGAAGTATGCAGAATCATCGGGATCGCTCTTTTCGAGCTATTTAATGCGAGGAACACGTTTTCTGGCGTTTTCACCACTCCACAGTTGGTTTGATATGCAGAACCGGCGATGTTTGGTTTTCGTCGGGTTTCAAGCTGAGAAATGCATTTTCTGCGATAATCTTGGTGAGACTTCAGTCAGAAGTATGCAGAATCTTCGAGTTCGCTCTTTTCGAGCAACTTAATGCGAGAAACACGTTATCTGGTTGTTTTCACCACTCCACAGTTCGTTTGATATGCAGAACCGGCGATATCTTGATTTTCGTGGTTTTTCGTCCTGAGATATGCATTTTCAGCGATAATCTTGGTGAGTCTTCTGTCAGAAGTATGCAGAATCATCGAGATCCCTCTTTTCGAGCTATTTAATGAGAGAAACACGTTATCTGGTTGTTTTCACCACTCCACAGTTCGTTTGATATGCAGAACCGGCGATATCTTGATTTTCGTGGTTTTTCGTGCTGAGATATGCATTTTCAGCGATAATCTATGTGAGTCTTCTGCCAGAAGTATGCAGAATCATCTAGATCGCTCTTTTCGAGCTATTTAATGCGAGAAACACGATATCTGGTGTTTTCAGCACTCCACAGTGCGTATGATATGCAGAACCGGCGATATCTTGGTTTTCGTGGGGTTTCAAGCTGAAATATGCATTTTTTGCGATAATCTTGGTGAGACTTCCGTCAGAAGTATGCAGAATCATCTAGATCGCTCTTTTCGAGCTATTTAATGCGAGAAACACGTTTTCTTGTGTTTTCAACACTCCACAGTTCGTTTGATATGCAGAACCGGCGATATCTTGATTTTCGTGGTTTTTCCTGCTGAGATATGCATTTTCAGCGATAATCTTGGTGAGTCTTCTGTCAGAAGTATGCAGAATCTTCGACATCGCTCATTTCGAGCTAGTTAATGCTAGAAACACGTTATCTGGTGTTTTCAGCACTCCACAGTGCGTATGATATGCAGAACCGGCGATATCTTGGTTTTCGTGGGGTTTCAAGCTGAAATATGCATTTTCTGCGATAATCTTGGTGAGACTTCAGTCAGAAGTATGCAGAATCTTCGAGATCGCTCATTTCGAGCTAGTTAATGCGAGAAACACGTTATGTGGTGTTTTCACCACTCCACAGTACGTTGTATATGCAGAACAGGAGATATCTTGGTTTTCGTGGGGTTTCTAGCAGAGATATGCATTTTCTGCGATAATCTAGGTGAGTCTTCTGCCAGAAGTATGCAGAATCTTCGAGATCGTTCTTCTCGAGCAACTTAATGCGAGAAACACGATATATGGTTGTTTTCACCACTCCACAGTGCGTTTGATATGCAGAACGGGCGACATCTTGATTTTCGTGAGGTTTCAAGCTGAGATATGCATTTTCTGCGATAATCTTGGTGAGACTTCTGTCAGAAGTATGCAGAATCATCGGGATCGCTCTTTTCGAGCTATTTAATGCGAGAAACACGTTTTCTGGGGTTTTCACCACTCCACAGTTCGTTGGATATGCAGAACAGGAGATATCTTGGTTTTCGTGGGGTTTCTAGCAGAGATATGCATTTTCTGCGATAATCATGGTGAGACTTCAGTCAGAAGTATGCAGAATCTTCGAGATCCCTCTTTTCGAGCTAGTTAATGCGAGAAACACGTTATCTGGTGTTTTCACCACTCCACAGTGCGTTTAATATGCAGAACCGGCGACATCTTGGCTGTCGTAGGGTATCAAGCTGAGATATGCATTTTCTGCGATAATCATGGTGAGACTTCTGTCAGAAGTATGCAGAATCATCGGGATCGCTCTTTTCGAGCTAGTTAATGCGAGAAACACGTTATCTGGTGTTTTCACCACTCCACAGTTCGTTGTATATGCAGAACAGGAGATATCTTGGTTTTCGTGGGGTTTCTAGCAGAGATATGCATTTTCTGCGATAATCTATGTGAGTCTTCTGCCAGAAGTATGCAGAATCATCTAGATCGCTCTTTTCGAGCTATTTAATGCGAGAAACACGATATCTGGTGTTTTCAGCACTCCACAGTGCGTATGATATGCAGAACCGGCGATATCTTGGTTTTCGTGGGGTTTCAAGCTGAAATATGCATTTTCTGCGATAATCTTGGTGAGACTTCAGTCAGAAGTATGCAGAATCTTCGAGATCGCTCATTTCGAGCTAGTTAATGCGAGAAACACGTTATCTGGTGTTTTCACCACTCCACAGTACGTTGTATATGCAGAACAGGAGATATCTTGGTTTTCGTGGGGTTTCTAGCAGAGATATGCATTTTCTGCGATAATCTAGGTGAGTCTTCTGCCAGAAGTATGCAGAATCTTCGAGATCGTTCTTTTCGAGCAACTTAATGCGAGAAACACGATATATGGTTGTTTTCACCACTCCACAGTGCGTTTGATATGCAGAACGGGCGACATCTTGATTTTCGTGAGGTTTCAAGCTGAGATATGCATTTTCTGCGATAATCTTGGTGAGACTTCAGTCAGAAATATGCAGAATCATCGAGATCCCTCTTTTCGAGCTAGTTAATGCGAGAAACACGTTATCTGGTGTTTTCACCACTCCACAGTGCGTTTAATATGCAGAACCGGCGACATCTTGGCTGTCGTAGGGTATCAAGCTGAGATATGCATTTTCTGCGATAATCATGGTGAGACTTCTGTCAGAAGTATGCAGAATCATCGGGATCGCTCTTTTCGAGCTATTTAATGCGAGAAACACGTTTTGTGGGGTTTTCACCACTCCACAGTTCGTTGGATATGCAGAACAGGAGATATCTTGGTTTTCGTGGGGTTTCTAGCAGAGATATGCATTTTCTGCGATAATCATGGTGAGACTTCAGTCAGAAGTATGCAGAATCTTCGAGATCCCTCTTTTCGAGCTATTTAATGCGAGAAACACGATATCTGGTGTTTTCAGCACTCCACAGTGCGTATGATATGCAGAACCGGCGATATCTTGGTTTTCGTGGGGTTTCAAGCTGAAATATGCATTTTTTGCGATAATCTTGGTGAGACTTCCGTCAGAAGTATGCAGAATCATCTAGATCGCTCTTTTCGAGCTATTTAATGCGAGAAACACGTTTTCTTGTGTTTTCAACACTCCACAGTTCGTTTGATATGCAGAACCGGCGATATCTTGATTTTCGTGGTTTTTCCTGCTGAGATATGCATTTTCTGCGATAATCATGGTGAGACTTCTGTCAGAAGTATGCAGAATCATCGGGATCGCTCTTTTCGAGCTATTTAATGCGAGAAACACGTTATCTGGTGTTTTCACCACTCCACAGTTCGTTGTATATGCAGAACAGGAGATATCTTGGTTTTCGTGGGGTTTCTAGCAGAGATATGCATTTTCTGCGATAATCATGGTGAGACTTCAGTCAGAAGTATGCAGAATCTTCGACATCGCTCATTTCGAGCTAGTTAATGCTAGAAACACGTTATCTGGTGTTTTCAGCACTCCACAGTGCGTATGATATGCAGAACCGGCGATATCTTGGTTTTCGTGGGGTTTCAAGCTGAAATATGCATTTTCTGCGATAATCTTGGTGAGACTTCAGTCAGAAGTATGCAGAATCTTCGAGATCGCTCATTTCGAGCTAGTTAATGCGAGAAACACGTTATGTGGTGTTTTCACCACTCCACAGTACGTTGTATATGCAGAACAGGAGATATCTTGGTTTTCGTGGGGTTTCTAGCAGAGATATGCATTTTCTGCGATAATCTAGGTGAGTCTTCTGCCAGAAGTATGCAGAATCTTCGAGATCGTTCTTCTCGAGCAACTTAATGCGAGAAACACGATATATGGTTGTTTTCACCACTCCACAGTGCGTTTGATATGCAGAACGGGCGACATCTTGATTTTCGTGAGGTTTCAAGCTGAGATATGCATTTTCTGCGATAATCTTGGTGAGACTTCTGTCAGAAGTATGCAGAATCATCGGGATCGCTCTTTTCGAGCTATTTAATGCGAGAAACACGTTTTCTGGGGTTTTCACCACTCCACAGTTCGTTGGATATGCAGAACAGGAGATATCTTGGTTTTCGTGGGGTTTCTAGCAGAGATATGCATTTTCTGCGATAATCATGGTGAGACTTCAGTCAGAAGTATGCAGAATCTTCGAGATCCCTCTTTTCGAGCTAGTTAATGCGAGAAACACGTTATCTGGTGTTTTCACCACTCCACAGTGCGTTTAATATGCAGAACCGGCGACATCTTGGCTGTCGTAGGGTATCAAGCTGAGATATGCATTTTCTGCGATAATCATGGTGAGACTTCTGTCAGAAGTATGCAGAATCATCGGGATCGCTCTTTTCGAGCTAGTTAATGCGAGAAACACGTTATCTGGTGTTTTCACCACTCCACAGTTCGTTGTATATGCAGAACAGGAGATATCTTGGTTTTCGTGGGGTTTCTAGCAGAGATATGCATTTTCTGCGATAATCTATGTGAGTCTTCTGCCAGAAGTATGCAGAATCATCTAGATCGCTCTTTTCGAGCTATTTAATGCGAGAAACACGATATCTGGTGTTTTCAGCACTCCACAGTGCGTATGATATGCAGAACCGGCGATATCTTGGTTTTCGTGGGGTTTCAAGCTGAAATATGCATTTTCTGCGATAATCTTGGTGAGACTTCAGTCAGAAGTATGCAGAATCTTCGAGATCGCTCATTTCGAGCTAGTTAATGCGAGAAACACGTTATCTGGTGTTTTCACCACTCCACAGTACGTTGTATATGCAGAACAGGAGAAATCTTGGTTTTCGTGGGGTTTCTAGCAGAGATATGCATTTTCTGCGATAATCTAGGTGAGTCTTCTGCCAGAAGTATGCAGAATCTTCGAGATCGTTCTTTTCGAGCAACTTAATGCGAGAAACACGATATATGGTTGTTTTCACCACTCCACAGTGCGTTTGATATGCAGAACGGGCGACATCTTGATTTTCGTGAGGTTTCAAGCTGAGATATGCATTTTCTGCGATAATCTTGGTGAGACTTCAGTCAGAAATATGCAGAATCATCGAGATCCCTCTTTTCGAGCTAGTTAATGCGAGAAACACGTTATCTGGTGTTTTCACCACTCCACAGTGCGTTTAATATGCAGAACCGGCGACATCTTGGCTGTCGTAGGGTATCAAGCTGAGATATGCATTTTCTGCGATAATCATGGTGAGACTTCTGTCAGAAGTATGCAGAATCATCGGGATCGCTCTTTTCGAGCTATTTAATGCGAGAAACACGTTTTGTGGGGTTTTCACCACTCCACAGTTCGTTGGATATGCAGAACAGGAGATATCTTGGTTTTCGTGGGGTTTCTAGCAGAGATATGCATTTTCTGCGATAATCATGGTGAGACTTCAGTCAGAAGTATGCAGAATCTTCGAGATCCCTCTTTTCGAGCTATTTAATGCGAGAAACACGTTAATTGGTGTTTTCACCACTCCACAGTGCGTTTGATATGCGGAACCATCGACATCTTGGATTTCGTCGGGTTTCAAGCTGAGACATGCATTTTCTGCGATAATCTTGGTGAGTCTTCTGTCAGAAGTATGCAGAATCATCGAGATCCCTCTTTTCGAGCTAGTTAATGCGAGAAACACGTTATCTGGTGTTTTCACCACTCCACAGTGCGTTTAATATGCAGAACCGGCGACATCTTGGCTGTCGTAGGGTATCAAGCTGAGATATGCATTTTCTGCGATAATCATGGTGAGACTTCTGTCAGAAGTATGCAGAATCATCGGGATCGCTCTTTTCGAGCTATTTAATGCGAGAAACACGTTTTCTGGGGTTTTCACCACTCCACAGTTCGTTGGATATGCAGAACAGGAGATATCTTGGTTTTCGTGGGGTTTCTAGCAGAGATATGCATTTTCTGCGATAATCATGGTGAGACTTCTGTTAGAAGTATGCAGAATCATCGAGATCGCACATTTCGATCTATTTAATGCGAGAAACACGTTATCTGGTGTTTTCACCACTCCACAGTGCGTTTGATATGCAGAACCAGCGATATCTTGGTTTTCGTGGGGTTTCAAGCTGAGATATGCATTTTTTACGATAATCATGGTGAGAATTCTGTCCGAAGTATGCAGAATCATCGAGATCGCACTTTTCGTGCTATTTAATGCGAGAAACAGGATATCTGGTGTTTTCAGCACTCCACAGTGCGTATGGTATGCAGAACCGGCGATATCTTGATTTTCGTGGTTTTTCGTGCTGAGATATGCATTTTCAGCGATAATCTTGGTGAGTCTTCTGTCAGAAGTATGCAGAATCATCGAGATCCCTCTTTTCGAGCTATTTAATGCGAGAAACACGTTATCTGGTTGTTTTCACCACTCCACAGTTCGTTTGATATGCAGAACCGGCGATATCTTGATTTTCGTGGTTTTTCGTGCTGAGATATGCATTTTCAGCGATAATCTTGGTGAGTCTTCTGTCAGAAGTATGCAGAATCATCTAGATCGCTCTTTTCGAGCTATTTAATGCGAGAAACACGTTATCTGGTATTTTCACCACTTCACAGTGCGTTTGATATGCAGAACCGGCGATATCTTGATTTTCGTGGTGTGTCCAGCTGAGATATGCATTTTCAGCGATAATCTTGGTGAGTCTTCTGTCAGAAGTATGCAGAATCTTCGAGATCGCTCATTTCGAGCGAGTTAATGCTAGAAACACGTTATCTGGTGTTTTCACCACTCCACAGTTCGTTGTATATGCAGAACAGGAGATAACTTGGTTTTCGTGGGGTTTCTAGCAGAGATATGCACTATCTGCGATAATCATGGTGAGACTTCTGTTAGAAGTATGCAGAATCATCGAGATCGCACTTTTCGATCTATTTAATGCGAGAAACACGTTGTCTGGTTTTTTCACCACTCCACAGTTGGTTTGATATGCAGAACCGGCGATGTTTGGTTTTCGTCGGGTTTCAAGCTGAGATATGCATTTTCTGCGATAATCTTGGTGAGACTTCAGTCAGAGGTATGCAGAATCTACGAGATCGCTCATTTCGAGCTAGTTAATGCGAGAAACACGTTATCTGGTGTTTTCACCACTCCACAGTTCGTTGTATATGCAGAACAGGAGATATCTGGTTTTCGTGGGGTTTCCAGCTGAAATATGCATTTTCTGCGATAATCTTTGTGTTTCATCTATGAGAAGTATGCAGAATCATCCAGAACGCTCTTTTCGATCTATTTAATGCGAGAAACACGTTGTCTGGTGTTTTCACCACTCCACAGTTGGTTTGATATGCAGAACCGGCGATATCTGGGTTTTCGTGAGGTTTCAAGCTGAGATATGCATTTTCTGCGATAATATTGGTGAGAGTTCAGTCAGAAGTATGCAGGATCATCTAGATCGCTCGTTTCGAGCTATTTAATGCGAGAAACACGTGATCTGGTGTTTTCCCCACTCCACAGTTCGTTGTATATGCAGAACAGGAGATATCTTGGTTTTCGTGGGGTTTCTAGCAGAGATATGCATTTTCTGCGATAATCTTGGTGAGTCTTCTGTCAGAAGTATGCAGAATCATCTAGATCGCTCTTTTCGAGCTATTTAATGCGAGAAACACGTTTTCTTGTGTTTTCAACACTCCACAGTTCGTTTGATATGCAGAACCGGCGATATCTTGATTTTCGTGGTTTTTCCTGCTGAGATATGCATTTTCAGCGATAATCTTGGTGAGTCTTCTGTCAGAAGTATGCAGAATCTTCGACATCGCTCATTTCGAGCTAGTTAATGCTAGAAACACGTTATCTGGTGTTTTCACCACTACACAGTTCGTTGTATATGCAGAACAGGAGATATCTTGGTTTTCGTGGGGTTTCTAGCAGAGATATGCATTATCTGCGATAATCATGGTGAGACTTCTGTTAGAAGTATGCAGAATCATCGAGATCGCACTTTTCGATCTATTTAATGCGAGAAACACGTTGTCTGGTGTTTTCACCACTCCACAGTTGGTTTGATATGCAGAACCGGCGATGTTTGGTTTTCGTCGGGTTTCAAGCTGAGAAATGCATTTTCTGCGATAATCTTGGTGAGTCTTCTGTCAGAAGTATGCAGAATCATCGAGATCCCTCTTTTCGAGCTAGTTAATGCGAGAAACACGTTATCTGGTGTTTTCACCACTCCACAGTGCGTTTAATATGCAGAACCGGCGACATCTTGGCTGTCGTAGGGTATCAAGCTGAGATATGCATTTTCTGCGATAATCATGGTGAGACTTCTGTCAGAAGTATGCAGAATCATCGGGATCGCTCTTTTCGAGCTATTTAATGCGAGAAACACGTTTTCTGGGGTTTTCACCACTCCACAGTTCGTTGGATATGCAGAACAGGAGATATCTTGGTTTTCGTGGGGTTTCTAGCAGAGATATGCATTTTCTGCGATAATCATGGTGAGACTTCTGTTAGAAGTATGCAGAATCATCGAGATCGCACATTTCGATCTATTTAATGCGAGAAACACGTTATCTGGTGTTTTCACCACTCCACAGTGCGTTTGATATGCAGAACCAGCGATATCTTGGTTTTCGTGGGGTTTCAAGCTGAGATATGCATTTTTTACGATAATCATGGTGAGAATTCTGTCCGAAGTATGCAGAATCATCGAGATCGCACTTTTCGTGCTATTTAATGCGAGAAACAGGATATCTGGTGTTTTCAGCACTCCACAGTGCGTATGGTATGCAGAACCGGCGATATCTTGATTTTCGTGGTTTTTCGTGCTGAGATATGCATTTTCAGCGATAATCTTGGTGAGTCTTCTGTCAGAAGTATGCAGAATCATCGAGATCCCTCTTTTCGAGCTATTTAATGCGAGAAACACGTTATCTGGTTGTTTTCACCACTCCACAGTTCGTTTGATATGCAGAACCGGCGATATCTTGATTTTCGTGGTTTTTCGTGCTGAGATATGCATTTTCAGCGATAATCTTGGTGAGTCTTCTGTCAGAAGTATGCAGAATCATCTAGATCGCTCTTTTCGAGCTATTTAATGCGAGAAACACGTTATCTGGTATTTTCACCACTTCACAGTGCGTTTGATATGCAGAACCGGCGATATCTTGATTTTCGTGGTGTGTCCAGCTGAGATATGCATTTTCAGCGATAATCTTGGTGAGTCTTCTGTCAGAAGTATGCAGAATCTTCGAGATCGCTCATTTCGAGCGAGTTAATGCTAGAAACACGTTATCTGGTGTTTTCACCACTCCACAGTTCGTTGTATATGCAGAACAGGAGATAACTTGGTTTTCGTGGGGTTTCTAGCAGAGATATGCACTATCTGCGATAATCATGGTGAGACTTCTGTTAGAAGTATGCAGAATCATCGAGATCGCACTTTTCGATCTATTTAATGCGAGAAACACGTTGTCTGGTTTTTTCACCACTCCACAGTTGGTTTGATATGCAGAACCGGCGATGTTTGGTTTTCGTCGGGTTTCAAGCTGAGATATGCATTTTCTGCGATAATCTTGGTGAGACTTCAGTCAGAGGTATGCAGAATCTACGAGATCGCTCATTTCGAGCTAGTTAATGCGAGAAACACGTTATCTGGTGTTTTCACCACTCCACAGTTCGTTGTATATGCAGAACAGGAGATATCTGGTTTTCGTGGGGTTTCCAGCTGAAATATGCATTTTCTGCGATAATCTTTGTGTTTCATCTATGAGAAGTATGCAGAATCATCCAGAACGCTCTTTTCGATCTATTTAATGCGAGAAACACGTTGTCTGGTGTTTTCACCACTCCACAGTTGGTTTGATATGCAGAACCGGCGATATCTGGGTTTTCGTGAGGTTTCAAGCTGAGATATGCATTTTCTGCGATAATATTGGTGAGAGTTCAGTCAGAAGTATGCAGGATCATCTAGATCGCTCGTTTCGAGCTATTTAATGCGAGAAACACGTTATCTGGTGTTTTCCCCACTCCACAGTTCGTTGTATATGCAGAACAGGAGATATCTTGGTTTTCGTGGGGTTTCTAGCAGAGATATGCATTTTCTGCGATAATCTTGGTGAGTCTTCTGTCAGAAGTATGCAGAATCATCTAGATCGCTCTTTTCGAGCTATTTAATGCGAGAAACACGTTTTCTTGTGTTTTCAACACTCCACAGTTCGTTTGATATGCAGAACCGGCGATATCTTGATTTTCGTGGTTTTTCCTGCTGAGATATGCATTTTCAGCGATAATCTTGGTGAGTCTTCTGTCAGAAGTATGCAGAATCTTCGACATCGCTCATTTCGAGCTAGTTAATGCTAGAAACACGTTATCTGGTGTTTTCACCACTACACAGTTCGTTGTATATGCAGAACAGGAGATATCTTGGTTTTCGTGGGGTTTCTAGCAGAGATATGCATTATCTGCGATAATCATGGTGAGACTTCTGTTAGAAGTATGCAGAATCATCGAGATCGCACTTTTCGATCTATTTAATGCGAGAAACACGTTGTCTGGTGTTTTCACCACTCCACAGTTGGTTTGATATGCAGAACCGGCGATGTTTGGTTTTCGTCGGGTTTCAAGCTGAGAAATGCATTTTCTGCGATAATCTTGGTGAGACTTCAGTCAGAAGTATGCAGAATCTTCGAGTTCGCTCTTTTCGAGCAACTTAATGCGAGAAACACGTTATCTGGTTGTTTTCACCACTCCACAGTTCGTTAGATATGCAGAACCGGCGATATCTTGATTTTCGTGGTTTTTCGTGCTGAGATATGCATTTTCAGCGATAATCTTGGTGAGTCTTCTGTCAGAAGTATGCAGAATCATCGAGATCCCTCTTTTCGAGCTATTTAATGAGAGAAACACGTTATCTGGTTGTTTTCACCACTCCACAGTTCGTTTGATATGCAGAACCGGCGATATCTTGATTTTCGTGGTTTTTCGTGCTGAGATATGCATTTTCAGCGATAATCTTGGTGAGTCTTCTGTCAGAAGTATGCAGAATCATCTAGATCGCTCTTTTCGAGCTATTTAATGCGAGAAACACGTTATCTGGTATTTTCACCACTCCACAGTGCGTTTGATATGCAGAACCGGCGATATCTTGATTTTCGTGGTGTGTCCAGCTGAGATATGCATTTTCTGCGATAATCTTGGTGAGTCTTCTGTCAGAAGTATGCAGAATCATCGAGATCGCTCATTTCGAGCTAGTTAATGCGAGAAACACGTTATCTGGTGTTTTCACCACTCCACAGTTCGTTGTATATGCAGAACAGGAGATATCTTGGTTTTCGTGGGGTTTCTAGCAGAGATATGCATTTTCTGCGATAATCTATGTGAGTCTTCTGCCAGAAGTATGCAGAATCATCTAGATCGCTCTTTTCGAGCTATTTAATGCGAGAAACACGATATCTGGTGTTTTCAGCACTCCACAGTGCGTATGATATGCAGAACCGGCGATATCTTGGTTTTCGTGGGGTTTCAAGCTGAAATATGCATTTTCTGCGATAATCTTGGTGAGACTTCAGTCAGAAGTATGCAGAATCGTCGAGATCGCTCATTTCGAGCTAGTTAATGCGAGAAACACGTTATCTGGTGTTTTCCCCACTCCACAGTTCGTTGTATATGCAGAACAGGAGATATCTTGGTTTTCGTGGGATTTCTAGCAGAGATATGCATTTTCTGCGATAATCTAGATGAGTCTTCTGTTAGAAGTATGCAGAATCATCGAGATCGCACTTTTCGATCTATTTAATGCGAGAAACACGTTGTCTGGTGTTTTCACCACTCCACAGTTGGTTTGATATGCAGAACCGGCGATGTTTGGTTTTCGTCGGGTTTCAAGCTGAGAAATGCATTTTCTGCGATAATCTTGGTGAGACTTCAGTCAGAAGTATGCAGAATCTTCGAGTTCGCTCTTTTCGAGCAACTTAATGCGAGAAACACGTTATCTGGTTGTTTTCACCACTCCACAGTTCGTTAGATATGCAGAACCGGCGATATCTTGATTTTCGTGGTTTTTCGTGCTGAGATATGCATTTTCAGCGATAATCTTGGTGAGTCTTCTGTCAGAAGTATGCAGAATCATCGAGATCCCTCTTTTCGAGCTATTTAATGAGAGAAACACGTTATCTGGTTGTTTTCACCACTCCACAGTTCGTTTGATATGCAGAACCGGCGATATCTTGATTTTCGTGGTTTTTCGTGCTGAGATATGCATTTTCAGCGATAATCTTGGTGAGTCTTCTGTCAGAAGTATGCAGAATCATCTAGATCGCTCTTTTCGAGCTATTTAATGCGAGAAACACGTTATCTGGTATTTTCACCACTCCACAGTGCGTTTGATATGCAGAACCGGCGATATCTTGATTTTCGTGGTGTGTCCAGCTGAGATATGCATTTTCTGCGATAATCTTGGTGAGTCTTCTGTCAGAAGTATGCAGAATCATCGAGATCGCTCATTTCGAGCTAGTTAATGCGAGAAACACGTTATCTGGTGTTTTCACCACTCCACAGTTCGTTGTATATGCAGAACAGGAGATATCTTGGTTTTCGTGGGGTTTCTAGCAGAGATATGCATTTTCTGCGATAATCTATGTGAGTCTTCTGCCAGAAGTATGCAGAATCATCTAGATCGCTCTTTTCGAGCTATTTAATGCGAGAAACACGATATCTGGTGTTTTCAGCACTCCACAGTGCGTATGATATGCAGAACCGGCGATATCTTGGTTTTCGTGGGGTTTCAAGCTGAAATATGCATTTTCTGCGATAATCTTGGTGAGACTTCAGTCAGAAGTATGCAGAATCGTCGAGATCGCTCATTTCGAGCTAGTTAATGCGAGAAACACGTTATCTGGTGTTTTCCCCACTCCACAGTTCGTTGTATATGCAGAACAGGAGATATCTTGGTTTTCGTGGGATTTCTAGCAGAGATATGCATTTTCTGCGATAATCTAGATGAGTCTTCTGCCAGAAGTATGCAGAATCATCTAGATCGCTCTTTTCGAGCTATTTAATGCGAGAAACACGATATCTGGTGTTTTCAGCACTCCACAGTGCGTATGATATGCAGAACCGGCGATATCTTGGTTTTCGTCGGGTTTCAAGCTGAGATATGCATTTTCTGCGATAATCTTGGTGAGTCTTCTGTCAGAAGTATGCAGAATCATCGAGATCGCTCATTTCGAGCTAGTTAATGCGAGAAACACGTTATCTGGTGTTTTCACCACTCCACAGTTCGTTGTATATGCAGAACAGGAGATATCTTGGTTTTCGTGGGGTTTCTAGCAGAGATATGCATTTTCTGCGATAATCTATGTGAGTCTTCTGCCAGAAGTATGCAGAATCATCCAGAACGCTCTTTTCGATCTATTTAATGCGAGAAACACGTTGTCTGGTGTTTTCACCACTCCACAGTTGGTTTGATATGCAGAACCGGCGATATCTGGGTTTTCGTGAGGTTTCAAGCTGAGATATGCATTTTCTGCGATAATATTGGTGAGAGTTCAGTCAGAAGTATGCAGGATCATCTAGATCGCTCGTTTCGAGCTATTTAATGCGAGAAACACGTTTTCTGGTGTTTTCACCACTCCACAGTACGTTTGACATGCAGAACCGGCGATATCTTGATTTTCGTGGTGTTTCCAGCTGAGATATGCATTTTCTTCGATAATCTTGGTGAGTCTTCTGTCAGCAGTATGCAGAATCAACGAGATCGCTCTATTCGAGCTATTTAATGTGAGAATCACGTTATCCGGTGTTTTCACCACTCCACAGTGCGTTTGATATGCAGAACTGGCGACATCTTGGCTTTCGTCGGGGTTCAAGCTGAGATATGCATTTTCTGCGATAATCTTGGTGAGTCTTCTGTCAGAAGTATGCAGAACCATCTAGATCTCTCTTTTCGAGGTATTTAATGCGAGAAACACGTTTTCTTGTGTTTTCACCACCCCACGGTGCGTTTGATATGCAGAACCGGAGATATCTTGGTTTTCGTGGGGTTTGTAGCTGAGATATGCATTTTCTGCGATAATCTTGGTGAGTCTTCTGTCAGAAGTATGCAGAATCATCTAGATCGCTCTTTTCGAGCTATTTAATGCGAGAAACACGTTTTCTTGTGTTTTCACCACCCCACAGTGCGTTTGATATGCAGAACCGGAGATATCTTGGTTTTCGTGGGGTTTGTAGCTGAGATATGCATTTTCTGCGATAATCTTGGTGAGTCTTCCGTCAGAAGTATGCAGAATCATCTAGATCGCTGTTTTCGAGCTATTTAATGCGAGAAACACGTTTTCTTGTGTTTTCAACACTCCACAGTTCGTTTGATATGCAGAACCGGCGATATCTTGATTTTCGTGGTTTTTCCTGCTGAGATATGCATTTTCAGCGATAATCTTGGTGAGTCTTCTGTCAGAAGTATGCAGAATCTTCGACATCGCTCATTTCGAGCTAGTTAATGCTAGAAACACGTTATCTGGTGTTTTCACCACTACACAGTTCGTTGTATATGCAGAACAGGAGATATCTTGGTTTTCGTGGGGTTTCTAGCAGAGATATGCATTATCTGCGATAATCATGGTGAGACTTCTGTTAGAAGTATGCAGAATCATCGAGATCGCACTTTTCGATCTATTTAATGCGAGAAACACGTTGTCTGGTGTTTTCACCACTCCACAGTTGGTTTGATATGCAGAACCGGCGATGTTTGGTTTTCGTCGGGTTTCAAGCTGAGAAATGCATTTTCTGCGATAATCTTGGTGAGACTTCAGTCAGAAGTATGCAGAATCTTCGAGTTCGCTCTTTTCGAGCAACTTAATGCGAGAAACACGTTATCTGGTTGTTTTCACCACTCCACAGTTCGTTAGATATGCAGAACCGGCGATATCTTGATTTTCGTGGTTTTTCGTGCTGAGATATGCATTTTCAGCGATAATCTTGGTGAGCCTTCTGTCAGAAGTAAGCAGAATCATCGAGATCCCTCTTTTCGAGCTATTTAATGAGAGAAACACGTTATCTGGTTGTTTTCACCACTCCACAGTTCGTTTGATATGCAGAACCGGCGATATCTTGATTTTCGTGGTTTTTCGTGCTGAGATATGCATTTTCAGCGATAATCTTGGTCAGTCTTCTGTCAGAAGTATGCAGAATCATCTAGATCGCTCTTTTCGAGCTATTTAATGCGAGAAACACGTTATCTGGTATTTTCACCACTCCACAGTGCGTTTGATATGCAGAACCGGCGATATCTTGATTTTCGTGGTGTGTCCAGCTGAGATATGCATTTTCTGCGATAATCTTGGTGAGTCTTCTGTCAGAAGTATGCAGAATCATCGAGATCGCTCAATTCGAGCTAGTTAATGCGAGAAACACGTTATCTGGTGTTTTCACCACTCCACAGTTCGTTGTATATGCAGAACAGGAGATATCTTGGTTTTCGTGGGGTTTCTAGCAGAGATATGCATTTTCTGCGATAATCTAGATGAGTCTTCTGCCAGAAGTATGCAGAATCATCTAGATCGCTCTTTTCGAGCTATTTAATGCGAGAAACACGATATCTGGTGTTTTCAGCACTCCACAGTGCGTATGATATGCAGAACCGGCGATATCTTGGTTTTCGTGGGGTTTCAAGCTGAAATATGCATTTTCTGCGATAATCTTGGTGAGACTTCAGTCAGAAGTATGCAGAATCTTCGAGATCGCTCATTTCGAGCTAGTTAATGCGAGAAACACGTTATCTGGTGTTTTCACCACTCCACAGTACGTTGTATATGCAGAACAGGAGATATCTTGGTTTTCGTGGGGTTTTTAGCAGAGATATGCATTTTCTGCGATAATCTAGGTGAGTCTTCTGCCAGAAATATGCAGAATCTTCGAGATCGTTCTTTTCGAGCAACTTAATGCGAGAAACACGATATATGGTTGTTTTCACCACTCCACAGTGCGTTTGATATGCAGAACGGGCGATATCTTGATTTTCGTGAGGTTTCAAGCTGAGATATGCATTTTCTGCGATAATCTTGGTGAGACTTTAGTCAGAAATATGCAGAATCTTCTAGATCGCTCTTTTCGTGCTATTTAATGCGAAAAAACAAGTTTTCTGGTGTTTTCAACATTCCACAGTGCGTTTGATATGCAGAACCGATGATATCTTGTTTTTCGTGGTGTTTCCAGCTGAGATATGCATTTTCTGCGATAAACTTGGTGAGTCTTCTGTCAGAAGTATGCAGAATCATCGAGATCCCTCTTTTCGAGCTATTTAATGCGAGAAACACGTTAATTGGTGTTTTCACCACTCCACAGTGCGTTTGATATGCGGAACCAGCGACATCTTGGATTTCGTCGGGTTTCAAGCTGAGACATGCATTTTCTGCGATAATCTTGGTGAGTCTTCTGTCAGAAGTATGCAGAATCATCGAGATCGCACATTTCGATCTATTTAATGCGAGAAACACGTTATCTGGTGTTTTCACCACTCCACAGTGCGTTTGATATGCAGAACCAGCGATATCTTGGTTTTCGTGGGGTTTCAAGCTGAGATATGCATTTTTTACGATAATCATGGTGAGAATTCTGTCCGAAGTATGCAGAATCATCGAGATCGCACTTTTCGTGCTACTTAATGCGAGAAACAGGATATCTGGTGTTTTCAGCACTCCACAGTGCGTATGATATGCAGAACCGGCGATATCTTGGTTTTCGTGGGGTTTCAAGCTGAGATGTGCATTGTCTGCGATAATCTTGGTGAGACATCTGTCCGAAGTGTGCAGAATCATCGAGATCGCACTTTTTGAGCTATTGAATGCGAGAAAAACCTTATCTGGTGTTTTCACCACCCCACAGTGCGTTTGATATGCAGAACCGGCGATATCTGGGTTTTCGTGGGGTTTCAAGCTGAGATATGCATTTTCTGCGATAATCTTGGTGAGACCTCTGTCCGAAGTATGCAGAAACATCGAGATCGCTCTTTTCGACATATTTAATGCGAGAAACACGTTATCTGGTGATTTCACCACTCCACAGTGCGTTTGATATGCAGAACCAGCGATATCCTGGTTTTCGTGGGGTTTCAAGCTCAGATATGCATTTTATGCGATAATCTTGGTGAGGCTTCTGTCCGAAGTATGCAGAGTCATCGAGATCGTACTTTTCGAGCTATTTAATGCGAGAAACACGTTTTCTGGGGTTTTCACCACACCACAGTTCGTTGGATATGCAGAACAGGTGATATCTTGGTTTTCGTGGGGTTTCAAGCTGAGATATGCACTTTTTACGATAATCTTGGTGAGACTTCTGTCCGAAGTATGCTTAATCATCGAGATCGCTCTATTCGAACTATTTAATGCGACAAAACGTTATCTGGTGTTTTCAGCCCTCCACAGTGCGTTTGATATGCAGAACCAGTGATACCTCAGTTTTCGTGGGGTTTCAAGCTGAGATATGCATTTTCTACGATAATCTTGGTGAGACTTCTCTCAGAAGGATGCAGAATCTTCGAGATCGCTCTTTTCGAGCTACTTAATGCGAGATACACGTTATCTGGTGTTTTCACCACTCCACAGTGCGTTTGACATGCAGTACCGGCGACATCTTGGATTTCGTCGGGGTTCAAGCTGAGATATGCATTTTCTGCGATAATCTTGGTGAGTCTTCTGTCAGAAGTATGCAGAATCATCGAGATCCCTCTTTTCGAGCTATTTAATGCGAGAAACACGTTATCTGGTTGTTTTCACCACTCCACAGTTCGTTTGATATGCAGAACCGGCGATATCTTGATTTTCGTGGTTTTTCGTGCTGAGATATGCATTTTCAGCGATAATCTTGGTGAGTCTTCTGTCAGAAGTATGCAGAATCTTCGAGATCGCTCATTTCGAGCGAGTTAATGCTAGAAACACGTTATCTGGTGTTTTCACCACTCCACAGTTCGTTGTATATGCAGAACAGGAGATATCTTGGTTTTCGTGGGGTTTCTAGCAGAGATATGCATTATCTGCGATAATCATGGTGAGACTTCTGTTAGAAGTATGCAGAATCATCGAGATCGCACTTTTCGATCTATTTAATGCGAGAAACACGTTGTCTGGTTTTTTCACCACTCCACAGTTGGTTTGATATGCAGAACCGGCGATGTGTTGTTTTCGTCGGGTTTCAAGCTGAGATATGCATTTTCTGCGATAATCTTGGCGACACTTCTGTCAGAAGTATGCAGAATCATCGGGATCGCTCTTTTCGAGCTATTTAATGCGAGAATCACGTTATCTGGTGTTTTCACCACTCCACAGTGCGTTTGATATGCAGAACCGGCGACATCTTGGCTTTCGTCGGGGTTCAAGCTGAGATATGCATTTTCTGCGATAATCTTGGTGAGTCTTCTGTCAGAAGTATGCAGAACCATCTAGATCTCTCTTTTCGAGCTATTTAATGCGAGAAACACGTTTTCTTGTGTTTTCACCACCCCACAGTGCGTTTGATATGCAGAACCGGAGATATCTTGGTTTTCGTGGGGTTTGTAGCTGAGATATGCATTTTCTGCGATAATCTTGGTGAGTCTTCTGTCAGAAGTATGCAGAATCATCTAGATCGCTCTTTTCGAGCTATTTAATGCGAGAAACACGTTTTCTTGTGTTTTCACCACCCCACAGTGCGTTTGATATGCAGAACCGGAGATATCTTGGTTTTCGTGGGGTTTGTAGCTGAGATATGCATTTTCTGCGATAATCTTGGTGAGTCTTCCGTCAGAAGTATGCAGAATCATCTAGATCGCTCTTTTCGAGCTATTTAATGCGAGAAACACGTTTTCTTGTGTTTTCAACACACCACAGTTCGTTTGATATGCAGAACCGGCGATATCTTGATTTTCGTGGTTTTTCCTGCTGAGTAATGCATTTTCAGCGATAATCTTGGTGAGTCTTCTGTCAGAAGTATGCAGAATCTTCGACATCGCTCATTTCGAGCTAGTTAATGCTAGAAACACGTTATCTGGTGTTTTCACCACTACACAGTTCGTTGTATATGCAGAACAGGAGATATCTTGGTTTTCGTGGGGTTTCTAGCAGAGATATGCATTATCTGCGATAATCATGGTGAGACTTCTGTTAGAAGTATGCAGAATCATCGAGATCGCACTTTTCGATCTATTTAATGCGAGAAACACGTTGTCTGGTGTTTTCACCACTCCACAGTTGGTTTGATATGCAGAACCGGCGATGTTTGGTTTTCGTCGGGTTTCAAGCTGAGAAATGCATTTTCTGCGATAATCTTGGTGAGACTTCAGTCAGAAGTATGCAGAATCTTCGAGTTCGCTCTTTTCGAGCAACTTAATGCGAGAAACACGTTATCTGGTTGTTTTCACCACTCCACAGTTCGTTAGATATGCAGAACCGGCGATATCTTGATTTTCGTGGTTTTTCGTGCTGAGATATGCATTTTCAGCGATAATCTTGGTGAGTCTTCTGTCAGAAGTATGCAGAATCATCGAGATCCCTCTTTTCGAGCTATTTAATGAGAGAAACACGTTATCTGGTTGTTTTCACCACTCCACAGTTCGTTGTATATGCAGAACAGGAGATATCTTGGTTTTCGTGGGGTTTCTAGCAGAGATATGCATGTTCTGCGATAATCTATGTGAGTCTTCTGCCAGAAGTATGCAGAATCATCTAGATCGCTCTTATCGAGCTATTTAATGCGAGAAACACGATATCTGGTGTTTTCAGCACTCCACAGTGCGTATGATATGCAGAACCGGCGATATCTTGGTTTTCGTGGGGTTTCAAGCTGAAATATGCATTTTCTGCGATAATCTTGGTGAGACTTCAGTCAGAAGTATGCAGAATCGTCGAGATCGCTCATTTCGAGCTAGTTAATGCGAGAAACACGTTATCTGGTGTTTTCCCCACTCCACAGTTCGTTGTATATGCAGAACAGGAGATATCTTGGTTTTCGTGGGGTTTCTAGCAGAGATATGCATTTTCTGCGATAATCTAGATGAGTCTTCTGCCAGAAGTATGCAGAATCATCTAGATCGCTCTTTTCGAGCTATTTAATGCTAGAAACACGATATCTGGTGTTTTCAGCACTCCACAGTGCGTATGATATGCAGAACCGGCGATATCTTGGTTTTCGTGGGGTTTCAAGCTGAAATATGCATTTTCTGCGATAATCTTGGTGAGACTTCAGTCAGAAGTATGCAGAATCTTCGAGATCGCTCATTTCGAGCTAGTTAATGCGAGAAACACGTTATCTGGTGTTTTCACCACTCCACAGTACGTTGTATATGCAGAACAGGAGATATCTTGGTTTTCGTGGGGTTTCTAGCAGAGATATGCATTTTCTGCGATAATCTAGGTGAGTCTTCTGCCAGAAGTATGCAGAATCTTCGAGATCGTTCTTTTCGAGCAACTTAATGCGAGAAACACGATATATGGTTGTTTTCACCACTCCACAGTGCGTTTAATATGCAGAACGGGCGACATCTTGATTTTCGTGAGGTTTCAAGCTGAGATATGCATTTTCTGCGATAATCTAGATGAGTCTTCTGCCAGAAGTATGCAGAATCATCTAGATCGCTCTTTTCGAGCTATTTAATGCGAGAAACACGATATCTGGTGTTTTCAGCACTCCACAGTGCGTATGATATGCAGAACCGGCGATATCTTGGTTTTCGTGGGGTTTCAAGCTGAAATATGCATTTTCTGCGATAATCTTGGTGAGACTTCAGTCAGAAGTATGCAGAATCTTCGAGATCGCTCATTTCGAGCTAGTTAATGCGAGAAACACGTTATCTGGTGTTTTCACCACTCCACAGTACGTTGTATATGCAGAACAGGAGATATCTTGGTTTTCGTGGGGTTTCTAGCAGAGATATGCATTTTCTGCGATAATCTAGGTGAGTCTTCTGCCAGAAGTATGCAGAATCTTCGAGATCGTTCTTTTCGAGCAACTTAATGCGAGAAACACGATATATGGTTGTTTTCACCACTCCACAGTGCGTTTGATATGCAGAACGGGCGACATCTTGATTTTCGTGAGGTTTCAAGCTGAGATATGCATTTTCTGCGATAATCTAGATGAGTCTTCTGCCAGAAGTATGCAGAATCATCTAGATCGCTCTTTTCGAGCTATTTAATGCGAGAAACACGATATCTGGTGTTTTCAGCAATCCACAGTGCGTATGATATGCAGAACCGGCGATATCTTGGTTTTCGTCGGGTTTCAAGCTGAGATATGCATTTTCTGCGATAATCTTGGTGAGTCTTCTGTCAGAAGTATGCAGAATCATCGAGATCGCTCATTTCGAGCTAGTTAATGCGAGAATCACGTTATCTGGTGTTTTCACCACCCCACAGTGCGTTTGATATGCAGAACCGGAGATATCTTGGTTTTCGTGGGGTTTGTAGCTGAGATATGCATTTTCTGCGATAATCTTGGTGAGTCTTCTGTCAGAAGTATGCAGAATCATCTAGATCGCTCTTTTCGAGCTATTTAATGCGAGAAACACGTTTTCTTGTGTTTTCACCACCCCACAGTGCGTTTGATATGCAGAACCGGAGATATCTTGGTTTTCGTGGGGTTTGTAGCTGAGATATGCATTTTCTGCGATAATCTTGGTGAGTCTTCCGTCAGAAGTATGCAGAATCATCTAGATCGCTCTTTTCGAGCTATTTAATGCGAGAAACACGTTTTCTTGTGTTTTCAACACTCCACAGTTCGTTTGATATGCAGAACCGGCGATATCTTGATTTTCGTGGTTTTTCCTGCTGAGATATGCATTTTCAGCGATAATCTTGGTGAGTCTTCTGTCAGAAGTATGCAGAATCTTCGACATCGCTCATTTCGAGCTAGTTAATGCTAGAAACACGTTATCTGGTGTTTTCACCACTACACAGTTCGTTGTATATGCAGAACAGGAGATATCTTGGTTTTCGTGGGGTTTCTAGCAGAGATATGCATTATCTGCGATAATCATGGTGAGACTTCTGTTAGAAGTATGCAGAATCATCGAGATCGCACTTTTCGATCTATTTAATGCGAGAAACACGTTGTCTGGTGTTTTCACCACTCCACAGTTGGTTTGATATGCAGAACCGGCGATGTTTGGTTTTCGTCGGGTTTCAAGCTGAGAAATGCATTTTCTGCGATAATCTTGGTGAGACTTCAGTCAGAAGTATGCAGAATCTTCGAGTTCGCTCTTTTCGAGCAACTTAATGCGAGAAACACGTTATCTGGTTGTTTTCACCACTCCACAGTTCGTTAGATATGCAGAACCGGCGATATCTTGATTTTCGTGGTTTTTCGTGCTGAGATATGCATTTTCAGCGATAATCTTGGTGAGTCTTCTGTCAGAAGTAAGCAGAATCATCGAGATCCCTCTTTTCGAGCTATTTAATGAGAGAAACACGTTATCTGGTTGTTTTCACCACTCCACAGTTCGTTTGATATGCAGAACCGGCGATATCTTGATTTTCGTGGTTTTTCGTGCTGAGATATGCATTTTCAGCGATAATCTTGGTCAGTCTTCTGTCAGAAGTATGCAGAATCATCTAGATCGCTCTTTTCGAGCTATTTAATGCGAGAAACACGTTATCTGGTATTTTCACCACTCCACAGTGCGTTTGATATGCAGAACCGGCGATATCTTGATTTTCGTGGTGTGTCCAGCTGAGATATGCATTTTCTGCGATAATCTTGGTGAGTCTTCTGTCAGAAGTATGCAGAATCATCGAGATCGCTCATTTCGAGCTAGTTAATGCGAGAAACACGTTATCTGGTGTTTTCACCACTCCACAGTTCGTTGTATATGCAGAACCGGCGATATCTTGATTTTCGTGGTTTTTCCTGCTGAGATATGCATTTTCTGCGATAATCTTGGTGAGTCTTCTGTCAGAAGTATGCAGAATCATCGAGATCGCTCATTTCGAGCTAGTTAATGCGAGAATCACGTTATCTGGTGTTTTCACCACCCCACAGTGCGTTTGATATGCAGAACCGGAGATATCTTGGTTTTCGTGGGGTTTGTAGCTGAGATATGCATTTTCTGCGATAATCTTGGTGAGTCTTCTGTCAGAAGTATGCAGAATCATCTAGATCGCTCTTTTCGAGCTATTTAATGCGAGAAACACGTTTTCTTGTGTTTTCACCACCCCACAGTGCGTTTGATATGCAGAACCGGAGATATCTTGGTTTTCGTGGGGTTTGTAGCTGAGATATGCATTTTCTGCGATAATCTTGGTGAGTCTTCCGTCAGAAGTATGCAGAATCATCTAGATCGCTCTTTTCGAGCTATTTAATGCGAGAAACACGTTTTCTTGTGTTTTCAACACTCCACAGTTCGTTTGATATGCAGAACCGGCGATATCTTGATTTTCGTGGTTTTTCCTGCTGAGATATGCATTTTCAGCGATAATCTTGGTGAGTCTTCTGTCAGAAGTATGCAGAATCTTCGACATCGCTCATTTCGAGCTAGTTAATGCTAGAAACACGTTATCTGGTGTTTTCACCACTACACAGTTCGTTGTATATGCAGAACAGGAGATATCTTGGTTTTCGTGGGGTTTCTAGCAGAGATATGCATTATCTGCGATAATCATGGTGAGACTTCTGTTAGAAGTATGCAGAATCATCGAGATCGCACTTTTCGATCTATTTAATGCGAGAAACACGTTGTCTGGTGTTTTCACCACTCCACAGTTGGTTTGATATGCAGAACCGGCGATGTTTGGTTTTCGTCGGGTTTCAAGCTGAGAAATGCATTTTCTGCGATAATCTTGGTGAGACTTCAGTCAGAAGTATGCAGAATCTTCGAGTTCGCTCTTTTCGAGCAACTTAATGCGAGAAACACGTTATCTGGTTGTTTTCACCACTCCACAGTTCGTTAGATATGCAGAACCGGCGATATCTTGATTTTCGTGGTTTTTCGTGCTGAGATATGCATTTTCAGCGATAATCTTGGTGAGTCTTCTGTCAGAAGTAAGCAGAATCATCGAGATCCCTCTTTTCGAGCTATTTAATGAGAGAAACACGTTATCTGGTTGTTTTCACCACTCCACAGTTCGTTTGATATGCAGAACCGGCGATATCTTGATTTTCGTGGTTTTTCGTGCTGAGATATGCATTTTCAGCGATAATCTTGGTCAGTCTTCTGTCAGAAGTATGCAGAATCATCTAGATCGCTCTTTTCGAGCTATTTAATGCGAGAAACACGTTATCTGGTATTTTCACCACTCCACAGTGCGTTTGATATGCAGAACCGGCGATATCTTGATTTTCGTGGTGTGTCCAGCTGAGATATGCATTTTCTGCGATAATCTTGGTGAGTCTTCTGTCAGAAGTATGCAGAATCATCGAGATCGCTCATTTCGAGCTAGTTAATGCGAGAAACACGTTATCTGGTGTTTTCACCACTCCACAGTTCGTTGTATATGCAGAACAGGAGATATCTTGGTTTTCGTGGGGTTTCTAGCAGAGATATGCATTTTCTGCGATAATCTATGTGAGTCTTCTGCCAGAAGTATGCAGAATCATCTAGATCGCTCTTTTCGAGCTATTTAATGCGAGAAACACGATATCTGGTGTTTTCAGCACTCCACAGTGCGTATGATATGCAGAACCGGCGATATCTTGGTTTTCGTGGGGTTTCAAGCTGAAATATGCATTTTCTGCGATAATCTTGGTGAGACTTCAGTCAGAAGTATGCAGAATCGTCGAGATCGCTCATTTCGAGCTAGTTAATGCGAGAAACACGTTATCTGGTGTTTTCCCCACTCCACAGTTCGTTGTATATGCAGAACAGGAGATATCTTGGTTTTCGTGGGGTTTCTAGCAGAGATATGCATTTTCTGCGATAATCTAGATGAGTCTTCTGCCAGAAGTATGCAGAATCATCTAGATCGCTCTTTTCGAGCTATTTAATGCGAGAAACACGATATCTGGTGTTTTCAGCACTCCACAGTGCGTATGATATGCAGAACCGGCGATATCTTGGTTTTCGTGGGGTTTCAAGCTGAAATATGCATTTTCTGCGATAATCTTGGTGAGACTTCAGTCAGAAGTATGCAGAATCTTCGAGATCGCTCATTTCGAGCTAGTTAATGCGAGAAACACGTTATCTGGTGTTTTCACCACTCCACAGTGCGTTTGATATGCAGAACGGGCGACATCTTGATTTTCGTGAGGTTTCAAGCTGAGATATGCATTTTCTGCGATAATCTTGGTGAGACTTTAGTCAGAAATATGCAGAATCTTCTAGATCGCTCTTTTCGTGCTATTTAATGCGAAAAAACAAGTTTTCTGGTGTTTTCAACATTCCACAGTGCGTTTGATATGCAGAACCGATGATATCTTGTTTTTCGTGGTGTTTCCAGCTGAGATATGCATTTTCTGCGATAATCATGGTGAGACTTCTGTTAGAAGTATGCAGAATCATCGAGATCGCACATTTCGATCTATTTAATGCGAGAAACACGTTATCTGGTGTTTTCACCACTCCACAGTGCGTTTGATATGCAGAACCAGCGATATCTTGGTTTTCGTGGGGTTTCAAGCTGAGATATGCATTTTTTACGATAATCATGGTGAGAATTCTGTCCGAAGTATGCAGAATCATCGAGATCGCACTTTTCGTGCTATTTAATGCGAGAAACAGGATATCTGGTGTTTTCAGCACTCCACAGTGCGTATGATATGCAGAACCGGCGATATCTTGGTTTTCGTGGGGTTTCAAGCTGAGATGTGCATTGTCTGCGATAATCTTGGTGAGACATCTGTCCGAAGTGTGCAGAATCATCGAGACCGCACTTTTTGAGCTATTTAATGCGAGAAAAACCTTATCTGGTGTTTTCACCACCCCACAGTGCGTTTGATATGCAGAACCGGCGATATCTGGGTTTTCGTGGGGTTTCAAGCTGAGATATGCATTTTCTGCGATAATCTTGGTGAGACCTCTGTCCGAAGTATGCAGAAACATCGAGATCGCTCTTTTCGACATATTTAATGCGAGAAACACGTTATCTGGTGATTTCACCACTCCACAGTGCGTTTGATATGCAGAACCAGCGATATCCTGGTTTTCGTGGGGTTTCAAGCTCAGATATGCATTTTATGCGATAATCTTGGTGAGGCTTCTGTCCGAAGTATGCAGAGTCATCGAGATCGTACTTTTCGAGCTATTTAATGCGAGAAACACGTTTTCTGGGGTTTTCACCACACCACAGTTCGTTGGATATGCAGAACAGGTGATATCTTGGTTTTCGTGGGGTTTCAAGCTGAGATATGCACTTTTTACGATAATCTTGGTGAGACTTCTGTCCGAAGTATGCTTAAACATCGAGATCGCTCTATTCGAACTATTTAATGCGACAAAACGTTATCTGGTGTTTTCAGCCCTCCACAGTGCGTTTGATATGCAGAACCAGTGATAGCTCAGTTTTCGTGGGGTTTCAAGCTGAGATATGCATTTTCTACGATAATCTTGGTGAGACTTCTCTCAGAAGGATGCAGAATCTTCGAGATCGCTCTTTTCGAGCTACTTAATGCGAGATACACGATATCTGGTGTTTTCACCACTCCACAGTGCGTTTGACATGCAGTACCGGCGACATCTTGGATTTCGTCGGGGTTCAAGCTGAGATATGCATTTTCTGCGATAATCTTGGTGAGTCTTCTGTCAGAAGTATGCAGAATCATCGAGATCCCTCTTTTCGAGCTATTTAATGCGAGAAACACGTTATCTGGTTGTTTTCACCACTCCACAGTTCGTTTGATATGCAGAACCGGCGATATCTTGATTTTCGTGGTTTTTCGTGCTGAGATATGCATTTTCAGCGATAATCTTGGTGAGTCTTCTGTCAGAAGTATGCAGAATCTTCGAGATCGCTCATTTCGAGCGAGTTAATGCTAGAAACACGTTATCTGGTGTTTTCACCACTCCACAGTTCGTTGTATATGCAGAACAGGAGATATCTTGGTTTTCGTGGGGTTTCTAGCAGAGATATGCATTATCTGCGATAATCATGGTGAGACTTCTGTTAGAAGTATGCAGAATCATCGAGATCGCACTTTTCGATCTATTTAATGCGAGAAACACGTTGTCTGGTTTTTTCACCACTCCACAGTTGGTTTGATATGCAGAACCGGCGATGTTTGGTTTTCGTCGGGTTTCAAGCTGAGATATGCATTTTCTGCGATAATCTTGGCGAGACTTCTGTCAGAAGTATGCAGAATCATCGGGATCGCTCTTTTCGAGCTATTTAATGCGAGAATCACGTTATCTGGTGTTTTCACCACTCCACAGTGCGTTTGATATGCAGAACCGGCGACATCTTGGCTTTCGTCGGGGTTCAAGCTGAGATATGCATTTTCTGCGATAATCTTGGTGAGTCTTCTGTCAGAAGTATGCAGAACCATCTAGATCTCTCTTTTCGAGCTATTTAATGCGAGAAACACGTTTTCTTGTGTTTTCACCACCCCACAGTGCGTTTGATATGCAGAACCGGAGATATCTTGGTTTTCGTGGGGTTTGTAGCTGAGATATGCATTTTCTGCGATAATCTTGGTGAGTCTTCTGTTAGAAGTATGCAGAATCATCGAGATCGCACTTTTCGATCTATTTAATGCGAGAAACACGTTGTCTGGTGTTTTCACCAGTCCACAGTTGGTTTGATATGCAGAACCGGCGATGTTTGGTTTTCGTCGGGTTTCAAGCTGAGAAATGCATTTTCTGCGATAATCTTGGTGAGACTTCAGTCAGAAGTATGCAGAGTCATCGAGATCGTACTTTTCGAGCTATTTAATGCGAAAAACACGTTATCTGGTGTTTTTAGCACTCCACAGTGCGTATGATATGCAGAACCGGCGATATCTTGGTTTTCGTGGGGTTTCAAGCTGAAATATGCATTTTCTGCGATAATCTTGGTGAGACTTCAGTCAGAAGTATGCAGAATCGTCGAGATCGCTCATTTCGAGCTAGTTAATGCGAGAAACACGTTATCTGGTGTTTTCCCCACTCCACAGTTCGTTGTATATGCAGAACAGGAGATATCTTGGTTTTCGTGGGGTGTCTAGCAGAGATATGCATTTTCTGCGATAATCTAGATGAGTCTTCTGCCAGAAGTATGCAGAATCATCTAGATCGCTCTTTTCGAGCTATTTAATGCGAGAAACACGATATCTGGTGTTTTCAGCACTCCACAGTGCGTATGATATGCAGAACCGGCGATATCTTGGTTTTCGTGGGGTTTCAAGCTGAAATATGCATTTTCTGCGATAATCTTGGTGAGACTTCAGTCAGAAGTATGCAGAATCTTCGAGATCGCTCATTTCGAGCTAGTTAATGCGAGAAACACGTTATCTGGTGTTTTCACCACTCCACAGTACGTTGTATATGCAGAACAGGTGATATCTTGGTTTTTGTGGGGTTTCAAGCTGAGATATGCACTTTTTACGATAATCTTGGTGAGACTTCTGTCCGAAGTATGCTTAATCATCGAGATCGCTCTATTCGAACTATTTAATGCGACAAAACGTTATCTGGTGTTTTCAGCACTCCACAGTGCGTTTGATATGCAGAACCAGTGATACCTCAGTTTTCGTGGGGTTTCAAGCTGAGATATGCATTTTCTACGATAATCTTGGTGAGACTTCTCTCAGAAGGATGCAGAATCTTCGAGATCGCTCTTTTCGAGCTACTTAATGCGAGATACACGTTATCTGGTGTTTTCACCACTCCACAGTGCGTTTGACATGCAGTACCGGCGACATCTTGGATTTCGTCGGGGTTCAAGCTGAGATATGCATTTTCTGCGATAATCTTGGTGAGTCTTCTGTCAGAAGTATGCAGAATCATCGAGATCCCTCTTTTCGAGCTATTTAATGCGAGAAACACGTTATCTGGTTGTTTTCACCACTCCACAGTTCGTTTGATATGCAGAACCGGCGATATCTTGATTTTCGTGGTTTTTCGTGCTGAGATATGCATTTTCAGCGATAATCTTGGTGAGTCTTCTGTCAGAAGTATGCAGAATCTTCGAAATCGCTCTTTTCGAGCGAGTTAATGCTAGAAACACGTTATCTGGTGTTTTCACCACTCCACAGTTCGTTGTATATGCAGAACAGGAGATATCTTGGTTTTCGTGGGGTTTCTAGCAGAGATATGCATTATCTGCGATAATCATGGTGAGACTTCTGTCCGAAGTATGCTGAATCATCGATATCGCACTTTTCGAGCTATCTAATGCGAGAAACACGTTTTGTGGGGTTTTCACCACTCCACAGTGCGTATGAAATGCAGAACCCGCGATGTTTGGTTTTCGTCGGGTTTCAAGCTCCGATATGCATTTTCTACGATAATCTTGGTGAAACATCTGTCCGAAGTATGCAGAAACATCAAGAGCGCACTTTTCGAGCTATTTAATGCGAGAAACACGTTTTGTGGGGTTTTCACCACTCCACAGTGCGTTCGATATGCAGTACCAGCGATATCTTGGTTTTCGTGGGGTTTCAAGCTGAGATATGCATTTTTTACGATAATCTTGGTGAGACTTCTTTCCGAAGTATGCAGAATCATCGAGATCGCTCTATTCGAGCTATTTAATGCGACAAAACGTTATCTGGTGTTTTCAGCACTCCACAGTGCGTTTGATATGCAGAACCAGCGATATCTCAGTTTTCGTGGGGTTTCAAGCTGAGATATGCACTTTTTACGATAATCTTGGTGAGACTTCTGTCCGAAGTATGCTTAATCATCGAGATCGCTCTATTCGAGCTATTTAATGTGAGAAACACGTTATCTGGTGTTTCCAGCACTCAATACTGCGTTTAATATGCAGAACCAGCGATATCTAGGTTTTCGTGGGGTTTCAAGCTGAGATATGCAATTTCTGCGATAATCTTGGTGAGACTTCTGTCCGAAGTATGCTTAATCATCGAGATCGCTCTATTCGAGCTATTTAATGTGAGAAACACGTTATCTGGTGTTTCCAGCACTCAATACTGCGTTTAATATGCAGAACCAGCGATATCTAGGTTTTCGTGGGGTTTCAAGCTGAGATATGCATTTTTTACGATAATCTTGGTGAGACTTCTGTCCGAAGTATGCTTAATCATCGAGATCGCTCGTTTCGAGCTATTTAATGCGAGAAACACGTTATCTGGTGCTTTCACCACTCCACAGTGCGTATGATGTGCAGAACCGACGATATCCTGGTTTTCGTGTGGTTTCAAGCTCAGATATGCATTTTCTGCGATAATCTTGGTGAGACTTCAGTCCGAAGTATGCAGAGTCATCTAGATCGCTCTTTTCGAGCTATTTAATGCGAAAAAACAAGGTTTCTGGTGTTTTCAACATTCCACAGTGCGTTTGATATGCAGAACCGGCGACGTCTTGATTTTCGTGAGGTTTCAAGCTGAGATATGCATTTTCTGCGATAATCTTGGTGAGACTTCAGTCAGAAGTATGCAGATTCATCTAGATCGCTCTTTTCGAGCTATTTAATGCGAGAAAGACGTTATCTGGTTGCTTTCACCACTCTACAGTGCGTTTGATATGCAGAACCGGCGACGTCTTGATTTTCGTGAGGTTTCAAGCTGAGATATGCATTTTCTGCGATAATCTTGGTGAGACTTCAGTCAGAAGTATGCAGAATCATCTAGATCGCTCTTTTCGAGCTATTTAATGCGAGAAAGACGTTATCTGGTTGCTTTCACCACTCTACAGTGCGTTTGATATGCAGAACCGGCGACGTCTTGATTTTCGTGAGGTTTCAAGCTGAGATATGCATTTTCTGCGATAATCTTGGTGAGACTTCAGTCAGAAGTATGCAGAATCATCTAGATCGCTCTTTTCGAGCTATTTAATGCGAAAAAACAAGTTTTCTGGTGTTTTCAACATTCCACAGTGCGTTTGATATGCAGAACCGGCGATATCTTGATTTTCGTGGTGTTTCCAGCTGAGATATGCATTTTCTGCGATAATCTTGGTGAGTCTTCTGTCAGAAGTATGCAGAATCACCGAGATCCCTCTTTTCGAGCTTTTTAATGCGAGATACACGTTATCTGGCTGTTTTCACCACTCCACAGTTCGTTTGATATGCAGAACCGGCGATATCTTGATTTTCGTGGTGTTTCCAGGTGAGATATGCATTTTCTGCGATAATCTAGGTGAGTCTTCTGTCAGAAGTATGCAGAATCATCGAGATCGCTCTTTTCGAGCTAGTTAATGCGAGAAAAACCTTGTCTGGTGTTTTTACCACTCCACAGTGCGTTTGATATGCAGAACCAGCGATATCTTGGCTTTCGTTGGGTTTCAAGCTGAGATATGCATTTTTTACGATAATCTTGGTGAGACTTCTGTCCGAAGTATGCAGATTCATCGCGATCGCTCTTTTCGAGCTGTTTAATGCGAGAAACACGTTATCTGGTGTTTTCACCACTCCACAGTGCGTTTGATATGCAGTACCAGCGATATCTTGGTTTTCGTGGGGTTTCAAGCCGAGATATGCATTTTTTACGATAATCTTGGTGAGACATCTGTCCGAAGAATGCTTAATCATCGAGATCGCTCGTTTCGAGCTATTTAATGCGAGAAACACGTTATCTGGTGCTTTCACCACTCCACAGTGCGTATGATATGCAGAACCGACGATATCCTGGTTTTCGTGTGGTTTCAAGCTCAGATATGCATTTTCTGCGATAATCTTGGTGAGACTTCAGTCCGAAGTATGCAGAGTCATCTAGATCGCTCTTTTCGAGCTATTTAATGCGAAAAAACAAGGTTTCTGGTGTTTTCAACATTCCACAGTGCGTTTGATATGCAGAACCGGCGATATCTTGATTTTCGTGGTGTTTCCAGGTGAGATATGCATTTTCTGCGATAATCTTGGTGAGTCTTCTGTCAGAAGTATGCAGAATCACCGAGATCCCTCTTTTCGAGCTTTTTAATGCGAGATACACGTTATCTGGCTGTTTTCACCACTCCACAGTTCGTTTGATATGCAGAACCGGCGATATCTTGATTTTCGTGGTGTTTCCAGGTGAGATATGCATTTTCTGCGATAATCTAGGTGAGTCTTCTGTCAGAAGTATGCAGAATCATCGAGATCGCTCTTTTCGAGCTAGTTAATGCGAGAAAAACCTTGTCTGGTGTTTTTACCACTCCACAGTGCGTTTGATATGCAGAACCAGCGATATCTTGGCTTTCGTTGGGTTTCAAGCTGAGATATGCATTTTTTACGATAATCTTGGTGAGACTACTGTCCGAAGTATGCAGATTCATCGCGATCGCTCTTTTCGAGCTGTTTAATGCGAGAAACACGTTATCTGGTGTTTTCACCACTCCACAGTGCGTTTGATATGCAGTACCAGCGATATCTTGGTTTTCGTGGGGTTTCAAGCCGAGATATGCATTTTTTACGATAATCTTGGTGAGACTTCTGTCCGAAGTATGCAGATTCATCGAGATCGCTCTTTTCGAGCTATTTAATGCGAGAAACACGTTATCTGGTGTTTTCACCACTCCACAGTGCGTTTGATATGTAGAGCCACCGATAAATTGGTTTTCGTGGGGTTTCCAGCTGAAATATGCATTTTCTGCGATAATCTTTGTGTTTCATCTATGAGAAGTATGCAGAATCATCCAGAACGCTCTTTTCGAGCTAGTTAATGCGAGTAACACATTTTCTGGTGTTTTCACCACCCCACAGTGCGTTTGATATGCAGAACCGGCGACTTCTTGGTTTTCGTGGTGTTTCAAGCTGAGATATGCATTTTCTGCGATAATATTGGTGAGACTTCAGTCAGAAGTATGCAGAATCATCTAGATCGCTCTTCTCGAGCTATTTAATTCGACAAACACGTTTTCTGGTGTATTGTCCACTCCACAGTACGTTTGACATGCAGAACCGGCGACATCTTGGATTTCGTCGGGTTTCAAGCTGAGATATGCATTTTCTGCGGCAATCTTGGTGAGCCTTCTGTCCGAAGTATGCAGAATCATCGAGATCGCTCGTTTCGAGCTATTTAATGTGAAAAAACAAGATTTCTGGTGTTTTGACCGCTCCACAGTGCGTTTGATATGTAGAGCCACCGATAAATTGGTTTTCGTGGGGTTTCCAGCTGAAATATGCATTTTCTGCGATAATCTTTGTGTTTCATCTATGAGAAGTATGCAGAATCATCCAGAACGCTCTTTTCGATCTATTTAATGCGAGAAACACGTTGTCTGGTGTTTTCACCACTCCACAGTTGGTTTGATATGCAGAACCGGCGATATCTGGGTTTTCGTGGGTTTTCAAGCTGAGATATGCATTTTCTGCGGCAATCTTGGTGAGACTTCAGTCAGAAGTATGCAGAATAATCGAGATCGCTCTTTTCGAGCTACTTAATGCGAGAAACACGTTACCTGGTGTTTTCGGCACTCCACAGTGCGTTTGACATGCAGAACCGGAGATATCTTGGTTACGGTCGGGATTCAAGCTGAGATATGCATTTTCTACGATAATCTAGGCGATACTTCTGTCAGAAGTATGCAGAATCTTCGAGAACGCTCTTTTCGAGATACTTAATGCGAGAAACACGTTTTCTGGTGTTTCACCACTCCACAGTGCGTCTGAAATGCAGAACCGGCGATATCTTGGTTTTCGTGGGGTTTGTAGATGAGATATGCATTTTCTGCGTTAATCTTGGTGAGTCTTCTGTCAGAAGTATGCAGAACCATCTAGATCTCTCTTCTCGAGCTATTTAATGCGAGAAACACGTTTTCTTGTGTTTTCACCACCCCACAGTGCGTTTGATATGCAGAACCGGAGATACCTTGGTTTTCGTGGGGTTTGTAGCTGAGATATGCATTTTCTGCGATAATCTTGGTGAGTCTTCTGTCAGAAGTATGCAGAATCTTCGAGAACGCTCTTTTCGAGATACTTAATGCGAGAAACACGTTTTCTGGTGTTTCACCACTCCACAGTGCGTCTGAAATGCAGAACCGGCGATATCTTGGTTTTCGTGGGGTTTGTAGATGAGATATGCATTTTCTGCGTTAATCTTGGTGAGTCTTCTGTCAGAAGTATGCAGAACCATCTAGATCGCTCTTTTCGAGCTATTTAATGCGAGAAACACGTTATCTGGTATTTTCACCACTTCACAGTGCGTTTGATATGCAGAACCGGCGATATCTTGGTTTTCGTGGGGTTTCTAGCAGAGATATGCATTATCTGCGATAATCATGGTGAGACTTCTGTTAGAAGTATGCAGAATCATCGAGATCGCACTTTTCGATCTATTTAATGCGAGAAACACGTTGTCTGGTTTTTTCACCACTCCACAGTTGGTTTGATATGCAGAACCGGCGATGTTTGGTTTTCGTCGGGTTTCAAGCTGAGATATGCATTTTCTGCGATAATCTTGGTGAGACTTCAGTCAGTGGTATGCAGAATCTACGAGATCGCTCATTTCGAGCTAGTTAATGCGAGAAACACGTTATCTGGTGTTTTCACCACTCCACAGTTCGTTGTATATGCAGAACAGGAGATATCTTGGTTACGGTCGGGATTCAAGCTGAGATATGCATTTTCTACGATAATCTTGGCGAGACTTCTGTCAGAAGTATGCAGAATCATCGGGATCGCTCTTTTCGAGCTATTTAATGCGAGAAACACGTTATCTGGTGTCTTCACCACTCCACAGTGCGTTTGATATGCAGAACCGGCGACATCTTGGCTTTCGTCGGGGTTCAAGCTGAGATATGCATTTTCTGCGATAATCTTGGTGAGTCTTCTGTCAGAAGTATGCAGAACCATCTAGATCTCTCTTTTCGAGCTATTTAATGCGAGAAACACGTTTTCTTGTGTTTTCACCACCCCACAGTGCGTTTGATATGCAGAACCGGCGATATCTTGGTTTTCGTGGGGTTTGTAGCTGAGATATGCATTTTCTGCGATAGTCTTGGTGAGTCTTCTGTCAGAAGTATGCAGAATCATCTAGATCGCTCTTTTCGACCTATTTAATGCGAGAAACACGTTTTCTTGTGTTTTCACCACCCCACAGTGCGTTTGATATGCAGAACCGGAGATATCTTGGTTTTCGTGGGGTTTGTAGCTGAGATATGCATTTTCTGCGATAATCTTGGTGAGTCTTCCGTCAGAAGTATGCAGAATCATCTAGATCGCTCTTTTCGAGCTATTTAATGCGAGAAACACGTTTTCTTGTGTTTTCAACACTCCACAGTTCGTTTGATATGCAGAACCGGCGATATCTTGATTTTCGTGGTTTTTCCTGCTGAGATATGCATTTTCAGCGATAATCTTGGTGAGTCTTCTGTCAGAAGTATGCAGAATCTTCGACATCGCTCATTTCGAGCTAGTTAATGCTAGAAACACGTTATCTGGTGTTTTCACCACTACACAGTTCGTTGTATATGCAGAACAGGAGATATCTTGGTTTTCGTGGGGTTTCTAGCAGAGATATGCATTATCTGCGATAATCATGGTGAGACTTCTGTTAGAAGTATGCAGAATCATCGAGATCGCACTTTTAGATCTATTTAATGCGAGAAACACGTTGTCTGGTGTTTTCACCACTCCACAGTTGGTTTGATATGCAGAACCGGCGATGTTTGGTTTTCGTCGGGTTTCAAGCTGAGAAATGCATTTTCTGCGATAATCTTGGTGAGACTTCAGTCAGAAGTATGCAGAATCTTCGAGTTCGCTCTTTTCGAGCAACTTAATGCGAGAAACACGTTATCTGGTTGTTTTCACCACTCCACAGTTCGTTTGATATGCAGAACCGGCGATATCTTGATTTTCGTGGTTTTTCGTGCTGAGATATGCATTTTCAGCGATAATCTTGGTGAGTCTTCTGTCAGAAGTATGCAGAATCATCTAGATCGCTCTTTTCGAGCTATTTAATGCGAGAAACACGTTATCTGGTATTTTCACCACTCCACAGTGCGTTTGATATGCAGAACCGGCGATATCTTGATTTTCGTGGTGTGTCCAGCTGAGATATGCATTTTCTGCGATAATCTTGGTGAGTCTTCTGTCAGAAGTATGCAGAATCATCGAGATCGCTCATTTCGAGCTAGTTAATGCGAGAAACACGTTATCTGGTGTTTTCACCACTCCACAGTTCGTTGTATATGCAGAACAGGAGATATCTTGGTTTTCGTGGGGTTTCTAGCAGAGATATGCATTTTCTGCGATAATCTATGTGAGTCTTCTGCCAGAAGTATGCAGAATCATCTAGATCGCTCTTTTCGAGCTATTTAATGCGAGAAACACGATATCTGGTGTTTTCAGCACTCCACAGTGCGTATGATATGCAGAACCGGCGATATCTTGGTTTTCGTGGGGTTTCAAGCTGAAATATGCATTTTCTGCGATGATCTTGGTGAGACTTCAGTCAGAAGTATGCAGAATCGTCGAGATCGCTCATTTCGAGCTAGTAAATGCGAGAAACACGTTATCTGGTGTTTTCCCCACTCCACAGTTTGTTGTATATGCAGAACAGGAGATATCTTGGTTTTCGTGGGGTTTCTAGCAGAGATATGCATTTTCTGCGATAATCTAGATGAGTCTTCTGCCAGAAGTATGCAGAATCATCTAGATCGCTCTTTTCGAGCTATTTAATGCGAGAAACACGATATCTGGTGTTTTCAGCACTCCACAGTGCGTATGATATGCAGAACCGGCGATATCTTGGTTTTCGTGGGGTTTCAAGCTGAAATATGCATTTTCTGCGATAATCTTGGTGAGACTTCAGTCAGAAGTATGCAGAATCTTCGAGATCGCTCATTTCGAGCTAGTTAATGCGAGAAACACGTTATCTGGTGTTTTCACCACTCCACAGTACGTTGTATATGCAGAACAGGAGATATCTTGGTTTTCGTGGGGTTTCTAGCAGAGATATGCATTTTCTGCGATAATCTAGGTGAGTCTTCTGCCAGAAGTATGCAGAATCTTCGAGATCGTTCTTTTCGAGCAACTTAATGCGAGAAACACGATATATGGTTGTTTTCACCACTCCACAGTGCGTTTGATATGCAGAACGGGCGACATCTTGATTTTCGTGAGGTTTCAAGCTGAGATATGCATTTTCTGCGATAATCTTGGTGAGACTTCAGTCAGAAATATGCAGAATCTTCTAGATCGCTCTTTTCGTGCTATTTAATGCGAAAAAACAAGTTTTCTGGTGTTTTCAACATTCCACAGTGCGTTTGATATGCAGAACCGATGATATCTTGTTTTTCGTGGTGTTTCCAGCTGAGATATGCATTTTCTGCGATAAACTTGGTGAGTCTTCTGTCAGAAGTATGCAGAATCATCGAGATCCCTCTTTTCGAGCTATTTAATGCGAGAAACACGATATCTGGTGTTTTCAGCACTCCACAGTGCGTATGATATGCAGAACCGGCGATATCTTGGTTTTCGTGGGGTTTCAAGCTGAGATATGCATTTTCTGCGATAATCTTGGTGAGACTTCAGTCAGAAATATGCAGAATCTTCTAGGTCGCTCTTTTCGTGCTATTTAATGCGAAAAAACAAGTTTTCTGGTGTTTTCAACATTCCACAGTGCGTTTGATATGCAGAACCGATGATATCTTGTTTTTCGTGGTGTTTCCAGCTGAGATATGCATTTTCTGCGATAAACTTGGTGAGTCTTCTGTCAGAAGTATGCAGAATCATCGAGATCCCTCTTTTCGAGCTATTTAATGCGAGAAACACGTTAATTGGTGTTTTCACCACTCCACAGTGCGTTTGATATGCGGAACCAGCGACATCTTGGATTTCGTCGGGTTTCAAGCTGAGACATGCATTTTCTGCGATAATCTTGGTGAGTCTTCTGTCAGAAGTATGCAGAATCATCGAGATCCCTCTTTTCGAGCTAGTTAATGCGAGAAACACGTTATCTGGTGTTTTCACCACTCCACAGTGCGTTTAATATGCAGAACCGGCGACATCTTGGCTGTCGTAGGGTATCAAGCTGAGATATGCATTTTCTGCGATAATCATGGTGAGACTTCTGTCAGAAGTATGCAGAATCATCGGGATCGCTCTTTTCGAGCTATTTAATGCGAGAAGCACGTTTTCTGGGGTTTTCACCACTCCACAGTTCGTTGGATATGCAGAACAGGAGATATCTTGGTTTTCGTGGGGTTTCTAGCAGAGATATGCATTTTCTGCGATAATCATGGTGAGACTTCTGTTAGAAGTATGCAGAATCATCGAGATCGCACATTTCGATCTATTTAATGCGAGAAACACGTTATCTGGTGTTTTCACCACTCCACAGTGCGTTTGATATGCAGAACCAGCGATATCTTGGTTTTCGTGGGGTTTCAAGCTGAGATATGCATTTTTTACGATAATCATGGTGAGAATTCTGTCCGAAGTATGCAGAATCATCGAGATCGCACTTTTCGTGCTATTTAATGCGAGAAACAGGATATCTGGTGTTTTCAGCACTCCACAGTGCGTATGATATGCAGAACCGGCGATATCTTGGTTTTCGTGGGGTTTCAAGCTGAGATGTGCATTGTCTGCGATAATCTTGGTGAGACATCTGTCCGAAGTGTGCAGAATCATCGAGATCGCACTTTTTGAGCTATTTAATGCGAGAAAAACCTTATCTGGTGTTTTCACCACCCCACAGTGCGTTTGATATGCAGAACCGGCGATATCTGGGTTTTCGTGGGGTTTCAAGCTGAGATATGCATTTTCTGCGATAATCTTGGTGAGACCTCTGTCCGAAGTATGCAGAAACATCGAGATCGCTCTTTTCGACATATTTAATGCGAGAAACACGTTATCTGGTGATTTCACCACTCCACAGTGCGTTTGATATGCAGAACCAGCGATATCCTGGTTTTCGTGGGGTTTCAAGCTCAGATATGCATTTTATGCGATAATCTTGGTGAGGCTTCTGTCCGAAGTATGCAGAGTCATCGAGATCGTACTTTTCGAGCTATTTAATGCGAGAAACACGTTTTCTGGGGTTTTCACCACACCACAGTTCGTTGGATATGCAGAACAGGTGATATCTTGGTTTTCGTGGGGTTTCAAGCTGAGATATGCACTTTTTACGATAATCTTGGTGAGACTTCTGTCCGAAGTATGCTTAATCATCGAGATCGCTCTATTCGAACTATTTAATGCGACAAAACGTTATCTGGTGTTTTCAGCACTCCACAGTGCGTTTGATATGCAGAACCAGTGATACCTCAGTTTTCGTGGGGTTTCAAGCTGAGATATGCATTTTCTACGATAATCTTGGAGAGACTTCTCTCAGAAGGATGCTGAATCTTCGAGATCGCTCTTTTCGAGCTACTTAATGCGAGATACACGTTATCTGGTGTTTTCACCACTCCACAGTGCGTTTGACATGCAGTACCGGCGACATCTTGGATTTCGTCGGGGTTCAAGCTGAGATATGCATTTTCTGCGATAATCTTGGTGAGTCTTCTGTCAGAAGTATGCAGAATCATCGAGATCCCTCTTTTCGAGCTATTTAATGCGAGAAACACGTTATCTGGTTGTTTTCACCACTCCACAGTTCGTTTGATATGCAGAACCGGCGATATCTTGATTTTCGTGGTTTTTCGTGCTGAGATATGCATTTTCAGCGATAATCTTGGTGAGTCTTCTGTCAGAAGTATGCAGAATCTTCGAGATCGCTCATTTCGAGCAAGTTAATGCTAGAAACACGTTATCTGGTGTTTTCACCACTCCACAGTTCGTTGTATATGCAGAACAGGAGATATCTTGGTTTTCGTGGGGTTTCTAGCAGAGATATGCATTATCTGCGATAATCATGGTGAGACTTCTGTTAGAAGTATGCAGAATCATCGATATCGCACTTTTCGATCTATCTAATGCGAGAAACACGTTGTCTGGTTTTTTCACCACTCCACAGTTGGTTTGATATGCAGAACCGGCGATGTTTGGTTTTCGTCGGGTTTCAAGCTGAGATATGCATTTTCTGCGATAATCTTGGTGAGACTTCAGTCAGAGGTATGCAGAATCTACGAGATCGCTCATTTCGAGCTAGTTAATGCGAGAAACACGTTATCTGGTGTTTTCACCACTCCACAGTACGTTGTATATGCAGAACAGGAGATATCTTGGTTTTCGTGGGGTTTCCAGCTGAAATATGCATTTTCTGCGATAATCTTTGTGTTTCATCTATGAGAAGTATGCAGAATCATCCAGAACGCTCTTTTCGATCTATTTAATGCGAGAAACACGTTGTCTGGTGTTTTCACCACTCCACAGTTGGTTTGATATGCAGAACCGGCGATATCTGGGTTTTCGTGGGGTTTCAAGCTGAGATATGCATTTTCTGCGGCAATCTTGGTGAGACTTCAGTCAGAAGTATGCAGAATAATCGAGATCGCTCTTTTCGAGCTACTTAATGCGAGAAACACGTTATCTGGTGTTTTCGGCACTCCACAGTGCGTTTGACATGCAGAACCGGAGATATCTTGGTTACGGTCGGGATTCAAGCTGAGATATGCATTTTCTACGATATTCTTGGCGAGACTTCTGTCAGAAGTATGCAGAATCATCGGGATCGCTCTTTTCGAGCTATTTAATGCGAGAAACACGTTATCTGGTGTTTTCACCACTCCACAGTGCGTTTGATATGCAGAACCGGCGACATCTTGGCTTTCGTCGGGGTTCAAGCTGAGATATGCATTTTCTGCGATAATCTTGGTGAGTCTTCTGTCAGAAGTATGCAGAACCATCTAGATCGCTCTTTTCGAGCTATTTAATGCGAGAAACACGTTTTCTTGTGTTTTCAACACTCCACAGTTCGTTTGATATGCAGAACCGGCGATATCTTGATTTTCGTGGTTTTTCCTGCTGAGATATGCATTTTCAGCGATAATCTTGGTGAGTCTTCTGTCAGAAGTATGCAGAATCTTCGACATCGCTCATTTCGAGCTAGTTAATGCTAGAAACACGTTATCTAGTGTTTTCACCACTACACAGTTCGTTGTATATGCAGAACAGGAGATATCTTGGTTTTCGTGGGGTTTCTAGCAGAGATATGCATTATCTGCGATAATCATGGTGAGACTTCTGTTAGAAGTATGCAGAATCATCGAGATCGCACTTTTCGATCTATTTAATGCGAGAAACACGTTGTCTGGTGTTTTCACCACTCCACAGTTGGTTTGATATGCAGAACCGGCGATGTTTGGTTTTCGTCGGGTTTCAAGCTGAGAAATGCATTTTCTGCGATAATCTTGGTGAGACTTCAGTCAGAAGTATGCAGAATCTTCGAGTTCGCTCTTTTCGAGCAACTTAATGCGAGAAACACGTTATCTGGTTGTTTTCACCACTCCACAGTTCGTTTGATATGCAGAACCGGCGATATCTTGATTTTCGTGGTTTTTCGTGCTGAGATATGCATTTTCAGCGATAATCTTGGTGAGTCTTCTGTCAGAAGTATGCAGAATCATCGAGATCCCTCTATTCGAGCTATTTAATGAGAGAAACACGTTATCTGGTTGTTTTCACCACTCCACAGTTCGTTTGATATGCAGAACCGGCGATATCTTGATTTTCGTGGTTTTTCGTGCTGAGATATGCATTTTCAGCGATAATCTTGGTGAGTCTTCTGTCAGAAGTATGCAGAATCATCTAGATCGCTAATTTCGAGCTAGTTAATGCGAGAAACACGTTATCTGGTGTTTTCACCACTCCACAGTTCGTTGTATATGCAGAACAGGAGATATCTTGGTTTTCGTGGGGTTTCTAGCAGAGATATGCATTTTCTGCGATAATCTATGTGAGTCTTCTGCCAGAAGTATGCAGAATCATCGAGATCCCTTTTTTCGAGCTATTTAATGCGAGAAACACGTTAATTGGTGTTTTCTCCACTCCACAGTGCGTTTGATATGCGGAACCAGCGACATCTTGGATTTCGTCGGGTTTCAAGCTGAGACATGCATTTTCTGCGATAATCTTGGTGAGTCTTCTGTCAGAGGTATGCAGAATCTACGAGATCCCTCTTTTCGAGCTAGTTAATGCGAGAAACACGTTATCTGGTGTTTTCACCACTCCACAGTGCGTTTAATATGCAGAACCGGCGACATCTTGGCTGTCGTAGGGTATCAAGCTGAGATATGCATTTTCTGCGATAATCATGGTGAGACTTCTGTCAGAAGTATGCAGAATCATCGGGATCGCTCTTTTCGAGCTATTTAATGCGAGAAACACGTTTTCTGGGGTTTTCACCACTCCACAGTTCGTTGGATATGCAGAACAGGAGATATCTTGGTTTTCGTGGGGTTTCTAGCAGAGATATGCATTTTCTGCGATAATCATGGTGAGACTTCTGTTAGAAGTATGCAGAATCATCGAGATCGCACATTTCGATCTATTTAATGCGAGAAACACGTTATCTGGTGTTTTCACCACTCCACAGTGCGTTTGATATGCAGAACCAGCGATATCTTGGTTTTCGTGGGGTTTCAAGCTGAGATATGCATTTTTTACGATAATCATGGTGAGAATTCTGTCCGAAGTATGCAGAATCATCGAGATCGAACTTTTCGTGCTATTTAATGCGAGAAACAGGATATCTGGTGTTTTCAGCACTCCACAGTGCGTATGATATGCAGAACCGGCGATATCTTGGTTTTCGTGGGGTTTCAAGCTGAGATGTGCATTGTCTGCGATAATCTTGGTGAGACATCTGTCCGAAGTGTGCAGAATCATCGAGATCGCACTTTTTGAGCTATTTAATGCGAGAAAAACCTTATCTGGTGTTTTCACCACCCCACAGTGCGTTTGATATGCAGAACCGGCGATATCTGGGTTTTCGTGGGGTTTCAAGCTGAGATATGCATGTTCTGCGATAATCTTGGTGAGACCTCTGTCCGAAGTATGCAGAAACATCGAGATCGCTCTTTTCGACATATTTAATGCGAGAAACACGTTATCTGGTGATTTCACCACTCCACAGTGCGTTTGATATGCAGAACCAGCGATATCCTGGTTGTCGTGGGGTTTCAAGCTCAGATATGCATTTTATGCGATAATCTTGGTGAGGCTTCTGTCCGAAGTATGCAGAGTCATCGAGATCGTACTTTTCGAGCTATTTAATGCGAGAAACACGTTTTCTGGGGTTTTTACCACACCACAGTTCGTTGGATATGCAGAACAGGTGATATCTTGGTTTTCGTGGGGTTTCAAGCTGAGATATGCACTTTTTACGATAATCTTGGTGAGACGTCTGTCCGAAGTATGCTTAATCATCGAGATCGCTCTATTCGAACTATTTAATGCGACAAAACGTTATCTGGTGTTTTCAGCACTCCACAGTGCGTTTGATATGCTGAACCAGTGATACCTCAGTTTTCGTGGGGTTTCAAGCTGAGATATGCATTTTCTACGATAATCTTGGTGAGACTTCTCTCAGAAGGATGCAGAATCTTCGAGATCGCTCTTTTCGAGCTACTTAATGCGAGATACACGTTATCTGGTGTTTTCACCACTCCACAGTGCGTTTGATATGCAGAAGCGGCGACATCTTGATTTTCGTGGGGTTTCAAGCTCAGATATGCATTTTCTGCGATAAGCTTGGTGAGACTTCTGTTAGAAGTATGCAGAATCATCTAGATCGCACTTTTCGAGCTATTTAATGCGAGAAACACGATATCTGGTGTTTTCAGCACTCCACAGTGCGTATGATATGCAGAACCGGCGATATCTTGGTTTTCGTGGGGTTTCAAGCAGAGATATGCATTGTCTGCGATAATCTTGGTGAGACTTCTGTCCGAAGTATGCAGAGTCATCGACATCGTACTTTTAGAGCTATTTAATGCGAGAAACACGTTTTCTGGGGTTTTCACCACTCCACAGTTCGTTGGATATGCAGATCAGGAGATATCTTGGTTTTCGTGGAGTTTCTAGCAGAGATATGCATTTTCTGCGATAATCATGGTGAGACTTCTGTTAGAAGTATGCAGAATCATCGAGATCGCACATTTCGATCTATTTAATGCGACAAACACGTTGTCTGGTGTTTTCACCACTCCACAGTTGGTTTGATATGCAGAACCGGCGATATCTGGGTTTTCGTGGGGTTTCAAGCTGAGATATGCATTTTCTGCGATAATCTTGGTGAGACTTCAGTCAGAAGTATGCAGAATCTTCGAGATCGCTCATTTCGAGCTAGTTAATGCGAGAAACACGTTATCTGGTGTTTTCACCACTCCACAGTTCGTTGTATAAGGAGAACAGGAGATATCTTGGTTTTCGTGGGGTTTCTAGCAGAGATATGCATTTTCTGCGATAATCTTGGTGAGACTTCAGTCAGATGTATGCAGAATCTACGAGATCGCTCATTTCGAGCTAGTTAATGCGAGAAACACGTTATCTGGTGTTTTCACCACTCCACAGTTCGTTGTATATGCAGAACAGGAGATATCTTGGTTTGCGTGGGGTTTCTAGCAGAGATATGCATTTTCTGCGATAATCTAGGTGAGTCTCCTGCCAGAAGTATGCAGAATCATCTAGATCGCTCTTTTCGAGCTATTTAATGCGAGAAACACGATATCTGGTGTTTTCAGCACTCCACAGTGCGTATGATATGCAGAACCGGCGATATCTTGGTTTTCGTGGGGTTTCATGCTGAAATATGCATTTTCTGCGATAATCTTGGTGAGACTTCAGTCAGAAGTATGCAGAATCTTCGAGATCGCTCATTTCGAGCTAGTTAATGCGAGAAACACGTTATCTGGTGTTTTCACCACTCCACAGTTCGTTGTATATGCAGAACAGGAGATATCTTGGTTTTCGTGGGGTTTCTAGCAGAGATATGCATTTTCTGCGATAATCTAGGTGAGTCTTCTGCCAGAAGTATGCAGAATCTTCGAGATCGTTCTTTTCGAGCAACTTAATGCGAGAAACACGATATCTGATTGTTTTCACCCCTCCACAGTGCGTTTGATATGCAGAACGGGCGACATCTTGATTTTCGTGAGGTTTCAAGCTGAGATATGCATTTTCTGCGATAATCTTGGTGAGACATCATGTCAGAAATATGCAGAATCTTCTATATCGCTGTTTGCGAGCTATTTAATGCGAAAAAACAAGTTTTCTGGTGTTTTCAACATTCCACAGTGCGTTTGATATGCAGAACCGGCGATATCTTGATTTTCGTGGTGTTTCCAGCTGAAATATGCATTTTCTACGATAATCTTGGTGAGACGTCTGTCAGAAGTATGCAGAATCTTCGAGATCGTTCTTTTCGAGCTACTTAATGCGAGAAACACGATATCTGGTTGTTTTCACCACTCCACAGTGCGTTTGATATGCAGAACGGGCGACATCTTGATTTTCGTGAGGTTTCAAGCTGAGATATGCATTTTCTGCGATAATCTTGGTGAGACTTCAGTCAGAAATATGCAGAATTTTCTAGATCGCTCTTTTCGAGCTATTTAATGCGAAAAAACAAGTTTTCTGGTGTTTTCAACATTCCACAGTGCGTTTGATATGCAGAACCGATGATATCTTGATTTTCGTGGTGTTTCCAGCTGAGATATGCATTTTCTGCGATAATCTTGGTGAGTCTTCTGTCAGAAGTATGCAGAATCATCGAGATCCCTCTTTTCGAGCTATTTAATGCGAGAAACACGTTAATTGGTGTTTTCACCACTCCACAGTGCGTTTGATATGCGGAACCAGCGACATCTTGGATTTCGTCGGTTTTCAAGCTGAGACATGCATTTTCTGCGATAATCATGGTGAGACTTCTGTCAGAAGTATGCAGAATCATCGGGATCGCTCTTTTCGAGCTATTTAATGCGAGAAACACGTTTTCTGGGGTTTTCACCACTCCACATTTCGTTGGATATGCAGAACAGCAGATATCTTGGTTTTCGTGGGGTTTCTAGCAGAGAAATGCATTTTCTGCGATAATCATGGTGAGACTTCTGTTAGAAGTATGCAGAATCATCGAGATCGCACATTTCGATCTATTTAATGCGAGAAACACGTTATCTGGTGTTTTCACCACTCCACAGTGCGTTTGATATGCAGAACCAGCGATATCTTGGTTTTCGTGGGGTTTCAAGCTGAGATATGCATTTTTTACGATAATCATGGTGAGACTTCTGTCCGAAGTATGCAGAATCATCGAGATCGCACTTTTCGAGCTATTTAATGCGAGAAACAGGATATCTGGTGTTTTCAGCACTCCACAGTGCGTTTGATATGCAGAACCAGCGATATCTAGGTTTTCGTGGGGTTTCAAGCTGAGATATGCAATTTCTGCGATAATCTTGGTGAGACTTATGTCCGAAGTATGCAGAGTCATCGAGATCGTACTTTTCGAGCTATTTAATGCGAGAAACACGTTTTCTGGGGTTTTCACCACTCCACAGTTCGTTGGAAATGCAGAACAGGAGATATCTTGGTTTTCGTGGGGTTTCTAGCAGAGATATGCATTTTCTGCGATAATCATGGTGAGACTTCTGTTAGAAGTATGCAGAATCATCGAGATCGCACTTTTCGATCTATTTCATTCGAGAAACACGTTGTCTGGTGTTTTCACCACTCCACAGTTGGTTTGATATGCAGAACCCGCGATGTTTGGTTTTCGTCGGGTTTCAAGTTGAGATATGCATTTTCTGCGACAATCTTGGTGAGACTTCTGTCCGAAGTATGCAGAATCATCGGGATCGCTCTTTTCGAGCTATTTAATGCGAGAAACACGTTTTCTGGCGATTTCACCACACCACTGTTCGTTGGATATGCAGAACCGGAGATATCTTGGTTTTCGTGGGGTTTCAAGCTGAAATATGCATTTTCTGCGATAATCTTGGTGAGACTTCTGTCCGATGTATGCAGAATCATCGAGATCGCTCTTTTCGAGCTATTTAATGCGAGAAACACGTTATCCGGTGTTTTCACCACTCCACAGTGGGTTTGATATGCAGAACTGGCGACATCTTGGATTTCGTCGGGTTTCAAGCTGAGATATGCATTTTCTACGATAATCTTGGTGAGACTTCTGTCAGAAGTTTGCAGAATCATCTAGATCGCTCTTTTCGAGCTATTTAATGCGAGAAACACGTTAACTGGTGTTTTCACCACTCCGCAGTCCGCTTGATATGTAGAACCAGCGATATCTGGGTTTTCGTGGGGTTTCAACCTGAGATATGCATTTTCTGCGACAATCTTGGTGAGACTTCTGTCCGAAGTATGCAGAATCATCGGGATCGCTCTTATCGAGCTATTTAATGCGAGAATCACGTTTTCTGGGGTTTTCACCACACCACAGTTCGTTGGATATGCAGAACCGGAGATATCTTGGTTTTCCTGGGGTTTCAAGCTGAGATATGCATTTTCTGCGACAATCTTGGTGAGACTTCTGTCCGAAGTATGCAGAATCATCGGGATCGCTCTTATCGAGCTATTTAATGCGAGAATCACGATTTCTGGGGTTTTCACCACACCACAGTTCGTTGGATATGCAGAACCGGAGATATCTTGGTTTTCCTGGGGTTTCAAGCTGAGATATGCACTTTTTACGATAATCTTGGTGAGACTTCTGTCCGAAGTATGCTTAATCATCGAGATCGCTCTATTCGAACTATTTAATGCGACAAAACGTTATCTGGTGTTTTCAGCACTCCACAGTGCGTTTGATATGCAGAACCAGTGATACCTCAGTTTTTGTGGGGTTTCAAGCTGAGATATGCATTTTCTACGATAATCTTGGTGAGACTTCTCTCAGAAGGATGCAGAATCTTCGAGATCGCTCTTTTCGAGCTATTTAATGCGAGAAACACGTTTTCTGGGGTTTTCACCACTCCACATTTCGTTGGATATGCAGAACAGCAGATATCTTGGTTTTCGTGGGGTTTCTAGCAGAGAAATGCATTTTCTGCGATAATCATGGTGAGACTTCTGTTAGAAGTATGCAGAATCATCGAGATCGCACATTTCGATCTATTTAATGCGAGAAACACGTTATCTGGTGTTTTCACCACTCCACAGTGCGTTTGATATGCAGAACCAGCGATATCTTGGTTTTCGTGGGGTTTCAAGCTGAGATATGCATTTTTTACGATAATCATGGTGAGACTTCTGTCCGAAGTATGCAGAATCATCGAGATCGCACTTTTCGAGCTATTTAATGCGAGAAACAGGATATCTGGTGTTTTCAGCACTCCACAGTGCGTTTGATATGCAGAACCAGCGATATCTAGGTTTTCGTGGGGTTTCAAGCTGAGATATGCAATTTCTGCGATAATCTTGGTGAGACTTATGTCCGAAGTATGCAGAGTCATCGAGATCGTACTTTTCGAGCTATTTAATGCGAGAAACACGTTTTCTGGGGTTTTCACCACTCCACAGTTCGTTGGAAATGCAGAACAGGAGATATCTTGGTTTTCGTGGGGTTTCTAGCAGAGATATGCATTTTCTGCGATAATCATGGTGAGACTTCTGTTAGAAGTATGCAGAATCATCGAGATCGCACTTTTCGATCTATTTCATTCGAGAAACACGTTGTCTGGTGTTTTCACCACTCCACAGTTGGTTTGATATGCAGAACCCGCGATGTTTGGTTTTCGTCGGGTTTCAAGTTGAGATATGCATTTTCTGCGACAATCTTGGTGAGACTTCTGTCCGAAGTATGCAGAATCATCGGGATCGCTCTTTTCGAGCTATTTAATGCGAGAAACACGTTTTCTGGCGATTTCACCACACCACTGTTCGTTGGATATGCAGAACCGGAGATATCTTGGTTTTCGTGGGGTTTCAAGCTGAAATATGCATTTTCTGCGATAATCTTGGTGAGACTTCTGTCCGATGTATGCAGAATCATCGAGATCGCTCTTTTCGAGCTATTTAATGCGAGAAACACGTTATCCGGTGTTTTCACCACTCCACAGTGGGTTTGATATGCAGAACTGGCGACATCTTGGATTTCGTCGGGTTTCAAGCTGAGATATGCATTTTCTACGATAATCTTGGTGAGACTTCTGTCAGAAGTTTGCAGAATCATCTAGATCGCTCTTTTCGAGCTATTTAATGCGAGAAACACGTTAACTGGTGTTTTCACCACTCCGCAGTCCGCTTGATATGTAGAACCAGCGATATCTGGGTTTTCGTGGGGTTTCAAGCTGAGATATGCATTTTCTGCGACAATCTTGGTGAGACTTCTGTCCGAAGTATGCAGAATCATCGGGATCGCTCTTATCGAGCTATTTAATGCGAGAATCACGTTTTCTGGGGTTTTCACGACACCACAGTTCGTTGGATATGCAGAACCGGAGATATCTTGGTTTTCCTGGGGTTTCAAGCTGAGATATGCATTTTCTGCGACAATCTTGGTGAGACTTCTGTCCGAAGTATGCAGAATCATCGGGATCGCCCTTATCGAGCTATTTAATGCGAGAATCACGATTTCTGGGGTTTTCACCACACCACAGTTCGTTGGATATGCAGAACCGGAGATATCTTGGTTTTCCTGGGGTTTCAAGCTGAGATATGCACTTTTTACGATAATCTTGGTGAGACTTCTGTCCGAAGTATGCTTAATCATCGAGATCGCTCTATTCGAACTATTTAATGCGACAAAACGTTATCTGGTGTTTTCAGCACTCCACAGTGCGTTTGATATGCAGAACCAGTGATACCTCAGTTTTTGTGGGGTTTCAAGCTGAGATATGCATTTTCTACGATAATCTTGGTGAGACTTCTCTCAGAAGGATGCAGAATCTTCGAGATCGCTCTTTTCGAGCTACTTAATGCTAGATACACGTTATCTGGTGTTTTCACCACTCCACAGTGCGTTTGACATGCAGTACCGGCGACATCTTGGATTTCGTCGGGGTTCAAGCTGAGATATGCATTTTCTACGATAATCTTGGTGAGACTTCTGTCAGAAGTATGCAGAATAATCTAGATCGTTCTTTTCGAGCTATTTAATTCGAGAAACACGTTATCTGGTTGTTTTCACCACTCCACAGTGCGTTTGATATGCAGAAGCGGCGACATATTGATTTTCGTGGGGTTTCAAGCTCAGATATGCATTTTCTGCGATAAGCTTGGTGAGACTTCTGTTAGAAGTATGCAGAATCATCTAGATCGCACTTTTCGAGCTATTTAATGCGAGAAACACGATATCTGGTGTTTTCAGCACTCCACAGTGCGTATGATATGCAGAACCGGCGATATCTTGGTTTTCGTGGGGTTTCAAGCTGAGATATGCATTTTCTGCGATAAGCTTGGTGAGACTTCTGTTAGAAGTATGCAGAATCATCGAGATCGCACATTTCGATCTATTTAATGCGAGAAACACGTTGTCTGGTGTTTTCACCACTCCACAGTTGGTTTGATATGCAGAAGCGGCGACATCTTGATTTTCGTGGGGTTTCAAGCTCAGATATGCATTTTCTGCGATAAGCTTGGTGAGACTTCTGTTAGAAGTATGCAGAATCATCTAGATCGCACTCTTCGAGCTATTTAATGCGAGAAACACGATATCTGGTGTTTTCAGCACTCCACAGTGCGTATGATATGCAGAACCGGCGATATCTTGGTTTTCGTGGGGTTTCAAGCTGAGATATGCATTGTCTGCGATAATCTTGGTGAGACTTCTGTCCGAAGTATGCAGAGTCATCGAGATCGTACTTTTCGAGCTATTTAATGCGAGAAACACGTTTTCTGGGGTTTTCACCACTCCACAGTTCGTTGGATATGCAGATCAGGAGATATCTTGGTTTTCGTGGAGTTTCTAGCAGAGATATGCATTTTCTGCGATAATCATGGTGAGACTTCTGTTAGAAGTATGCAGAATCATCGAGATCGCACATTTCGATCTATTTAATGCGAGAAACACGTTGTCTGGTGTTTTCACCACTCCACAGTTGGTTTGATATGCAGAACCGGCGATATCTGGGTTTTCGTGGGGTTTCAAGCAGAGATATGCATTTTCTGCGATAATCTTGGTGAGACTTCAGTCAGAAGTATGCAGAATCTTCGAGATCGCTCATTTCGAGCTAGTTAATGCGAGAAACACGTTATCTGGTGTTTTCACCACTCCACAGTTCGTTGTATATGCAGAACAGGAGATATCTTGGTTTTCGTGGGGTTTCTAGCAGAGATATGCATTTTCTGCGATAATCTTGGTGAGACTTCAGTCAGAGGTATGCAGAATCTACGAGATCGCTCATTTCGAGCTAGTTAATGCGAGAAACGCGTTATCTGGTGTTTTCACCACTCCACAGTTCGTTGTATATGCAGAACAGGAGATATCTTGGTTTGCGTGGGGTTTCTAGCAGAGATATGCATTTTCTGCGATAATCTAGGTGAGTCTTCTGCCAGAAGTATGCAGAATCATCTAGATCGCTCTTTTCGAGCTATTTAATGCGAGAAACACGATATCTGGTGTTTTCAGCACTCCACAGTGCGTATGATATGCAGAACCGGCGATATCTTGGTTTTCGTGGGGTTTCAAGCTGAAATATGCATTTTCTGCGATAATCTTGGTGAGACTTCAGTCAGAAGTATGCAGAATCATCGGGATCGCTCTTTTCGAGCTATTTAATGCGAGAAACACGTTTTCTGGCGATTTCACCACACCACTGTTCGTTGGATATGCAGAACCGGAGATATCTTGGTTTTCGTGGGGTTTCAAGCTGAAATATGCATTTTCTGCGATAATCTTGGTGAGACTTCTGTCCGATGTATGCAGAATCATCGAGATCGCTCTTTTCGAGCTATTTAATGCGAGAAACACGTTATCCGGTGTTTTCACCACTCCACAGTGGGTTTGATATGCAGAAATGGCGACATCTTGGATTTCGTCGGGTTTCAAGCTGAGATATGCATTTTCTACGATAATCTTGGTGAGACTTCTGTCAGAAGTTTGCAGAATCATCTAGATCGCTCTTTTCGAGCTATTTAATGCGAGAAACACGTTAACTGGTGTTTTCACCACTCCGCAGTCCGCTTGATATGTAGAACCAGCGATATCTGGGTTTTCGTGGGGTTTCAAGCTGAGATATGCATTTTCTGCGATAATCTTGGTGAGACTTCTGTCCGAAGTATGCAGAAACATCGAGAGCACTCTTTTCGAGCTATTTAATGCGAGAATCACGTTTTCTGGGGTTTTCACCACTCCACAGTTCGTTGTATATGCAGAACAGGAGATATCTTGGTTTTCGTGGGGTTTCTAGCAGAGATATGCATTTTCTGCGATAATCTAGGTGAGTCTTCTGCCAGAAGTATGCAGAATCTTCGAGATCGCTCATTTCGAGCTAGTTAATGCGAGAAACACGTTATCTGGTGTTTTCACCACTCCACAGTTCGTTGTATATGCAGAACAGGAGATATCTTGGTTTTCGTGGGGTTTCTAGCAGAGATATGCATTTTCTGCGATAATCTTGGTGAGACTTCAGTCAGAGGTATGCAGAATCTACGAGATCGCTCATTTCGAGCTAGTTAATGCGAGAAACGCGTTATCTGGTGTTTTCACCACTCCACAGTTCGTTGTATATGCAGAACAGGAGATATCTTGGTTTGCGTGGGGTTTCTAGCAGAGATATGCATTTTCTGCGATAATCTAGGTGAGTCTTCTGCCAGAAGTATGCAGAATCATCTAGATCGCTCTTTTCGAGCTATTTAATGCGAGAAACACGATATCTGGTGTTTTCAGCACTCCACAGTGCGTATGATATGCAGAACCGGCGATATCTTGGTTTTCGTGGGGTTTCAAGCTGAAATATGCATTTTCTGCGATAATCTTGGTGAGACTTCAGTCAGAAGTATGCAGAATCTTCGAGATCGCTCATTTCGAGCTAGTTAATGCGAGAAACACGTTATCTGGTGTTTTCACCACTCCACAGTTCGTTGTATATGCAGAACAGGAGATATCTTGGTTTTCGTGGGGTTTCTAGCAGAGATATGCATTTTCTGCGATAATCTAGGTGAGTCTTCTGCCAGAAGTATGCAGAATCTTCGAGATCGTTCTTTTCGAGCAACTTAATGCGAGAAACACGATATCTGGTTGTTTTCACCACTCCACAGTGCGTTTGATATGCAGAACGGGCGACATCTTGATTTTCGTGAGGTTTCAAGCTGAGATATGCATTTTCTGCGATAATCTTGGTGAGACATCATGTCAGAAATATGCAGAATCTACTATATCGCTCTTTTCGAGCTATTTAATGCGAAAAAACAAGTTTTCTGGTGTTTTCAACATTCCACTGTGCGTTTGATATGCAGAACCGGCGATATCTTGATTTTCGTGGTGTTTCCAGCTGAAATATGCATTTTCTACGATAATCTTGGTGAGACGTCTGTCAGAAGTATGCAGAATCTTCGAGATCGTTCTTTTCGAGCTACTTAATGCGAGAAACACGATATCAGGTTGTTTTCACCACTCCACAGTGCGTTTGATATGCAGAACGGGCGACATCTTGATTTTCGTGAGGTTTCAAGCTGAGATATGCATTTTCTGCGATAATCTTGGTGAGACTTCAGTCAGAAATATGCAGAATTTTCTAGATCGCTCTTTTCGAGCTATTTAATGCGAAAAAACAAGTTTTCTGGTGTTTTCAACATTCCACAGTGCGTTTGATATGCAGAACCGATGATATCTTGATTTTCGTGGTGTTTCCAGCTGAGATATGCATTTTCTGCGATAATCTTGGTGAGTCTTCTGTCAGAAGTATGCAGAATCATCGAGATCCCTCTTTTCGAGCTATTTAATGCGAGAAACACGTTATCTGGTGTTTTCACCACTCCACAGTGCGTTTGATATGCAGAACCAGCGATATCTTGGTTTTCGTGGGGTTTCAAGCTGAGATATGCATTTTTTACGATAATCATGGTGAGACTTCTATCCGAAGTATGCAGAATCATCGAGATCGCACTTTTCGAGCTATTTAATGCGAGAAACAGGATATCTGGTGTTTTCAGCACTCCACAGTGCGTTTGATATGCAGAACCAGCGATATCTAGGTTTTCGTGGGGTTTCAAGCTGAGATATGCAATTTCTGCGATAATCTTGGTGAGACTTATGTCCGAAGTATGCAGAGACATCGAGATCGTACTTTTCGAGCTATTTAATGCGAGAAACACGTTTTCTGGGGTTTTCACCACTCCACAGTTCGTTGGATATGCAGAACAGGAGATATCTTGGTTTTCGTGTGGTTTCTAGCACAGATATGCATTTTCTGCGATAATCATGGTGAGACACCTGTTAGAAGTATGCAGAATCATCGAGATCGCACTTTTCGATCTATTTCATGCGAGAAACACGTTGTCTGGTGTTTTCACCACTCCACAGTTGTTTGATATGCAGAACCCGCGATGTTTGGTTTTCGTCGGGTTTCAAGTTGAGATATGCATTTTCTGCGACAATCTTGGTGAGACTTCTGTCCGAAGTATGCAGAATCATCGGGATCGCTCTTTTCGAGCTATTTAATGCGAGAAACACGTTTTCTGGCGATTTCACCACTCCGCAGTCCGTTTGATATGTAGAACCAGCGATATCTGGGTTTTCGTGGGGTTTCAAGCTGAGATATGCATTTTCTGCGATAATCTTGGTGAGACTTCTGTCCGAAGTATGCAGAAACATCGAGAGCACTCTTTTCGAGCTATTTAATGCGAGAATCACGTTTTCTGGGGTTTTCACCACACCACAGTTCGTTGGATATGCAGAACCGGAGATATCTTGGTTTTCGTGGGGTTTCAAGCTGAGATATGCATTTTCTGCAATAATCTTGTTGAGACTTCTGTCCGAAGTATGCAGAAAAATCGAGAGCGCTCATTTCGAGCTATTTAATGCGAGAAACACGTTTTCTGGGGTTTTCACCACACCTCTGTTCGTTGGATATGCAGAACCGGAGATATCTTGGTTTTCCTGGGGTTTCAAGCTGAGATATGCATTTTCTGCGACAATCTTGGTGAGACTTCTGTCCGATGTATGCAGAATCATCGAGATCGATCTTTTCGAGCTATTTAATGCGAGAAACACGTTATCCGGTGTTTTCACCACTCCACAGTGGGTTTGATATGCAGAACTGGCAACATCTTGGTTTTCGTGGGGTTTCCAGCTGAGACATACATTTTCTGTGATAATCATGGTGAGTCTTCTGTCAGAAGTATGCAGAATCTTCGAGATCGCTCTATTCGAGCTATTTAATGCGAGAAACACGTTATCTGGTTGTTTTCACCACTCCACAGTGCGTTTGATATGCAGAACCGGAGACATCTTGTTTTTCGTGGGGTTTCTAGCAGAGATATGCATTTTCTGCGAAAATATTGGTGAGACTTCTGTCCGTAGTATGCAGAATCATCGAGATCGCTCTTTTAGAGCTATTTAATGCGAGAAACACGTTATCCGGTGTTTTCACCACTCCACAGTGGGTTTGATATGCAGAACTGGCGACATCTTGGATTTCGTCGGGTTTCAAGCTGAGATATGCATTTTCAACGATAATCTTGGTGAGACTTCTGTCCGATGTATGCAGAATCATCGAGATCGATCTTTTCGAGCTATTTAATGCGAGAAACACGTTATCTGGTGTTTTCTCCACTCCACAGTGCGTATGATGTGCAGAACCAACGATATCCTGCTTTTCGTGGGGTTTCAAGCTCAGATATGCATTTTGTGCGATAATATTGGTGAGACTTCTGTCCGAAGTATGCAGAATCATCGATATCGCTCTTTTAGAGCTATTTAATGCGAGAAACACGTTATCTGGTGTTTTCACTACTCCACAGTTGGTTTGATATGCAGAACCGGAGATAATTTGGTTTTCGTGGGGTTTCAAGCTGAGATATGCATTTTCTGCGATAATCTTGGTGAGACTTCTGTCCGTAGTATGCAGAATCATCGAGATCGCTCTTTTCGAGCTATTTAATGCGAGAAACACGTTATCTGGTGTTTTCAGCACTCCACAGTGCGTTTGATATGCAGAACCGGCGACATCTTGATTTTCGTGAGGTTTCAAGCTGAGATAAGCATTTTCTGCGATAATATTGGTGAGACTTCTGTCCGAAGTATGCAGAATCATCGATATCGCTCTTTTAGAGCTATTTAATGCGAGCAACACGTTATCTGGTGTTTTGACCACTCCACAGTGCGTTTGATATGTAGAACCGCCGATAACTTGGTTTTCGTGGGGTTTCCAGCTGAAATATGCATTGTCTGCGATAATCTTGGTGTTTCATCTATGAGAAGTATGCAGAATCATCAAGAACGCTCTTTTCGAGCTAGTTAATGCGAGAAACACGTTATCAGGTGTTTTCACCACTCCACAGTGCGTTTGATATGCAGAACCAGCGACATCTTGGCTTTCGTCGGGTATCAAGCTGAGATATGCATTTTCAACGATAATCTTGGTGAGACTTCTGTCAGAAGTATGCAGAATCATCGGGATCGCTCTTTTCGAGCTATTTAATGCGAGAAACACGTTGTCTGGTTGTTTTCACGACTCCACAGTGCGTTTGATATGCAGAACCGGCGACATCTTGGTTTTCGTGGGGTTTCAAGCTGAGATATGCATTTTCTGCAATAATCTTGTTGAGACTTCTGTCCGAAGTATGCAGAAAAATCGAGAGCGCTCTTTTCGAGCTATTTAATGCGAGAAACACGTTTTCTGGGGTTTTCACCACACCTCTGTTCGTTGGATATGCAGAACCGGAGATATCTTGGTTTTCCTGGGGTTTCAAGCTGAGATATGCATTTTCTGCGACAATCTTGGTGAGACTTCTGTCCGATGTATGCAGAATCATCGAGATCGATCTTTTCGAGCTATTTAATGCGAGAAACACGTTATCCGGTGTTTTCTCCACTCCACAGTGGGTTTGATATGCAGAACTGGCGACATCTTGGATTTCGTCGGGTTTCAAGCTGAGATATGCATTTTCAACGATAATCTTGGTGAGACTTCCGTCCGATGTATGCAGAATCATCGAGATCGATCTTTTCGAGCTATTTAATGCGAGAAACACGTTATCCGGTGTTTTCACCACTCCACAGTGGGTTTGATATGCAGAACTGGCAACATCTTGGTTTTCGTGGGGTTTCCAGCTGAGACATACATTTTCTGCGATAATCATGGTGAGTCTTCTGTCAGAAGTATGCAGAATCTTCGAGATCGCTCTATTCGAGCTATTTAATGCGAGAAACACGTTATCTGGTTGTTTTCACCACTCCACAGTGCGTTTGATATGCAGAACCGGCGACATCTTGATTTTCGTGGGGTTTCTAGCTGAGATATGCATTTTCTGCGAAAATATTGGTGAGACTTCTGTCCGAAGTATGCAGAGTCATCGAGATCGTACTTTTCGAGCTATTTAATGCGAGAAACACGTTTTCTGGGGTTTTCACCACTCCACAGTTGGTTTGATATGCCGAACCGGCGATGTTTGGTTTTCGTCGGGTTTCAAGTTGAGATATGCATTTTCTACGATAATCTTGGAGAAACATCTGTCCGAAGTATGCAGAATCATCAAGATCGCTCTTTTCGAGCTATTTAATGCGAAAAAACAAGTTTTCTGGTGTTTTCACCACTCCACAGTGCGTTTGATATGCAGAACCGGCGACATCTTGGATTTCGTCGGGGTTCAAGCTGAGATATGCAATTCCTGCGATAATCTTGGTGAGACTTCTGTCCGAAGTATGCTGAATCATCGAGATTGCTCGTTTCGAGCTATTTAATGCGAGAAACACGTTATCTGGTGTTTTCTCCACTCCACAGTGCGTATGATGTGCAGAACCAACGATATCCTGCTTTTCGTGGGGTTTCAAGCTCAGATATGCATTTTGTGCGATAATATTGGTGAGACTTCTGTCCGAAGTATGCAGAATCATCGATATCGCTCTTTTAGAGCTATTTAATGCGAGAAACACGTTATCTGGTGTTTTCACTACTCCACAGTTGGTTTGATATGCAGAACCGGAGATAATTTGGTTTTCGTGGGGTTTCAAGCTGAGATATGCATTTTCTGCGATAATCTTGGTGAGACTTCTGTCCGTAGTATGCAGAATCATCGAGATCGCTCTGTTCGAGCTATTTAATGCGAGAAACACGTTATCTGGTGTTTTCAGCACTCCACAGTGCGTTTGATAAGCAGAACCGGCGACATCTTGATTTTCGTGAGGTTTCAAGCTGAGATAAGCATTTTCTGCGATAATATTGGTGAGACTTCTGTCCGAAGTATGCAGAATCATCGATATCGCTCTTTTAGAGCTATTTAATGCGAGCAACACGTTATCTGGTGTTTTGACCACTCCACAGTGCGTTTGATATGTAGAACCGCCGATAACTTGGTTTTCGTGGGGTTTCCAGCTGAAATATGCATTGTCTGCGATAATCTTGGTGTTTCATCTATGAGAAGTATGCAGAATCATCAAGAACGCTCTTTTCGAGCTAGTTAATGCGAGAAACACGTTATCTGGTGTTTTAACCACTCCACAGTGCGTATGATATGCAGAACCGACGATATCCTGGTTTTCGTGGGGTTTCAAGCTCAGATGTGCATTTTCTGCGATAATCTTGGTGAGACTTCTGTCCGAAGTATGCAGAGTCATCGAGATCGTACTTTTCGAGCTATTTAATGCGTGAAACACGTTTTCTGGGGTTTTCACCACTCCACAGTTCGTTGGATATGCAGAACCGGCGACATCTTGGATTTCGTCGGGGTTCAAGCTGAGATATGCAATTCCTGCGATAATCTTGGTGAGAAATCTGTCCGAAGTATGCTTAATCATCGAGATCGCTCGTTTCCAGCTATTTAATGCGAGAAACACGTTATCTGGTGTTTTCACCACTCCACAGTGCGTGTGATATGCAGAACCGACGATATCCTGGTTTTCGTGGGGTTTCAAGCTCAGATGTGCATTTTCTGCGATAATCTTGGTGAGAAATCTGTCCGAAGTATGCTTAATCATCGAGATCGCTCGTTTCCAGCTATTTAATGCGAGAAACACGTTATCTGGTGTTTTCACCACTCCACAGTTGGTTTGATATGCAGAACCGGCGATGTTTGGTTTTCGTCGGGTTTCAAGTTGAGATATGCTTTTTCTACGATAATCTTGGTGAAACATCTGTCCGAAGTATGCAGAAACATCAAGAGCGCTCTTTTCGAGCTATTTAATGCGAGAAACACGTTTTCTGGGGTTTTCACCACACCACAGTTCGTTGGATGTGCAGAACCGGAGATATCTTGGTTTTCGTGGGGTTTCTAGCAGAGATATGCATTTTCTGCGATAATCATGGTGAGACTTCGGTTAGAAGTATGCAGAATCATCGAGATCGCACTTTTCGATCTATTTAATGCGAGAAACACGTTGTCTGGTGTTTTCACCACTCCACAGTTGGTTTGATATGCAGAACCGGCGATATCTGGGTTTTCGTGGGGTTTCAAGCTGAGATATGCATTTTCAGCGATAATCTTGGTGAGAGTTCTGTCCGAAGTATGCAGAATCATCGAGATCGCTCTTTTCGAGCTAGTTAATGCGAGAAGCACGTTAACTGGTGTTTCCACCACTCCACAGTGCGTTTGATATGCAGAACCAGCGATATCTTGGCTTTCGTTGGGTTTCAAGCTGAGATATGCATTTTCTGCGATAATCATGGTGAGACTTCGGTTAGAAGTATGCAGAATCATCGAGATCGCACTTTTCGATCTATTTAATGCGAGAAACACGTTGTCTGGTGTTTTCACCACTCCACAGTGCGTTTGATATGCAGAACCAGCGATATCTTGGTTTTCGTGGGGTTTCAAGCTGAGATATGCATTTTCTCCGATAAACATGGAGAGACTTCTGTCCGAATTAGGCTTAATCATCGAGATCGCTCTTTTCGAGCTAGTTAATGCGAGAAAAACCTTGTCAGGGGTTTTCACCACTCCACAGTGCGTTTGATATGCAGAACCAGCGATATCTTGGCTTTCGTTGGGTTTCAAGCTGAGATATGCATTTTTTACGATAATCTTGGTGAGACTTCTGTCCGAAGTATGCAGAATCATCGAGATCGATCTTTTCGAGTTATTTAATGCGAGAAACACGTTATCCGGTGTTTTCACCACTCCACAGTGGGTTTGATATGCAGAACTGGCGAAATCTTGGTTTTCGTGGGTTTTTCCAGCTGAGACATACATTTTCTGCGATAATCATGGTGAGTCTTCTGTCAGAAGTATGCAGAATCTTCGAGATCGCTCTATTCGAGCTATTTAATGCGAGAAACACGTTATCTGGTTGTTTTCACCACTCCACAGTGCGTTTGATATGCAGAACCGGCGACATCTTGATTTTCGTGGGGTTTCTAGCTGAGATATGCATTTTCTGCGAAAATATTGGTGAGACTTCTGTCCGAAGTATGCAGAGTCATCGAGATCGTACTTTTCGAGCTATTTAATGCGAGAAAAACGTTTTCTGGGGTTTTCACCACTCCACAGTTGGTTTGATATGCAGAACCGGCGATGTTTGGTTTTCGTCGGGTTTCAAGTTGAGATATGCATTTTCTACGATAATCTTGGAGAAACATCTGTCCGAAGTATGCAGAATCATCAAGATCGCTCTTTTCGAGCTATTTAATGCGAAAAAACAAGTTTTCTGGTGTTTTCACCACTCCACAGTGCGTTTGATATGCAGAACCGGCGACATCTTGGATTTCGTCGGGGTTCAAGCTAAGATATGCAATTCCTGCGATAATCTTGGTGAGAAATCTGTCCGAAGTATGCTTAATCATCGAGATCGCTCGTTTCCAGCTATTTAATGCGAGAAACACGTTATCTGGTGTTTTCACCACTCCACAGTGCGTGTGATATGCAGATCCGACGATATCCTGGTTTTCGTGGGGTTTCAAGCTCAGATGTGCATTTTCTGCGATAATCTTGGTGAGAAATCTGTCCGAAGTATGCTTAATCATCGAGATCGCTCGTTTCCAGCTATTTAATGCGAGAAACACGTTATCTGGTGTTTTCACCACTCCACAGTTGGTTTGATATGCAGAACCGGCGATGTTTGGTTTTCGTCGGGTTTCAAGTTGAGATATGCTTTTTCTACGATAATCTTGGTGAAACATCTGTCCGAAGTATGCAGAAACATCAAGAGCGCTCTTTTCGAGCTATTTAATGCGAGAAACACGTTTTCTGGGGTTTTCACCACACCACAGTTCGTTGGATGTGCAGAACCGGAGATATCTTGGTTTTCGTGGGGTTTCTAGCAGAGATATGCATTTTCTGCGATAATCATGGTGAGACTTCGGTTAGAAGTATGCAGAATCATCGAGATCGCACTTTTCGATCTATTTAATGCGAGAAACACGTTGTCTGGTGTTTTCACCACTCCACAGTTGGTTTGATATGCAGAACCGGCGATATCTGGGTTTTCGTGGGGTTTCAAGCTGAGATATGCATTTTCAGCGATAATCTTGATGAGAGTTCTGTCCGAAGTATGCAGAATCATCGAGATCGCTCTATTCGAGCTATTTAACGCGACAAAACGTTATCTGGTGTTTTCAGCACTCCACAGTGCGTTTGATATGCAGAACCAGCGATATCTTGGTTTTCGTGGGGTTTCAAGCTGAGATATGCATTTTCTCCGATAAACATGGAGAGACTTCTGTCCGAATTAGGCTGAATCATCGAGATCGCTCTTTTCGAGCTAGCTAATGCGAGAAAAACCTTGTCAGGGGTTTTCACCACTCCACAGTGCGTTTGATATGCAGAACCAGCGATATCTTGGCTTTCGTTGGGTTTCAAGCTGAGATATGCATTTTTTACGATAATCTTGGTGAGACTTCTGTCCGAAGTATGCAGAATCATCGAGATCGCTCTTTTCGAGCTATTTGATGCGACAAACACGTTAACTGGTGTTTTCACCACTCCACAGTGCGTATGATGTGCAGAACCGACGATATCCTGGTTTTCGTGGGGTTTCAAGCTCAGATATGCATTTTCTGCGATAATATTGGTGAGACTTCTGTCCGAAGTATGCAGAATCATCGAGATCGCTCTTTTCGAGCTATTTGATGCGACAAACACGTTAACTGGTGTTTTCACCACTCCACAGTGCGTCTGATATGCAGAACCGGCGATATCTTGGTTTTCGTGGGGTTTCCAGCTGAGACATACATTTTCTGCGATAATCTTGGTGAGTCTTCTGTCAGAAGTATGCAGAATCTTCGAGATCGCTCTATTCGAACTATTTAATGCGAGAAACACGTTATCTGGTTGTTTTCACCACTCCACAGTGCGTTTGATATGCAGAACCGGCGACATCTTGATTTTCGTGGGGTTTCTAGCTGAGATATGCATTTTCTGCGAAAATATTGGTGAGACTTCTGTCCGAAGTATGCAGAGTCATCGAGATCGTACTTTTCGAGCTATTTAATGCGAGAAACACGTTTTCTGGGGTTTTCACCACTCCACAGTTGGTTTGATATGCAGAACCGGCGATGTTTGGTTTTCGTCGGGTTTCTAGCTGAGATATGCATTTTCTGCGATAATCTTGGTGAGACTTCTGTCCGTAGTATGCAGAATCATCGCGATCGCTCTTATCGAGCTATTTAATGCGAGAAACACGTTATCTGGTGTTTTCAGCACTCCACAGTGCGTTTGATATGCAGAACCGGCGACATCTTGATGTTCGTGAGGTTTCAAGCTGAGATATGCATTTTCTGCGATAATATTGGTGAGACTTGTGTCCGAAGTATGCAGAATCATCGATATCGCTCTTTTAGAGCTATTTAATGCGAGCAACACGTTATGTGGTGTATTCACCCTTCCACAGTACGTTAGACATGCAGAACCGGAGGTATCTTCGTTTCGGTCGGGTTTCAAGCTGAGGTATGCATTTTCTACGACAATATTGGTGAGACCTCTGTCAGAAGTATGCAGAACCTTCGAGAACGCTCTTTTCGAGCTACTTAATGCGAGAAACACGTTTTCTGGTGTTTTCACCACCCCACAGTGCGTTTGATATGCAAAACCGGAGATATCTTGGTTTTCGTGGGGTTTCAAGCTGAGATATGCATTTTCTGCAATAATCTTGTTGAGACTTCTGTCCGAAGTATGCAGAAAAATCGAGAGCGCTCTTTTCGAGCTATTTAATGCGAGAAACACGTTTTCTGGGGTTTTCACCACACCTCTGTTCGTTGGATATGCAGAACCGGAGATATCTTGGTTTTCCTGGGGTTTCAAGCTGAGATATGCATTTTCTGCGACAATCTTGGTGAGACTTCTGTCCGAAGTATGCAGAATCATCGGGATCGCTCTTATCGAGCTATTTAATGCGAGAAACACGTTTTCTGGCGATTTCACCACACCACTGTTCGTTGGATATGCAGAACCGGAGATATCTTGGTTTTCGTGGGGTGTCAAGCTGAAATATGCATTTTCTGCGATAATCTTGGTGAGACTTCTGTCCGATGTATGCAGAATCATCGAGATCGATCTTTTCGAGCTATTTAATGCGAGAAACACGTTATCCGGTGTTTTCACCACTCCACAGTGGGTTTGATATGCAGAACCGGCGACATCTTGATTTTCGTGGGGTTTCTAGCTGAGATATGCATATTCTGCAAAAATATTGGTGAGACTTCTGTTCGAAGTATGCAGAGTCATCGAGATCGTACTTTTCGAGCTATTTAATGCGAGAAACACGTTTTCTGGGGTTTTCACCACTCCACAGTTCGTTGGATGTGCAGAACCGGAGATATCTTGGTTTTCGCGGGGTTTCTAGCAGAGATATGCATTTTCTGCGATAATCATGGTGAGACTTCGGTTAGAAGTATGCAGAATCATCGAGATCGCACTTTTCGATCTATTTAATGCGAGAAACACGTTGTCTGGTGTTTTCACCACTCCACAGTTGGTTTGATATGCAGAACCGGCGATATCTGGGTTTTCGTGGGGTTTCAAGCTGAGATATGCATTTTCAGCGATAATCTTGGTGAGACTTCTGTCCGAAGTATGCAGAATCATCGAGATCGCTCTATTCGAGCTATTCAACGCGACAAAACGTTATCTGGCGTTTTCAGCACTCCACAGTGCGTTTGATATGCAGAAGCAGCGATATCTTGGTTTTCGTGGGGTTTCAAGCTGAGATATGCATTTTCTGCGATAAACATGAAGAGACTTCTGTCCGAATTAGGCTGAATCATCGAGATCGCTCTTTTCGAGCTAGTTAATGCGAGAAAAACCTTGTCAGGGGTTTTCACCACTCCACAGTGCGTTTGATATGCAGAACCAGCGATATCTTGGCTTTCGTTGGGTTTCAAGCTGAGATATGCATTTTTTACGATAATCTTGGTGAGACTTCTGTCCGAAGTATGCAGAATCATCGAGATCGCTCTTATCGAGCTATTTAATGCGAGAAACACGTTTTCTGGTGTTTTCACCACTCCACAGTGCGTCCGATATGCAGAACCGGCGATATCTTGATTTTCGTGGTGTTTCCAGCTGAGATATGCATTTTCTGCGATAATATTGGTGAGACTTCTGTCCGAAGTATGCAGAATCATCGATATCGCTCTTTTAGAGCTATTTAATGCGAGCAACACGTTATGTGGTGTATTCACCACTCCACAGTACGTTAGACATGCAGAACCGGAGGTATCTTCGTTTCGGTCGGGTTTCAAGCTGAGGTATGCATTTTCTACGACAATATTGGTGAGACCTCTGTCAGAAGTATGCAGAACCTTCGAGAACGCTCTTTTCGAGCTACTTAATGCGAGAAACACGTTTTCTGGTGTTTTCACCACCCCACAGTGCGTTTGATATGCAGAACCGGCGACATCGTGGTTTTCGTCGGGTTTCAAGCTGAGATATGCATTTTCTGCGATAATATTGGTGAGACTTCTGTCCGAAGTATGCAGAATCATCGATATCGCTCTTTTCGAGCTATTTAATGCGAGAAACACGTTGTCTGGTGTTTTGACCACTCCACAGTGCGTTTGATATGTAGAGCCGCCGATAACTTGGTTTTCGTGGGGTTTCCAACTGAAATATGCATTTTCTGCGATAATCTTGGTGTTTCATCTATGAGAAGTATGCAGAATCATCGAGAACGCTCCTTTCGAGCTAGTTAATGCGAGAAACACGTTTTCTGGTGTTTTCACCACTCCACAGTGCGTCTGATATGCAGAACCGGCGATATCTTGATTTTCGTGGTGTTTCCAGCTGAGATATGCATTTTCTGCGATAATCTTGGTGAGACTTCAGTCAGAAGTACGCAGAATCATCTAGATCGCTCGTTTCGAGCTATTTAATGCGAGAAACCCGTTATCTGGTTGTTTTCACCACTCCATAGTGCGTTTGATATGCAGAACCGGCGACATCTTGATTTTCGTGAGGTTTCTAGATGAGATATGCATTTTCTGCGATAATATTGGTGAGACTTCAGTCAGAAGTATGCAGAATCATCTAGATCGCTCGTTTGGAGCTATTTAATGCGAGAAACACGTTATCTGGTGTTTTCACCACTCCACAGTGCGTTTGATATGCAGAACCGGCGACATCTTGATTTTCGTGGTGTTTCCAGCTGGGATATGCATTTTCTGCGATAATCTTGGTGAGACTTCAGTCAGAAGTATGCAGAAAAATCGAGAGCGCTCTTTTCTAGCTATTTAATGCGAGAAAGACGTTTTCTGGGGTTTTCACCAAACCTCTGTTCGTTGGATATGCAGAACCGGAGATATCTTGGTTTTCCTGGGGTTTCAAGCTGAGATATGCATTTTCTGCGATAATCTTGGTGAGACTTCTGTCAGAAGTATGCAGGATCTTCGAGAACGCTCTTTTCGAGCTATTTAATGCGAGAAACACGTTATCGGGTGTTTTCACCACTCCACAGTGCGTTTGATATGCAGTACCAGCGATATCTTGGTTTTCGTGGGGTTTCAAGCTAAGATATGCATTTTTTACGATAATCTGGGTGAGACTTCTGTCCGAAATATGCAGAATCATCGAGATCGCACTATTCGAGCTATTTAATGCGCGAAACACGTTCTCTGGTTGTTTTCACCACTCCACAGTGCGTTTGATTTGCAGAACCGGCAACATCTTGATTTTCGTGAAGTTTCGAGCTGAGATATGCATTATCTGCGATAATCTTGGTGAGACTTCAGTAAGAAGTATGCAGAATCATCTAGATCGCTCTTTTAGAGCTACTTAATGCGAGAAACACGTTATCTGGTGTTTTGACCACTCCACAGTGCGTTTGATATGTAGAACCGCCGATAACTTGGTTTTCGTGGGGTTTCCAGCTGAAATATGCATTTTCTGCGATAATCTTGGTGTTTCCTCTATGAGAAGTATGCAGAATCATCTAGATCGCTCTTTTCGAGCTATTTAATGCGGGAAACACGTTTTCTGGTGTGTTCACCACTCCACAGTGCGTTTGATATGCAGAACCGGCGACATCTTGATTTTCGTGGTGTTTCCAGCTGGGATGTGCATTTTCTGCGATAATCTTGGTGAGACTTCAGTCAGAAGTATGCAGAATCATCGGGATCGCTCTTTTCGAGCTATTTAATGCGGGAAACACGCTTTCTGGTGTATTCGCCACTCCACAGTACGTTAGACATGCAGAACCGGAGGTATCTTCGTTTCGGTCGGGTTTCAAGCTGAGATATGCATTTTCTACGACAATATTGGTGAGACCTCTGTCAGAAGTATGCAGAATCTTCGAGAACGCTCTTTTCGAGCTACTTAATGGGAGAAACACGTTTTCTGGTGTTTTGACCACTCCACAGTGCGTTTGATATGTAGAGCCGCCGATAACTTGGTTTTCGTGGGGTTTCCAGCTGAAATATGCATTTTCTGCGATAATCTTGGTGTTTCCTCTATGAGAAGTATGCAGAATCATCGAGATCGCTCTATTCCAGCTATTTAATGCGAAAAACACGTTATCTGGTTGTTTTCACTACTCCACAGTGGGTTTGATATGCAGAACCGGCGACATCTTAATTTTCGTGATGTTTCTAGCTGAGATAGGCATTTTCAGCGATAATATTGGTGAGACTTCAGTCAGAAGTATGCAGAATCATCTAGATCGCTCTTTTCGAGCTATTTAATGCGGGAAACACGTTTTCTGGTGTATTCACCACTCCACAGTGCGTTTGATATGCAGAACCGGCGACAGCTTGATTTTCGTGGTGTTTCCAGCTGGGATATGCATTTTCTGCGATAATCTTGGTGAGACTTCAGTCAGAAGTATGCAGAATCATCGGGATCGCTCTTTTCGAGCTATTTAATGCGAGAAAAACGATATCCGGTGTTTTCACCACTCCACAGTGCGTTTGATATGCAGAACCGGCGACATTTTGGATTTCGACGGGTTTCAAGCTGAGGATTGCATTTTCTACGATAATCTTGGTGAGACGTCTGTCAGAAGTATGCAGAATCTTCGAGATCGTTCTTTTCGAGCAACTTAATGCGAGAAACACGATATCTGGTTGTTTTCACCACTCCACAGTGCGTTTGATATGCAGAACCGGCGATATCTTGATTTTCGTGGTGTTTCCAGCTGAGATATGCATTTTCGGCGATAATCTTGGTGAGTCTTCTGCCAGAAGTATGCAGAATCATCTAGATCGCTCTTTTCGAGCTATTTAATGCGAGAAACAAGTTTTCTGGTGTATTCACCACTCCACAGTACGTTAGACATGCAGAACCGGAGATATCTTCGTTTCGGTCGGGTTACAAGCTGAGATATGCATTTTCTACGATAATATTGGTGAGACCTCTGTCAGAAGTATGCAGAATCTTCGAGAACGCTCTTTTCGAGCTACTTAATGCGAGAAACACGTTTTCTGGTGTTTTCACCACTCCACAGTACGTTTGATGTGCCGAACCGGCGACATCTTGATTTTCGTGATGTTTCTAGCTGAGATATGCATTCTCTGCGATAATATTGGTGAGACTTCAGTCAGCAGTATGCAGAATCATCTAGATCGCTCTTTTCGAGCTATTTAATTCGGGAAACACGTTTTCTGGTGTATTCACCACTCCACAGTACGTTAGAAATGCAGAACCGGCGATATCTTCGTTTCGGTCGGGTTTCAAGCTGAGATATGCATTTTCTGCGATAATCTTGGTGAGTGTTCAGTCAGAAGCATGCAGAATCATCTAGATCGCTCTTTTCGAGCTATTTAATGCGGGAAACACGTTTTCTGGTGTTTTCACCACTCCACAGTGCGTCTGATATGCAGAACCGGCGACATCTTGATTTTCGTGGTGTTTCCAGCTGAGATATGCATTTTCTACGATAATATTGGTGAGACCTCAGTCAGAAGTATGCAGAATTTTCGAGAACGCTCTTTTCGAGCTACTTAATGCGAGAAACACGTTTTCTGGTGTTTTCACCACCCCACAGTGCGTTTGATATGCAGAACCGGCGACATCGTGGTTTTCGTGGGGTTTCCAGCTGAAATATGCATTTTCTGCGATAATCTTGGTGTTTCCTCTATGAGAAGTATGCAGAATCTTCGAGAACGCTCTTTTCGAGCTACTTAATGCGAGAAACACGTTTTCTGGTGTTTTCACCACTCCACAGTGCGTCTGATATGCAGAACCGGCGACATCTTGATTTTCGTGGTGTTTCCAGCTGAGATATGCATTCTCTGCGATAATATTGGTGAGTCTTCTGTCAGAAGGATGCAGAATAATCTAGATCGCTCTTTTCGAGCTGTTTAATGCGAGAAACACGTTCTCTGGTGTTTTCACCACCCCACAGTGCGTTTGATATGCAGAACCGGAGATATCTTCGTTTCGGTCGGGTTTCAAGCTGCGATATGCATTTTCTACGATAATATTGGTGAGACCTCAGTCAGAAGTATGCAGAATTTTCGAGAACGCTCTTTTCGAGCTACTTAATGCGAGAAACACGTTTTCTGGTGTTTTCACCACCCCACAGTGCGTTTGATATGCAGAACCGGCGACATCGTGGTTTTCGTGGGGTTTCCAGCTGAGATAGGCATTTTCTGCGATAATCTTGGTGAGTCTTCAGTCAGAAGTATGCAGAATCATCGAGATCGCTCTATTCGAGCTATTTAATGCGGGAAACACGTTTTCTGGTGTATTCACCACTCCACAGTGCGTTTGATATGCAGAACCGGCGACATCTTGATTTTCGTGGTGTTTCCAGCTGGGATATGCATTTTCTGCGATAATCTTGGTGAGACTTCAGTCAGAAGTTTGCAGAATCATCTAGATCGCTCGTTTCGAGCTGTATAATGCGAGAAACACGTTATCTGGTGTTTTTACCACTCCACAGTGCGTTTGATATGCAGAACCGGCGACATCTTGATTTTCGTGGGGTTTCCAGCTGAGATAGGCATTTTCTGCGATAATCTTGGTGAGTCTTCTGTCAGAAGTATGCAGAATCATCGAGATCGCTCTATTCGAGCTATTTAATGCGAGAAACACGTTATCTGGTTGTTTTCACTAGTCCACAGTGGGTTTGATATGTAGAACCGGCGACATCTTAATTTTCGTGATGTTTCTAGCTGAGATAGGCATTTTCAGCGATAATATTGGTGAGACTTCAGTCAGAAATATGCAGAATCATCTAGATCGCTCTTTTCGAGCTATTTAATGCGGGAAACACGTTTTCTGGTGTATTCACCACTCCACAGTGCGTTTGATATGCAGAACCGGCGACATCTTGATTTTCGTGGTGTTTCCAGCTGGGATATGCATTTTCTGCGATAATCTTGGTGAGACTTCAGTCAGAAGTATGCAGAATCATCTAGATCGCTCGTTTCGAGTTATTTAATGCGAGAAACACGTTATCTGGTGTTTTTACCACTCCACAGTGCGTTTGATATGCAGAACCGGCGACATCTTGATTTTCGTGATGTTTCTAGCTGAGATAGGCATTTTCTGCGATAATATTGGTGAGACTTCAGTCAGAAGTATGCAGAATCATCGGGATCGCTCTTTACGAGCTATTTAATGCGAGAAACACGTTATCTGGTGTTTTCACCACTCCACAGTGCGTTGGATATGCAGAACCGGCGACATCTCGGTTTTCGTCGGGTTTCAAGCTGAGATATGCATTTTCTGCGATAATCTTTGTGAGACTTCAGTCAGAAGTATGATGAATAATCGAGATCGCTCTTTTCGAGCTATTTAATGCGAGATACACGTTTTCTGGTGTATTCACCACTCCACAGTACGTTTGACATGCAGAACCGGAGATATCTTGGTTTCGGTCGGGTTTCAGGCTGAGATATGCATTTTCTACGATAATCTTGGTGAGAATCTGTCAGAAGTATGCAGAATCATCGAGGACGCTCTTTTCGAGCTATTTAATGCGAGAAACACGTTTTCTGGTGTATTCACCACTCCACAGTGCGTTTGATATGCAGAACCAGCGATATCTTGGCTTTCTTGGGGTTTCCATCTGAGATATGCATTTCCTGCGATAATCTTGGTGAGACATCAGTCAGAAGTATGCAGAATCATCGACATCGCTCTTTTCGAGCTATTTAATGCGAGTAACACGTTTTCTGGTGTTTTCACCACCCCACAGTGCGTTTGATATGCAGAACCGGCGACATCTCGGTTTTCGTCGGGTTTCAAGCTGAGATATGCATTTTCTGCGATAATCTTTGTGAGACTTCAGTCAGAAGTATGATGAATAATCGAGATCGCTCTTTTCGAGCTATTTAATGCGAGATACACGTTTTCTGGTGTATTCACCACTCCACAGTACGTTTGACATGCAGAACCGGAGATATCTTGGTTTCGGTCGGGTTTCAGGCTGAGATATGCATTTTCTACGATAATCTTGGTGAGAATCTGTCAGAAGTATGCAGAATCATCGAGGACGCTCTTTTCGAGCTATTTAATGCGAGAAACACGTTTTCTGGTGTATTCACCACTCCACAGTGCGTTTGATATGCAGAACCAGCGATATCTTGGCTTTCTTGGGGTTTCCATCTGAGATATGCATTTCCTGCGATAATCTTGGTGAGACATCAGTCAGAAGTATGCAGAATCATCTAGATCGCTCGTTTCGAGCTATTTAATGCGAAAAAAGAAGTTTTCTGGTGTTTTGACCACTCCACAGTGCGTTTGATATGTAGAGCCGCCGATAACTTGGTTTTCGTGGGGTTTCCAGCTGAAATATGCATTTTCTGCGATAATCTTGGTGAGACTTCTGTCCGAAGAGTGCAGAATCATAGACATCGCTTTTTTCGAGCTATTTAATGCGAGATACACGTTTTCTGGTGTATTCACCACTCCACAGTACGTTTGACATGCAGAACCGGAGATATCTTGGTTTCGGTCGGGTTTCAGGCTGTGATATGCATTTTCTACGATAATCTTGGTGAGAATCTGTCAGAAGTATGCAGAATCATCGAGGACGCTCTTTTCGAGCTATTTAATGCGAGAAACACGTTTTCTGGTGTATTCACCACTCCACAGTACGTTTGACATGCAGAACCGGAGATATCTTGGTTTCGGTCGGGTTTCAGGCTGAGATATGCATTTTCTACGATAATCTTGGTGAGAATCTGTCAGAAGTATGCAGAATCATCGAGGACGCTCTTTTCGAGCTATTTAATGCGAGAAACACGTTTTCTGGTGTATTCACCACTCCACAGTGCGTTTGATATGCAGAACCAGCGTTATCTTGGCTTTCTTGGGGTTTCCATCTGAGATATGCATTTCCTGCGAGAATCTTGGTGAGACATCAGTCAGAAGTATGCAGAATCATCTAGATCGCTCGTTTCGAGCTATTTAATGCGAAAAAAGAAGTTTTCTGGTGTTTTGACCACTCCACAGTGCGTTTGATATGTAGAGCCGCCGATAACTTGGTTTTCGTGGTGTTTTCAGTTGAAATATGCATTTTCTGCGATAATCTTTGTGAGTCTTCTGTCAGAAGTATGCAGAATCATCGAGAACGCTCTTTTCGACTTAGTTAATGTGAGTAACACGTTTTCTTGTGATTTTACAACTCCACAGTGCGTCTGATATGCAGAACTGGCGACATCTTGATTTTCGTGAGGTTTCCAGATGAAATATGCATTTTCTGCGATAATCTTGGTGCGACTTCTGTCAGAAGTATGCAGAATCATCGACATCGCTCTTTTCGAGCTATTTAATGCGAGAAACACGTTTTCTGGTGTATTCACCACTCCACAGTGCGTTTGATATGCAGAACCAGCGATATCTTGGCTTTCTTGGGGTTTCCATCTGAGATATGCATTTCCTGCGATAATCTTGGTGAGACATCAGTCAGAAGTATGCAGAATCATCTAGATCGCTCGTTTCGAGCTATTTAATGCGAAAAAAGAAGTTTTCTGGTGTTTTGACCACTCCACAGTGCGTTTGATATGTAGAGCCGCCGATAACTTGGTTTTCGTGGGGTTTCCAGCTGAAATATGCATTTTCTGCGATAATCTTGGTGAGACTTCTGTCCGAAGAGTGCAGAATCATAGACATCGCTTTTTTCGAGCTATTTAATGCGAGAAACACGTTATTTGGTGTTTTCACCACTCCACAGTGCGTTTGATATGCAGTACCAGCGATATCTTGGTTTTCGTGGGGTTTCAAGCTGAGATATGAATTTTTTAGGATAATCTTGGTGAGACTTCTGTCCGAAGTAAGCAGAATCATCGAGATCGCTCTGCTCGAGCTATTTAATGCGACAAAACGTTATCCGGTGTTTTCACCACTCCACAGTGCGTATGATATGCAGAACCGACGATATCTTGGTTTTCGTGGGGTTTCAAGCTCAGATATGCATTTTCTGCGGTAATCTTGGTGAGACTTCTGTCCGAAGTATGCAAAAACATCGAGAGCGCTCTTTTCGAGCTATTTAATGCGAGAAACACGTTTACTGGTGTTTTTACCACTCCACAGTGCGTTTGATATGCAGAACCGGCGACATCTTGATTTTCGTGGGGTTTCCAGCTGAGATAGGCATTTTCTGCGATAATCTTGGTGAGTCTTCTGTCAGAAGTATGCAGAATCATCGAGATCGCTCTATTCGAGCTATTTAATGCGAGAAACACGTTATCTGGTTGTTTTCACTAGTCCACAGTGGGTTTGATATGCAGAACCGGCGACATCTTAATTTTCGTGATGTTTCTAGCTGAGATAGGCATTTTCAGCGATAATATTGGTGAGACTTCAGTCAGAAATATGCAGAATCATCTAGATCGCTCTTTTCGAGCTATTTAATGCGGGAAACACGTTTTCTGGTGTATTCACCACTCCACAGTGCGTTTGATATGCAGAACCGGCGACATCTTGATTTTCGTGGTGTTTCCAGCTGGGATATGCATTTTCTGCGATAATCTTGGTGAGACTTCAGTCAGAAGTATGCAGAATCATCTAGATCGCTCGTTTCGAGTTATTTAATGCGAGAAACACGTTATCTGGTGTTTTTACCACTCCACAGTGCGTTTGATATGCAGAACCGGCGACATCTTGATTTTCGTGATGTTTCTAGCTGAGATAGGCATTTTCTGCGATAATATTGGTGAGACTTCAGTCAGAAGTATGCAGAATCATCGGGATCGCTCTTTACGAGCTATTTAATGCGAGAAACACGTTATCTGGTGTTTTCACCACTCCACAGTGCGTTGGATATGCAGAACCGGCGACATCTCGGTTTTCGTCGGGTTTCAAGCTGAGATATGCATTTTCTGCGATAATCTTTGTGAGACTTCAGTCAGAAGTATGATGAATAATCGAGATCGCTCTTTTCGAGCTATTTAATGCGAGATACACGTTTTCTGGTGTATTCACCACTCCACAGTACGTTTGACATGCAGAACCGGAGATATCTTGGTTTCGGTCGGGTTTCAGGCTGAGATATGCATTTTCTACGATAATCTTGGTGAGAATCTGTCAGAAGTATGCAGAATCATCGAGGACGCTCTTTTCGAGCTATTTAATGCGAGAAACACGTTTTCTGGTGTATTCACCACTCCACAGTGCGTTTGATATGCAGAACCAGCGATATCTTGGCTTTCTTGGGGTTTCCATCTGAGATATGCATTTCCTGCGATAATCTTGGTGAGACATCAGTCAGAAGTATGCAGAATCATCTAGATCGCTCGTTTCGAGCTATTTAATGCGAAAAAAGAAGTTTTCTGGTGTTTTGACCACTCCACAGTGCGTTTGATATGTAGAGCCGCCGATAACTTGGTTTTCGTGGTGTTTTCAGTTGAAATATGCATTTTCTGCGATAATCTTTGTGAGTCTTCTGTCAGAAGTATGCAGAATCATCGATAACGCTCTTTTCGACTTAGTTAATGTGAGTAACACGTTTTCTTGTGATTTCACAACTCCACAGTGCGTCTGATATGCAGAACCGGCGACATCTTGATTTTCGTGAGGTTTCCAGCTGAAATATGCATTTTCTGCGATAATCTTGGTGCGACTTCTGTCAGAAGTATGCAGAATCATCGACATCGCTCTTTTCGAGCTATTTAATGCGAGTAACACGTTTTCTGGTGTTTTCACCACCCCACAGTGCGTTTGATATGCAGAACCGGCGACATCTCGGTTTTCGTCGGGTTTCAAGCTGAGATATGCATTTTCTGCGATAATCTTTGTGAGACTTCAGTCAGAAGTATGATGAATAATCGAGATCGCTCTTTTCGAGCTATTTAATGCGAGATACACGTTTTCTGGTGTATTCACCACTCCACAGTACGTTTGACATGCAGAACCGGAGATATCTTGGTTTCGGTCGGGTTTCAGGCTGAGATATGCATTTTCTACGATAATCTTGGTGAGAATCTGTCAGAAGTATGCAGAATCATCGAGGACGCTCTTTTCGAGCTATTTAATGCGAGAAACACGTTTTCTGGTGTATTCACCACTCCACAGTGCGTTTGATATGCAGAACCAGCGATATCTTGGCTTTCTTGGGGTTTCCATCTGAGATATGCATTTCCTGCGATAATCTTGGTGAGACATCAGTCAGAAGTATGCAGAATCATCTAGATCGCTCGTTTCGAGCTATTTAATGCGAAAAAAGAAGTTTTCTGGTGTTTTGACCACTCCACAGTGCGTTTGATATGTAGAGCCGCCGATAACTTGGTTTTCGTGGGGTTTCCAGCTGAAATATGCATTTTCTGCGATAATCTTGGTGAGACTTCTGTCCGAAGAGTGCAGAATCATAGACATCGCTTTTTTCGAGCTATTTAATGCGAGATACACGTTTTCTGGTGTATTCACCACTCCACAGTACGTTTGACATGCAGAACCGGAGATATCTTGGTTTCGGTCGGGTTTCAGGCTGTGATATGCATTTTCTACGATAATCTTGGTGAGAATCTGTCAGAAGTATGCAGAATCATCGAGGACGCTCTTTTCGAGCTATTTAATGCGAGAAACACGTTTTCTGGTGTATTCACCACTCCACAGTACGTTTGACATGCAGAACCGGAGATATCTTGGTTTCGGTCGGGTTTCAGGCTGAGATATGCATTTTCTACGATAATCTTGGTGAGAATCTGTCAGAAGTATGCAGAATCATCGAGGACGCTCTTTTCGAGCTATTTAATGCGAGAAACACGTTTTCTGGTGTATTCACCACTCCACAGTGCGTTTGATATGCAGAACCAGCGTTATCTTGGCTTTCTTGGGGTTTCCATCTGAGATATGCATTTCCTGCGATAATCTTGGTGAGACATCAGTCAGAAGTATGCAGAATCATCTAGATCGCTCGTTTCGAGCTATTTAATGCGAAAAAAGAAGTTTTCTGGTGTTTTGACCACTCCACTGTGCGTTTGATATGTAGAGCCGCCGATAACTTGGTTTTCGTGGTGTTTTCAGTTGAAATATGCATTTTCTGCGATAATCTTTGTGAGTCTTCTGTCAGAAGTATGCAGAATCATCGAGAACGCTCTTTTCGACTTAGTTAATGTGAGTAACACGTTTTCTTGTGATTTTACAACTCCACAGTGCGTCTGATATGCAGAACTGGCGACATCTTGATTTTCGTGAGGTTTCCAGATGAAATATGCATTTTCTGCGATAATCTTGGTGCGACTTCTGTCAGAAGTATGCAGAATCATCGACATCGCTCTTTTCGAGCTATTTAATGCGAGAAACACGTTTTCTGGTGTATTCACCACTCCACAGTGCGTTTGATATGCAGAACCAGCGATATCTTGGCTTTCTTGGGGTTTCCATCTGAGATATGCATTTCCTGCGATAATCTTGGTGAGACATCAGTCAGAAGTATGCAGAATCATCTAGATCGCTCGTTTCGAGCTATTTAATGCGAAAAAAGAAGTATTCTGGTGTTTTGACCACTCCACAGTGCGTTTGATATGTAGAGCCGCCGATAACTTGGTTTTCGTGGGGTTTCCAGCTGAAATATGCATTTTCTGCGATAATCTTGGTGAGACTTCTGTCCGAAGAGTGCAGAATCATAGACATCGCTTTTTTCGAGCTATTTAATGCGAGAAACACGTTATTTGGTGTTTTCACCACTCCACAGTGCGTTTGATATGCAGTACCAGCGATATCTTGGTTTTCGTGGGGTTTCAAGCTGAGATATGAATTTTTTAGGATAATCTTGGTGAGACTTCTGTCCGAAGTAAGCAGAATCATCGAGATCGCTCTGCTCGAGCTATTTAATGCGACAAAACGTTATCCGGTGTTTTCACCACTCCACAGTGCGTATGATATGCAGAACCGACGATATCTTGGTTTTCGTGGGGTTTCAAGCTCAGATATGCATTTTCTGCGGTAATCTTGGTGAGACTTCTGTCCGAAGTATGCAAAAACATCGAGAGCGCTCTTTTCGAGCTATTTAATGCGAGAAACACGTTTACTGGGGTTTTCATCACACCACAGTTCGTTGGATATGCAGAACCGGAGATATCTTGGTTTTCGTGGGGTTTAAAGCTGAGATATGCATTTTCTGCGATAATCTTGGTGAGACTTCTGTCCGAAGTATGCAGAATCATCGAGATCGCTCTTTTCGAGCTATTTAATGCGAGAAACACGTTATCTGGTGTTTTCACCACTCCACAGTGCGTTTGATATGCAGTACCAGCGATATCTTGGTTTTCGTAGGGTTTCCAGCTGAGATATGCATTTTCTACGATAATCTTGGTGAGTCTTCTGTCAGAAGTATGCAGAATCATCTAGATCGGTCTTCTCGAGCTATTTAATTCGACAAACACGTTTTCTGCTGTATTGACCACTCCACAGTACGCTTGACTTGCAGAAACGGAGATATCTTGGTTTCGGCCGGGTTTCAAGCTGAGATATGCATTTTCTGCGATAAAATTGGTGAGACGTCAGTCAGAAGTATGCAGAATCATCTAGATCGCTCGTTTCGAGCTATTTAATGCGAAAAGCAAGTTTTCTGGTGTTTTGACCACTCCACAGAGCGTTTGATATGTAGAGCCGCCGATAACTTGGTTTTCGTGGGGTTTCCATCTGAGATATGCATTTCTTGCGATAATCTTGGTGAGACTTCAGTCAGAAGTATGCAGAATCATCTAGATCGCTCTTTTCGAGCTATTTAATGCGAGAAACACGTTTTCTGGTGTATTCACCACTCCACAGTGCGTTTGATATGCAGAACCAGCGATATCTTGGCTTTCGTGGGGTTTCCATCTGAGATATGCATTTCCTGCGATAATCTTGGTGAGACTTCAGTCAGAAGTATGCAGAATCATCTAGATCGGTCTTCTCGAGCTATTTAATTCGAGAAACACGTTTTCTGCTGTATTGACCACTCCACAGTACGTTTGACTTGCAGAAACGGAGATATCTTGGTTTTCGTGGGGTTTCCAGCTGAAATATGCATTTTCTGCGATAATCTTTGTGTTTCATCTATGAGAAGGATGCAGTATCATCCAGAACGCTCTTTTCGAGCTAGTTAATGCGAGTAACACGTTTTCTGGTGTTTTCACCACTCCACAGTGCGTTTGATATGTAGAGCCGCCGATAACTTGGTTTTCGTGGGGTTTCCAGCTGAAATATGCATTTTCTGCGATAATCTTTGTGTTTCATCTATGAGAAGTATGCAGTATCATCCAGAACGCTCTTTTCGAGCTAGTTAATGCGAGTAACACTTTTTCTGGTGTTTTCACCACTCCACGGTGCGTCTGATATGCAGAACCGGCGATATCTTGGTTTTCGTGGGGTTTCCAGCTGAGATATGCATTTTCTGCGATAATCTTGGTGAGTCTTCGGTCAGAAGAATGCAGAATCATCTAGATCGCACGTTTCGAGCTATTTAATGCGAGAAACACGTTGTCTGGTTGTTTTCACCACTCCACAGTGCGTTTGATATGCAGAACCAGCGATATCTTGGTTTTCGTGGGGTTTCAAGTTCAGATATGCATTTTCTGCGATAATGTTGATGAGACTTCTGTCCGAAGTATGCTTAATCATCGAGATCGCTCTTTTCGTGCTATTTAATGCGAGAAACACGTTATCTGGTGTTTTCACCACTCCACAGTGCGTTTGATATGCAGTACCAGCGATATCTTGGTTTTCGTAGGGTTTCCAGCTGAGATATGCATTTTCTACGATAATCTTGGTGAGTCTTCTGTCAGAAGTATGCAGAATCATCGAGATCGCTCTATTCGAGCTATTTAATGCGAGAAACACGTTATCTGGTTGTTTTCACTACTCCACAGTGCGTTTGATATGCAGAACCGGCGACATCTTGATTTTCGTGAGGTTTCAACCTGAGATATGCGTTTTCTGCGATGATATTGGTGAGACTTCAGTCAGAAGTATGCAGAATCATCTAGATCGCTCGTTTCGAGCTATTTAATGCGAAAAACAAGTTTTCTGGTGTTTTGACCACTCCACAGTGCGTTTGATATGTAGAGCCGCCGATAACTTGGTTTTCGTGGGGTTTCCAGCTGAAATAAGCATTGTCTGCGATAACCTTTGTGTTTCATCTATGAGAAGTATGTAGAATCATTGAGAACGCTCTTTTCGAGCTAGTTAATGTGAGTAACACGTGTTCTGGTGTATTCACAACTCCACAGTGCGTCTGATATGCAGAACCGGCGACATCTTGATTTTCGTGATGTTTCCAGCTGAAATATGCATTTTCTGCGATAATCTTGGTGCGACTTCTGTCAGAAGTATGCAGAATCATCGATATCGCTCTTTTCGAGCTATTTAATGCGAGCAGCACGTTATCTGGTGTTTTGGCCACTCCACAGTGCGTTTGATATGCAGAACCGGAGATATCTTGGTTTCGGTCGGGTTTCAAGCTGAGATATGCATTTTCTGCGATAATCTTGTTGAGACTTCAGTCAGAAGTATGATGAATAATCGAGATCGCTCTTTTCGAGCTATTTAATGCGAGAAACACATTTTCTGGTGTATTCACCACTCCACAGTACGTTTGACATGCAGAACCGGAGATATCTTGGTTTCGGTCGGGTTTCAGGCTGAGATATGCATTTTCTACGATAATCTTGGAGAGAATCTGTCAGAAGTATGCAGAATCTTCGAGGACGCTCTTTTCGAGCTATTTAATGCGAGAAACACGTTTCTGGGGGTTTTCACTACTCCACAGTTCTTTGAATATGCAGAACAGGAGACATCTTGGTTTGCGTGGGGTTTCAAGCAGAGATATGCATTTTCTGCGATAACCTTGGTGAGACTTCTGTTAGAAGTATGCAGAATCATCGAGATCGCTCTTTTCGAGCTATTTAACGCGAGAAACACGTTATCTGGTGTTTTCACCACTCCACAGTGCGTATGATATGCAGAACCGGCGGTATCTTGGTTTTCGTGGGGTTTCAAGCTGAGATATGCATTATCTGCGATAATCTTGGTGAGACTTCTGTCCGAAGTGTGCAGAATCATCTAGATCGCTCTTTTCAAGCTATTTAATGCGAGGAACACGTTTTCTGGGGCTCTCACCACACCACAGTTCGTTGGATATGCAAAACAGGTGATATCTTGTGTTTCGAGGGGTTTCAAGCTGAGATATGCAATTTCTGCGATAAACTTGGTGAGACTTCTGTCCGAAGTATGCAGAATCATCGACATCGCTTTTTTCGAGCTATTTAATGCGAGAAACACGTTATCTAGTGTTTTCACCACTCCACAGTGCGTTTGATATGCAGAACCGGCGACATCTTGATTTTCGTGAGGTTTCTAACTGAGATATGCGTTTTCTGCGATAATATTGGTGAGACTTCAGTCAGAAGAATGCAGAATCATCTAGATCGCTCTTTTCGAGCTATTTAATGCGAGCAGCACGTTATCTGGTGTTTTGGCCACTCCACAGTGCGTTTGATATGCTGAACCGGAGATATCTTGGTTTCGGTCGGGTTTCAAGCTGAGATATGCATTTTCTACGATAATCTTGGAGAGAATCTGTCAGAAGTATGCAGAATCTTCGAGGACGCTCTTTTCGAGCTATTTAATGCGAGAAACACGTTATCTGGTGTATTGACCACTCCACAGTGCGTTTGATATGCGGAACCGGCGCCATCTTGATTTTCGTGAGGTTTCAAGCTGAGATATGCATTTTCTGCGATAACCTTGGTGAGACTTCTGTTAGAAGTATGCAGAATCATCGAGATCGCTGTTTTCGAGCTATTTAATGGAGAAACACGTTATCTGGTGTATTGACCACTCCACAGTGCGTTTGATATGCGGAACCGGCGCCATCTTGATTTTCGTGAGGTTTCAAGCTGAGATATGCATTTTCTGCGATAATCTTGGTGCGACTTCTGTCAGAAGTATGCAGAATCATCGACATCGCTCTTTTCGAGCTATTTAATGCGAGTAACACGTTTTCTGGTGTTTTCACCACCCCACAGTGCGTTTGATATGCAGAACCGGCGACATCTCGGTTTTCGTCGGGTTTCAAGCTGAGATATGCATTTTCTGCGATAATCTTTGTGAGACTTCAGTCAGAAGTATGATGAATAATCGAGATCGCTCTTTTCGAGCTATTTAATGCGAGATACACGTTTTCTGGTGTATTCACCACTCCACAGTACGTTTGACATGCAGAACCGGAGATATCTTGGTTTCGGTCGGGTTTCAGGCTGAGATATGCATTTTCTACGATAATCTTGGTGAGAATCTGTCAGAAGTATGCAGAATCATCGAGGACGCTCTTTTCGAGCTATTTAATGCGAGAAACACGTTTTCTGGTGTATTCACCACTCCACAGTGCGTTTGATATGCAGAACCAGCGATATCTTGGCTTTCTTGGGGTTTCCATCTGAGATATGCATTTCCTGCGATAATCTTGGTGAGACATCAGTCAGAAGTATGCAGAATCATCTAGATCGCTCGTTTCGAGCTATTTAATGCGAAAAAAGAAGTTTTCTGGTGTTTTGACCACTCCACAGTGCGTTTGATATGTAGAGCCGCCGATAACTTGGTTTTCGTGGGGTTTCCAGCTGAAATATGCATTTTCTGCGATAATCTTGGTGAGACTTCTGTCCGAAGAGTGCAGAATCATAGACATCGCTTTTTTCGAGCTATTTAATGCGAGAAACACGTTATTTGGTGTTTTCACCACTCCACAGTGCGTTTGATATGCAGTACCAGCGATATCTTGGTTTTCGTGGGGTTTCAAGCTGAGATATGAATTTTTTAGGATAATCTTGGTGAGACTTCTGTCCGAAGTAAGCAGAATCATCGAGATCGCTCTGCTCGAGCTATTTAATGCGACAAAACGTTATCCGGTGTTTTCACCACTCCACAGTGCGTATGATATGCAGAACCGACGATATCTTGGTTTTCGTGGGGTTTCAAGCTCATCTATGCATTTTCTGCGGTAATCTTGGTGAGACTTCTGTCCGAAGTATGCAAAAACATCGAGAGCGCTCTTTTCGAGCTATTTAATGCGAGAAACACGTTTACTGGGGTTTTCACCACACCACAGTTCGTTGGATATGCAGAACCGGAGATATCTTGGTTTTCGTGGGGTTTAAAGCTGAGATATGCATTTTCTGCGATAATCTTGGTGAGACTTCTGTCCGAAGTATGCAGAATCATCTAGATCGGTCTTCTCGAGCTATTTAAATCGAGAAACACGTTTTCTGCTGTATTGACCACTCCACAGTACGCTTGACTTGCAGAAACGGAGATATCTTGGTTTCGGCCGGGTTTCAAGCTGAGATATGCATTTTCTGCGATAAAATTGGTGAGACGTCAGTCAGAAGTATGCAGAATCATCTAGATCGCTCGTTTCGAGCTATTTAATGCGAAAAGCAAGTTTTCTGGTGTTTTGACCACTCCACAGAGCGTTTGATATGTAGAGCCGCCGATAACTTGGTTTTCGTGGGGTTTCCATCTGAGATATGCATTTCTTGCGATAATCTTGGTGAGACTTCAGTCAGAAGTATGCAGAATCATCTAGATCGCTCTTTTCGAGCTATTTAATGCGAGAAACACGTTTTCTGGTGTATTCACCACTCCACAGTGCGTTTGATATGCAGAACCAGCGATATCTTGGCTTTCGTGGGGTTTCCATCTGAGATATGCATTTCCTGCGATAATCTTGGTGAGACTTCAGTCAGAAGTATGCAGAATCATCTAGATCGGTCTTCTCGAGCTATTTAATTCGAGAAACACGTTTTCTGCTGTATTGACCACTCCACAGTACGTTTGACTTGCAGAAACGGAGATATCTTGGTTTTCGTGGGGTTTCCAGCTGAAATATGCATTTTCTGCGATAATCTTTGTGTTTCATCTATGAGAAGGATGCAGTATCATCCAGAACGCTCTTTTCGAGCTAGTTAATGCGAGTAACACGTTTTCTGGTGTTTTCACCACTCCACAGTGCGTTTGATATGTAGAGCCGCCGATAACTTGGTTTTCGTGGGGTTTCCAGCTGAAATATGCATTTTCTGCGATAATGTTGATGAGACTTCTGTCCGAAGTATGCAGAATCATCGAGATCGCTCTTTTCGAGCTATTTAACGCGAGAAACACGTTATCTGGTGTTTTCACCACTCCACAGTGCGTATGATATGCAGAACCGGCGGTATCTTGGTTTTCGTGGGGTTTCAAGCTGAGATATGCATTATCTGCGATAATCTTGGTGAGACTTCTGTCCGAAGTGTGCAGAATCATCTAGATCGCTCTTTTCAAGCTATTTAATGCGAGGAACACGTTTTCTGGGGCTCTCACCACACCACAGTTCGTTGGATATGCAAAACAGGTGATATCTTGTGTTTCGAGGGGTTTCAAGCTGAGATATGCAATTTCTGCGATAAACTTGGTGAGACTTCTGTCCGAAGTATGCAGAATCATCGACATCGCTTTTTTCGAGCTATTTAATGCGAGAAACACGTTATCTAGTGTTTTCACCACTCCACAGTGCGTTTGATATGCAGAACCGGCGACATCTTGATTTTCGTGAGGTTTCTAACTGAGATATGCGTTTTCTGCGATAATATTGGTGAGACTTCAGTCAGAAGAATGCAGAATCATCTAGATCGCTCTTTTCGAGCTATTTAATGCGAGCAGCACGTTATCTGGTGTTTTGGCCACTCCACAGTGCGTTTGATATGCAGAACCGGAGATATCTTGATTTTCGTGGTGTTTCCAGCTGAGATATGCATTTTCTTCGATAATCTTGGTGAGTCTTCTGTCAGCAGTATGCAGAATCATCGAGATCGCTCTATTCGAGCTATTTAATGCGAGAAACACGTTATCTGGTGTTTTCACCACTCCACAGTACGTTTGACATGCAGAACCGGCGATGTTTGGTTTTCGTCGGGTTTCAAGCTGAGATATGCATTTTCTACGATAATCTTGGTGAGACTTCTGTCCGAAGTAAGCAGAATCATCGAGCTCGCTCTTTTCGAGCTACTTAATGCGAGAAACACGTTTTCTGGTGTATTCACCACTCCACAGTACGTTTGACATGCAGAACCGGAGATGTCCTGGTTTCGGTCGGGTTTCAAGCTGAGATATGCTTTTCTACGATAATCTTGGTGAGACTTCTGTCAGAAGTATGCAGAATCTTCGAGAACGCTTTTTTCGAGCTACTTAATGCGAGAAACACGTTATCTGGTTGTTTTCACCACTCCACAGTGCGTTTGATATGCAGAACCGGCGACATCTTGATTTTCGTGACGTTTCTAGCTGAGATATGCATTTTCTGCGATAATATTGGTGAGACTTCATTCAGAAGTATGCAGAATCATCTAGATCGCTCTTGTCGAGCTATTTAATGCAAAAAAACAAGTTTCCCGGTGTTTTCAACATTCCACAGTGCGTTTGATATGCAGAACTGGCGATATCTTGATTTTCGTGGTGTTTCCAGCTGAGATTTGCATTTTCTGCGATAATGTTGGTGAGTCTTCTGTTAGAAGTATGCAGAATCATCTAGATTGCACTTTTCGAGCCATTTAATGCGAGAAACACGTTTTCTGGTGTATTCACCACTCCACAGAGCGTTTGATATGCAGAACCGGCGATATCTTGATATTCGTGGTGTTTCCAGCTGAGATATGCATTTTCTGCGATAATAGTGGTGAGACATCAGTCAGAAGTATGCAGAATCATCGGGATCGCTCTTTTCGAGCTATTTATTGCGGCAAACACGTTATCTGGTGCTTTCAGCACTCCACAGTGCGTATGATATGCAGAACCAGCGATATCTTGGTTTTCGTGGGGTTTCAAGCTGAGATATGCATTTTTTACGATAATCTTGGTGAGACTTCTGCCCGAAGTATGCTTAATCATCGTGATCGCTCGTTTCTAGCTATTTAATGCGAGAAACACGTTATCTGGTGTTTTCACCACTCCACAGTGCGTTTGATATGCAGAACCGGCGACATCATGGCTGTCGTCGGGCATCAAGCTGAGATATGCATTTTCTGCGATAATCTTGGTGAGACATCGGTCAGAAGTATGCAGAATCATCGAGATCGCTCTTTTCGAGCTATTTAATGGAGAAACACGTTATCTGGTGTATTGACCACTCCACATTGCGTTTGATATGCGGAACCGGCGCCATCTTGATTTTCGTGAGGTTTCAAGCTGAGATATGCATTTTCTGCGATAATATTGGTGAGAGTTCAGTCAGAAGTATGCAGGATCATCTAGATCGCTCGTTTCGAGCTATTTAATGCGAGAAACACGTTGTCTGGTTGTTTTCACCACTCCACGGTGCGTTTGATATGCAGAACCGGCGACATCTTGATTTTCGTGACGTTTCTAGCTGAGATATGCATTTTCTGCGATAATATTGGTGAGACTTCAGTCAGAAGTATGCAGAATCATCTAGATCGTTCGTTTCGTGATATTTAATGCGAAAAAACAAGTTTTCTGGTGTTTTGACCACTCCACAGTGCGTTTGATATGTAGAGCCGCCGATAACTTGGTTTTCGTGGGGTTTCCAGCTGAAATATGCATTTTCTGCGATAATCTTTGTGTTTCATCAATGAGAAGTATGCAGAATCATCCAGAACGCTCTTTTCGAGCTGTTTAATGCGAGAAACACGTTATCTGGTGTTTTCACCACTCCACAGTGCGTTTGATATGCAGAACCGGCGACATCTTGGCTTTCGTCGGGTATCAAGCTGGGATATGCATTTTCTACGATAATCTTGGTGAGACTTCTGTCAGAAGTATGCAGAATCATCGGGAACGCTCTTTTCGAGCTATTTAATGCGAGAAACTCGTTATCTGGTTGTTTTCACCACTCCACAGTGCGTTTGATATGCAGAACCGGCGTCAACTTGATTTTCGTGAGGTTTCAAGGTGAGATATGCATTTTCTGCGATTATCTTGGTGAGACTTCTGTCAGAAGTATGCAGAATCATCGAGATCGCTCTTTTCGAGCTACTTAATTCGAGAAACACGTTATCTGGTGTTTTCGCCACTCCACAGTGCGTTTGACATGCAGAACCGGCGACATCTTGGCTTTCGTCGGGTATCAAGCTGGGATATGCATTTTCTACGATAATCTTGGTGAGACTTCTGTCAGAAGTATGCAGAATCATCGGGAACGCTCTTTTCGAGCTATTTAATGCGAGAAACTCGTTATCTGGTTGTTTTCACCACTCCACAGTGCGTTTGATATGCAGAACCGGCGTCAACTTGATTTTCGTGAGGTTTCAAGGTGAGATATGCATTTTCTGCGATTATCTTGGTGAGACTTCTGTCAGAAGTATGCAGAATCATCTAGATCGTTCGTTTCGTGCTATTTAATGCGAAAAAACAAGTTTTCTGGTGTTTTGACCACTCCACAGTGCGTTTGATATGTAGAGCCGCCGATAACTTGGTTTTCGTGGGGTTTCCAGCTGAAATATGCATTTTCTGCGATAATCTTTGTGTTTCATCAATGAGAAGTATGCAGAATCATCCAGAACGCTCTTTTCGAGCTGTTTAATGCGAGAAACACGTTATCTGGTGTTTTCACCACTCCACAGTGCGTTTGATATGCAGAACCGGCGACATCTTGGCTTTCGTCGGGTATCAAGCTGGGATATGCATTTTCTACGATAATCTTGGTGAGACTTCTGTCAGAAGTATGCAGAATCATCGGGAACGCTCTTTTCGAGCTATTTAATGCGAGAAACTCGTTATCTGGTTGTTTTCACCACTCCACAGTGCGTTTGATATGCAGAACCGGCGTCAACTTGATTTTCGTGAGGTTTCAAGGTGAGATATGCATTTTCTGCGATTATCTTGGTGAGACTTCTGTCAGAAGTATGCAGAATCATCGAGATCGCTCTTTTCGAGCTACTTAATTCGAGAAACACGTTATCTGGTGTTTTCGCCACTCCACAGTGCGTTTGACATGCAGAACCGCAGATATCTTGGTTACGTTCGGGATTCAAGCTGAGATATGCATTTTCTGCGATAATCTTGGTGAGACTTCAGTCAGAAGTATGCAGAATCGTCTAGATCGCTCTTGTCGAGCTATTTAACGCGAGAAACACGTTATATGGTGTTTTCACCACACCACAGTGCGTTTGATATACAGAACCGGCGACATCTTGGCTTTAGTCGGGGTTCAAACTGAGATATGCATTTTTTGCGATAATATTGGTGAGACTTCAGTCAGAAGTATGCAGAATCATCTAGATCGCTCGTTTCGTGCTAATTAATGCGGCAAACACGTTATCTGGTGCTTTCAGCACTCCACAGTGCGTTTGATATGCAGAACCAGCGATATCTTGGATTTCGTGGGGTTTCAAGCTGAGATATGCATTTTTTACGATAATCTTGGTGAGACTCCTGTCCGAAGTATGCTTAATCATCGAGATCGCTCGTTTCGAGCTATTTAATGCGAGAAACACGTTATCTGGTGTTTTCACCACTCCACAGTGCGTATGATATGCAGAACCGGCGATATCTTGGTTTTCGTGGGGTTTCAATCTGAGATATGCATTTTCTGCGATAATCTTGGTGAGACATCAGTCAGAAGTATGCAGAATCATCGAGATCGCTCTTTTCGAGCTATTTAATGGAGAAACACGTTATCTGGTGTATTGACCACTCCACAGTGCGTTTGATATGCGGAACCGGCGCCATCTTGATTTTCGTGAGGTTTCAAGTTGAGATATGCATTTTCTGCGATTATCTTGGTGAGACTTCTGTCAGAAGTATGCAGAATCATCGAGATCGCTCTTTTCGAGCTACTTAATTCGAGAAACACGTTATCTGGTGTTTTCGCCACTCCACAGTGCGTTTGACATGCAGAACCGCAGATATCTTGGTTACGTTCGGGATTCAAGCTGAGATATGCATTTTCTGCGATAATCTTGGTGAGACTTCAGTCAGAAGTATGCAGAATCGTCTAGATCGCTCTTGTCGAGCTATTTAACGCGAGAAACACGTTATATGGTGTTTTCACCACTCCACAGTGCGTTTGATATGCAGAACCGGCGACATCTTGGCTTTAGTCGGGGTTCAAACTGAGATATGCATTTTTTGCGATAATATTGGTGAGACTTCAGTCAGAAGTATGCAGAATCATCTAGATCGCTCGTTTCGTGCTAATTAATGCGGCAAACACGTTATCTGGTGCTTTCAGCACTCCACAGTGCGTTTGATATGAAGAACCAGCGATATCTTGGATTTCGTGGGGTTTCAAGCTGAGATATGCATTTTTTACGATAATCTTGGTGAGACTTCTGCCCGAAGTATGCTTAATCATCGTGATCGCTCGTTTCTAGCTATTTAATGCGAGAAACACGTTATCTGGTGTTTTCACCACTCCACAGTGCGTTTGATATGCAGAACCGGCGACATCATGGCTGTCGTCGGGCATCAAGCTGAGATATGCATTTTCTGCGATAATCTTGGTGAGACATCAGTCAGAAGTTTGCAGAATCATCGATATCGCTCTTTCCGAGCTATTTAATGGAGAAACACGTTATCTGGTGTATTGACCACTCCACAGTGCGTTTGATATGCGGAACCGGCGCCATCTTGATTTTCGTGAGGTTTCAACCTGAGATATGCATTTTCTGCGATAATATTGGTGAGAGTTCAGTCAGAAGTATGCAGGATCATCTAGATCGCTCGTTTCGAGCTATTTAATGCGAGAAACACGTTGTCTGGTTGTTTTCACCACTCCACGGTGCGTTTGATATGCAGAACCGGCGACATCTTGATTTTCGTGACGTTTCTAGCTGAGATATGCATTTTCTGCGATAATATTGGTGAGACTTCAGTCAGAAGTATGCAGAATCATCTAGATCGTTCGTTTCGAGCTATTTAATGCGAAAAAACAAGTTTTCTGGTGTTTTGACCACTCCACAGTGCGTTTGATATGTAGAGCCGCCGATAACTTGGTTTTCGTGGGGTTTCCAGCTGAAATATGCATTTTCTGCGATAATCTTTGTGTTTCATCAATGAGAAGTATGCAGAATCATCCAGAACGCTCTTTTCGAGCTAGTTAATGCGAGTAACACGTTTTCTGGTGTTTTCACCACTCCACAGTGCGTCTGATAGGCAGAACCGACGATATCTTGGTTTTCGTGGGGTTTCCAACTGAAATATGCATTTTCTGCGATAATCTTTGTGTTTCATCAATGAGAAGTATGCAGAATCATCCAGAACGCTCTTTTCGAGCTATTTAATGCGAGAAACACGTTATCTGGTGTTTTCACCACTCCACAGTGCGTTTGATATGCAGAACCGGCGACATCATGGCTGTCGTCGGGCATCAAGCTGAGATATGCATTTTCTGCGATAATCTTTTTGTTTCATCAATGAGAAGTATGCAGAACCATCCAGAACACACTTTTCGAGCTAGTTAATGCGAGTAACACGTTTTCTGGTGTTTTCACCACTCCACAGTGCGTCTGATATGCAGAACCGGCGATATCTTGGTTTTCGTGGGGTTTCCAGCTGAGATATGCATTTTCTGCGATAATCGTGGTGAGACTTCATTCAGAAGTATGCAGAATCATCTAGATCGCTCTTGTCGAGCTACTTAATGCAAAAAAACAAGTTTCCCGGTGTTTTCAACATTCCACAGTGCGTTTGATATGCAGAACTGGCGATATCTTGATTTTCGTGGTGTTTCCAGCTGAGATATATATTATCTGCGATAATCTTAGTGAGTCTTCTGTCAGAAGTATGCAGAATCATCTAGATTGCACTTTTCGAGCCATTTAATGCGAGAAACACGTTTTCTGGTGTATTCACCACTCCACAGAGCGTTTGATATGCAGAACCGGCGATATCTTGATATTCGTGGTGTTTCCAGCTGAGATATGCATTTTCTGCGATAATAGTGGTGAGACATCAGTCAGAAGTATGCAGAATCTTCGAGAACGCTCTTTTCGAGCTACTTAATGCGAGAAACACGTTTTCTGGTGTATTCACCACTCCACAGTACGTTTGACATGCAGAACCGAAGATATCTTGGTTTCGGTCGGGTTTCAAGCTGAGACATGCATTTTCTGCGATAATCTTGGTGATTCTTCTGTCAGAAGTATGCAGAAGCATCGAGTACGCTCTTTTCGAGCTGTTTAATGCGAGAAACACGTTATCTGGTGTTTTCGCCACTCCACAGTGCGTTTGACATGCAGAACCGCAGATATCTTGGTTACGTTCGGGATTCAAGCTGAGATATGCATTTTCTGCGATAATCTTGGTGAGACTTCAGTCAGAAGTATGCAGAATCGTCTAGATCGCTCTTGTCGAGCTATTTAACGCGAGAAACACGTTATATGGTGTTTTCACCACTCCACAGTGCGGTTGATATGCAGAACCGGCGACATCTTGGCTTTAGTCGGGGTTCAAACTGAGATATGCATTTTTTGCGATAATATTGGTGAGACTTCAGTCAGAAGTATGCAGAATCATCTAGATCGCTCGTTTCGTGCTAATTAATGCGGCAAACACGTTATCTGGTGCTTTCAGCACTCCACAGTGCGTTTGATATGAAGAACCAGCGATATCTTGGATTTCGTGGGGTTTCAAGCTGAGATATGCATTTTTTACGATAATCTTGGTGAGACTTCTGCCCGAAGTATGCTTAATCATCGTGATCGCTCGTTTCTAGCTATTTAATGCGAGAAACACGTTATCTGGTGTTTTCACCACTCCACAGTGCGTTTGATATGCAGAATCGGCGACATCATGGCTGTCGTCGGGCATCAAGCTGAGATATGCATTTTCTGCGATAATCTTGGTGAGACATCAGTCAGAAGTTTGCAGAATCATCGATATCGCTCTTTTCGAGCTATTTAATGGAGAAACACGTTATCTGGTGTATTGACCACTCCACAGTGCGTTTGATATGCGGAACCGGCGCCATCTTGATTTTCGTGAGGTTTCAACCTGAGATATGCATTTTCTGCGATAATATTGGTGAGAGTTCAGTCAGAAGTATGCAGGATCATCTAGATCGCTCGTTTCGAGCTATTTAATGCGAGAAACACGTTGTCTGGTTGTTTTCACCACTCCACGGTGCGTTTGATATGCAGAACCGGCGACATCTTGATTTTCGTGACGTTTCTAGCTGAGATATGCATTTTCTGCGATAATATTGGTGAGACTTCAGTCAGAAGTATGCAGAATCATCTAGATCGTTCGTTTCGAGCTATTTAATGCGAAAAAACAAGTTTTCTGGTGTTTTGACCACTCCACAGTGCGTTTGATATGTAGAGCCGCCGATAACTTGGTTTTCGTGGGGTTTCCAGCTGAAATATGCATTTTCTGCGATAATCTTTGTGTTTCATCAATGAGAAGTATGCAGAATCATCCAGAACGCTCTTTTCGAGCTAGTTAATGCGAGTAACACGTTTTCTGGTGTTTTCACCACTCCACAGTGCGTCTGATATGCAGAACCGACGATATCTTGGTTTTCGTGGGGTTTCCAACTGAAATATGCATTTTCTGCGATAATCTTTGTGTTTCATCAATGAGAAGTATGCAGAATCATCCAGAACGCTCTTTTCGAGCTATTTAATGCGAGAAACACGTTATCTGGTGTTTTCACCACTCCATAGTGCGTTTGATATGCAGAACCGGCGACATCATGGCTGTCGTCGGGCATCAAGCTGAGATATGCATTTTCTGCGATAATCTTTTTGTTTCATCAATGAGAAGTATGCAGAACCATCCAGAACGCACTTTTCGAGCTAGTTAATGCGAGTAACACGTTTTCTGGTGTTTTCACCACTCCACAGTGCGTCTGATATGCAGAACCGGCGATATCTTGGTTTTCGTGGGGTTTCCAGCTGAGATATGCATTTTCTGCGATAATCGTGGTGAGACTTCATTCAGAAGTATGCAGAATCATCTAGATCGCTCTTGTCGAGCTACTTAATGCAAAAAAACAAGTTTCCCGGTGTTTTCAACATTCCACAGTGCGTTTGATATGCAGAACTGGCGATATCTTGATTTTCGTGGTGTTTCCAGCTGAGATATATATTATCTGCGATAATCTTAGTGAGTCTTCTGTCAGAAGTATGCAGAATCATCTAGATTGCACTTTTCGAGCCATTTAATGCGAGAAACACGTTTTCTGGTGTATTCACCACTCCACAGAGCGTTTGATATGCAGAACCGGCGATATCTTGATATTCGTGGTGTTTCCAGCTGAGATATGCATTTTCTGCGATAATAGTGGTGAGACATCAGTCAGAAGTATGCAGAATCTTCGAGAACGCTCTTTTCGAGCTACTTAATGCGAGAAACACGTTTTCTGGTGTATTCACCACTCCACAGTACGTTTGACATGCAGAACCGAAGATATCTTGGTTTCGGTCGGGTTTCAAGCTGAGACATGCATTTTCTGCGATAATCTTGGTGATTCTTCTGTCAGAAGTATGCAGAAGCATCGAGTACGCTCTTTTCGAGCTGTTTAATGCGAGAAACACGTTATCTGGTGTTTTCACCACTCCACAGTGCGTTTGATATGCAGAACCGGCGACATCTTGGCTTTAGTCGGGGTTCAAACTGAGATATGCATTTTTTGCGATAATATTGGTGAGACTTCAGTCAGAAGTATGCAGAATCATCTAGATCGCTCGTTTCGTGCTAATTAATGCGGCAAACACGTTATCTGGTGCTTTCAGCACTCCACAGTGCGTTTGATATGCAGAACCAGCGATATCTTGGATTTCGTGGGGTTTCAAGCTGAGATATGCATTTTCTGCGATAATCTTGGTGAGACATCAGTCAGAAGTATGCAGAATCATCGAGATCGCTCTTTTCGAGCTATTTAATGGAGAAACACGTTATCTGGTGTATTGACCACTCCACAGTGCGTTTGATATGCGGAACCGGCGCCATCTTGATTTTCGTGAGGTTTCAAGGTGAGATATGCATTTTCTACGATAATCTTGGTGAGACTTCTGTCCGAAGTAAGCAGAATCATCGAGATCGCTCTTTTCGAGCTACTTAATGCGAGAAACACGTTTTCTGGTGTATTCACCACTCCACAGTACGTTTGACATGCAGAACCGGAGATATCCTGGTTTCGGTCGGGTTTCAAGCTGAGATATGCTTTTCTACGATAATCTTGGTGAGACTTCTGTCAGTAGTATGCAGAATCTTCGAGAACGCTTTTTTCGAGCTACTTAATGCGAGAAACACGTTATCTGGTTGTTTTCACCACTCCACAGTGCGTTTGATATGCAGAACCGGCGACATCTTGATTTTCGTGACGTTTCTAGCTGAGATATGCATTTTCTGCGATAATATTGGTGAGACTTCATTCAGAAGTATGCAGAATCATCTAGATCGCTCTTGTTGAGCTATTTAATAAAAAAAAACAAGTTTCCCGGTGTTTTCAACATTCCACAGTGCGTTTGATATGCAGAACTGGCGATATCTTCATTTTCGTGGTGTTTCCAGCTGAGATTTGCATTTTCTGCCTTAATCTTGGTGAGTCTTCTGTCAGAAGTATGCAGAATCATCTAGATTGCACTTTTCGATCCATTTAATGCGAGAAACACGTTTTCTGGTGTATTCACCACTCCACAGAGCGTTTGATATGCAGAACCGGCGATATCTTGATATTCGTGGTGTTTCCAGCTGAGATATGCATTTTCTGCGATAATAGTGGTGAGACATCAGTCAGAAGTATGCAGAATCATCGGGATCGCTCTTTTCGAGCTATTTAATGCGAGAAACTCGTTATCTGGTTGTTTTCACCACTCCACAGTGCGTTTGATATGCAGAACCGGCGTCATCTTGATTTTCGTGAGGTTTCAAGGTGAGATATGCATTTTCTGCGATTATCTTGGTGAGACTTCTGTCCGAAGTATGCAGAATCATCGAGATCGCTCTATTCGAGCTATTTAATGCGGCAAACACGTTATCTGGTGTTTTCACCACTCCACAGTGCGTTTGATATGCAGAACCGGCGACATCATGGCTGTCGTCGGGCATCAAGCTGAGATATGCATTTTCTGCGATAATCTTGGTGAGACATCAGTCAGAAGTATGCAGAATCATCGAGATCGCTCTTTTCGAGCTATTTAATGGAGAAACACGTTATCTGGTGTATTGACCACTCCACAGTGCGTTTGATATGCGGAACCGGCGCCATCTTGATTTTCGTGAGGTTTCAAGCTGAGATATGCATTTTCTGCGATAATATTGGTGAGAGTTCAGTCAGAAGTATGCAGGATCATCTAGATCGCTCGTTTCGAGCTATTTAATGCGAGAAACACGTTTTCTGGTTGTTTTCACCACTCCACGGTGCGTTTGATATGCAGAACCGGCGACATCTTGGGTTTCGTCGGGGTTCGAGCTGAGAAATGCATTTTCTGCGATAATATTGGTGAGTCTTCTGTCAGAAGTATGCAGAATCATCTAGATTGCACTTTTCGAGTTATTTAATGCGAGAAACACATTTTCTGGTGTATTCACCACTCCACAGAGCGTTTGATATGCAGAACTGGCGATATCTTGATATTCGTGGTGTTTCCAGCTGAGATATGCATTTTCTGCGATAATCTTGGTGAGACTGCTGTCCGAAGTATGCAGAATCATCGAGATCGCTCTTTTCGAGCTATTTAATGCGAGAAACACGTTTTCTGGTGTATTCATCACTCCACAGAGCGTTTGATATGCAGAACCGGCGATATCTTGATATTCGTGGTGTTTCCAGCTGAGATATGCATTTTCTGCGATAATCTTGGTGAGTCTTCTGTCAGAAGTATGCAGAATCATCTAGATTGCACTTTTCGAGCTATTTAATGCGACAAACACGTTATCTGGTGTTTTCACCACTCCACAGTGCGTTTGATATGCAGAACCGGCGACATCTTGGCTTTCGTCGGGTTTCAAGCTGAGATATGCATTTTCTGCATTAATCTTGGTGAGACATCAGTCAGAAGTATGCAGAATCATCTAGATCGCTCGTTTCGAGCTGCTTAATGCGAGAAACACGTTTTCTGGTGTTTTCACCGCTCCTCAGTGCGTTTGATATGCAGAACCGGCGACATCTTGGGTTCCGTCGGGGTACAAGCTGAGATATGCATTTTCTGCGATAATATTGTTGAGACTTCAGTCAGAAGTATGCAGAATCATCTAGATCGCTCGTTTCTAGCTATTTAATGCGAGAAACACGTTATCTGGTGTTTTCACCACTCCACAGTGCGTTTGATATGCAGAACCGGCGACATCATGGCTGTCGTCGGGCATCAAGCTGAGATATGCATTTACTGCGATAATCTTGGTGAGACATCAGTCAGAAGTATGCAGAATCATCGAGATCGCTCTTTTCGAGCTATTTAATGGAGAAACACGTTATCTGGTGTATTGACCACTCCACAGTGCGTTTGATATGCGGAACCGGCGCCAGCTTGATTTTCGTGAGGTTTCAAGCTGAGATATGCATTTTCTGCGATAATATTGGTGAGAGTTCAGTCAGAAGTATGCAGGATCATCTAGATCGCTCGGTTCGAGCTATTTAATGCGAGAAACACGTTGTCTGGTTGTTTTCACCACTCCACGGTGCGTTTGATATGCAGAACCGGCGATATCTTGATTTTCGTGGTGTTTCCAGCTGAGATATGCATTTTCTTCGATAATCTTGGTGAGTCTTCTGTCAGCAGTATGCAGAATCATCGAGATCGCTCTATTCGAGCTATTTAATGCGAGAAACACGTTATCTGGTGTATTGACCACTCCACAGTGCCTTTGATATGCGGAACCGGCGCCATCTTGATTTTCGTGAGGTTTCAAGCTGAGATATGCATTTTCTGCGATAATATTGGTGAGAGTTCAGTCAGAAGTATGCAGGATCATCTAGATCGCTCGTTTCGAGATATTTAATGCGAGAAACACGTTTTCTGGTGTTTTCACCACTCCACAGTACGTTTGACATGCAGAACCGGCGATGTTTGGTTTTCGTCGGGTTTCAAGCTGAGATATGCATTTTCTACGATAATCTTGGTGAGACTTCTGTCCGAAGTAAGCAGAATCATCGAGATCGCTCTTTTCGAGCTACTTAATGCGAGAAACACGTTTTCTGGTGTATTCACCACTCCACAGTACGTTTGACATGCAGAACCGGAGATATCCTGGTTTCGGTCGGGTTTCAAGCTGAGATATGCTTTTCTACGATAATCTTGGTGAGACTTCTGTCAGAAGTATGCAGAATCTTCGAGAACGCTTTTTTCGAGCTACTTAATGCGAGAAACACGTTATCTGGTTGTTTTCACCACTCCACAGTGCGTTTGATATGCAGAACCGGCGACATCTTGATTTTCGTGACGTTTCTAGCTGAGATATGCATTTTCTGCGATAATATTGGTGAGACTTCATTCAGAAGTATGCAGAATCATCTATATCGCTCTTGTCGAACTATTTAATGCAAAAAAACAAGTTTCCCGGTGTTTTCAACATTCCACAGTGCGTTTGATATGCAGAACTGGCGATATCTTGATTTTCGTGGTGTTTCCAGCTGAGATTTGCATTTTCTGCGATAATCTTGGTGAGTCTTCTGTCAGAAGTATGCAGAATCATCTAGATTGCACTTTTCGAGCCATTTAATGCGAGAAACACGTTTTCTGGTGTATTCACCACTCCACAGAGCGTTTGATATGCAGAACCGGCGATATCTTGATATTCGTGGTGTTTCCAGCTGAGATATGCATTTTCTGCGATAATAGTGGTGAGACATCAGTCAGAAGTATGCAGAATCATCGGGATCGCTCTTTTCGAGCTATTTAATGCGGCAAACACGTTATCTGGTGCTTTCAGCACTCCACAGTGCGTATGATATGCAGAACCAGCGATATCTTGGTTTTCGTGGGGTTTCAAGCTGAGATATGCATTTTTTACGATAATCTTGGTGAGACTTCTGCCCGAAGTATGCTTAATCATCGTGATCGCTCGTTTCTAGCTATTTAATGCGAGAAACACGTTATCTGGTGTTTTCACCACCCCAGAGTGCGTTTGATATGCAGAACCGGCGACATCATGGCTGTCGTCGGGCATCAAGCTGAGATATGCATTTTCTGCGATAATCTTGGTGAGACATCAGTCAGAAGTATGCAGAATCATCGAGATCGCTCTTTTCGAGCTATTTAATGGAGAAACACGTTATCTGGTGTATTGACCACTCCACAGTGCGTTTGATATGCGGAACCGGCGCCATCTTGATTTTCGTGAGGTTTCAAGCTGAGATATGCATTTTCTGCGATAATATTGGTGAGAGTTCAGTCAGAAGTATGCAGGATCATCTAGATCGCTCGTTTCGAGCTATTTAATGCGAGAAACACGTTGTCTGGTTGTTTTCACCACTCCACGGTGCGTTTGATATGCAGAACCGGCGACATCTTGATTTTCGTGACGTTTCTAGCTGAGATATGCATTTTCTGCGATAATATTGGTGAGACTTCAGTCAGAAGTATGCAGAATCATCTAGATCGTTCGTTTCGAGCTATTTAATGCGAAAAAACAAGTTTTCTGGTGTTTTGACCACTCCACAGTGCGTTTGATATGTAGAGCCGCCGATAACTTGGTTTTCGTGGGGTTTCCAGGTGAAATATGCATTTTCTGCGATAATCTTTGTGTTTCATCAATGAGAAGTATGCAGAATCATCCAGAACGCTCTTTTCGAGCTAGTTAATGCGAGTAACACGTTTTCTGGTGTTTTCACCACTCCACAGTGCGTCTGATATGCAGAACCGACGATATCTTGGTTTTCGTGGGGTTTCCAACTGAAATATGCATTTTCTGCGATAATCTTTGTGTTTCATCAATGAGAAGTATGCAGAATCATCCAGAACGCTCTTTTCGAGCTATTTAATGCGAGAAACACGTTATCTGGTGTTTTCACCACTCCACAGTGCGTTTGATATGCAGAACCGGCGACATCATGGCTGTCGTCGGGCATCAAGCTGAGATATGCATTTTCTGCGATATTCTTGGTGAGACATCAGTCAGAAGTATGCAGAATCATCGAGATCGCTCTTTTCGAGCTATTTAATGGAGAAACACGTTATCTGGTGCTTTCAGCACTCCACAGTGCGTTTGATATGCAGAACCGGCGTCATCTTGATTTTCGTGAGGTTTCAAGGTGAGATATGCATTTTCTGCGATAATCTTGGTGAGACTTCTGTCCGAAGTATGCAGAATCATCTAGATCGCTCTTTTCGAGCTATTTAATGCCAGAAACACGTTGTCTGGTGTTTTCACAAATCCACAGTTGCATTGATATGCAGAACCGGCGATATCTGGGTTTTCGTGGGGTTTCAAGCTGAGATATGCATTTTTTACGATAATCTTGGAGAGACTTCTGTCCGAAGTATGCTTAATCATCGAGATCGCTCGTTTCGAGCTATTTAATGCGAGAAACACGATATCTGGAGTTTTCACCACTCCACAGTGCGTATGATATGCAGAACCTGCGAAATCTTGGTTTTCGTAGGGTTTCAAGCTGAGATATGCATTTTCTGCGATAATCTTGGTGAGACTTCTGTCCGAAGTTTGCTGAATCATCGAGATCGCTCTTTTCGAGCTAGTTAGTGCGAGAAACACGATATCTGTAATTTTCACCACTCCACAGTTGGTTTGATATGCAGAACCGGCGACATCTTGGTTTTCGTGGGGTTTCCAGCTGAAATATTCATTTTCTGCGATAATATTGGTGAGACTTCAGTCAGAAGTATGCAGAATCATCTAGATCGCTCTTTTCGAGCTACTTAATGCACGAAACACGTTTCTGGTGTTTTCACCACTCCACAGTGCGTTTGATATGCAGAACCGGCGACATCTTGATTTTCGTGAGGTTTCTAGCTGAGATATGCATTTTCTGCGATAATATTGGTGAGACTTCAGTCAGAAGTATGCAGAATCATCCAGAACGCTCTTATCGAGCTAGTTAATGCGAGTAACACGTTTTCTGGTGTTTTCACCACTCAACGGAGCGTCCGATACGCAGAACCGGCGACATCTTGGTTTTCGTCGGGTTTCAAGCTGAGATATGCATTTTCGGCGATAATCTTGGTGAGTCTTCTGTCAGAAGTATGCAGAAGCATCTAGATCGCTCTTTTCGAGCTATTTAATGCGAGAAACACGTTTGCTGGTGTTTTCACCACTCCACAGTGCGTCTGATATGCAGAACTGGCGACACCTTGGTTTTCGTGGGGTTTCTAGCTGGGATATGCATTTTCTGCGATAATCTTGTTGAGACTTCTGTCCCAAGTATGCAGAATCATCGAGATCGCTCGTTTCGAGCTATTTAATGCGAGAAACACGTTATCTGGTGTATTCACCACTCCACAGTTCTTTGGATATGCAGAACAGGAGATATCTTGGTTTGCGTGGGGTTTCAAGCAGAGATATGCATTTTCTGCGATAATCTTGGTAAGAATTCTGTCAGAAGTATGCAGTATCATCTAGATCGCTCTTTTCGAGCTACTTAATGCGAGAAACACGTTTTCTGGTGTTTTGACCACTCCACAGTGCGTTTGATATGTAGAACCGCCGATAGCTTGGTTTTCGTGGGGATTCCAGCTGAAATATGCATTTTCTGCGATAATATTGGTGAGACTTCAGTCAGAAGTATGCAGAATCATCTAGATCGCTCGTTTCGAGTTATTTAATGCGAGAAACACGTTATCTGGTTGTTTTCACCACTCCACAGTGCGTTTGATATGCAGAACCGGCGACATCTTGATTTTCGTGAGGTTTCAAGCTGAGATATGCATTTTCTGCGATAATCTTGGTGAGTCTTCTGTCAGAAGTATGCAGAATCATCTAGATCGCTCTTTTCGAGCTATTTGATGCGAGAAACACGTTTTCTGGTGTTTTCACCACTCCACAGTGCGTTTGATATGCAGAACCGGCGACATCGTGTTTTTCGTCGGGTTTCGAGCTGAGATATGCATTTTCTGCGATCATATTGGTGAGACTTCAGTCAGAAGTATGCAGAATCACCTAGATCGCTTGTTTCGAGGTATTTAATGCGAGAAACACGTTATCTGGTTGTTTTCACCACTCCACAGTGCGTTTGATATGCAGAACCGGCGACATCTTGATTTTCGTAAGGTTTCAAGCTGAGATATGCATTTTCTGCGATAATCTTGGTGAGTCTTCTGTCAGAAGTATGCAGAATCATCTAGATCGCTTTTTTCGAGCTATTTGATGCGAGAAACACGTTTTCTGGTGTTTTCACCACTCCACAGTGCGTTTGATATGCAGAACAGTCGACATCGTGGTTTTCGTCGGGTTTCAAGCTGAGATATGCATTTTCTGCGATCATATTGGTGAGACTTCAGTCAGAAGTATGCAGAATCATCTAGATCGCTCTTTTCGAGCTATTTGATGCGAGAAACACGTTTTCTGGTGTTTACACCACTCCACAGTGCGTTTGATATGCAGAACCGGCGACATCTTGATTTTCGTGAGGTTTCTAGCTGAGATATGCATTTTCTGCGATAATATTGGGGGGACTTCAGTCAGAAGTATGCAGAACCATCCAGAACGCTCTTTTCGAGCTAGTTAATGCGAGTAACACGTTTTCTGGTGTTTTCACCACTCAACGGAGCGTCTGATACGCAGAACCGGCGACATCTTGGTTTTCGTCGGGTTTCAAGCTGAGATATGCATTTTCGGCGATAATCTTGGTGAGTCTTCTGTCAGAAGTATGCAGAAGCATCTAGATCGCTCTTTTCGAGCTATTTAATGCGAGAAACACGTTTTCTGGTGTTTTCTCCATTCCACAGTGCGTCTGATATGCAGAACTGGCGACACCTTGGTTTTCGTGGGGTTTCCAGCTGGGATATGCATTTTCTGCGATAATCTTGTTGAGACTTCTGTCCGAAGTATGCAGAATCATCGAGATCGCTCGTTTCGAGCTATTTAATGCGAGAAACACGTTATCTGGTTGTTTTCACCACTCCACAGTGCGTTTGATATGCAGAACCGGCGACATCTTGGTTTTCGTGGGGTTTCCAGCTGAAATATTCATTTTCTGCGATAATATTGGTGAGACTTCAGTCAGAAGTATGCAGAATCATCTAGATCGCTCTTTTCGAGCTACTTAATGCACGAAACACGTTTTCTGGTGTTTTCGCCACTCCACAGTGCGTTTGATATGCAGAACCGGCGACATCTTGATTTCCGTGAGGTTTCAAGCTGAGATATGCATTTTCTGCGATAATCTTGGTGAGTCTTCTGTCAGAAGTATGCAGAATCATCTAGATCGCTCTTTTCGAGCTATTTGATGCGAGAAACACGTTTTCTGGTGTTTTCACCACTCCACAGTGCGTTTGATATGCAGAACCGGCGACATCTTGATTTCCGTGTGGTTTCAAGCTGAGATATGCATTTTCTGCGATAATCTTGGTGAGTCTTCTGTCAGAAGTATGCAGAATCATCTAGATCGCTCGTTTCGAGCTATTTAAAGCGCGAAACACGTTATCTGGTAGTTTTCACCACTCCATAGTGCGTCTGATATGCAGAACCGGCGATATCTTGGTTTTCGTGGGGTTGCCAGCTGAGATATGCATTTTCCGCGATAATCTTGGTGAGTCTTCTGTCAGAAGTATGCAGAATCATCTAGATCGCTCTTTTCGAGCTATTTGATGCGAGAAACACGTTTTCTGGTGTTTTCACCACGCCACAGTGCGTTTGATATGCAGAACCGGCGACATCGTGGTTTTCGTCGGGTTTCAAGCTGAGATATGCATTTTCTGCGATCATATTGGTGAGACTTCAGTCAGAAGTATGCAGAACCATCTAGATCGCTCGTTTCGAGCTATCTAAAGCGCGAAACACGTTATCTGGTTGTTTTGACCACTCCGCAGTGCGTTTGATATGTAGAGCCGCCGATAACTTGGTTTTCGTGGGGTTTCCAGCTGAAATATGCATTTTCTGCGATAATCTTGGTGTTTCATCTATGAGAAGTATGCAGAATCATCGAGAACGCTCTTTTCGAACTGGTTAATGCGAGATACACGTTTTCTGATGTTTTCACCACTCCATAGTGCGTCTGATATGCAGAACCGGCGATATCTTGGTTTTCGTGGGGTTTCCAGCTGAGATATGCATTTTCTGCTATAATCTTGGCGAGTCTTCTGTCAGAAGTATGCAGAATCATCGAGATCGCTCTATTCGAGCTATTTAATGCGAGAAACACGTTATCTGGTTGTTTTCACCACTCCACAGTGCGTTTGATATGCAGAACCGGCGATATCTTGGTTTTCGTGGGGTTTCCAGCTGAGATATGCATTTTCTGCGATAATCTTGGTGAGACTTCAGTCAGAAGTATGCAGAATCATCTAGATCGCTCGTTTCGAGCTATTTAAAGCGAGAAACACGTTATCTGGTTGTTTTGACCACTCCACAGTGCGTTTGATATGTAGAGCCGCCGATAACTTGGTTTTCGTGGGGCTTCCAGCTGAAATATGCATTTTCTGCGATAATCTTTGTGTTTCATCTATGAGAAGTATGCAGAATCATCTAGATCGCTCGTTTCGAGCTACTTAATGCGAGAAACACGTTATCTGGTGTTTTCACCACTCCACAGTGCGTTTAACTTGCAGAACCGTCGACATCTTGGATTTCGTCGGGGTTCAAGCTGGGATATGCATTTTCAACGATAATCTTGGTAAGAATTCTGTCAGAAGTATGCAGAATCATCGAGATCGCTCTATTCGAGCTATTTAATGCGAGAAACACGTTATCTGGTGTTTTCATCACTCCACAGGGCGTTTGATATGCAGAACCGGCGATATCTTGGTTTTCGTGGGGTTTCCAGCTGAGATATGCATTTTCTGCGATAATCTTGGTGAGACTTTAGTCAGAACTATGCAGAATCATCTAGATAGCTCGTTTCGAGCTATTTAATGCGAAAAAACAAGTTTTCTGGTGTTTTGACCACTCCACAGTGCGTTTGATATGTAGAGCCGCCGATAACTTGGTTTTCGTGGGGCTTCCAGCTGAAATATGCATTTTCTGCGATAATCTTTGTGTTTCATCTATGAGAAGTATGCAGAATCATCTAGATCGCTCTTTTCGAGCTATTTAAATCGAGAAACACGTTTTCTGGTGTATTCACCACCCCACAGTGCGTTTGATATGCAGAACCGGCGACATCGTGGTTTTGGTCGGGTTTCAAGCTGAGATATGCATTTTCTGCGATAATCTTGGTGAGACTTTAGTCAGAAGTATGCAGAATCATCTAGATCGCTCGTTTCGAACTACTTAATGCGAGAAACACGTTATCTGGTGTTTTCACCACTCCACAGTGCGTTTAACTTGCAGAACCGGCGACATCTTGGTTTTCGTGGGGTTTCCAGCTGAAATATTCATTTTCTGCGATAATATTGGTGAGACTTCAGTCAGAAGTATGCAGAATCATCTAGATCGCTCTTTTCGAGCTACTTAATGCACGAAACACGTTTCTGGTGTTTTCACCACTCCACAGTGCGTTTGATATGCAGAACCGGCGACATCTTGATTTTCGTGAGGTTTCTAGCTGAGATATGCATTTACTGCGATAATATTGGTGAGACTTCAGTCAGAAGTATGCAGAATCATCCAGAACGCTCTTATCGAGCTAGTTAATGCGAGTAACACGTTTTCTGGTGTTTTCACCACTCAACGGAGCGTCCGATACGCAGAACCGGCGACATCTTGGTTTTCGTCGGGTTTCAAGCTGAGATATGCATTTTCGGCGATAATCTTGGTGAGTCTTCTGTCAGAAGTATGCAGAAGCATCTAGATCGCTCTTTTCGAGCTATTTAATGCGAGAAACACGTTTGCTGGTGTTTTCACCACTCCACAGTGCGTCTGATATGCAGAACTGGCGACACCTTGGTTTTCGTGGGGTTTCTAGCTGGGATATGCATTTTCTGCGATAATCTTGTTGAGACTTCTGTCCCAAGTATGCAGAATCATCGAGATCGCTCGTTTCGAGCTATTTAATGCGAGAAACACGTTATCTGGTGTATTCACCACTCCACAGTTCTTTGGATATGCAGAACAGGAGATATCTTGGTTTGCGTGGGGTTTCAAGCAGAGATATGCATTTTCTGCGATAATCTTGGTAAGAATTCTGTCAGAAGTATGCAGAATCGTCTAGATCGCTCTTTTCGAGCTATTTGTTGCGAGAAACACGTTTTCTGGTGTTTACACCACTCCACAGTGCGTTTGATATGCAGAACAGGCGACATCGTGGTTATCGTCGGGTTTCAAGCTGAGATATGCATTTTCTGCGATCATATTGGTGAGACTTCAGTCAGAAGTATGCAGAATAACCTAGATCGCTCTATTCGAGCTATTTAATGCGAGAAACACGTTATCTGGTTGTTTTCACCACTCCACAGTGCGTTTGATATGCAGAACCGGCGACATCTTGATTTTCGTGAGGTTTCAAGCTGAGATATGCATTTTCTGCGATAATCTTGGTGAGTCTTCTGTCAGAAGTATGCAGAATCATCTAGATCGCTCTTTTCGAGCTATTTGATGCGAGAAACACGTTTTCTGGTGTTTACACCACTCCACAGTGCGTTTGATATGCAGAACCGGCGACATCTTGATTTTCGTGAGGTTTCTAGCTGAGATATGCATTTTCTGCGATAATATTGGTGAGACTTCAGTCAGAAGTATGCAGAATCATCCAGAACGCTCTTTTCGAGCTAGTTAATGCGAGTAACACGTTTTCTGGTTGTTTTCACCACTCCACAGTGCGTTTGATATGCAGAACCGGCGATATCTTGGTTTTCGTGGGGTTTCCAGCTGAGATATGCATTTTCTGCGATAATCTTGGTGAGACTTCAGTCAGAAGTATGCAGAATCATCTAGATCGCTCGTTTCGAGCTATTTAAAGCGAGAAACACGTTATCTGGTTGTTTTGACCACTCCACAGTGCGTTTGATATGTAGAGCCGCCGATAACTTGGTTTTCGTGGGGCTTCCAGCTGAAATATGCATTTTCTGCGATAATCTTTGTGTTTCATCTATGAGAAGTATGCAGAATCATCTAGATCGCTCGTTTCGAGCTACTTAATGCGAGAAACACGTTATCTGGTGTTTTCACCACTCCACAGTGCGTTTAACTTGCAGAACCGTCGACATCTTGGATTTCGTCGGGGTTCAAGCTGGGATATGCATTTTCAACGATAATCTTGGTAAGAATTCTGTCAGAAGTATGCAGAATCATCGAGATCGCTCTATTCGAGCTATTTAATGCGAGAAACACGTTATCTGGTGTTTTCATCACTCCACAGGGCGTTTGATATGCAGAACCGGCGATATCTTGGTTTTCGTGGGGTTTCCAGCTGAGATATGCATTTTCTGCGATAATCTTGGTGAGACTTTAGTCAGAACTATGCAGAATCATCTAGATAGCTCGTTTCGAGCTATTTAATGCGAAAAAACAAGTTTTCTGGTGTTTTGACCACTCCACAGTGCGTTTGATATGTAGAGCCGCCGATAACTTGGTTTTCGTGGGGCTTCCAGCTGAAATATGCATTTTCTGCGATAATTTTTGTGTTTCATCTATGAGAAGTATGCAGAATCATCTAGATCGCTCTTTTCGAGCTATTTAAATCGAGAAACACGTTTTCTGGTGTATTCACCACCCCACAGTGCGTTTGATATGCAGAACCGGCGACATCGTGGTTTTGGTCGGGTTTCAAGCTGAGATATGCATTTTCTGCGATAATCTTGGTGAGACTTTAGTCAGAAGTATGCAGAATCATCTAGATCGCTCGTTTCGAACTACTTAATGCGAGAAACACGTTATCTGGTGTTTTCACCACTCCACAGTGCGTTTAACTTGCAGAACCGGCGACATCTTGGTTTTCGTGGGGTTTCCAGCTGAAATATTCATTTTCTGCGATAATATTGGTGAGACTTCAGTCAGAAGTATGCAGAATCATCTAGATCGCTCTTTTCGAGCTACTTAATGCACGAAACACGTTTCTGGTGTTTTCACCACTCCACAGTGCGTTTGATATGCAGAACCGGCGACATCTTGATTTTCGTGAGGTTTCTAGCTGAGATATGCATTTACTGCGATAATATTGGTGAGACTTCAGTCAGAAGTATGCAGAATCATCCAGAACGCTCTTATCGAGCTAGTTAATGCGAGTAACACGTTTTCTGGTGTTTTCACCACTCAACGGAGCGTCCGATACGCAGAACCGGCGACATCTTGGTTTTCGTCGGGTTTCAAGCTGAGATATGCATTTTCGGCGATAATCTTGGTGAGTCTTCTGTCAGAAGTATGCAGAAGCATCTAGATCGCTCTTTTCGAGCTATTTAATGCGAGAAACACGTTTGCTGGTGTTTTCACCACTCCACAGTGCGTCTGATATGCAGAACTGGCGACACCTTGGTTTTCGTGGGGTTTCTAGCTGGGATATGCATTTTCTGCGATAATCTTGTTGAGACTTCTGTCCCAAGTATGCAGAATCATCGAGATCGCTCGTTTCGAGCTATTTAATGCGAGAAACACGTTATCTGGTGTATTCACCACTCCACAGTTCTTTGGATATGCAGAACAGGAGATATCTTGGTTTGCGTGGGGTTTCAAGCAGAGATATGCATTTTCTGCGATAATCTTGGTAAGAATTCTGTCAGAAGTATGCAGAATCGTCTAGATCGCTCTTTTCGAGCTATTTGTTGCGAGAAACACGTTTTCTGGTGTTTACACCACTCCACAGTGCGTTTGATATGCAGAACAGGCGACATCGTGGTTATCGTCGGGTTTCAAGCTGAGATATGCATTTTCTGCGATCATATTGGTGAGACTTCAGTCAGAAGTATGCAGAATAACCTAGATCGCTCTATTCGAGCTATTTAATGCGAGAAACACGTTATCTGGTTGTTTTCACCACTCCACAGTGCGTTTGATATGCAGAACCGGCGACATCTTGATTTTCGTGAGGTTTCAAGCTGAGATATGCATTTTCTGCGATAATCTTGGTGAGTCTTCTGTCAGAAGTATGCAGAATCATCTAGATCGCTCTTTTCGAGCTATTTGATGCGAGAAACACGTTTTCTGGTGTTTACACCACTCCACAGTGCGTTTGATATGCAGAACCGGCGACATCTTGATTTTCGTGAGGTTTCTAGCTGAGATATGCATTTTCTGCGATAATATTGGTGAGACTTCAGTCAGAAGTATGCAGAATCATCCAGAACGCTCTTTTCGAGCTAGTTAATGCGAGTAACACGTTTTCTGGTGTTTTCACCACTCAACGGAGCGTCTGATACGCAGAACCGGCGACATCTTGGTTTTCGTCGGGTTTCAAGCTGAGATATGCATTTTCGGCGATAATCTTGGTGAGTCTTCTGTCAGAAGTATGCAGAAGCATCTAGATCGCTCTTTTCGAGCTATTTAATGCGAGAAACACGTTTGCTGGTGTTTTCACCACTCCACAGTGCGTCTGATATGCAGAACTGGCGACACCTTGGTTTTCGTGGGGTTTCTAGCTGGGATATGCATTTTCTGCGATAATCTTGTTGAGACTTCTGTCCCAAGTATGCAGAATCATCGAGATCGCTCGTTTCGAGCTATTTAATGCGAGAAACACGTTATCTGGTGTATTCACCACTCCACAGTTCTTTGGATATGCAGAACAGGAGATATCTTGGTTTGCGTGGGGTTTCAAGCAGAGATATGCATTTTCTGCGATAATCTTGGTAAGAATTCTGTCAGAAGTATGCAGAATCGTCTAGATCGCTCTTTTCGAGCTATTTGTTGCGAGAAACACGTTTTCTGGTGTTTACACCACTCCACAGTGCGTTTGATATGCAGAACAGGCGACATCGTGGTTATCGTCGGGTTTCAAGCTGAGATATGCATTTTCTGCGATCATATTGGTGAGACTTCAGTCAGAAGTATGCAGAATAACCTAGATCGCTCTATTCGAGCTATTTAATGCGAGAAACACGTTATCTGGTTGTTTTCACCACTCCACAGTGCGTTTGATATGCAGAACCGGCGACATCTTGATTTTCGTGAGGTTTCAAGCTGAGATATGCATTTTCTGCGATAATCTTGGTGAGTCTTCTGTCAGAAGTATGCAGAATCATCTAGATCGCTCTTTTCGAGCTATTTGATGCGAGAAACACGTTTTCTGGTGTTTACACCACTCCACAGTGCGTTTGATATGCAGAACCGGCGACATCTTGATTTTCGTGAGGTTTCTAGCTGAGATATGCATTTTCTGCGATAATATTGGTGAGACTTCAGTCAGAAGTATGCAGAATCATCCAGAACGCTCTTTTCGAGCTAGTTAATGCGAGTAACACGTTTTCTGGTGTTTTCACCACTCAACGGAGCGTCTGATACGCAGAACCGGCGACATCTTGGTTTTCGTCGGGTTTCAAGCTGAGATATGCATTTTCGGCGATAATCTTGGTGAGTCTTCTGTCAGAAGTATGCAGAAGCATCTAGATCGCTCTTTTCGAGCTATTTAATGCGAGAAACACGTTTTCTGGTGTTTTCGCCATTCCACAGTGCGTCTGATATGCAGAACTGGCGACACCTTGGTTTTCGTGGGGTTTCCAGCTGGGATATGCATTTTCTGCGATAATCTTGTTGAGACTTCTGTCCGAAGTATGCAGAATCATCGAGATCGCTCGTTTCGAGCTATTTAATGCGAGAAACACGTTTTCTGGTGTTTACACCACTCCACAGTGCGTTTGATATGCAGAACAGGCGACATCGTGGTTATCGTCGGGTTTCAAGCTGAGATATGCATTTTCTGCGATCATATTGGTGAGACTTCAGTCAGAAGTATGCAGAATCACCTAGATCGCTCTATTCGAGCTATTTAATGCGAGAAACACGTTATCTGGTTGTTTTCACCACTCCACAGTGCGTTTGATATGCAGAACCGGCGACATCTTGATTTTCGTGAGGTTTCAAGCTGAGATATGCATTTTCTGCGATAATCTTGGTGAGTCTTCTGTCAGAAGTATGCAGAATCATCTAGAACGCTCTTTTCGAGCTAGTTAATGCGAGTAACACGTTTTCTGGTGTTTTCACCACTCAACGGAGCGTCTGATACGCAGAACCGGCGACATCTTGGTTTTCGTCGGGTTTCAAGCTGAGATATGCATTTTCGGCGATACTCTTGGTGAGTCTTCTGTCAGAAGTATGCAGAAGCATCTAGATCGCTCTTTTCGAGCTGTTTAATGCGAGAAACACGTTTTCTGGTGTTTTCGCCATTCCACAGTGCGTCTGATATGCAGAACTGGCGACACCTTGGTTTTCGTGGGGTTTCCAGCTGGGATATGCATTTTCTGCGATAATCTTGTTGAGACTTCTGTCCGAAGTATGCAGAATCATCGAGATCGCTCGTTTCGAGCTATTTAATGCGAGAAACACGTTATCTGGTTGTTTTCACCACTCCACAGTGCGTTTGATATGCAGAACCGGCGACATCTTGGTTTTCGTGGGGTTTCCAGCTGAAATATTCATTTTCTGCGATAATATTGGTGAGACTTCAGTCAGAAGTATGCAGAATCATCTAGATCGCTCTTTTCGAGCTACTTAATGCACGAAACACGTTTTCTGGTGTTTTCACCACTCCACAGTGCGTTTGATATGCAGAACCGGCGACATCTTGATTTTCGTGAGGTTTCTAGCTGAGATATGCATTTTCTGCGATAATATTGGTGAGACTTCAGTCAGAAGTATGCAGAATCATCCAGAACGCTCTTTTCGAGCTAGTTAATGCGAGTAACACGTTTTCTGGTGTTTTCACCACTCAACGGAGCGTCTGATACGCAGAACCGGCGACATCTTGGTTTTCGTCGGGTTTCAAGCTGAGATATGCATTTTCGGCGATAATCTTGGTGAGTCTTCTGTCAGAAGTATGCAGAAGCATCTAGATCGCTCTTTTCGAGCTATTTAATGCGAGAAACACGTTTTCTGGTGTTTTCACCACTCCACAGTGCGTCTGATATGCAGAACTGGCGACACCTTGGTTTTCGTGGGGTTTCCAGCTGGGATATGCATTTTCTGCGATAATCTTGTTGAGACTTCTGTCCGAAGTATGCAGAATCATCGAGATCGCTCGTTTCGAGCTATTTAATGCGAGAAACACGTTATCTGGTGTTTTCACCACTCCACAGTTCTTTGGATATGCAGAACAGGAGATATCTTGGTTTGCGTGGGGTTTCAAGCAGAGATATGCATTTTCTGCGATAATCTTGGTGAGACTTCTGTTAGAAGGATGCAGAATCATCGAGATCGCACTTTTCGAGCTATTTAATGCGAGAAACACGTAATAATTTTATTAAGTAGATTTATTTCTAAAATAGGATTGATTTTAATAATTTTGTTTGTTTTAATTCAAAATATTTCAGTAATTTTAGAATTGTGTATATCATTTATTCAAGCTTATGTATTTTCAACTTTAAGAGTATTGTATTTTTCGGAATTTAAATAAATAAAATGATAATAAGAAATTTTCCTTTTCATTTAGTAACAGTTAGACCATGACCTTTTTTGATATCTATGAGATTAATAAATTCAATATTAGGTTTTATTAATTGATTTTATTTAAATGATTTTGAATTTATTTTTCTTAATTTATTTATTAATTTATTAATTATATATCAATGATGACGAGATTTTATTCGAGAGAGTTTATATCAAGGATTTCATACTTTTATAGTTTATGGGTTTTTAAAGTTTAGGATAATTTTATTTATTATTTCAGAAATATTTTTTTTTATTTCTTTTTTTTGAACTTATTTTCATAGATGTATTTCTTTAAGAATTGAATTAGGATATATTTGACCTCCTAAAATAATTAGTCAATTTAATCCTTATAATATTCCTTTATTAAATTCTGTTATTTTAATTTCTTCAGGATTATCAGTTTCTTGAAGTCATTGTAGATTGTTAAATAATAATTTTAATATAGTTAATTTAAGATTATTTTTTACAGTTATTTTAGGTATTTATTTTACTTTAATTCAATTTATTGAATATTTAGAATCTTCTTTTAGAATTAATGATGGAATTTTTGGTTCTATTTTTTATATAAGGACTGGATTTCATGGTCTTCATGTTATTGTAGGAACTTTAATATTGATATTTTCTTTATTTCGATTGAATATAAATCATTTTAGAAAAATTCATCATTTTAATTTTGAAGGTTCTTTATGATATTGACATTTTGTTGATGTTATTTGATTATTTTTATATATTTTTATTTATTGATGAATATATTATATATATAGTATTATTTAATACAGTTAACTTCCAATTAACAAATTTCTATTTTAGTAATATATATAGTGATGTTAATGGTGTTATCTTATATTAGATTAATTCTTTTAATTATAATTTTAATTTATTTATTAAATGTGTTTTCTTCTATTTTTAAGATTTCTGATAAGGAAAAAAAATGTTCTTATGAATGTGGGTTTAATTCAATTACTAAGGCTTTTATTCCATTTTCAGTACCTTTTTATTTAATAGCTTTAATATTTTTAGTATTTGATATTGAAATTATTTTAATTGTTCCATTTATTTTATTAGTTAAGTATATAGGTTTTAGTTACATATTTATTATTTTTTTATTATTTTTTTTTATTATACTTTTTTCTTTAGTTTATGAATGATGTATAAATTATTTATTGTGAATATTTTAATTTGAATATATGGATTATTAGTTAATCAATATTTAAGTCGAAATTAAATTGTAATTTTTTACTTCATATATTATTTAATTTATATAATTTAATATAAATTTTAATTAAAGCCAAATAGAGGCATTTTATTGTTAATAAGATTATTGAATAATTTATTCTAATTAAAGAAATAATTGAAAATAGAATTTCTAATTCTGTAGAGATATTAATTTATCATATTTCTTTTAATAGGTTTATATAGTTTAATTAAAACTTTATATTTTCAGTATAAAAATATTAATATACATATTTATTTATAAATAAATGTATAAAGATATATATATATATATTTAAAAATAATAAATTATTTCTTTAATATTTTCAATATTATGCTCTTATATAAGCTATTTAAATTTAATAGATAAATAATATTAATAATATAAATAGAAAAAAAGAGGAAATTATATAGTTGAAGTTAAATATACTAAATTTAATAATTGTTAAATAATATAGAATATTTTTTATTAATTTTCCTATAAGTATTTCAAATAATCTTTTTTCAATAAATTTTTCATAGTTTAAAATGATTTTTACTGGTATTTTATAAATATGGGTATAGTAGATATTTATAAGTATTATTCTTTCAGTTAAATTAATTAATAGATAATTTTTTTTATATGATTTAAAAATTTGATAGCCAATAATTATACCAATAATTAATAATTTAATAATTATTAATTTATATACTTTAGGTAGATTAATATTTTAATCTAAGTAAATTATATTTAGATAAATTTTACTAAAAAATAGTGATATAATAAATATAATTAATATTCTAAAATTTATTATATTATTTTCTTTTAAATTTAAATTATTGTAGAAAGGTAAATTTTGGGGTAGTAAAGTTAAAATTAAACGAGTTGAATATGCAACTGTAAAGATAGTTCCAAGTATTAAATTTAATAATCTTATAAAATTTAATTTGTTATAAAAAAAAATTCTATAATTAAGTCTTTGGAGTAAAATCCACATAAAAATGGGAATCCACATAGAGATAAAATTGAAAATATTATAATTAATCTTTTAAATGGGTAGATTATAAATATTCCTTTATAATCACGTATATCTTGACTTCTATTTATATAATGAATAAATCTTCCTGAACATAGAAATATTAAAGATTTAAATATTGCATGAATGATTAAATGAAAAAAGGCTAAGTTTTCTAAACCTAGAAATAAAATTCTTATTATAAATCCTAGTTGTCTTAAGGTAGATAAAGCAATAATTTTTTTAAAATCTATTTCAAATATAGCTATTAATCCGGCAATTAGTATAGTTAATCTTGAAATAATTAATAAATATTGATTTAAATTTGTATTTATAATTAAAGTATTGTATCGAATTAAGATATATACTCCGGCAGTTACTAATGTAGATGAATGAACTAAAGAAGATACAGGAGTGGGAGCTATTATAGCAGCAGGTAATCAATTTCTAAAAGGAATTTGTGCTCTTTTTGTAAAGGTTATAATTACAATAAGAATAAATATTGGTAAATTTAAATTATAAAGTATTAAGTTTCATGAATTAAATTTTATTATAAAGCAAATTAATATTAAAAGACAAATATCTCCAATTCGATTTAAAATAATAGTTAATAATCCTGCTCTATAAGCTTTATTGTTATTATAATAAATAATTAAACAATAAGAGATTAATCCTAAACCATCTCATCCTAATAAAATAGTTAATATATTAGGTCTTAAAATTATAAATACTATTGATAAATAAAATAATAAAGTTAAGTATAAAAATTTATTTATAAGATTGTTATTTAATTTTATATATTCAGTTCTATAAATTAGAACTATTGCTGTAATTAATCTGACTATTATAATAAAAAATAATGTTTTATTATCAATTAAAATAAATAAATTAAATTTTATTGAATTAAAATTTAAGATTAATCATTCAATAATAATAATTTTATTAATTATAATTAAATAACAAGCAGTTATAAAAGATAAGATTCTTCATATTGTTAAAATGATTCTAAAAATTATTATTTTGATAATAATTTAAAGTAATATATATATATACATTTTTGATATCACGAATCAATATTTTAGTTAAATTATTTAAATAAATAATATTTAAATTTATAATTATTAGATTGATTGGAATTCAATGTAATATTAAAGTAAGAAAATTAATTAAATTATTAATTTTGATAGTATAAAAATTTAATATATTAGTAAATCCATGTTGAATATATCTATATAAATATAAAGTATAAATAAATCTTATTAAACAATAGATAATTATAATATAAATTAAATATTTACATCAATTAAATAATCTCATTAGTAAAGTGATTTCACTAATTAAATTTAAAGATATAGGAGCAGCTATATTTGATGATCTTAATAAGAATCATATTAAAGCTATAGAAGGTATAAGAATTATTATACCTTTATTTAAAATTATTAATCGTCTATTAGTTTGTTTATAGATAATATTAATTAGATAAAAAAGTCCTGATGAACATAAACCATGAGCAATTATTATATAAATACCTCCTTTTATTCCAATATAAGATAGTGTTATTATTCCTCTAATTATTAAAGCTATATGAATAATTGAAGATATAGCAACAATGATTTTTATATCAATTTGTCGTAAACATGAAAGTCTTAAAATTAATCTTCCAATTATTCTTAAGTAAATTAAATAAATTCTTAATTTATTTAAATTTTTTAAAATTATAATTATTCGTAATAAGCCATATCTTCCAAGTTTTAATATGATAGAAGCTAAAATTATAGATCCAATATATGAGGCTTCTACATGGGCTTTTAATAATCAATTGTGAAGTGTAAATATAGGAATTTTTACTATAAAAGATATTAGTAAATAAATTAAAATATATATAGATAATTTAAGTTTTTTAATTTCTATACAAGGAAAAGATAAATTTTTTCTATATTTTAATATGTAAAATATAATTATTAATAAAGGTAATATAAAACTGTGGGCTGTTATGTTGACGGAGGATAGAAGGCGGAGGAATGATAGAGAGGATCGTAGGAAAAGGAAAGGTTGCGTTTCGTCCTGGGCCTCCTAGTGGACTCGTCAGTAAGGCATTCTAGGAGACCCGTGCCTTAGACGCGGGGGACTGAAGGAGTTAGGTTGGAAGGTGTATATATACAAACAGGACCTCTCGGGAGCGCTAGCGAGAATGGTCTCCTGTGTCTCTGTCCCTCTAGCGGTGGTAGACAGAAGGGTCGCCACAAAACTAAAGTATAAAATATCAAATAATACCTTGCTAATATTCGAAATATACCATATCCTCAGAAAATGACTATAAAGAAAATTAATAATAAATTTATTTCAAATATTAAATAAAAAATAAAAAAATGTATAGCTATGAAATTTAAGATTAAGGATATTAATATTATTATAGTTAAATTGGTGTATATATTTATATTATTTTCGTACTTTATATTTATTATAATTATTCTGAAAATTCATAAAGTTAAAATAATTAAATTATAAGAATATATATTAAATCTTAAATTATTAGAGATTATTCATCAATTTATTAAATTTAGTTTAAATAATATAATAAATGTTAATATATAAGAATTATTTCTTAATAGATATAAACATTTATTTATATTAAATTGTATTATTATATAAGTAATGAATATAATTATTTCGAACATAAATTTATTAAATTAATGTTTTGATGGCCATGTGTTTAATTTATTCTAATTAGTAAAGCTAATCCTACAATAGATTCACATACTGCGAAAATAATATAGATAATAAAAATTCATCTATTTAAATTATTTAATAGGATAATAGTAATTAAAGTTAAAATAAAATATTCTAAAGTAATTAAAAAATTAATAAATTGTTTTCTAGATTTTCAAAGAATTAAGGTGATAATAACTAATAAAATAATTATGTAAATAAATTTAAAATATTATATAATTTAAGTTAAAATAATAATTTTGTAAATTATTAATGAATTGTGAATATTCTATAATAAAGTTTAAATTTCAAAAAAAATTAATATAAATTTTTTATAATTCCCAGAATTATTGTTTTATGAATAAACTATTTTTTGTTTAAATTAATGTTTTATTAATTATAATTTTATTTTATTTATAATTTGATAATATATATATATAAAATTTTTATGTTAGACGAGAATTGGGCCTCAAAAAAATGTGTTTTTGGTTAGTTTTATTAAATAAATAAATCAAAAATTAAAAATTATATAAAATGTCCATAGAATTTCTAAATTATATATTAAAGTTTTTTTTAATATTTTTATATTTTTTATCTTTATATTTGATTTTTTTTATTTTAATTACTGGGGATAAAATTCATCCTATAAAGAATTTAATATATTTTTTATTATATATAGTTATTTTATGTTTAATTTTATATTTATTTAAATTTAAATCTTTATTTATTTATATAATTATAATTATTTTTATTAGAGGATTAATAATTTTATTTGCTTATTTTGTTAGATTAAATAATCAATCTATGATGAATTATTTTAAATATATAAATTTTTTTATTATTGGTTTATTAATAATTAATATTATATATTTTTTGTCTAATTATTTAATTGAAAATTTTGATAGAATAATTTATTCAATAAATCTATATCGGGATAAAAATATTAATTTATCTTTTATTTATCAATATTCAAATTTGTTTTTATTATTTTTTATAATTTTATTTTTAGTTTTTGTTTTAATTATAAGATATAAAATAAGATATCCTAAAAAAAAAGCTTATCAATCTAAATCTAAATTTTTAGAAGAGTTAGATAAAAAATATAAGTTTTAAACTTTATCCTGTTAATTTATTTTACTTAATTTTATTCTTAATTTGTTTTATTTAATTTTAATGTCAATAAAATTTTTAAGTTTATTAAATAAAGACAAAATTCGTAATATATTTTTTTATTCATTATTGATATTACCTACTCCCTTTAATATTAATATTTGATGAAGTTTTGGATCAATATTAGGGGTATTTTTGGTAATTCAAATTCTGTCTGGATTATTTTTATCAATACATTATTGTCCTAATATTGATTATGCTTTTAATAGAATTATTCATATTATAAAAGATGTTAATTCTGGTTGATTAATTCGTTTAATTCATATAAATGGAGCATCTTTTTATTTTATTATAATATATATTCATATTAGACGAAATATTTATTATCAATCTTTTAAATTAGTTCATGTATGATTAATTGGAGTTAGAATTTTATTTTTGTCAATAGCAACAGCTTTTATAGGATATGTTTTACCTTGAGGGCAAATATCTTTTTGAGGAGCAACTGTTATTACTAATTTAATATCTGCTATTCCTTATATTGGGCAATTATTAGTTGAATGAATTTGAGGGGTGTATTCTATTAATAATGCTACATTAAATCGATTTTTTTCTATTCATTTTATTTTACCTTTAATTATTTTATTAATAGTAATTTTACATATTTTTTTTTTACATTTAACAGGTTCTACTAATCCTTTAGGATTTTCTAGAAATTTATATAAAGTTCCTTTTCGTCCTTATTTTGTTATTAAAGATATTTTTATATTTATTTGAATTCTAATAATTTTTATATTATTAATTTGTCAATTACCTTATTTTTTAGGAGATCCTGATAATTTTAAAATTGCTAATAGAATAAGGACACCAGTTCATATTAAACCAGAGTGATATTTTTTATTTGCTTATTCAATTTTACGGGCAATTCCTAATAAATTGGGGGGGGTATTTATATTATTATTATCTATTTTAATTTTATATTTTATACCTTTATATAAAAATAATATTAAAACAAATAAATTTTATCCATTAAGTCAATTATTTTATTGATTTTTTATTAATAGATTTATTATATTAACTTGATTAGGTGGTCAGTTAATTGAATATCCTTATATTCAATTGAATAATATATTTACAATTTTATATTTTTTTTTCTTTATTGTTTCTCCTGGATTATATTATTATTGAGATAATATTATTTATTAAATTAATAAGTAGTTAATGAACTTGAATAAGTTTATATTTTGAAAATATATCATAGAAATAGTATTTTCTATTAACTTTTTAATTTTATTTTAAATATGTATAAAAATTACTTTTGTTATATATACAAATATATTATAAATTAATACTAAAATTAAAAAATCAGTTCAACATATGTATATTAAATTATCATAACGGATTCGTGGTAATACACCTCGTAATCATAAAATTAAAATCATATGAATATTTATAAAAACTAAAAATTTTATTCTAGGTATTTTAAAACCTATAAATATTAAAGTTATAACAAATCTTATAAATAAAATAATTGAATATTCTGATAAAAAAATTAATACAAAAAATCTTCTGTAGTATTCTACATTAAATCCTGAAACTAATTCAGATTCTCCTTCAATTAGGTCAAAAGGAGTCGTGTTTAATTCAATTAATATACTAATAAAAAAGATTATATAAATTGGTGTTAATAAAATTCTAAATTTTATATATTCTTGATATTTATATAATTGATTTAATGAATAACCTTCAGTTAAAATTATAATTAAAAAAAATATTAAAAAAAGACTAATTTCAAATGAAATTATTTGTGCTAAAGATCGAATAGCCCCTAATATAGAATAATTATTATTTGAAATTCACCCAATTAAAATAATTGGATAAGTATTAAGACCTAATAAGGTGATAAAGAATATTAAATTGTAGTTTGTTATTATTAAATTAGTTCAAGGATATAAAATTCATAATAATATGGCAAATATAAATATAAGTATTGGTCTCAATATATAAATTAAATAATTTAAATTTAAAAATAATCATTCTTTAGAGATTAATTTAATAGCATCTGAAAAAGGTTGAAGTATTCCTTTATATCCTACTTTAGTAGGTCCTTTTCGTGTTTGAATATATCTTAAGATTTTTCGTTCTAATAAGGTTAAAAAAGCTACTGTAAGTAATATACAAATTATAGTTAAAATTATGATAATTACGAAGATTATTACCTATATATAATTTATTATATGTATATATATTATTAAATTCTAACTTTAATGCACTTTTCTGCCAAGATAATTTTTAATAAATATTAAGTTAATTAAATGATTATATTTATATAAATAATTTTAGTCCTTTCGTACAAAAAATTATAAATTTTTTATAGATAGAAACCGATCTGACTTACGTCGATCTGAACTCAAATCATGTAAGATTTTAAAAGTCGAACAGACTTAATTTTTAAACTCCTGCATTTAAATTATATCTTAATTCAACATCGATGTCGTAATCATCTTTATAAATTTGGTCTTTCAAAAGATATTACGCTGTTATCCCTAAGGTAATTTATTTTTTTAATTTTTAATAAAAGATCTTTTAAATTTTCTATAATTTAAGATTTTTTAAATTAAAGTTTTTTAAATTTAATAACCCTCCCAGTTAAATATGTTATAATTATTATTATTTAGAATAAAATTTAAATTTATAATAATTATAAATATGAAATTCTATAGGGTCTTATCGTCCCATAAAAGAATTTAAGAATTTTAACTTAAAATTTAATTTCATAAAATAATATTGAGACAGTATATATTTCATTAATTCTTTCATACAAGTCTTTAATTAGAAGACAATTTATTATGCTACCTTTGTACAGTCAGGTATACTGCAGCCATTTAATAAGAATCATTGGGCAGATTTATCTAAAATTATTATTTCTATAGACAATGTTTTTGTTAAACAGTTGAATATATTATTTTAATTTGCCTAATTCCTTAAAGTTATATATTATTTCTTTAATAATTTTTACAATTTTTACTATTTATTTAATCATTATAAAATTAATTTATTTATTTAATTAGTTTTTTTATAATTAATTTTATATTAATATTTTAAATTTTTAATTAATATTTTTAAATTATAAAATATTTTATTATAATTTCAAATTTTAAGAATATAATAATAGTTGGATTTTAAAATTAATAATAATTTAAATTTAAAGGTTATCCCTTAAATTTTTTAATTAAATAAATTTATAAAATTTTAAAATTTTAATAAATTTTTACTTAATTATGAATTAAATTCATTTCTAAAAAAACCAGATATTTTAAAAATCGTATAACATCTAATTTCTAAATATATATTTATAGCTTTTTGTAACAAAAAAAATTATATATATTTAGTTCTTTTTATTTCGGGATTAATATATATAAATAATTTAATTTGATTAACCCTGATACAAAAGGTACTAAATTTATTTAAAATTTTTTAAATTTAGATAAGTTCATTTACATTACTTTTAACTTTTAAAAAAATTATTTTTTAATAAATAATTACTGAAATAATTGTTATTTGATAAAATTTTATTTATATAAAATTGATTAATTTATAATATTTTTTATTATTTTAATTAAAATAAAATTTTAATTAAATTAATCTTTTCAGTGTAAATGAAAAATTTTATTTCAGTTTAAACTAAAATTTTTAGTTCCTAATTACACTTTCCAGTACAATTACTATGTTACGACTTATTTTATTTTGGTGAAATTGACGGGCGATTTGTACGCTTATTAGCATATAGTTCAATTTAATTAATTGAAGTAAATTTACTTTTAAATTTTCTTTCAAAATAATTTTAAAATTATTTATTCAAAATATAATATTATATTATAACTCTTAATATCTTAAATGCACTACATATTTACTTGAATTTTAATTTATTAAAATTTATTAACATTATCAATTAAAAAAAATGTGTAAACAGCTATATATAAATGTAATTTAAGTGAGTCTTATCGTGGAATATCGATTAAATTATAAGTTCCTCTAATGGAATTAATAAGCCGCCATATTTATTAATTTTAATGATTTACATTTAATAGTTAATTTTTTATTTAATTTTATAGTAGGGTATCTAATCCTAGTTTTTTTATAAAATTTATTAATTAATTTAATAATAAATTTTAATTATTTGAACTAAATTGTATATTTCACTAAAAATTTAATTTTTTAATTAAAATATATTAATTTTTAAGTAATTAAAATATTATGATTAATTAATTTATAAAATTGGTTTAACCGCTGTTGCTGGCACCAAAATTTACCATTATTAAAATTTATTTCCGAATAAAATTTTTATTTAGTGTTGCAGATTTTATTATTAATAAAAAATTATTTTTTAATCTAATTATATATATAAAATAAATTTAATTAATTTGTAACTTAAATTCAATTTTATTGATTTGAATTTATTTAAAAATTTTAAATAAATTAAAGTTTTGATTTTTCTATAGAAGGTATCAATTTCTATAATGTAATTAATTTTTAATTAGATATACACCTATCTATAGGTAAATCTAATCTTTATAATAGTTAACCCCCCAATTAACTATTTAAAGCTTTGATTTTTCTATAGAAGGTATCAATTTCTATAATGTAATTAATTTTTAATTAGATATACACCTATCTATAGGTAAATCTAATCTTTATAATAGCTAACCCCTTAATTAACTATTTAAAGCTTTGATTTTTCTATAGAAGGTATCAATTTCTATAATGTAATTAATTTTTAATTAGATATACACCTATCTATAGGTAAATCTAATCTTTATAATAGTTAACCCCCCAATTAACTATTTAAAGCTTTGATTTTTCTATAGAAGGTATCAATTTCTATAATGTAATTAATTTTTTAATTAAATATACAAAGATTAATCTATCTATAGGTAAATCTAATCTTTATAATAGTTAACCCCCCAATTAACTATTTAAAGCTTTGATTTTTCTATAGAAGGTATCAATTTCTATAATGTAATTAATTTTTTAATTAAATATACAAAGATTAATCTATCTATAGGTAAATCTAATCTTTATAATGGTTAACCCCCCAATTAACTATTTAAAGCTTTGATTTTTCTATAGAAGGTATCAATTTCTATAATGTAATTAATTTTTTAATTAAATATACAAAGATTAATCTATCTATAGGTAAATCTAATCTTTATAATAGTTAACCCCCCCAATTAACTATTTAAAGCTTTGATTTTTCTATAGAAGGTATCAATTTCTATAATGTAATTAATTTTTTAATTAAATATACAAAGATTAATCTATCTATAGGTAAATCTAATCTTTATAATAGTTAACCCCCCAATTAACTATTTAAAGCTTTGATTTTTCTATAGTAGGTATCAATTTCTATAATGTAATTAATTTTTTAATTAAATATACAAAGATTAATCTATCTATAGGTAAATCTAATCTTTATAATAGTTAACCCCTTAATTAACTATTTAAAGCTTTGATTTTTCTATAGAAAATTATAAATAATAAAAAAATTAATTTTTATATAAAAAAAATTATATAGAAATAAATTGTTATTAAATAGCCCTAAAATATTATTAATTATATTAGATTAAAATTTTAATACAAAATTTTTAATAATAAAGACTATTATAATAGTAGTATATATATATATATATATATATATATATATATATTGATTAATAAATTATTTATATATATATACACATCTTAATATTAATATATATATCTATTAATTAATAAATTATTTATATATATACATATTTATATACTATTATAAATAGATGGAGGCCAACTGATAAATATATATACATTTTATATATAACAAGATATATATATAAATATTACAATATATAAATCTGAGAATATATATACATTTATAAATATATCCTAAGGTAGGATTAAATTATGATTATTTATGCTTTTATATAATTTATAAATTATTTAATAACTTATAAATGCGCTATGTTTAATAAATCAATTAATGTTTAATAAGCGCATATAAATTTTTTATTTATTTATATATAACCTATGAATCATAAATTATTTATTAATTAATAAATACCTATTAATATATATAAATATGTTATTATATATTTAAATATCTATTAATTAATAAATAATTTATATATTTATATATATATATATATCTTTATTTAATAATTTATGGTACTCTAATGTATTTATAATATAATTTACATATATCATAGATGTAACATAGTATATATAATTATATAAATATTTAATTAATTAATATTAATATTAATATATAAAGGTTAATATAATCTTTTATAAACTTGTGAACTCACCTATGATTTATATATATATAGATATATTGATTAATAAATTATTTATATATATATATACATCTTAATATTAATATATATATCTATTAATTAATAAATTATTTATATATATATATATTTATATACTATTATAAATAGATGGAGGCCAACTGATAAATATATATACATTTTATATATAACAAGATATATATATAAATATTACAATATATAAATCTGAGAATATATATACATTTATAAATATATCCTAAGGTAGAATTAAATTATGATTATTTATGCTTTCATATAATTTATAAATTATTTAATAACTTATAAATGCACTATATTTAATAAATTGATTAATATTTAATAAATATATATATATGTATATATATAGATTTATATATATATATATAATAAATATATATATATGTATATATATAGATTTATATATATATATATATATATAAATATTTATTAATTAATAAATAATTTTTATATTTATATTTATATTTCTTTTCTTTTCAATAATTTATTATAATCTAATGTATTCATAATATAATTTACATATATTATAGATATAAAATAATATATATGATTATATAAATATTTAATTAATTAATATTAATATTAATATATAAAGGTTAATATAATCTTTTATAAATTTTGGAACCCACCTATGATTTATATATATATAAATATATTTGTTAATAAATTATTTATATATATATATACATTTTAATATTAATATATATATATATATATTAATAAAAATTTTTTCAAATTAAAAATTGATTTTATTTACTTATATTTAAATTTATTATGTAATAAAATTATAGTTTAATATTATTAATAAGATTATAGCGTTACTTAATAACAAAAAAAAATTAAAAATTTTTATTTATGAATTAAATAAAATTATTAATTATTGGGGGGGGGGTATTTATATATAATTTATATATAATTTATAATTAAATTTGTATCTTAGAGAATTTAATTAATAAATAAATTTATTATTAATAGTCGATTTTAGTTTATTTCAATGGCTTTATTTTTCCCTTAAAGATGAATATATTGAAATAAACCTTTCAATTCTACTTTAGTTTGAATTTGTTTAAATAGTTTTATTTGTTTTTATAAGTAGAGAATTTAATTAATAAATAAATTTATTATTAATAGTCGATTTTAGTTTAATTCAATGGTTTCATTCTTTCCCTAAGAATGAATATATTGAAATAAACCTTTCAATTCTACTTTAGTTTGAATTTATTTAAATAGTTTTATTTGTTTTTTATAAGTAGAGAATTTAATTAATAAATAAATTTATTATTAATAGTTGATTTTAGTTTATTTCAATGGCTTTATTTTTCCCTTAAAGATGAATATATTGAAATAAACCTTTCAATTCTACTTTAGTTTGAATTTATTTAAATAGTTTTATTTGTTTTTATAAGTAGAGAATTTAATTAATAAATAAATTTATTATTAATAGTCGATTTTAGTTTAATTCAATGGTTTCATTCTTTCCCTAAGAATGAATATATTGAAATAAACCTTTCAATTCTACTTTAGTTTGAATTTATTTAAATAGTTTTATTTGTTTTTATAAGTAGAGAATTTAATTAATAAATAAATTTATTATTAATATTCGATTTTAGTTTATTTCAATGGTTTCATTCTTTCCCTAAGAATGAATATATTGAAATAAACCTTTTAATTCTACTTTAGCTTGAATTTATTTAAATAGCTTCATTTGTCCCTTGTAAGTAGAGGATTTGGATATTAACCTTTCGAATTTACATTAGCTTTAGTTTATTTCAATGGCTTCACTCTTTCCCTAAGGATGAATATATTGAAATAAACCTTTCAATTCTACTTTAGCTTGAATTTATTTAAATAGCCTCATTTGTCCCTTGTAAGTAGAGGATTTGGATATTAACCTTTCGAATTTACATTAGCTTTAGTTTATTTCAATGGCTTCACTCTTTCCCTAAGGATGAATATATTGAAATAAACCTTTCAATTCTACTTTAGCTTGAATTTATTTAAATAGCCTCATTTGTCCCTTGCAAGTAGAGGATTTGGATATTAACCTTTCGAATTTACATTAGCTTTAGTTTATTTCAATGGCTTCACTCTTTTCCTAAGGATGAATATATTGAAATAAACCTTTCAATTCTACTTTAGCTTGAATTTATTTAAATAGCCTCATTTGTCCCTTGCAAGTAGAGGATTTTTGGATATTAACCTTTCGAATTTACTTTAGCTTTAGTTTATTTCAATGGCTTCACTCTTTCCCTAAGGATGAATATATTGAAATAAACCTTTCAATTCTACTTTAGCTTGAATTTATTTAAATAGCCTCATTTGTCCCTTGCAAGTAGAGGATTTGGATATTAACCTTTCGAATTTACATTAGCTTTAGTTTATTTCAATGGCTTCACTCTTTCCCTAAGGATGAATATATTGAAATAAACCTTTCAATTCTACTTTAGCTTGAATTTATTTAAATAGCCTCATTTGTCCCATGTAAGTAGAGGATTTGGATATTAACCTTTCGAATTTACATTAGCTTTAGTTTATTTCAATGGCTTCACTCTTTCCCTAAGGATGAATATATTGAAATAAACCTTTCAATTCTACTTTAGCTTGAATTTATTTAAATAGCCTCATTTGTCCCTTGTAAGTAGAGGATTTGGATATTAACCTTTCGAATTTACATTAGCTTTAGTTTATTTCAATGGCTTCACTCTTTCCCTAAGGATGAATATATTGAAATAAACCTTTCAATTCTACTTTAGCTTGAATTTATTTAAATAGCCTCATTTGTCCCTTGCAAGTAGAGGATTTGGATATTAACCTTTCGAATTTACATTAGCTTTAGTTTATTTCAATGGCTTCACTCTTTTCCTAAGGATGAATATATTGAAATAAACCTTTCAATTCTACTTTAGTTTGAATTTATTTAAATAGTTTTATTTGTTTTTATAAGTAGAGAATTTAATTAATAAATAAATTTATTATTAATATTCGATTTTAGTTTATTTCAATGGTTTCATTCTTTCCCTAAGAATGAATATATTGAAATAAACCTTTTAATTCTACTTTAGCTTGAATTTATTTAAATAGCTTCATTTGTCCCTTGTAAGTAGAGGATTTGGATATTAACCTTTCGAATTTACATTAGCTTTAGTTTATTTCAATGGCTTCACTCTTTCCCTAAGGATGAATATATTGAAATAAACCTTTCAATTCTACTTTAGCTTGAATTTATTTAAATAGCCTCATTTGTCCCTTGCAAGTAGAGGATTTGGATATTAACCTTTCAATTCTACTTTAGCTTGAATTTATTTAAATAACCTCATTTGTCCCTCGCAAGTAGAGGATTTTGGATATTAACCTTTCGAATTTACCTTAGCTTTAGTTTATTTCAATGGCTTCATTCTTTCCCTAAGGATGAATATATTGAAATAAACCTTTCAATTCTACTTTAGCTTGAATTTATTTAAATAGCCTCATTTGTCCCTCGCAAGTAGAGGATTTTGGATATTAACCTTTCGAATTTACCTTAGCTTTAGTTTATTTCAATGGCTTCATTCTTTCCCTAAGGATGAATATATTGAAATAAACCTTTCAATTCTACTTTAGCTTGAATTTATTTAAATAGCCTCATTTGTCCCTTGCAAGTAGAGGATTTTGGATATTAACCTTTCGAATTTACCTTAGCTTTAGTTTATTTCAATGGCTTCATTCTTTCCCTAAGGATGAATATAAATATATATCCATATATAAAGATATATATATATCTTTAAATGGATATTAGTTAATTTTAATCTATAATATTTAATTTGCAATTAAAAGTAATTTTTAAATATATCTATATAAATAAGCTAAGTTTAAAGCTGGTAGGTTCATACCCTAGTTATAGATTATATGTATCTTTTATATATTTTATATATATATGTATTAAAGTAATATGCCTGATTAAAGGATTATTTTGATAAGATACTTAAATAAATTTTATATTTATTGTTACTAATTGATTTTTTTTATATTTATTAATTTTATTAATACTTTAAATTTCAAAAATTTAGGTGCTTTGACACTAAAATATAATAGGTAAAAATTTTAGTATTATAAACTATTTAATTTTTAATTAAAAGATAATTTTGAATTGGCTTTTTGTGAAGAAAGTAATATTTAAAAATGTAATATGTCTTAGATATATTATTATTAATTATTTAATCATTCTTTTTGTAAGAGATTTATTTTTTATGTGATTAATTTATGAAGTTATAACATTAGTTTTAATTATTTATATAAATTTAACTAGAGATTCAAAATATGCTAGTGTTTTTTATTATATAGTATCAGTAGTAAGAAGGTTAGTTTTTATTATAAGATTGTATTTTTATGTATCTATGAAAGAAGTAAGAGTTTTTTTTGAAATTTTTATTCAATTAATTATGTTAGTAAAATTAGGAATATTTCCTTTTCATCAATGATCTATTTATATTCATAGATATATGTGTTGAACAAGAATTTTTATATTTTCAACAGTTATAAAAATAGTACCTATATATTTTTTAGCTAATGTGAGTGGTGTAAATTTTTTTTTTATAGGTTGAATTTTATTAAATTTAATTTTTATTCCTATTATAATGAAAGTTTATAATTCTATAAAAATATTTATTAGATCTTCTTCTATTATTCAATCAACTTTTTTATTAATAATTATATATGTAAATGTAAAAATTTATTTGGAATATTTTTCTTTTTATGCAGTTATTTTTTATATATTGTTATATTTTTTTGAAAAATTTGATGTGGTAACTTTTAATGATTTGGGGTTTTTATTAGTTGATAAATATTTGAAGGTATATTTTATTATTATAGTTTTAATTTATTCTTCTTTACCTCCATTTTTGGCTTTAGTGTTAAAGTGAATTTTGAATTATTATTTTTTAGAGGATTATGTTAATTTTTATGTTTTATTATTTATTATGATATTAGCATCAGTTATAATTATTTGAAATTATTTTAGATTATTATTATATATTAGTAGGAATTATCCTAGAGCTAAAAAATATTTTTGTAAGAGTTAGATATTTAAGTCTTATATTGTTTTATTTATTATTATGTTATTTTTTTTTAGGTTTTTATTGGTTAATGTTTATGTTACTTAAAGGTTTTAATTTAATATAATTTAAGTATTGATCAATTTGTTAAATTTAATATAGTGTGAGATATTTATGATTAATATTTTCTAATAATTATTTATATTTTAAAATTTGCAATTTTAAGTTTTTTTTAAACTATAGAAAATTAGTATCAGTAAGTTTTTCTTACATGTTTAAATTTACAATTTAATTCTTTTATCAGACATGATACTTTTTTTGATTTGAAGATTTTAAGTTAAAATAAACTTTTAATTTTCAAAGTTAAATATATATATATATATATATATATTGATTTATAATAAATCTTATAATATATAAATATATTTATTAATATTTAAATATTATATAATTATGTTTTATTTATGTTTGATAAATGATTTTATTCTACTAATCATAAAAATATTGGTATAATTTATTTTGTGTTTGCTTTATGATCAGGGATAATTGGAACTTCTATGAGAATAATTATTCGTATGGAGTTAAGTACCCCAGGTATATGAATTAATAATGTTCAAGTTTATAATTCAATTGTTACTGTTCATGCATTTTTAATAATTTTTTTTATAGTAATACCATTTATAATTGGTGGATTTGGTAATTGATTAGTTCCATTAATATTAGGATCTCCAGATATGGCATTTCCTCGTATAAATAATATTAGATTTTGATTATTACCGCCATCATTAACATTATTACTTTCAAGAAATTTATTTCAAGTTAGACCAGGGACTGGTTGAACGGTTTATCCTCCTTTATCTTCATATTTATTTCATTCTTCTCCTTCTGTTGATATTACTATTTTTTCTTTACATTTATCAGGAATTTCTTCAATTATTGGGGCAATAAATTTTATAGTAACTATTATAATAATAAAAAATTTATCTTTAAATTATGATCAAATAGCTTTATTTCCTTGATCAGTGTTTATTACAGCTATTTTATTATTATTATCATTGCCAGTTTTAGCTGGAGCAATTACAATATTAATTTTTGATCGAAATATTAATACTTCGTTTTTTGATCCTTTAGGGGGAGGTGATCCAATTTTATATCAACATTTATTTTGATTTTTTGGGCATCCTGAAGTTTATATTTTAATTTTACCGGGGTTTGGGTTGATTTCACATATTATTATAAATGAGAGGGGTAAAAAAGAGGTATTTGGTAATTTAGGAATGATTTATGCTATATTAGGAATTGGATTTTTAGGATTTATTGTATGAGCACATCATATATTTACAGTTGGGTTAGATGTAGATACTCGAGCTTATTTTACTTCAGCAACTATAGTTATTGCAGTTCCTACAGGAATTAAAGTTTTTAGTTGATTAGCTACTTATCATGGAGCTAAATTAGGTTATAATAATTCAATTTTATGATCATTAGGGTTTGTTATAATATTTATTATTGGTGGATTGACGGGTATTGTATTATCAAATTCTTCTATTGATATTATTTTACATGATACTTATTATGTTGTTGGTCATTTTCATTATGTTTTATCTATAGGAGCAGTTTTTGCAATGGTTGGAAGATTTATTCATTGATTTCCTTTAATTTTTGGTGTTGTTATACATCAGAATTGATTGAAAATTCAGTTTTATATAATGTTTATTGGTGTTAATATAACTTTTTTTCCTCAACATTTTTTAGGATTAATGGGTATACCTCGACGATATTCAGATTATCCTGATGCATATTATTGTTGGAATTTATTTTCTTCAATTGGTTCATTAATTTCTTAAAATAGATTAATTTTATTAATTTTTTTAATTTTAGAAAGATTTATTTCAATACGGTTAGTAGTTTTTAAATTTAATAGTTCATTAGAATGAATTGGTTTTATACCTCCTTTAGATCATGTATATTTAGAAGTACCTATTGTGTTAAATAATAAAAAGGAATTATTTTTGAATATTTAATAATGTTGAGTTTTAATGATTGATTTAATTTTTATTTTTAATATTTTATTTTATTTAATATGGCAGATAAGTGCGATAGATTTAAGATTTATTTATAAAAATATATTATTTTTTATTAAAAATTGCAACATGATTTATATATAGACTTCAAGATTCTAATTCACCTTATTCTGACAATTTAATTTCTTTTCATAATTTAGTTATAATATTAATGTTAGTTATTATTGTATTTTCAATATTAATTATTTTAGATATTATTACTAATAAGTATGTTAATCGGTATTTATTGAAGAATCATTTATTGGAAATTATTTGAACTATTATTCCAATTTTTATTTTAATAACAATTTGTTTTCCTTCTTTAAAGATTTTATATTATATTGATGAAATTTTAAATCCTTATTTTACAATTAAAATTATAGGTCATCAGTGATTTTGGTCTTATGAATATTCAGAATTTAAAGATTTGGAATTTGATTCTTATATATTATCTGATAGGGTTATGAATAGTTTTCATTTATTAAATGTTGATAATCGTATGGTCATTCCAATAAATTTTCCGATTCGATTATTATTATCATCAACTGATGTAATTCATTCATGAGCTATTCAATCAGTTGGAATTAAAGTTGATGCTGTTCCTGGACGTATTAATCAATCAAATTTATATTGTATGCGACCAGGATTACTTTTTTAAGATTTTGTTTTCACCACTCCACCAGTGCGTTTGATATGCAGAACCGGCGACATCTTTGATTTCGTCGGGGTTCAAGCTGAGATATGCTTTTTCTACGATAATCTTGGTGAGACTTCTGTCCGAAGTATGCTGAATCATCGAGATCGCTCTATTCGAGCTATTTAATGCGACAAACACGTTTTCTGGTATTTTCACCACTCCACAGTGTGTTTGATATGCAGAACCGGCGACATCTTGGTTTTCGTGGGGTTTCAAGCTGAGATATGCATTTTCTGCGATAATCTTGGTGAGGCTTCTGTCCGAAGTATGCAGAATCATCGAGATCGCTCTTTTCGAGCTATTTAATGCGAGAAACACGTTATCTTGTGTTTTCACCACTCCACAGTGCGTTTGATATGCAGTACCAGCGATATCTTGGTTTTCGTGGGGTTTCAAGCTGAGATATGCATTTTTTACGATAATCTTGGTGAGACTTCTGTCCGAAGTATGCAGAATCATCGAGATCGCTCTATTCGAGCTATTTAATGCGACAAACACGTTATCTAGTGTTTTCAGCACTCCACAGTGCGTTTGATATGCAGAACCAGCGATATCTTGGTTTTCGTGGGGTTTCAAGCTGAGATATGCAGTTTTTACGATAATCTTGGTGAGACTTCTGTCCGAAGTATGCTTAATCATCGAGATCGCTCGTTTCGAGCTATTTAATGCGAGAAACACGTTATCTGGTGTTTTCACCACTCCACAGTGCGTATGATATGCAGAACCGGCGATATCTTGGTTTTCGTGGGGTTTCAAGATGAGATATGCATTTTCTGCGATAATATTGGTGAGACTTCAGTCAGAAGTATGCAGAATCATCTAGATCGCTCTTTTCGAGCTACATAATGTACGAAACACGTTTTCTGGTGTTTTCACCACTCCACAGTACGTTTGACATGCAGAACCGGAGATATCTTGGTTTCGGTCGGGTTTCAAGCTGAGATATGCATTTTCTACGATAATCTTGGTGAAACATCTGTCCGAAGTATGCAGAAACATCGAGAGCGCTCTTTTCGAGCTATTTAATGCGAGAAACACGTTTTCTGGGGTTTTCACGAACCCACAGTTCGTTGGATTTGCAGAACCGGAGATATCTTGGTTTTCGTGGTGTTTCCAGCTGAGATATGCATTTTCTGCGATAATCTTGGTGGGTCTTTTGTCAGAAGTATGCAGAATCAACTAGATCGCTCTTTTCGAGCTACTTAATGCACCAATCACGTTTTCTGGTGTTTTCACCACTCCACAGTACGTTTGACATGCAGAACCGGCGATATCTCGGTTTTCGTCGGGTTTCATGCTGCGATACGCATTTTCTACGATAATCTTGGTGAGACTTCTGTCAGAAGTATGCAGGATCTTCGATATCGCTCTTCTCGAGCTATCTAATGCACGAAACACGTTTTCTGGTGTTTTCACCACTCCACAGTGCGTTTGATATGCAGAACCGGCAACATATTGATTTTCGTGAGGTTTCGAGCTGAGATATGCATTTTCTGCGATAATATTGGTGAGACTTCAGTCAGAAGTGTGCAGAATCATCTAGATCGCTCTTTTCGAGCTACTTAATGCACGAAACACGTTTTCTGGTGTTTTCTCCACTCCACAGTACGTTTGACATGCAGAACCGGAGATATCTTGGATTCGGTCGGGTTTCAAGCTGAGATATGCATTTCTACGATATTCCTGGTGAGACGGCTGTCAGAAGTATGCAGAATCTTCGAGAACGCTCTTTTCGAGCTACTTAATGCGCGAAACACGTTTTCTGGTGTTTTCACCACTCCACGGTACGTTTGATGTGCAGAACCGGAGATAACTCGGTTTTCATCGGGTTTCAAGCTGAGATATGCATTTTCTACGATAATCTTGGTGAGACTTCTGTCAGAAGTATGCAGGATCTTCGAGAACGCTCTTTTCGAGCTATTTAATGCGAGAAACACGTAATCTGGTGTTTTCACCACTCCACAGTGCGTATGATATGCAGAACCGGCGATATCTTGGTTTTCGTGGGGTTTCAAGGTGAGATATGCATTTTCTGCGATAATCTTGGTGAGACTTCTGTCCGCAGTATGCTGAAACATCGAGATCGCTCTTTTCGTGCTAGTTAATGCGAGAAAAACCTTATCCGGTGTTTTCACCACTCCACAGTGCGTTTTATATGCAAAACCGGCGATATCTTGGTTTTCGTGGGGTTTCAAGCTGAGATATGCATTTTCTGCGATAATCTTGTTGAGACTTCTGTCCGAAGTATGCAGAATCATCGAGATCGCTCGTTTCGAGCAACTTAATGCGAGAAACACGTTATCTGGTGTTTTCACCACTCCACAGTGCGTTGGATATGCAGAACCGGTGATATGTTGGTTTTCGTCGGGTTTCAAGCTGAGATATGCATTTTCTACGATAAGCTTGGTGAAACATCTGTCCAAAGTATGCAGAAACATCGAGAGCGCTCTTTTCGAGCTATTTAATGCGAGATACACGTTTTCTGAGGTTTTCACCACTCCACAGTTCGTCGGATATGCAGAACAGTAGATATCTTTGTTTTCGTGGGGTTTCAAGCTGAGATATGCATTTTCTACGATAATCCTGGTGAGACTTCTGTCAGAAGTATGCAGAATCATCTAGATCGCTCTTTTCGAGCTACTTAATGCACGAAACACGTTTTCTGCTGTTTTCACCACTTCACAGTACGTTTGACATGCAGAACCGGAGATATCTTGGTTTCGGTCGGGTTTCATGCTGAGATATGCATTTTCCACGATAATCCTGGTGAGACTTCTGTCAGAAGTATGCAGAATCTTCGAGACCGCTCTTTTCGAGCTACTTAATGCGCGAAACACGTTTTCTGGTGTTTTCACCACTCCACGGTACGTTTGATGTGCAGAACCGGAGATGACTCGGTTTTCGTCGGGTTTCAAGCTGAGATATGCATTTTCTACGATAATCTTGGTGAGACTTCTGTCAGAAGTATGCAGGATCTTCGAGAACGCTCTTTTCCAGCTATTTAATGCGAGAAACACGTTATCTGGTGTTTTCACCACTCCACACTGCGTTTGATATGCAAAACCGGCGATATCTTGGTTTTCGTGGGGTTTCAAGCTGAGATATGCATTTTCTGCGATAATCTTGTTGAGACTTCTGTCCGAAGTATGCAGAATCATCGAGATCGCTCGTTTCGAGCTACTTAATGCGAGAAACACGTTATCTGGTGTTTTCACCACTCCACAGTGCGTTGGATATGCAGAACCGGTGATGTTTTGGTTTTCGTCGGGTTTCAAGCTGAGATATGCATTTTCTACGATAAGCTTGGTGAAACATCTGTCCAAAGTATGCAGAAACATCGAGAGCGCTCTTTTCGAGCTATTTAATGCGAGAAGCACGTTTTCTGAGGTTTTCACCACTCCACAGTTCGTCGGATATGCAGAACAGTAGATATCTTTGTTTTCGTGGGGTATCAAGCTGAGATATGCATTTTCTGCGATAATCTTGTTGAGACTTCTGTCCGAAGTATGCTGAATCATCGAGATCGCTCTTTTCGAGCTATTTAATGCGTGAAACTCGTTATCTGGTGTTTTCAACACTCCACAGTTGGTTTGATATGCAGAACCAGCGATATCTTGGTTTTCGTGGGGTTTCAAGCTGAGATATGCATTTTCTGCGATAATATTGGTGAGACATCAGTCAGAAGTATGCTGAATCACCGAGATCGCTCTTTTCGAGCTAGTTAGTGCGAGAAACTCGTTTTCTGGGGTTTTCACCACTCCACAGTTCGTTGGATATGCAGAACCGGAGATATCTTGGTTTTCGTGTGGTTTCAAGCTGAGATATGTATTTCCTGCTATAATCTTGGTGAGACTTCTGTCCGAAGTATGCTGAATCATCTAGATCGCTCTTTTCGAGCTATTTAATGCGAGAAACACGTTATCTGGTGTTTTCACCACTCCACAGTGCGTTTGATATGCAGAACAAGCGATATCTTGGTTTTCGTGGAATTTCAAGATGAGATATGCATTTTCTGCGATAATCGTGTTGAGACTTCTGTCCGAAGTATTTAGAATCATTGAGATCGCTCGTTTCGAGCTACTTAATGCGAGAAACACGTTATCTGGTGTTTTCACCACTCCACAGTGCGTTGGATATGCAGAACCGGCGATATTTTGGTTTTCGTCGGGTTTCAAGCTGAGATATGCATTTTCTATGATAAGCTTGGTGAAACATCAGTCCGAAGTATGCAGAAACATCGAGAGCGCTCTTTTCGAGCTATTTAATGCGAGAAACACGTTTTCTGGGGTTTTCACCACTCCACAGTTCGTTGGATATGCAGAACTGTAGATATCTTGGTTTTCATGGGGTTTCAAGCAGAGATATGCATTTTCTGCGATAATCTTCGTGAGACTTCTGTTAGAAGTATGCTGAATCATCGAGATCGCCCTTTTCGAGCTATTTAATGCGAGAAGCACGTTACCTGGTGTTTTCACCACTCCACAGTGGGTTTGATATGCAGAACCGGCGATATTTTGGTGTTCATCGGGTGTCAAGCTGAGATATGCATTTTCTACGATAATCTTGGTGAAACATCTGTCCGAAGTATGCAGAATCATCGTGATCGCTCTATTCGAGCTATTTAATGCGAGAAACACGTTCCCTGGTTGTTTTCACCACTCCACAGTGCGTTTGATATGCAGAACCAGCGATATCTTTGTTTTCGTGGGGTTTCAAGCTGAGATATGCATTTTCTGCGATAATATTGGTGAGACTTCTGTCCGAAGTATGCTGAATCATCTAGATCGCTCTTTTCGAGCTATTTAATGCGAGAAACACGTTATCTGGTTTTTTCACCACTCCACAGTGCGTTTGATATGCAGTACGAGCGATATCTTGGTTTTCGTGGGGTTTAAAGCTGAGATATGCATTTTTTACGATAATCTTGGTGAAGCTTCTGTCCGAAGTATGCAGAATCATCGAGATCGCTCGTTTCGAGCTATTTAATGCGAGAAACACGTTATCTGGTGTTTTCACCACTCCACAGTGCGTTGGATATGCAGAACCGGCGATATCTTGGTTTTCGTGGGGTTTCCAGCTGAAATATGTATTTTCTGCGATAATCTTGGTGAGACTTCTGTCCGAAGTATGCTTAATCATCGAGATCGCTCTATTCGAGCTATTTAATGCGCGAAACACGTTTTCTGGTGTTTTCACCACTCCACGGTACGTTTGATGTGCAGAACCGGCGATATCTTGGTTTTCGTGGGGTTTCAAGCTGAGATATGCATTTTCTGCGATAATCTTGGTGAAGCTTCTGTCCGAAGTATGCAGAATCATCGAGATCGCTCGTTTCGAGCTATTTAATGCGAGAAACACGTTATCTGGTGTTTTCACCACTCCACAGTGCGTTGGATATGCAGAACCGGCGATATCTTGGTTTTCGTGGGGTTTCCAGCTGAAATATGTATTTTCTGCGATAATCTTGGTGAGACTTCTGTCCGAAGTATGCTTAATCATCGAGATCGCCCTATTCGAGCTATTTAATGCGCGAAACACGTTATCTGGTGTTTTCAGCACTCCACAGTGCGTTTGATATGCAGAAACAACGATATCTTGGTTTTCTTGGGGATTCAAGCTGAGATATGCAATTTCTGCGATAATCTTGGTGAGACTTCTGTCCGAAGTATGCTTAATCATCGAGATCGCTCGTTTCGTGCTATTTAATGCGGGAAACACGTTATCTGGTGTTTTCACCACTCCACAGTGCGTATGATATGCAGAACCGACGATATATTGGTTTTCGTGGGGGTTCAAGCTCAGATATGCATTGTCTGCGATAATCTTGGAGAGACTTCTGTCCGAAGTGTGCCGAATCATCGAGATCGCTCTCTTCGAGCTATTTAATGCAAGAAACACGTTTTCGGGGGTTTTCACCACACCACAGTTCGTTGGATATGCAGAACAGGTGATATCTTGGTTTTCGAGGGGTTTCAAGCTGAGATATGCATTTTCTGCGATAAACTTGGAGAGACTTCTGTCCGAAGTATGCTGAATCGTCGAGATCGCTCTTTTCGAGCTGGTTAATGCGAGAAACACGTTATCTGGAGTTTTCACCACTCCACAGTTGGTTTGATATGCAGAACCGGCGATATTTTGGTTTTCGTCGGGTGTCAAGCTGAGATATGCATTTTCTACCATAATCTTGGTGAAACATCTGTCCGAAGTATGCAGAAACATCGAGAGCGCTCTTTTCGAGCTATTTAATGCGAGAAACTCGTTTTCTGGGGTTTTCACCACTCCACAGTTCGTTGGATATGCAGAATCGGAGATATCTTGGTTTTCGTGTGGTTTCAAGCTGAGATATGCATTTCCTGCGATAATCTTGGTGAGACTTCTGTCCGAAGTATGCTGAATCATCGAGATCGCTCTTTTCGAGCTATTTAATGCGAGAAACACGTTATCTGGAGTTTTCACCACTCCACAGTTGGTTTGATATGCAGAACCGGCGATATTATGGTTTTCGTCGGGTGTCAAGCTGAGATATGCATTTTCTACCATAATCTTGGTGAAACAACTGTCCGAAGTATGCAGAAACATCGAGAGCGCTCTTTTCGAGTTATTTAATGCGAGAAACTCGTTTTCTGGGGTTTTCACCACACCACAGTTCGTTGGATATGCAGAACAGGTGATATCTTGGTTTTCGAGGGGTTTCAAGCTGAGATATGCATTTTCTGCGATAAACTTGGAGAGACTTCTGTCAGTAGTATGAAGAATCATCTAGATCGCTCTTTTCGAGCTTTTTAATTCGAGAAACACGTTTTCTGGTGTTTTCACCACACCACAGTCCGTTTGATGTGCAGAACCGGAGATAACTTGGTTTCGGTCGGGTTTCAAGCTGAGATATGCATTTTCTGCGATAATCTTTGTGAGACTTCTGTCAGAAGTATGCAGAATCATCTAGATCGCTCTTTTCGAGCTTTTTAATTCGAGAAACACGTTTTCTGGTGTTTTCACCACACCACAGTCCGTTTGATGTGCAGAACCGGAGATAACTTGGTTTCGGTCGGGTTTCAAGCTGAGATATACATTTTCTACGATAATCTTGGTGAGACGTCTGTCAGAAGTATGCAGAATCATCTAGATCGCTCTTTTCGAGCTTTTTAATTCGAGAAACACGTTTTCTGGTGTTTTCACCACACCGCAGCCCGTTTGATGTGCAGAACCGGAGATAACTTGGTTTTCGTGAGGATTCAAGCTGAGATATGCATTTTCTGTGATAATCTTGGTGAGACTTCAGTCAGAAGTATGCAGAATCTTCGAGAACGCTCTTTTCGAGCTACTTATTGCGAGAAACACGTTTTCTGGTGATTTCACCACTCCACAGTGCGATTGATTTGCAGATCCGGCGACATCTTAGATTTCGTCGGGTTTCAAGCTGAGATATGCATTTTCTACAATAATCTTGGTGAGACTTCAGTCAGAAGTATGCAGAATAATCTAGATCGTTCTTTTCGAGCTACTTAATGCGAGAAACACGTTTTCTGGTGTATTCACCACTCCACAGTACGTTTGACATGCAGAACCGGAGATATCTTGGTTTCGGTCGGGTTTCAAGCTGAGATATGCATTTTCTACGATTATCATGGTGAGACGTCTGTCAGAAGTATGCAGCATCATCGGGATCGCTGTTTTCGAGCTATTTAATGCGAGAAACACGTTATCTGGTGTTTTCACCACTCCACAGTGCGTTTGATATGCAGAACCGGCGACATCTTGGCTGTCTTCGGGTATCAAGCTGAGATATGCATTTTCTGCGATAATCTTGGTGAGACTTCAGTCAGAAGTATGCAGAATCTTCGAGAACGCTCTTTTCGAGCTACTTAATGCGAGAAACACGTTTTCTGGTGTATTCACCACTCCACAGTACGTTTGACATGCAGAACCGGAGATATCTTGGATTTCGTCGGGGTTCAAGCTGAGAAATGCATTTTCTACGATAATCTTGGTGAGACTTCTGTCAGAAGTATGCAGAATCATCTAGATCGTTCTTTTCGAGCTATTTAATTCGAGAAACACGTTATCTGGTTGTTTTGACCACTCCACAGTGCGTTTGATATGCAGAAGCTGCGACATCTTGATTTTTGTGAGATTTCAAGCTGAGGTATGCATTTTCTGCGATAATCTTGGTGAGACTTCTGTCAGAAGTATGCAGAATCATCTAGATTGCTCTTTTCGAGCTATTTAATGCGAGAAACAGGTTATCTGGTGTTTTCACCACTCCACAGTGCGATTTATATGCAGAACCGGAGATAACTTGGTTTTCGTGAGGATTCAAGCTGAGATATGCATTTTCTAGGATAATCTTGGTGAGACTTCCGTCCGAAGTATGCTGAATCATCTAGATCGCTCTTTTCGAGCTATTTAATGCGAGAAACACGTTTTCAGGGGTTTTCACCACTCCACAGTGCGATTTATATGCAGAACCGGAGATAACTTGGTTTTCGTGAGGATTCAAGCTGAGATATGCATTTTCTGTGATAATCTTGGTGAGACGTCAGTCAGAAGTATTCAGAATCTTCGAGAACGCTCTTTTCGAGCTACTTAATGCGAGAAACACGTTTTCTGGTGTATTCACCACTCCACAGTACGTTTGACATGCAGAACCGGCGACATCTTGGATTTCGTCGGGGTTCAAGCTGAGATATGCACATTCTAGGATAATCTTGGTGAGACTTCTGTCCGAAGTATGCTGAATCATCGAGATCGCACTTTTCGAGCTAGTTACTGCGAGAAAAACCTTATCTGGTGTTTTCACCACTCCACAGTGCGTTTGATATGCAGAACCAGCGATATCTTGGCTTTCGTGGGGTTTCAAGCTGAGATATGCATTTTTTACGATAATCTTGGTGAGACTTCTGTCCGAAGTATGCAGAATCATCGAGATCGCTCTTTTCGAGCTATTTAATGCGAGAAATACGTTATCTAGTGTTTTCACCACTCCACAGAGCGTTTGATATGCAGTACCAGCGATATCATGGTTTTCGTGGGGTTTCAAGCTGAGATATGCATTTTCTAGGATAATCTTGGTGAGACTTCCGTCCGAAGTATGCTGAATCATCTAGATCGCTCTTTTCGAGCTATTTAATGCGAGAAACACGTTTTCAGGGGTTTTCACCACTCCACAGTGCGATTTATATGCAGAACCGGAGATAACTTGGTTTTCGTGAGGATTCAAGCTGAGATATGCATTTTCTGTGATAATCTTGGTGAGACGTCAGTCAGAAGTATTCAGAATCTTCGAGAACGCTCTTTTCGAGCTACTTAATGCGAGAAACACGTTTTCAGGGGTTTTCACCACTCCACAGTGCGATTTATATGCAGAACCGGAGATAACTTGGTTTTCGTGAGGATTCAAGCTGAGATATGCATTTTCTGTGATAATCTTGGTGAGACTTCTGTCAGAAGTATGCAGAATCATCTAGATCGTTCTTTTCGAGCTATTTAATTCGAGAAACACGTTATCTGGTTGTTTTGACCACTCCACAGTGCGTTTGATATGCAGAAGCTGCGACATCTTGATTTTTGTGAGATTTCAAGCTGAGGTATGCATTTTCTGCGATAATCTTGGTGAGACTTCTGTCAGAAGTATGCAGAATCATCTAGATTGCTCTTTTCGAGCTATTTAATGCGAGAAACAGGTTATCTGGTGTTTTCACCACTCCACAGTGCGATTTATATGCAGAACCGGAGATAACTTGGTTTTCGTGAGGATTCAAGCTGAGATATGCATTTTCTGTGATAATCTTGGTGAGACGTCAGTCAGAAGTATTCAGAATCTTCGAGATCGCTCTTTTCGAGCTACTTAATGCGAGAAACACGTTTTCTGGTGATTTCACCACTCCACAGTGCGATTGATTTGCAGAACCGGCGACATCTTAGATTTCGTCGGGTTTCAAGCTGAGATATGCATTTTCTACAATAATCTTGGTGAGACTTCAGTCAGAAGTATGCAGAACCATCTAGATCGTTCTTTTCGAGTTACTTAATGCGAGAAACACGTTTTCTGGTGTATTCACCACTCCACAGTACGTTTGACATGCAGACCCGCAGATATCTTGGTTTCGGTCGGGTTTCAAGCAGAGATATGCATTTTCTAGGATAATCTTGGTGAGACTTCCGTCCGAAGTATGCTGAATCATCTAGATCGCTCTTTTCGAGCTATTTAATGCGAGAAACACGTTTTCAGGGGTTTTCACCACTCCACAGTGCGATTTATATGCAGAACCGGAGATAACTTGGTTTTCGTGAGGATTCAAGCTGAGATATGCATTTTCTGTGATAATCTTGGTGAGACGTCAGTCAGAAGTATTCAGAATCTTCGAGAACGCTCTTTTCGAGCTACTTAATGCGAGAAACACGTTTTCTGGTGTATTCACCACTCCACAGTACGTTTGACATGCAGAACCGGAGATATCTTGGATTTCGTCGGGGTTCAAGCTGAGAAATGCATTTTCTACGATAATCTTGGTGAGACTTCTGTCAGAAGTATGCAGAATCATCTAGATCGTTCTTTTCGAGCTATTTAATTCGAGAAACACGTTATCTGGTTGTTTTGACCACTCCACAGTGCGTTTGATATGCAGAAGCTGCGACATCTTGATTTTTGTGAGATTTCAAGCTGAGGTATGCATTTTCTGCGATAATCTTGGTGAGACTTCTGTCAGAAGTATGCAGAATCATCTAGATTGCTCTTTTCGAGCTATTTAATGCGAGAAACAGGTTATCTGGTGTTTTCACCACTCCACAGTGCGATTTATATGCAGAACCGGAGATAACTTGGTTTTCGTGAGGATTCAAGCTGAGATATGCATTTTCTGTGATAATCTTGGTGAGACGTCAGTCAGAAGTATTCAGAATCTTCGAGATCGCTCTTTTCGAGCTACTTAATGCGAGAAACACGTTTTCTGGTGATTTCACCACTCCACAGTGCGATTGATTTGCAGAACCGGCGACATCTTAGATTTCGTCGGGTTTCAAGCTGAGATATGCATTTTCTACAATAATCTTGGTGAGACTTCAGTCAGAAGTATGCAGAATCATCTAGATCGTTCTTTTCGAGTTACTTAATGCGAGAAACACGTTTTCTGGTGTATTCACCACTCCACAGTACGTTTGACATGCAGACCCGGAGATATCTTGGTTTCGGTCGGGTTTCAAGCAGAGATATGCATTTTCTACGATAATCTTGGTGAGACGTCTGTCAGAAGTATGCAGAATCATCGGGATCGCTGTTTTCGAGCTATTTAATGCGAGAAACACGTTATCTGGTGTATTCACCACTCCACAGTGCGTTTGATATGCAGAACCGGCGACATCTTGATTTTTGTGAGATTTCAAGCTGAGGTATGCATTTTCTGCGATAATCTTGGTGAGACTTCTGTCAGAAGTATGCAGAATCATCTAGATTGCTCTTTTCGAGCTATTTAATGCGAGAAACAGGTTATCTGGTGTTTTCACCACTCCACAGTGCGATTTATATGCAGAACCGGCGATATCTTGATTTTCGTGGTGTTTCCAGCTGAGATATGCATTTTGTGCGATAATCTTGGTGAGTCAACTGTCAGAAGTATGCAGAATCATCGAGATCCCGCTTTTCGAGCTACTTAATGCGAGAAACACGTTATCTGATGTTTTCACGACTCCACAGAGCGTTTGATATGCAGAACCGGCGACATCTTGGATTTCGTCGGGTTTCAAGCTCAGATATGCATTTTCTACGAGAATCTTGGTGAGACTTCAGTCAGAAGTATGCAGAATCATCGGGATCGCTCGTTTCGGCTATTTAATGCGAAAAAACAAGTTCTCTGGTGTTTTCACCACTCCACAGTGCGTTTGATATGCAGAACCGGCGACATCTTGGATTTCGTCGGGGTTCAAGCTGAGATATGCACATTCTAGGATAATCTTGGTGAGACTTCTGTCCGAAGTATGCTGAATCATCGAGATCGCACTTTTCGAGCTAGTTACTGCGAGAAAAACCTTATCTGGTGTTTTCACCACTCCACAGTGCGTTTGATATGCAGAACCAGCGATATCTTGGCTTTCGTGGGGTTTCAAGCTGAGATATGCATTTTTTACGATAATCTTGGTGAGACTTCTGTCCGAAGTATGCAGAATCATCGAGATCGCTCTTTTCGAGCTATTTAATGCGAGAAATACATTATCTAGTGTTTTCACCACTCCACAGAGCGTTTGATATGCAGTACCAGCGATATCATGGTTTTCGTGGGGTTTCAAGCTGAGATATGCATTTTCTAGGATAATCTTGGTGAGACTTCCGTCCGAAGTATGCTGAATCATCTAGATCGCTCTTTTCGAGCTATTTAATGCGAGAAACACGTTTTCAGGGGTTTTCACCACTCCACAGTACGTTTGACATGCAGAACCGGAGATATCTTGGATTTCGTCGGGGTTCAAGCTGAGAAATGCATTTTCTACGATAATCTTGGTGAGACTTCTGTCAGAAGTATGCAGAATCATCTAGATCGTTCTTTTCGAGCTATTTAATTCGAGAAACACGTTATCTGGTTGTTTTGACCACTCCACAGTGCGTTTGATATGCAGAAGCTGCGACATCTTGATTTTTGTGAGATTTCAAGCTGAGGTATGCATTTTCTGCGATAATCTTGGTGAGACTTCTGTCAGAAGTATGCAGAATCATCTAGATCGTTCTTTTCGAGCTATTTAATTCGAGAAACACGTTATCTGGTTGTTTTGACCACTCCACAGTGCGTTTGATATGCAGAAGCTGCGACATCTTGATTTTTGTGAGATTTCAAGCTGAGGTATGCATTTTCTGCGATAATCTTGGTGAGACTTCTGTCAGAAGTATGCAGAATCATCTAGATTGCTCTTTTCGAGCTATTTAATGCGAGAAACAGGTTATCTGGTGTTTTCACCACTCCACAGTGCGATTTATATGCAGAACCGGAGATAACTTGGTTTTCGTGAGGATTCAAGCTGAGATATGCATTTTCTGTGATAATCTTGGTGAGACGTCAGTCAGAAGTATTCAGAATCTTCGAGATCGCTCTTTTCGAGCTACTTAATGCGAGAAACACGTTTTCTGGTGATTTCACCACTCCACAGTGCGATTGATTTGCAGAACCGGCGACATCTTAGATTTCGTCGGGTTTCAAGCTGAGATATGCATTTTCTACAATAATCTTGGTGAGACTTCAGTCAGAAGTATGCAGAATCATCTAGATCGTTCTTTTCGAGTTACTTAATGCGAGAAACACGTTTTCTGGTGTATTCACCACTCCACAGTACGTTTGACATGCAGACCCGGAGATATCTTGGTTTCGGTCGGGTTTCAAGCAGAGATATGCATTTTCTAGGATAATCTTGGTGAGACTTCCGTCCGAAGTATGCTGAATCATCTAGATCGCTCTTTTCGAGCTATTTAATGCGAGAAACACGTTTTCAGGGGTTTTCACCACTCCACAGTGCGATTTATATGCAGAACCGGAGATAACTTGGTTTTCGTGAGGATTCAAGCTGAGATATGCATTTTCTGTGATAATCTTGGTGAGACGTCAGTCAGAAGTATTCAGAATCTTCGAGAACGCTCTTTTCGAGCTACTTAATGCGAGAAACACGTTTTCTGGTGTATTCACCACTCCACAGTACGTTTGACATGCAGAACCGGAGATATCTTGGATTTCGTCGGGGTTCAAGCTGAGAAATGCATTTTCTACGATAATCTTGGTGAGACTTCTGTCAGAAGTATGCAGAATCATCTAGATCGTTCTTTTCGAGCTATTTAATTCGAGAAACACGTTATCTGGTTGTTTTGACCACTCCACAGTGCGTTTGATATGCAGAAGCTGCGACACCTTGATTTTTGTGAGATTTCAAGCTGAGGTATGCATTTTCTGCGATAATCTTGGTGAGACTTCTGTCAGAAGTATGCAGAATCATCTAGATTGCTCTTTTCGAGCTATTTAATGCGAGAAACAGGTTATCTGGTGTTTTCACCACTCCACAGTGCGATTTATATGCAGAACCGGAGATAACTTGGTTTTCGTGAGGATTCAAGCTGAGATATGCATTTTCTGTGATAATCTTGGTGAGACGTCAGTCAGAAGTATTCAGAATCTTCGAGATCGCTCTTTTCGAGCTACTTAATGCGAGAAACACGTTTTCTGGTGATTTCACCACTCCACAGTGCGATTGATTTGCAGAACCGGCGACATCTTAGATTTCGTCGGGTTTCAAGCTGAGATATGCATTTTCTACAATAATCTTGGTGAGACTTCAGTCAGAAGTATGCAGAATCATCTAGATCGTTCTTTTCGAGTTACTTAATGCGAGAAACACGTTTTGTGGTGTATTCACCACTCCACAGTACGTTTGACATGCAGACCCGGAGATATCTTGGTTTCGGTCGGGTTTCAAGCAGAGATATGCATTTTCTACGATAATCTTGGTGAGACGTCTGTCAGAAGTATGCAGAATCATCGGGATCGCTGTTTTCGAGCTATTTAATGCGAGAAACACGTTATCTGGTGTATTCACCACTCCACAGTGCGTTTGATATGCAGAACCGGCGACATCTTGATTTTTGTGAGATTTCAAGCTGAGGTATGCATTTTCTGCGATAATCTTGGTGAGACTTCTGTCAGAAGTATGCAGAATCATCTAGATTGCTCTTTTCGAGCTATTTAATGCGAGAAACAGGTTATCTGGTGTTTTCACCACTCCACAGTGCGATTTATATGCAGAACCGGCGATATCTTGATTTTCGTGGTGTTTCCAGCTGAGATATGCATTTTGTGCGATAATCTTGGTGAGTCAACTGTCAGAAGTATGCAGAATCATCGAGATCCCGCTTTTCGAGCTACTTAATGCGAGAAACACGTTATCTGATGTTTTCACGACTCCACAGAGCGTTTGATATGCAGAACCGGCGACATCTTGGATTTCGTCGGGTTTCAAGCTCAGATATGCATTTTCTACGAGAATCTTGGTGAGACTTCAGTCAGAAGTATGCAGAATCATCGGGATCGCTCGTTTCGGCTATTTAATGCGAAAAAACAAGTTCTCTGGTGTTTTCACCACTCCACAGTGCGTTTGATATGCAGAACCGGCGACATCTTGGATTTCGTCGGGGTTCAAGCTGAGATATGCACATTCTAGGATAATCTTGGTGAGACTTCTGTCCGAAGTATGCTGAATCATCGAGATCGCACTTTTCGAGCTAGTTACTGCGAGAAAAACCTTATCTGGTGTTTTCACCACTCCACAGTGCGTTTGATATGCAGAACCAGCGATATCTTGGCTTTCGTGGGGTTTCAAGCTGAGATATGCATTTTTTACGATAATCTTGGTGAGACTTCTGTCCGAAGTATGCAGAATCATCGAGATCGCTCTTTTCGAGCTATTTAATGCGAGAAATACGTTATCTAGTGTTTTCACCACTCCACAGAGCGTTTGATATGCAGTACCAGCGATATCATGGTTTTCGTGGGGTTTCAAGCTGAGATATGCATTTTCTAGGATAATCTTGGTGAGACTTCCGTCCGAAGTATGCTGAATCATCTAGATCGCTCTTTTCGAGCTATTTAATGCGAGAAACACGTTTTCAGGGGTTTTCACCACTCCACAGTGCGATTTATATGCAGAACCGGAGATAACTTGGTTTTCGTGAGGATTCAAGCTGAGATATGCATTTTCTGTGATAATCTTGGTGAGACGTCAGTCAGAAGTATTCAGAATCTTCGAGAACGCTCTTTTCGAGCTACTTAATGCGAGAAACACGTTTTCTGGTGTATTCACCACTCCACAGTACGTTTGACATGCAGAACCGGAGATATCTTGGATTTCGTCGGGGTTCAAGCTGAGAAATGCATTTTCTACGATAATCTTGGTGAGACTTCTGTCAGAAGTATGCAGAATCATCTAGATCGTTCTTTTCGAGCTATTTAATTCGAGAAACACGTTATCTGGTTGTTTTGACCACTCCACAGTGCGTTTGATATGCAGAAGCTGCGACATCTTGATTTTTGTGAGATTTCAAGCTGAGGTATGCATTTTCTGCGATAATCTTGGTGAGACTTCTGTCAGAAGTATGCAGAATCATCTAGATTGCTCTTTTCGAGCTATTTAATGCGAGAAACAGGTTATCTGGTGTTTTCACCACTCCACAGTGCGATTTATATGCAGAACCGGAGATAACTTGGTTTTCGTGAGGATTCAAGCTGAGATATGCATTTTCTGCGATAATCTTGGTGAGACGTCAGTCAGAAGTATTCAGAATCTTCGAGATCGCTCTTTTCGAGCTACTTAATGCGAGAAACACGTTTTCTGGTGATTTCACCACTCCACAGTGCGATTGATTTGCAGAACCGGCGACATCTTAGATTTCGTCGGGTTTCAAGCTGAGATATGCATTTTCTACAATAATCTTGGTGAGACTTCAGTCAGAAGTATGCAGAATCATCTAGATCGTTCTTTTCGAGTTACTTAATGCGAGAAACACGTTTTCTGGTGTATTCACCACTCCACAGTACGTTTGACATGCAGACCCGGAGATATCTTGGTTTCGGTCGGGTTTCAAGCAGAGATATGCATTTTCTACGATAATCTTGGTGAGACGTCTGTCAGAAGTATGCAGAATCATCGGGATCGCTGTTTTCGAGCTATTTAATGCGAGAAACACGTTATCTGGTGTATTCACCACTCCACAGTGCGTTTGATATGCAGAACCGGCGACATCTTGATTTTTGTGAGATTTCAAGCTGAGGTATGCATTTTCTGCGATAATCTTGGTGAGACTTCTGTCAGAAGTATGCAGAATCATCTAGATTGCTCTTTTCGAGCTATTTAATGCGCGAAACAGGTTATCTGGTGTTTTCACCACTCCACAGTGCGATTTATATGCAGAACCGGCGATATCTTGATTTTCGTGGTGTTTCCAGCTGAGATATGCATTTTGTGCGATAATCTTGGTGAGTCAACTGTCAGAAGTATGCAGAATCATCGAGATCCCGCTTTTCGAGCTACTTAATGCGAGAAACACGTTATCTGATGTTTTCACGACTCCACAGAGCGTTTGATATGCAGAACCGGCGACATCTTGGATTTCGTCGGGTTTCAAGCTCAGATATGCATTTTCTACGAGAATCTTGGTGAGACTTCAGTCAGAAGTATGCAGAATCATCGGGATCGCTCGTTTCGGCTATTTAATGCGAAAAAACAAGTTCTCTGGTGTTTTCACCACTCCACAGTGCGTTTGATATGCAGAACCGGCGACATCTTGGATTTCGTCGGGGTTCAAGCTGAGATATGCACATTCTAGGATAATCTTGGTGAGACTTCTGTCCGAAGTATGCTGAATCATCGAGATCGCACTTTTCGAGCTAGTTACTGCGAGAAAAACCTTATCTGGTGTTTTCACCACTCCACAGTGCGTTTGATATGCAGAACCAGCGATATCTTGGCTTTCGTGGGGTTTCAAGCTGAGATATGCATTTTTTACGATAATCTTGGTGAGACTTCTGTCCGAAGTATGCAGAATCATCGAGATCGCTCTTTTCGAGCTATTTAATGCGAGAAATACGTTATCTAGTGTTTTCACCACTCCACAGAGCGTTTGATATGCAGTACCAGCGATATCATGGTTTTCGTGGGGTTTCAAGCTGAGATATGCATTTTCTAGGATAATCTTGGTGAGACTTCCGTCCGAAGTATGCTGAATCATCTAGATCGCTCTTTTCGAGCTATTTAATGCGAGAAACACGTTTTCAGGGGTTTTCACCACTCCACAGTTCGTTGGATATGCAGAACAGGATATATCTTGGTTTTCGTGGGGTTTCTAGCAGAGATATGCATTTTCAGCGATAATCTTGGTGAGTCTTTTGTCAGAAGTATGCAGAATCATCTAGATCGCTCTTTTCGAGCTATTTAATGCGAAAAAACAAGTTTTCTGGTGTTTTCAACATTCCACAGTGCGTTTGATATGCAGAACCGGCGATATCTTGATTTTCGTGGTGTTTCCAGCTGAGATATGCATTTTCTGCGATAATCTAGGTGAGTCTTCTGTCCGAAGTGTGCAGAATCATCAAGATCGGTCTTTTCGAGCTGTTTAATGCGAGAATCACGTTTTCTGGGGTTTTCTCCACACCACAGTTCGTTGGATATGCAGAACACGTGATATCTTGGTTTTCGAGGGGTTTCAAGCTGAGATATGCATTTTCTGCGATAAACTTGGAGAGACTTCTGTCAGAAGTATTCAGAATCATCGGAATCAGTCTTTTCGAGCTACTTAATGCGAGAAACACGTTTTCTGGTGTTTTCACCACTCCACAGTCCGTTTTATGTGCACAACCGGAGATAACTTGGTTTTCGTGAGGTTTCAAGCTGAGATATGCATTTTCTGCGATAATCTAGGTGAGACTTCAGTCAGAAGTATGCAGAATCTTCGAGAACGCTCTTTTCGAGCTACTTAATGCGAGAAACACGTTTTCTGGTGGTTTCACCACTCCACAGTGCGTTTGATATGCAGAACCGGGGACATCTTGGATTTCGTCGGGGTTCAAGCTGAGATATGCATTTTCTACAATAATCTTGGTGAGACTTCAGTCAGAAGTATGCAGAATCATCTAGATCGCTCTTTTCGAGCTACTTGATTCGAGAAACACGTTTTCTGGTGTTTTCACCACACCACAGTCCGTTTTATGTGCACAACCGGAGATAACTTGGTTTTCGTGAGGTTTCAAGCTGAGATATGCATTTTCTGCGATAATCTTGGTGAGACTTCAGTCAGAAGTATGCAGAATCTTCGAGAACGCTCTTTTCGAGCTACTTAATGCGAGACACACGTTTTCTGGTGGTTTCACCACTCCACAGTGCGTTTGATATGCAGAACCGGCGACATCTTGGATTTCGTCGGGGTTCATGCTGAGATATGCACATTCTACGATAATCTTGGTGAGACTTCTGTCAGAAGTATGCAGAATCATCTAGATCGCTCTTTTCGAGCTATGTAATGCGAAAAAACAAGTTTTCTGGTGTTTTCACCACTCCACAGTGCGTTTGATATGCAGAACCGGCGACATCTTGGATTTCGTCGGGGTTCAAGCTGAGATATGCACATTCTACGATAATCTTGGTGAGACTTCTGTCAGTAGTATGCAGAATCATCTAGATCGCTCTTTTCGAGCTTTTTAATTCGAGAAACACGTTTTCTGGTGTTTTCACCACACCACAGTCCGTTTGATGTGCAGAACCGGAGATAACTTGGTTTCGGTCGGGTTTCAAGCTGAGATATGCATTTTCTGCGATAATCTTTGTGAGACTTCTGTCAGAAGTATGCAGAATCATCTAGATCGCTCTTTTCGAGCTTTTTAATTCGAGAAACACGTTTTCTGGTGTTTTCACCACACCACAGTCCGTTTGATGTGCAGAACCGGAGATAACTTGGTTTTCGTGAGGATTCAAGCTGAGATATGCATTTTCTGCGATAATCTTGGTGAGACTTCAGTCAGAAGTATGCAGAATCTTCGAGAACGCTCTTTTCGAGCTACTTAATGCGAGACACACGTTTTCTGGTGGTTTCACCACTCCACAGTGCGTTTGATATGCAGAACCGGCGACATCTTGGATTTCGTCGGGGTTCATGCTGAGATATGCACATTCTACGATAATCTTGGTGAGACTTCTGTCAGAAGTATGCAGAATCATCTAGATCGCTCTTTTCGAGCTATGTAATGCGAAAAAACAAGTTTTCTGGTGTTTTCACCACTCCACAGTGCGTTTGATATGCAGAACCGGCGACATCTTGGATTTCGTCGGGGTTCAAGCTGAGATATGCACATTCTACGATAATCTTGGTGAGACTTCTGTCAGTAGTATGCAGAATCATCTAGATCGCTCTTTTCGAGCTTTTTAATTCGAGAAACACGTTTTCTGGTGTTTTCACCACACCACAGTCCGTTTGATGTGCAGAACCGGAGATAACTTGGTTTCGGTCGGGTTTCAAGCTGAGATATGCATTTTCTGCGATAATCTTTGTGAGACTTCTGTCAGAAGTATGCAGAATCATCTAGATCGCTCTTTTCGAGCTTTTTAATTCGAGAAACACGTTTTCTGGTGTTTTCACCACACCACAGTCCGTTTGATGTGCAGAACCGGAGATAACTTGGTTTTCGTGAGGATTCAAGCTGAGATATGCATTTTCTGTGATAATCTTGGTGAGACTTCAGTCAGAAGTATGCAGAATAATCTAGATCGTTCTTTTCGAGCTACTTAATGCGAGAAACACGTTTTCTGGTGTATTCACCACTCCACAGTACGTTTGACATGCAGAACCGGAGATATCTTGGTTTCGGTCGGGTTTCAAGCTGAGATATGCATTTTCTACGATTATCATGGTGAGACGTCTGTCAGAAGTATGCAGAATCATCGGGATCGCTGTTTTCGAGCTATTTAATGCGAGAAACACGTTATCTGGTGTTTTCACCACTCCACAGTGCGTTTGATATGCAGAACCGGCGACATCTTGGCTGTCTTCGGGTATCAAGCTGAGATATGCATTTTCTGCGATAATCTTGGTGAGACTTCAGTCAGAAGTATGCAGAATCTTCGAGAACGCTCTTTTCGAGCTACTTAATGCAAGAAACACGTTTTCTGGTGTATTCACCACTCCACAGTACGTTTGACATGCAGAACCGGAGATATCTTGGATTTCGTCGGGGTTCAAGCTGAGAAATGCATTTTCTACGATAATCTTGGTGAGACTTCTGTCAGAAGTATGCAGAATCATCTAGATCGTTCTTTTCGAGCTATTTAATTCGAGAAACACGTTATCTGGTTGTTTTGACCACTCCACAGTGCGTTTGGTATGCAGAAGCTGCGACATCTTGATTTTTGTGAGATTTCAAGCTGAGGTATGCATTTTCTGCGATAATCTTGGTGAGACTTCTGCCAGAAGTATGCAGAATCATCTAGATTGCTCTTTTCGAGCTATTTAATGCGAGAAACAGGTTATCTGGTGTTTTCACCACTCCACAGTGCGATTTATATGCAGAACCGGCGATATCTTGATTTTCGTGGTGTTTCCAGCTGAGATATGCATTTTGTGCGATAATCTTGGTGAGTCATCTGTCAGAAGTATGCAGAATCATCGAGATCCCGCTATTCGAGCAACTTAATGCGAGAAACACGTTATCTGATGTTTTCACGACTCCCCAGTGCGTTTGATATGCAGAACCGGCGACATCTTGGATTTCGTCGGGTTTCAAGCTCAGATATGCATTTTCTACGAGAATCTTGGTGAGACTTCAGTCAGAAGTATGCACAATCATCGGGATCGCTCGTTTCGGCTATTTAATGCGAAAAAACAAGTTCTCTGGTGTTTTCACCACTCCACAGTGCGTTTGATATGCAGAATCGGCGACATCTTGGATTTCGTCGGGGTTCAAGCTGAGATATGCACATTCTAGGATAATCTTGGTGAGACTTCTGTCCGAAGTATACTGAATCATCGAGATCGCTCTTTTCGAGCTAGTTACTGCGAGAAAAACCTTATCTGGTGTTTTCACCACTCCACAGTGCGTTTGATATGCAGAACCAGCGATATCTAGGCTTTCGTGGGGTTTCAAGCTGAGATATGCATTTTTTACGATAATCTTGGTGAGACTTCTGTCCGAAGTATGCAGAATCATCGAGATCGCTCTTTTCGAGCTATTTAATGCGAGAAATACGTTATCTGGTGTTTTCACCACTCCACAGTTCGTTGGATATGCAGAACAGGTGATATCTTGGTTTTCGAGGGGTTTCAAGCTGAGATATGCATTTCTGCGATAAACTTGGTGAGACTTCTGTCCGAAGTATGCTGAATCATCGAGATCGCTCTTTTCGAGCTAGTTAATGCGAGAAAAACCTTGTCTGGTGTTTTCACCACTCCACAGTGCGTTTGATATGCAGTACCAGCGATATCATGGTTTTCGTGGGGTTTCAAGCTGAGATATGCATTTTCTGCGATAATCATGGTGAGACTTCTGTTAGAAGTATGCAGAATCATCGAGATCGCACTTTTCGATCTATTTCATGCGAGAAACACGTTGTCTGGTGTTTTCACCACTCCACAGTTGGTTTGATACGCAGAAACCGCGATGTTTGGTTTTCGTCGGGTTTCAAGTTGAGATATGCATTTTCTACGATAATCTTGGTGAAACATCTGTCCGAAGTATGCAGAAACATCAAGAGCGCACTTTTCGAGCTATTTAATGCGAGAAACACGTTTTCTGGGGTTTTCACCACACCACAGTTCGTTGGATATGCAGAACAGGTGATATCTTGGTTTTCGAGGGGTTTCAAGCTGAGATATGCATTTCTGCGATAAACTTGGTGAGACTTCTGTCCGAAGTATGCTGAATCATCGAGATCGCTCTTTTCGAGCTAGTTAATGCGAGAAAAACCTTGTCTGGTGTTTTCACCACTCCACAGTGCGTTTGATATGCAGTACCAGCGATATCTTGGTTTTCGTGGGGTTTCAAGCTGAGATATGCATTTTTTACGATAATCTTGGTGAGACTTCTGCCCGAAGTATGCAGAATCATCGAGATCGCTCTATTCGAGCTATTTAATGCGAGAAACACGTTATCTGATGTTTTCACGACTCCCCAGTGCGTTTGATATGCAGAACCGGCGACATCTTGGATTTCGTCGGGTTTCAAGCTCAGATATGCATTTTCTACGAGAATCTTGGTGAGACTTCAGTCAGAAGTATGCACAATCATCGGGATCGCTCGTTTCGGCTATTTAATGCGAAAAAACAAGTTCTCTGGTGTTTTCACCACTCCACAGTGCGTTTGATATGCAGAATCGGCGACATCTTGGATTTCGTCGGGGTTCAAGCTGAGATATGCACATTCTAGGATAATCTTGGTGAGACTTCTGTCCGAAGTATGCTGAATCATCGAGATCGCTCTTTTCGAGCTAGTTACTGCGAGAAAAACCTTATCTGGTGTTTTCACCACTCCACAGTGCGTTTGATATGCAGAACCAGCGATATCTAGGCTTTCGTGGGGTTTCAAGCTGAGATATGCATTTTTTACGATAATCTTGGTGAGACTTCTGTCCGAAGTATGCTGAATCATCGAGATCGCTCTTTTCGAGCTAGTTAATGCGAGAAAAACCTTGTCTGGTGTTTTCACCACTCCACAGTTGGTTTGATACGCAGAAACCGCGATGTTTGGTTTTCGTCGGGTTTCAAGTTGAGATATGCATTTTCTACGATAATCTTGGTGAAACATCTGTCCGAAGTATGCAGAAACATCAAGAGCGCACTTTTCGAGCTATTTAATGCGAGAAACACGTTTTCTGGTGTTTTCACCACTCCACAGTGCGTTTGATATGCAGAACCAGCGATATCTAGGCTTTCGTGGGGTTTCAAGCTGAGATATGCATTTTTTACGATAATCTTGGTGAGACTTCTGTCCGAAGTATGCTGAATCATCGAGATCGCTCTTTTCGAGCTAGTTAATGCGAGAAAAACCTTGTCTGGTGTTTTCACCACTCCACAGTGCGTTTGATATGCAGTACCAGCGATATCTTGGTTTTCGTGGGGTTTCAAGCTGAGATATGCATTTTTTACGATAATCTTGGTGAGACTTCTGTCCGAAGTATGCTGAATCATCGAGATCGCTCTTTTCGAGCTAGTTAATGCGAGAAAAACCTTGTCTGGTGTTTTCACCACTCCACAGTGCGTTTGATATGCAGTACCAGCGATATCATGGTTTTCGTGGGGTTTCAAGCTGAGATATGCATTTTCTGCGATAATCATGGTGAGACTTCTGTTAGAAGTATGCAGAATCATCGAGATCGCACTTTTCGATCTATTTCATGCGAGAAACACGTTGTCTGGTGTTTTCACCACTCCACAGTTGGTTTGATACGCAGAAACCGCGATGTTTGGTTTTCGTCGGGTTTCAAGTTGAGATATGCATTTTCTACGATAATCTTGGTGAAACATCTGTCCGAAGTATGCAGAAACATCAAGAGCGCACTTTTCGAGCTATTTAATGCGAGAAACACGTTTTCTGGGGTTTTCACCACACCACAGTTCGTTGGATATGCAGAACAGGTGATATCTTGGTTTTCGAGGGGTTTCAAGCTGAGATATGCATTTCTGCGATAAACTTGGTGAGACTTCTGTCCGAAGTATGCTGAATCATCGAGATCGCTCTTTTCGAGCTAGTTAATGCGAGAAAAACCTTGTCTGGTGTTTTCACCACTCCACAGTGCGTTTGATATGCAGAACCAGCGATATCTTGGCTTTCGTTGGGTTTCAAGCTGAGATATGCATTTTTTACGATAATCTTGGTGAGACTTCTGTCCGAAGTATGCAGATTCATCGAGATCGCTCTTTTCGAGCTATTTAATGCGAGAAACAGGTTATCTGGTGTTTTCACCTCTCCACAGTGCGTTTGATATGCAGTACCAGCGATATCTTGGTTTTCGTGGGGTTTCAAGCTGAGATATGCATTTTTTACGATAATCTTGGTGAGACTTCTGCCCGAAGTATGCAGAATCATCGAGATCGCTCTATTCGAGCTATTTAATGCGACAAAACGTTATCTGGTGTTTTCAGCACTCCACAGTGCGTTTGATATGCAGAACCAGCGATATCTCAGTTTTCGTGGGGTTTCAAGCTGAGAAATGCACTTTTTACGATAATCTTGGTGAGACTTCTGTCCGAAGTATGCTTAATCATCGAGATCGCTCTATTCGAGCTATTTAATGTGAGAAACACGTTATCTGGTGTTTCCAGCACTCAACACTGCGTTTAATATGCAGAACCAGCGATATCAAGGTTTTCGTGGGGTTTCAAGCTGAGATATGCATTTTCAGCGATAATCTTGGTGAGTCTTTTGTCAGAAGTATGCAGAATCATCTAGATCGCTCTTTTCGAGCTATTTAATGCGAAAAAACCAGTTTTCTGGTGTTTTCACAACACCACAGTCCGTTTGATGCGCAGAACCGGAGATAACTTGGATTTCGTGAGGTTTCAAGCTGAGATATGCATTTTCTGCGATAATCTTGGTGAGACTTCAGTCAGAAGTATGCAGAATCATCTAGATCGCTCTTTTCGAGGTATTTAAATCCAGAAACACGTTTTCTGGTGTTTTCGCCACCCCACAGTGCGTTTGATATGCAGAACCGGCGACATCTTGGCTGTCGTAGGGTATCAAGCTGAGATATGCATTTTCTACGATAATCTTGGTCAGACTTCTGTCAGAAGTATGCAGAATCATCTACATCGCCCGTTTCGAGCTATCTAATGCTAAAAAACAAGTTTTCTGGTGTTTTCACAACACCACAGTCCGTTTGATGCGCAGAACCGGAGATAACTTGGATTTCGTGAGGTTTCAAGCTGAGATATGCATTTTCTGCGATAATCTTGGTGAGACTTCAGTCAGAAGTATGCAGAATCATCTAGATCGCTCTTTTCGAGGTATTTAAATCGAGAAACACGTTTTCTGGTGTTTTCGCCACCCCACAGTGCGTTTGATATGCAGAACCGGAGATATCTTGGTTTCGGTCGGGTTTCAAGCTGAGGTATGCATTTTCAGCGATAATCTTGGTGAGTCTTTTGTCAGAAGTATGCAGAATCATCGGGATCGCTCTTGTCGAGCTATTTAATGCGAGAAACACGTTATCTGGTGTTTTCACCACTCCACAGTGCGTTTGATATGCAGAACCGGCGACATCTTGGCTGTCGTAGGGTATCAAGCTGAGATATGCATTTTCTACGATAATCTTGGTCAGACTTCTGTCAGAAGTATGCAGAATCATCTACATCGCCCGTTTCGAGCTATCTAATGCTAAAAAACAAGTTTTCTGGTGTTTTCACAACACCACAGTCCGTTTGATGCGCAGAACCGGAGATAACTTGGATTTCGTGAGGTTTCAAGCTGAGATATGCATTTTCTGCGATAATCTTGGTGAGACTTCAGTCAGAAGTATGCAGAATCATCTAGATCGCACTTTTCGAGCTATGTAATGCGAAAAAACAAGTTTTCTGGTGTTTTCAACATTCCACAGTGCGTTTGATATGCAGAACCGGAGATATCTTGGTATCGGTCGGGTTTCAAGCTGAGATATGCATTTTCTGCGATAATCTTGGTGAGACTTCTGTCAGAAGTATGCAGAATCATCTAGATCGCTCTTTTCGAGCTATTTGATTCGAGAAACACGTTTTCTGGTGTTTTCACCACACCACAGTCCGTTTTATGTGCACAACCGGAGATAACTTGGTTTTCGTGAGGTTTCAAGCTGAGATATGCATTTTCTGCGATAATCTTGGTGAGACTTCAGTCAGAAGTATGCAGAATCCTCGAGAACGCTCTTTTCGAGCTACTTAATGCGAGAAACACGTTTTCTGGTGGTTTCACCACTCCACAGTGCGTTTGATATGCAGAACCGGCGACATCTTGGATTTCGTCGGGGTTCATTTTGAGATATGCACATTCTACGATAATCTTGGAGAGACTTCTATCAGAAGTATGCAGATTCATCTAGATCGCTCTTTTCGAGCTATGTAATGCGAAAAAACAAGTTTTCTGGTGTTTTCACCACTCCACAGTGCGTTTGATATGCAGAACCGGCGACATCTTGGATTTCGTCGGGGTTCAAGCTGAGATATGCACATTCTACGATAATCTTGGTGAGACTTCTGTCAGTAGTATGCAGAATCATCGAGACCCCTCCTTTCGAGCTATTTAATGCGAGAAACACGTTATCTGGTGTTTTCACCACTCCACAGTGCGTTTGATATGCAGAACCGGCGACATCTTGGATTTCGTCGGGGTTCAAGCTGAGATATGCACATTCTACGATAATCTTGGTGAGACTTCTGTCAGTAGTATGCAGAATCATCGAGACCCCTCTTTTCGAGCTATTTAATGCGAGAAACACGTTATCTGCTGTTTTCACCACTCCACAGTGCGTTTTATATGCAGAACCGGCGACATCATGATTTTGGTGAGGTTTCAAGCTGAGATATGCATTTTCTGCGATAATATTGGTGAGACTTCAGTCATATGGATGCAGAATCATCTAGATCTCTCGTTTCGAGCTATGTAATGCGAAAAAACAAGTTTTCTGGTGTTTTCATCATTCCACAGTGCGTTTGATATGCAGAACCGGAGATATCTTGGTATCGGTCGGGTTTCAAGCTGAGATATGCATTTTCTGCGATAATCTTGGTGAGACTTCTGTCAGAAGTATGCAGAATCATCTAGATCGCTCTTTTCGAGCTATTTGATTCGAGAAACACGTTTTCTGGTGTTTTCACCACACCACAGTCCGTTTTATGTGCACAACCGGAGATAACTTGGTTTTCGTGAGGTTTCAAGCTGAGATATGCATTTTCAGCGATAATCTTGGTGAGACTTCAGTCAGAAGTATGCAGAATCTTCGAGAACGCTCTTTTCGAGCTACTTAATGCGAGAAACACGTTTTCTGGTGGTTTCACCACTCCACAGTGCGTTTGATATGCAGAACCGGCGACATCTTGGATTTCGTCGGGGTTCATGCTGAGATATGCACATTCTACGATAATCTTGGTGAGACTTCTGTCAGAAGTATGCAGAATCATCTAGATCGCTCTTTTCGAGCTATGTAATGCGAAAAAACAAGTTTTCTGGTGTTTTCACCACTCCACAGTGCGTTTGATATGCAGAACAGGCGACATCTTGGATTTCGTCGGGGTTCATGCTGAGATATGCACATTCTACGATAATCTTGGTGAGACTTCTGTCAGAAGTATGCAGAATCATCTAGATCGATCTTTTCGAGCTATTTAATGCGAGACACACGTTATCTGGTGTATTCACCACTCCACAGTACGTTTGACATGCAGAACCGTAGATATCTTGGTTTCGGTCGGGTTTCAAGCTAAGATATGCATTTTCTACGATAATCTTGGTGAGACGTCTGTCAGAAGTATGCAGAATCATCGGGATCGCTCTTTTCGAGATACATAATGCGAGAATCACGTTTTCTGGTGTTTTCACCACTCCACAGTGCGTTTGATATGCAGAACCGGCGACATCTTGGATTTCGTCGGGGTTCAAGCTGAGATATGCACATTGTACGATAATCTTGGTGAGACTTCTGTCAGTAGTATGCAGAATCATCGATACCCCTCTTTTCGAGCTATTTAATGCGAGAAACACGTTATCTGGTGTTTTCACCACTCCACAGTGCGTTTTATATGCAGAACCGGCGACATCTTGATTTCCGTGAGATTTCAAGCTGAGATATGCATTTTCTGTGATAATCATGGTGAGACTTCTGTCAGTAGTATGCAGAATCATCGAGACCCCTCTTTTCGAGCTATTTAATGCGAGAAATACGTTATCTGGTGTTTTCACCACTCCACAGAGCGTTTGATATGCAGTACCAGCGATATCATGGTTTTCGTGGGGTTTCAAGCTGAGATATGCATTTTCTAGGATAATCTTGGTGAGACTTCCGTCCGAAGTATGATGAATCATCTAGATCGCTCTTTTCGAGCTATTTAATGCGAGAAACACGTTTTTTCAGGTGTTTTCACCACTCCACAGTTCGTTGGATATGCAGAACAGGATATATCTTGGTTTTCGTGGGGTTTCTAGCAGAGATATGCATTTTCTGCGATAATCATGATGAGACTTCTGTTAGAAGTATGCAGAATCATCGAGATCGCACTTTTCGATCTATTTCATGCGAGAAACACGTTGTCTGGTGTTTTCTCCACTCCACAGTTGGTTTGATACGCAGAACCCGCGATGTTTGGTTTTCGTCGGGTTTCAAGCTGAGATATGCATTTTCTACGATTAGCTTGGTGAGTCATCTGTCAGAAGTATGCAGAATCATCGAGATCCCGCTTTTCGAGCTACTTAATGCGAGAAACACGTTATCTGATGTTTTCACGACTCCACAGTGCGTTTGATATGCAGAACAGTAGATATCTTGGTTTTCGTGGGGTTTCAAGCAGAGATATGCATTTTCTGCGATAATCTTGGCGAGACTTCTGTTAGAAGTATGCAGAATCATCCAGATCGCACTTTTCGAGCTATTTAATGCGAGAAACACGTTATCTGGTGTTTTCACCACTCCACAGTTGGTTTGATATGCAGAACCGCCGATATTTTGGTTTTCGTCGGGTTTCAAGCTGAGATATGCATTTTCTACGATAAGCTTGGTGAAACATCTGTCCGAAGTATGCAGAAAAGTCGAGAACGCTCTTTTCGTGCTACTTAATACGAGAAACACGTTTTCTGGTGTTTTCACCACTCCACAGTGCGTTTGATATGCAGAACCGGCGAAATCTTGGTTTTCGTGGGGTTTCAAGCTGAGATATGCATTTTCTGCGATAATCTTGGTGAGACTTCTGTCCGAAGAATGCTGAATCATCGAGATCGCTCTTTTCGAGCTAGGTAGTGCGAGAAACACGTTATCTGGTGTTTTCACCACTCCACAGTGCGTTTGATATGCAGAACAGTAGATATCTTGGTTTTCGTGGGGTTTCAAGCTGAGATATGCATTTTCTGCGATAATCTTGTTGAGACTTCTGTCCGAAGTATGCTGAAACATCGAGATCGCTCTTTTCGTGCTAGTTAATGCGAGAAAAAACTTATCCGCTGTATTCACCACTCCACAGTGCGTTTGATATGCAGAACACAGCGATATCTTGGTTTTCGTGGGGTTTCAAGCTGAGATATGCATTTTCTGCGATAATCTTGGTGAGACTTCTGTCCGAAGTATGCTGAATCATCGAGATCGCTCTTTTCGAGCTGGGTAGTGCGAGAAACACGTTATCTGGTGTTTTCACCACTCCACAATGCGTTTGATATGCAGAACCGGCGACATCTTTGATTTCGTCGGGGTTTAAGTTGAGATATGCATTTTCTACGATAATCTTGGTGAGACTTCTGTCAGAAGTATGCAGAATCATCGTGATCGGCCTTTTCGAGCTATTTAATGCGAGAAACACGTTATCTGGTGTTTTCACCACTCCACAGTGCGTTTGATATGCAGAACCGGAGATATCTTGGTTTCGGTCGGGTTTCAAGCTGAGGTATGCATTTTCAGCGATAATCTTGGTGAGTCTTTTGTCAGAAGTATGCAGAATCATCGGGATCGCTCTTTTCGAGCTATTTAATGCGAGAAACACGTTATCTGGTGTTTTCACCACTCCACAGTGCGTTTGATATGCAGAACCGGCGACATCTTGGCTGTCGTAGGGTATCAAGCTGAGATATGCATTTTCTACGATAATCTTGGTCAGACTTCTGTCAGAAGTATGCAGAATCATCTACATCGCCCGTTTCGAGCTATCTAATGCTAAAAAACAAGTTTTCTGGTGTTTTCACAACACCACAGTCCGTTTGATGCGCAGAACCGGAGATAACTTGGATTTCGTGAGGTTTCAAGCTGAGATATGCATTTTCTGCGATAATCTTGGTGAGACTTCAGTCAGAAGTATGCAGAATCATCTAGATCGCACTTTTCGAGCTATGTAATGCGAAAAAACAAGTTTTCTGGTGTTTTCAACATTCCACAGTGCGTTTGATATGCAGAACCGGAGATATCTTGGTATCGGTCGGGTTTCAAGCTGAGATATGCATTTTCTGCGATAATCTTGGTGAGACTTCTGTCAGAAGTATGCAGAATCATCTAGATCGCTCTTTTCGAGCTATTTGATTCGAGAAACACGTTTTCTGGTGTTTTCACCACACCACAGTCCGTTTTATGTGCACAACCGGAGATAACTTGGTTTTCGTGAGGTTTCAAGCTGAGATATGCATTTTCTGCGATAATCTTGGTGAGACTTCAGTCAGAAGTATGCAGAATCCTCGAGAACGCTCTTTTCGAGCTACTTAATGCGAGAAACACGTTTTCTGGTGGTTTCACCACTCCACAGTGCGTTTGATATGCAGAACCGGCGACATCTTGGATTTCGTCTGGGTTCATTTTGAGATATGCACATTCTACGATAATCTTGGTGAGACTTCTATCAGAAGTATGCAGAATCATCTAGATCGCTCTTTTCGAGCTATGTAATGCGAAAAAACAAGTTTTCTGGTGTTTTCACCACTCCACAGTGCGTTTGATATGCAGAACCGGCGACATCTTGGATTTCGTCGGGGTTCAAGCTGAGATATGCACATTCTACGATAATCTTGGTGAGACTTCTGTCAGTAGTATGCAGAATCATCGAGACCCCTCCTTTCGAGCTATTTAATGCGAGAAACACGTTATCTGGTGTTTTCACCACTCCACAGTGCGTTTGATATGCAGAACCGGCGACATCTTGGATTTCGTCGGGGTTCAAGCTGAGATATGCACATTCTACGATAATCTTGGTGAGACTTCTGTCAGTAGTATGCAGAATCATCGAGACCCCTCTTTTCGAGCTATTTAATGCGAGAAACACGTTATCTGGTGTTTTCACCACTCCACAGTGCGTTTTATATGCAGAACCGGCGACATCATGATTTTGGTGAGGTTTCAAGCTGAGATATGCATTTTCTGCGATAATATTGGTGAGACTTCAGTCATATGGATGCAGAATCATCTAGATCTCTCGTTTCGAGCTATGTAATGCGAAAAAACAAGTTTTCTGGTGTTTTCATCATTCCACAGTGCGTTTGATATGCAGAACCGGAGATATCTTGGTATCGGTCGGGTTTCAAGCTGAGATATGCATTTTCTGCAATAATCTTGGTGAGACTTCTGTCAGAAGTATGCAGAATCATCTAGATCGCTCTTTTCGAGCTATTTGATTCGAGAAACACGTTTTCTGGTGTTTTCACCACACCACAGTCCGTTTTATGTGCACAACCGGAGATAACTTGGTTTTCGTGAGGTTTCAAGCTGAGATATGCATTTTCAGCGATAATCTTGGTGAGACTTCAGTCAGAAGTATGCAGAATCTTCGAGAACGCTCTTTTCGAGCTACTTAATGCGAGTAACACGTTTTCTGGTGGTTTCACCACTCCACAGTGCGTTTGATATGCAGAACCGGCGACATCTTGGATTTCGTCGGGGTTCATGCTGAGATATGCACATTCTACGATAATCTTGGTGAGACTTCTGTCAGAAGTATGCAGAATCATCTAGATCGCTCTTTTCGAGCTATGTAATGCGAAAAAACAAGTTTTCTGGTGTTTTCACCACTCCACAGTGCGTTTGATATGCAGAACAGGCGACATCTTGGATTTCGTCGGGGTTCATGCTGAGATATGCACATTCTACGATAATCTTGGTGAGACTTCTGTCAGAAGTATGCAGAATCATCTAGATCGATCTTTTCGAGCTATTTAATGCGAGACACACGTTATCTGGTGTATTCACCACTCCACAGTACGTTTGACATGCAGAACCGTAGATATCTTGGTTTCGGTCGGGTTTCAAGCTAAGATATGCATTTTCTACGATAATCTTGGTGAGACGTCTGTCAGAAGTATGCAGAATCATCGGGATCGCTCTTTTCGAGCTACATAATGCGAGAATCACGTTTTCTGGTGTTTTCACCACTCCACAGTGCGTTTGATATGCAGAACCGGCGACATCTTGGATTTCGTCGGGGTTCAAGCTGAGATATGCACATTGTACGATAATCTTGGTGAGACTTCTGTCAGTAGTATGCAGAATCATCGATACCCCTCTTTTCGAGCTATTTAATGCGAGAAACACGTTATCTGGTGTTTTCACCTCTCCACAGTGCGTTTTATATGCAGAACCGGCGACATCTTGATTTTCGTGAGATTTCAAGCTGAGATATGCATTTTCTGTGATAATCATGGTGAGACTTCTGTCAGTAGTATGCAGAATCATCGAGACCCCTCTTTTCGAGCTATTTAATGCGAGAAATACGTTATCTGGTGTTTTCACCACTCCACAGAACGTTTGATATGCAGTACCAGCGATATCATGGTTTTCGTGGGGTTTCAAGCTGAGATATGCATTTTCTAGGATAATCTTGGTGAGACTTCCGTCCGAAGTATGCTGAATCATCTAGATCGCTCTTTTCGAGCTATTTAATGCGAGAAACACGTTTTTTCAGGTGTTTTCACCACTCCACAGTTCGTTGGATATGCAGAACAGGATATATCTTGGTTTTCGTGGGGTTTCTAGCAGAGATATGCATTTTCTGCGATAATCATGATGAGACTTCTGTTAGAAGTATGCAGAATCATCGAGATCGCACTTTTCGATCTATTTCATGCGAGAAACACGTTGTCTGGTGTTTTCTCCACTCCACAGTTGGTTTGATACGCAGAACCCGCGATGTTTGGTTTTCGTCGGGTTTCAAGCTGAGATATGCATTTTCTACGATTAGCTTGGTGAGTCATCTGTCAGAAGTATGCAGAATCATCGAGATCCCGCTTTTCGAGCTACTTAATGCGAGAAACACGTTATCTGATGTTTTCACGACTCCACAGTGCGTTTGATATGCAGAACAGTAGATATCTTGGTTTTCGTGGGGTTTCAAGCAGAGATATGCATTTTCTGCGATAATCTTGGTGAGACTTCTGTTAGAAGTATGCAGAATCATCCAGATCGCACTTTTCGAGCTATTTAATGCGAGAAACACGTTATCTGGTGTTTTCACCACTCCACAGTTGGTTTGATATGCAGAACCGCCGATATTTTGGTTTTCGTCGGGTTTCAAGCTGAGATATGCATTTTCTACGATAAGCTTGGTGAAACATCTGTCCGAAGTATGCAGAAAAGTCGAGAACGCTCTTTTCGTGCTACTTAATACGAGAAACACGTTTTCTGGTGTTTTCACCACTCCACAGTGCGTTTGATATGCAGAACCGGCGAAATCTTGGTTTTCGTGGGGTTTCAAGCTGAGATATGCATTTTCTGCGATAATCTTGGTGAGACTTCTGTCCGAAGAATGCTGAATCATCGAGATCGCTCTTTTCGAGCTAGGGAGTGCGAGAAACACGTTATCTGGTGTTTTCACCACTCCACAGTGCGTTTGATATGCAGAACAGTAGATATCTTGGTTTTCGTGGGGTTTCAAGCTGAGATATGCATTTTCTGCGATAATCTTGTTGAGACTTCTGTCCGAAGTATGCTGAAACATCGAGATCGCTCTTTTCGTGCTAGTTAATGCGAGAAAAAACTTATCCGCTGTATTCACCACTCCACAGTGCGTTTGATATGCAGAACACAGCGATATCTTGGTTTTCGTGGGGTTTCAAGCTGAGATATGCATTTTCTGCGATAATCTTGGTGAGACTTCTGTCCGAAGTATGCTGAATCATCGAGATCGCTCTTTTCGAGCTGGGTAGTGCGAGAAACACGTTATCTGGTGTTTTCACCACTCCATAATGCGTTTGATATGCAGAACCGGCGACATCTTTGATTTCGTCGGGGTTTAAGTTGAGATATGCATTTTCTACGATAATCTTGGTGAGACTTCTGTCAGAAGTATGCAGAATCATCGTGATCGGCCTTTTCGAGCTATTTAATGCGAGAAACACGTTATCTGGTGTTTTCACCACTCCACAGTGCGTTTGATATGCAGAACCGGAGATATCTTGGTTTTCGTGGGGTTTCAAGCTGAGATATGCATTTTCTGCGATAATCTTGTTGAGACTTCTGTCCGAAGTATGCTGAAACATCGAGATCGCTCTTTTCGTGCTAGTTAATGCGAGAAAAAACTTATCCGCTGTATTCACCACTCCACAGTGCGTTTGATATGCAGAACACAGCGATATCTTGGTTTTCGTGGGGTTTCAAGCTGAGATATGCATTTTCTGCGATAATCTTGGTGAGACTTCTGTCCGAAGTATGCTGAATCATCGAGATCGCTCTTTTCGAGCTGGGTAGTGCGAGAAACACGTTATCTGGTGTTTTCACCACTCCACAATGCGTTTGATATGCAGAACCGGCGACATCTTTGATTTCGTCGGGGTTTAAGTTGAGATATGCATTTTCTACGATAATCTTGGTGAGACTTCTGTCAGAAGTATGCAGAATCATCGTGATCGGCCTTTTCGAGCTATTTAATGCGAGAAACACGTTATCTGGTGTTTTCACCACTCCACAGTGCGATTGATATGCAGAACCGGAGATATCCTGGTTTCGGTCGGGTTTCAAGCTGAGATATGCATTTTCTACGATAATCCTGGTGAGACTTCTGTCTGAAGTATGCAGAATCTTCGAGAACGCTATTTTCGAGCTACTTACTGCGCGAAACTTGTTTTCTGGTGTTTTCACCACTCCACGGTACGTTTGATGTGCAGAACCGGAGATAACTCGGTTTCGGTCGGGTTTCAAGCTAAGATATGCATTTTCTACGATAATCTTGGTGAGACGTCTGTCAGAAGTATGCAGAATCATCGGGATCGCTCTTTTCGAGCTACATAATGCGAGAATCACGTTTTCTGGTGTTTTCACCACTCCACAGTGCGTTTGATATGCAGAACCGGCGACATCTTGGATTTCGTCGGGGTTCAAGCTGAGATATGCACATTGTACGATAATCTTGGTGAGACTTCTGTCAGTAGTATGCAGAATCATCGATACCCCTCTTTTCGTGCTATTTAATGCGAGAAACACGTTATCTGGTGTTTTCACCACTCCACAGTGCGTTTTATATGCAGAACCGGCGACATCTTGATTTTCGTGAGATTTCAAGCTGAGATATGCATTTTCTGTGATAATCATGGTGAGACTTCTGTCAGTAGTATGCAGAATCATCGAGACCCCTCTTTTCGAGCTATTTAATGCGAGAAATACGTTATCTGGTGTTTTCACCACTCCACAGAGCGTTTGATATGCAGTACCAGCGATATCATGGTTTTCGTGGGGTTTCAAGCTGAGATATGCATTTTCTAGGATAATCTTGGTGAGACTTCCGTCCGAAGTATGCTGAATCATCTAGATCGCTCTTTTCGAGCTATTTAATGCGAGAAACACGTTTTTTCAGGTGTTTTCACCACTCCACAGTTCGTTGGATATGCAGAACAGGATATATCTTGGTTTTCGTGGGGTTTCTAGCAGAGATATGCATTTTCTGCGATAATCATGATGAGACTTCTGTTAGAAGTATGCAGAATCATCGAGATCGCACTTTTCGATCTATTTCATGCGAGAAACACGTTGTCTGGTGTTTTCTCCACTCCACAGTTGGTTTGATACGCAGAACCCGCGATGTTTGGTTTTCGTCGGGTTTCAAGCTGAGATATGCATTTTCTACGATTAGCTTGGTGAGTCATCTGTCAGAAGTATGCAGAATCATCGAGATCCCGCTTTTCGAGCTACTTAATGCGAGAAACACGTTATCTGATGTTTTCACGACTCCACAGTGCGTTTGATATGCAGAACAGTAGATATCTTGGTTTTCGTGGGGTTTCAAGCAGAGATATGCATTTTCTGCGATAATCTTGGTGAGACTTCTGTTAGAAGTATGCAGAATCATCCAGATCGCACTTTTCGAGCTATTTAATGCGAGAAACACGTTATCTGGTGTTTTCACCACTCCACAGTTGGTTTGATATGCAGAACCGCCGATATTTTGGTTTTCGTCGGGTTTCAAGCTGAGATATGCATTTTCTACGATAAGCTTGGTGAAACATCTGTCCGAAGTATGCAGAAAAGTCGAGAACGCTCTTTTCGTGCTACTTAATACGAGAAACACGTTTTCTGGTGTTTTCACCACTCCACAGTGCGTTTGATATGCAGAACCGGCGAAATCTTGGTTTTCGTGGGGTTTCAAGCTGAGATATGCATTTTCTGCGATAATCTTGGTGAGACTTCTGTCCGAAGAATGCTGAATCATCGAGATCGCTCTTTTCGAGCTAGGTAGTGCGAGAAACACGTTATCTGGTGTTTTCACCACTCCACAGTGCGTTTGATATGCAGAACAGTAGATATCTTGGTTTTCGTGGGGTTTCAAGCTGAGATATGCATTTTCTGCGATAATCTTGTTGAGACTTCTGTCCGAAGTATGCTGAAACACCGAGATCGCTCGTTTCGTGCTAGTTAATGCGAGAAAAAACTTATCCGCTGTATTCACCACTCCACAGTGCGTTTGATATGCAGAACACAGCGATATCTTGGTTTTCGTGGGTTTTCAAGCTGAGATATGCATTTTCTGCGATAATCTTGGTGAGACTTCTGTCCGAAGTATGCTGAATCATCGAGATCGCTCTTTTCGAGCTGGGTAGTGCGAGAAACACGTTATCTGGTGTTTTCACCACTCCACAATGCGTTTGATATGCAGAACCGGCGACATCTTTGATTTCGTCGGGGTTTAAGTTGAGATATGCATTTTCTACGATAATCTTGGTGAGACTTCTGTCAGAAGTATGCAGAATCATCGTGATCGGCCTTTTCGAGCTATTTAATGCGAGAAACACGTTATCTGGTGTTTTCACCACTCCACAGTGCGTTTGATATGCAGAACCGGAGATATCTTGGTTTTCGTGGGGTTTCAAGCTGAGATATGCATTTTCTGCGATAATCTTGTTGAGACTTCTGCCCGAAGTATGCTGAAACATCGAGATCGCTCTTTTCGTGCTAGTTAATGCGAGAAAAAACTTATCCGCTGTATTCACCACTCCACAGTGCGTTTGATATGCAGAACACAGCGATATCTTGGTTTTCGTGGGGTTTCAAGCTGAGATATGCATTTTCTGCGATAATCTTGGTGAGACTTCTGTCCGAAGTATGCTGAATCATCGAGATCGCTCTTTTCGAGCTGGGTAGTGCGAGAAACACGTTATCTGGTGTTTTCACCACTCCACAATGCGTTTGATATGCAGATCCGGCGACATCTTTGATTTCGTCGGGGTTTAAGTTGAGATATGCATTTTCTACGATAATCTTGGTGAGACTTCTGTCAGAAGTATGCAGAATCATCGTGATCGGCCTTTTCGAGCTATTTAATGCGAGAAACACGTTATCTGGTGTTTTCACCACTCCACAGTGCGTTTGATATGCAGAACCGGAGATATCCTGGTTTCGGTCGGGTTTCAAGCTGAGATATGCATTTTCTACGATAATCCTGGTGAGACTTCTGTCTGAAGTATGCAGAATCTTCGAGAACGCTATTTTCGAGCTACTTACTGCGCGAAACTTGTTTTCTGGTGTTTTCACCACTCCACGGTACGTTTGATGTGCAGAACCGGAGATAACTCGGTTTTCGTTGGGTTTCAAGCTGAGATATGCATTTTCTACGATAATCTTGGTGAGACTTCTGTCAGAAGTATGCAGAATCATCTAGATCGCTCTTTTCGAGCTATTTAATGCGAGAAACACGTTATCTGGTGTTTTCACCACTCCACAGTGCGTTTGATATGCAGTACCAGCGATATCTTGGTTTTCGTGGGGTTTCAAGCTGAGATATGCATTTTTTACGATAATCTTGGTGAGACTTCTGTCCGATGTAGGCAGAATCATCGAGATCGCTCTATTCGAGCTATTTAATGCGACAAACACGTTATCTGGTGTTTTCAGCACTCCACAGTGCGTTTGATATGCAGAACCAGCGATAGCTTGGTTTTCGTGGGGTTTCAAGCTGAGATATGCATTTTTTACGATAATCTTGGTGAGACTTCTGTCCGAAGTATGCAGAAACATCGAGAGCGCTCTTTTCGAGCTATTTAATGCGAGAAACACGTTTTCTGGGGTTTTCACCACACCACAGTTCGTTGGATATGCAGAACAGTAGATATCTTGGTTTTCGTGGGGTTTCAAGCTGAGTTATGCATTTTCTACGTCAATCCTGGTGAGACTTCTGTCAGAAGTATGCAGAACCTTCGAAAACGCTCTCCTCGAGCTACTTAATGCGAGAAACACGTTTTCTGGGGTTTTCACCACACCACAGTTCGTTGGATATGCAGAACAGTAGATATCTTGGTTTTCGTGGGGTTTCAAGCTGAGTTATGCATTTTCTACGACAATCCTGGTGAGACTTCTGTCAGAAGTATGCAGAATCTTCGAAAACGCTCTTTTCGAGCTACTTAATGCACGAAAAACGTTTTCTGGTTTTTTCACCACTCCACGGTACGTTTGATGTGCAGAACCGGAGATAACTCGGTTTCCGTCGGGTTTCAAGCTGAGATATGCATTTTCTACGATAATCTTGGTGAGACTTCTGTCCGAAGTAAGAAGAATCATCGAGATAGCTCTATTCGAGCTATTTAATGCGAGAAACACGTTATCTGGTGTTTTCACCACTCCACAGTGCGTTGGATATGCAGAACCGGAGATATTTTGGTTTTCGTGGGGTTTCAAGCTGAGATATGCATTTTCTGCGATAATCTTGTTGAGACTTCTGTCCGAAGTATGCAGAATCATCGAGATCGCTCATTTCGAGCTATTTAATGCGAGAAACACGTTATCTGGTGTTTTCACCACTCCACAGTGCGTTGGATATGCAGAACCGGAGATATTTTGGTTTTCGTCGGGTTTCAAGCTGAGATATGCATTTTCTACGATAATCTTGGTGAAACATCTGTCCGAAGTATGCAGAAACATCGAGAGCGCTCTTTGCGAGCTATTTAATGCGAGAAACTCGTTTTCTGGGGTTTTCACCACTCCACAGTTCGTTGGATATGCAGAACCGGAGATATCTTGGTTTTCGTGGGGTTTCCAGCTGAAATATGCATTTTCTGCGATAATCTTGGTGAGTCTTCTGTCAGAAGTATGCAGAATTATCTAGATCGCTCGTTTCGAGCTACTTAATGCGAAAAAACAAGTTTTCTGGTGTTTTGACCACTCCACAGTTGGTTTGATATGCAGAACCGGCGATATTTTGGTTTTCGTCGGGTTTCAAGCTGAGATATGCATTTTCTACGACAATCATGGTGAAACATCTGTCCGAAGTATGCAGAAACATCGAGAGCGCTCTTTGCGAGCTATTTAATGCGAGAAACTCGTTTTCTGGGGTTTTCACCACTCCACAGTTCGTTGGATATGCAGAACCGGAGATATCTTGGTTTTCGTGGGGTTTCCAGCTGAAATATGCATTTTCAGTGATAATCTTCATGATTCTGCTGTTACAGGTGTGCAGAATCACCGAAATCGCTGTTTCCGTGCTTTTGAATGCGAAAAACACGTTTTCTGGTGTTTTCAGCACTCCACAGTTCGTTTGATATGCGGAAACTGCGATATCTTCGGTGTCGTTGTTGTTTCCAGCTGAGATATGCATTTTCAGTGATAATCTTCATGATTCTGCTGTTACAAGTGTGCAGAATCACCGAAATCGCTGTTTTCGTGCTTTTGAATGCGAAAAACACGTTTTCTGGTGTTTTCAGCACTCCACAGTGCGTTTGATATGCGGAAACTGCGATATTTTCGGTATCGTTGGGTTTCCAGCTGAGATATGCATTTTCACTGATAATCTTCACGATTCTGCTGTTACAAGTGTGCAGAATCACTGAAATCGCTGTTTTCGCGCTATTCAATGCGAAAAACACGTTTTCTGGTGTTTTCAGCACTCCACAGTGCGTTTGATATGCAGAAACTACGATATCTTCGGTATCGTTGTTGTTTCCAGCTGAGACATGCATTTTCAGTGATAATCTTCATGATTCTGCTGTTACAAGTGTGCAGAATCACCGAAATCGCTGTTTTCGTGCTTTTGAATGCGAAAAACACGTTTTCTGGTGTTTTCAACACTCCACAGTGCGTTTGATATGCGGAAACTGCGATATCTTCGGTATCGTTGTTGTTTCCAGCTGAGATATGCACTTTCAGTGATAATCTTCACGATTCTGCAGTACAAGTGTGCAGAATCACCGAAATCGCTGTTTTCGTGCTTTTGAATGCGAAAAACACGTTTTCTGGTGTTTTCAGCACTCCACAGTGCGTTTGATATGCGGAAACTACGATATCTTCGGTATCGTTGTTGTTTCCAGCTGAGATATGCATTTTCAGTGATAATCTTCATGATTCTGCTGTTACAAGTGTGCAGAATCACCGAAATCGCTGTTTTCGTGCTTTTGAATGCGAAAAACACGTTTTCTGGTGTTTTCGGCACTCCACAGTGCGTTTGATATGCGGAAACTGCGATATCTTCGGTGTTACGTCTAGCGACGTTGGACTTAGACACTTACCTGTGACAGTGAGAATGAGAAGCAACGAACGCTATTAGCATGTAAGATAGCGTAGAACATTCTAGAATATTAAGATAGCAAGTAAGCACGTAACCAATAACCTTAAGACCGCATTAACCACAACATAGATATTAAGCACTACCATATCCTATTACCGACATACGCTCTCACGACATATTCTTATCTATAAACACATTCCTTCATTATCTCCAGACTAAACCTCGACTATCGACATCCGCTCTCACGACCAACTCTTATCTATAAACACATTCCTCCAATATCTCCAGACGAAACTTCAACTACCGACATCCGCTCTCACGACCAACTCCTTATCTTATCTCATAAACACCAGATCTTGTAACATACGAATTCCTCTCCTATCTTATAAACATCCTCCTCGACTCCAACTCCTTATCTTATCTCATAAACACCGGATCCAGTAACATACGAATTCTTCTCCTATCTTATAAACATCCACCTACCTAATCTACCCCGGTCTCACGCTCCTCATATCTTATCTCCATACTCAACTAGTATAAAACAAGCAAGCGCCCAGGCCTCAAAGACAGTTCCACTCCGGAACTCCCGGAGTGTACATCGCGTTTCTACATCAAGTGTTTCTATTTCCAAGCGTTACTATTTCTAAGTGTTTCTATTTCTAAGTGTTACTATTTCTAAGTGTTTCTATATCCAAGTGTTACTATTTCATTGTATTCCTATATCTTATATTATATTACTATTACCATATTCAATTGTATTCCATATCTTATATAACCTACATCGTGAAGTATATTAAATAGATTATTCATATTATAATTCCATATTCACTTATTATAACCATTTATCAAAGTGCGCGATTCACATACCAACTGCTACGCTATTATCATCCAGCCTGCAGTTAACAAGGAGTCTAGGTAAGTACCATTTACAATCGACTGAATTAGCGAAAGTCCCCGTTAGACGCAGACGTACGCGCTGCGTGAACGCAAAGAACAGTATATTATTGTGCTCCGTCTCGATTTTGCCAAAATAGCGCGATCCGGGACGTAACAATTGGTGACAGCGGTGGGATAGCTGTTCACTTTCGCGAATTATTTGGTTAGATCAAACATTGGTGATCCTTACCATCTCCTTTCCACATTTCCAGTTCTTGCATTTGCTTATTGACGCAAGCGCTGACGCTAGTGCTACTGTTCTTGATCTGATGGAATCTCGCAGTTACCTTGCGACTGATCCGGATGTCTTGCACAGAGTCAAGAAGGTGAGTGTCTAGAGCTACTTTCCAAAAAAATTTTTTTTTTTTATTCAAACATACCATAACCAATCTCAACCCGACCAGAATCGGAAACGAGGACGCCGTGGTGGTAGAAAGGTGCAAGTGAGGAGGCTTGCAGCTATTCAGCGGGAGTTGAAGGAAATCCAAGCGCAGCAGCCTGCGCCGGAAATCCTGAAACCTTGCGAAAGCGCAGGAGCCGAGCGAAACATCGAGACGATCACCATCGGCGACTCTGACGACGAAACGGTCGATATTCCAATTCCCCCGCCGCCAATAGAGATCATCGACACAAATACGGCGCTTAAGGTGCGGCACCACCGCGAAATTCCAAGGAAGGTGTTACTGTCCTTCATTCGTGACTTTTCAAAGGAGGATCTACCGAACTTACCGAAAGAAATCGCCGATTGGTGTACCTTCCAATTCATATACCAATAAATTATATCTCATCTACATACATAGATTCAATTTCCCTCCTAAAAATGGATACGCGATCAAAGAAACTCGCGGAAAACGGCGAGGCAAACCGCGCGGAGCATGATTGTACGACCTTGCGGCAGGAGCGCGACGCTGCGCTGGCGGAGATAGACGCAATCAGGAGAGAATACAAAGTACATCGCCCCGTTAGCGACATTATTCAAACAGATTCATTCACGCTCAAAGAAGCGCTAGCGTTAGTACCCACCTTTAATGGGTTGCAACCACCGGTACTTACGTTTACTCGCGCATGCAACCGTGCACGCGATCTTCTACCTCCCAGTGCCGAAAGCACTCTTACTCGGTTAATATTAACGCGGTTAAGCGGACGCGCGGCAACCGCAGTCGAAGACGAACGATATCTGAGCATTTCGGACCTCTGTAACCGATTGAAAAGGGTATTCGGCCCTCAGAAAACGGTGGATCACTACCGCGGCGATCTGGCCAACATTTACATGCGCGGAGACGAACATATACTAGATTTCATTACGCGCGTCAAGGATATTCGCAACGCCATAATAGATTGCGATACAAACCCAATTAGTGAGATTGACAATCTCACCGCCGACTGTTTCATCCGCGGCGTCAACCCACAAATACGAACAGAACTCCGTCACCTTCGTAGAAGTCCGCTCTCCAGTATATTCAACGAGGCTATAGAAATCCACAAGGAGCTGGAACGCGATAGCCTCCGCTACGGGCGCACAGTGGAGCAAAAACATGTGCAATTCCGCGACCCAACGCCGGAAAGAAAACCATACCAAACCAACTTTCAATCGCGGTCGTCATGGAGAGACGTGTCACCCAGACCGACGTATAACAACCAATACAGGGAAACACGCGCCCCGCCGCGTGAGAATTACCGCGATAACCGCTCTTACCGCGACGTGGTAGAACCGTCGCGTAGACCCACAAGTCCCGGCAGACCTACCAAACTCTGTTCATATTGCAAATTCACTGGGCACGATATCCACGAGTGCCGCAAACGCGAATTCAATAACAAACGCAGCCAGGGAAAAGAGCACGGCCTCCCGTCCAACCAGGACCGAAGGCGGGAGGCTTCGCCAAAGGCGGTCCGCGCAATCATAACGAACGAGGACGAATCGCAAAATGCGAATTAAACCAAAAGGGTAGAGCTCCTCACGTGGAGGTCCTATCGCCAGGACTTCCACGACAAACGACCCTGATGATCGACACGGGGTCAGAACCGAACCTGATCAAAAGATCAGCACTTCATCCCCGATATCGGATAGGGGATGAAGAGATACTACAGCTATATGGCATCACGGAGGAAGCGGTGGCTACAATGGGTTCCGTCGGAATCCCTCTATATGGAACGATAATCAAGTTCCATGTAGTTCCCTCCAACTTCCCTATCCTCACAGACGGAATCCTGGGTGCCCACTTCCTCGAGGAAGGGGCCGAGATATCCTTCCTAAAGAGGAAAATATTGTGGAAAGGGATAGAAATTCCCTTCGCGAACCCCCCGCATAATGAGCGGAATCGCGAAAGAAACCCCAACTCCCAAAAACCCAAATATAACATGCCCACTAACACCCCACCTCCTACTAATGCCACCCCTACTAATTCGGGCGAACCAAGCCCGAAGCGTACCAAATCAAATGCGACGACGCATAATTATTCTAGTTCTTCCAAATCAAATGCGACGACGCATAATTATTCTAGTTCTTCCAAATCAAATGCGACGACGCATAACCATTCTAGTTCTTCCAAATCAAATGCGACGACGCATAATAATTCCAGTCCTTCCAAATCAAATGCGACGACGCATAATCATTCTAGTTCTTCCACATCGAATGCGACGACGCATAATAATTCTAGTTCTTCCAAATCAAATGCGACGACGCATAACAATTCTAGTTCTACCAAATCAAAAGCGACATCGCAAAACTATTCCAGTTCTACTAAATCAAAGACGGCAACGACAAAATCGCCAACATCTGTATCTTGCGGATCTGCTGTCGCGCCCAAGACAGGAGGGCACGAGCACCGAGCACGCACGGTCGAGGGCCGAACGGCCAAAGTCATTCAAATTATGACGACTGGGCCAAAAGTAGGTTATCTCCCTCGACAAGAATTGGCACCGGGAGTGCTCGTGTTCGACTCCCTCGTCAAGTCGGCCCACGGCAGAACTCACGTACGCGTCGTCAACACGACTAACGGCACAGTTTCATTCGTCCTACCCACTGTAAAGGTGGAAGAAATCGCCGAACTCAGCGACGAGCCAAAAACAACGAAGCCTTACCACATCTTCCCAATTCAAAACCCCCGATCGCATCGGGAACGCGAAAAAGAAATTACCGATACAATAAATCTCGACCATCTAAACGACGAAGAACGCGAGCATGTCGAAAGTCTCATACAGGAGAACAGCGACATCTTTCACCTACAGGGCGAGAAACTGTGTAAAACGAGAATAGTCGAACATACGATCCCCACAAAGGACGACAAGCCGATCCACGTGAAGCAATACAGGTATCCACCGATCCACAAGGAAGAAATCAACAACCAAATGAAGGAGTTGTTGGGTAGCGACATTGTGAGTCCCTCAACATCTCCTTATAACTCCCCCTTGTGGATTGTTCCCAAAAAGCCGGATGCAGACGGGAACAAGAGGTGGAGAATGGTGATCGATTTCAGGCAATTAAATGAAAAAACCGAGCCAGACGCGTATCCGTTGCCCAGTATCGTAGAAATACTAGACCAACTGGGCTCAGCAAAGTACTTCTCCACTTTCGACCTCGCGTCCGGTTTCCATCAAATAGGGATGGGCGCTGAAGACGCGCGGAAAACAGCATTCTCAACCCCATATGGGCATTACGAATTCAACCGCATGCCGTTCGGGCTGCGGAACGCACCGGCAACCTTTCAGCGCCTAATGGATTCTGTACTGAGCGGTCTGCAAGGTACAGAAATGTTCGTCTACCTGGACGACATAGTCATTTATGCTTCGTCTCTTTCGGAACACAAATCCAAATTCACCAAGCTAGCGAAACGCCTCCGCAAGGCAAACTTAAAGTTACAACCGTCCAAGTGCACGTTCCTCCGCCGGGAAGTCGCCTATTTAGGCCATATAATAAGCGACGAAGGTGTCAAACCATGCCCGAATAAAATCAGCGCCGTTAAAGAGTTCCCTAAGCCTAAAAATTCCAAACAGGTCCGGGAATTCCTCGGTCTGGCAGGCTACTATAGACGGTTCATATGCAAATTCTCACACATTTCTAAACCACTAACGTCACTATTGCGCAAAGACGCCAAGTTCGAGTGGAATCTTCCACAGGAGAAAGCATTCGAAACGTTGCGAACAGCATTGTGCACTGAACCGGTGCTCCGTTATCCTGATTTTACCAAACCGTTCCATATCACAACCGACGCGTCCAATTACGCAATAGGTGCCATACTAAGTCAGGGCGAGATCAACCGAGATCAGCCGATCGCTTACGCGTCACGCCTACTCCACGGTGCAGAATTAAACTACGCCACGATAGAGAAAGAATGCTTAGCCATTATTTACGCCGTCCAGCACTTCAGATCCTATGTCTACGGGAAGCAGTTTAATCTCATCACAGACCACCAGCCGCTGGTCTGGATGAATTCCGTAAAGGATCCGTCATCGCGATTACTCCGCTGGCGATTAAAACTAGCCGAGTACGAATACCAAATCATATACAAAGCAGGAAAGATCAACACTAACGCAGACGCTCTTTCCCGAAACCCAATCCAAACTCCTATATATCCACTAACATCAGACTCCACTGCATCTCCATTACTATTCCAATCCCAACCTTCCACCTCCTCTTCTACATCACCAGCTGCCGACGACGAAATCGATATATCAAGTCCAACAATAACACCGACAAACGTACGATACACACGAGACAGACTCATAATGAAGAACGACAATCTGGCCTGTTTTATGTCCCTCGCGAACGACCCATTAGACGAAGGCGCGATAGACCTACTCAAGCACGGAAAACTACCCAATCTGACAAACGCGACTATTGGCAGAGCAAAAGTTCACTCGGGAAAATTCACTCTGATACAGCTACCGATAAAACAATCATTGACACACACAGCAACGCACGAAGACGTTATCGAATCACTCAGAGCCCTACGCGACGCAATCATAGAATTAAACCTGCAAACAATAACGATATCTCGAGCCTCGTTAGACGACATCCACTGGACAATAATACGCGACGCATTGATAGAACTTTTAGTCGACACCGGTCGAGAGAAGATCGTGCACAAAAATAAACTAAAGCGCGCGAAAACTACGACTCCCTCAATGTCACCCTCACCCAATCTCGCATGACTAGTATATAAGGGGCGGAGAAGAGCCGAAGAAACCAGTATTCGACGAACCGCCACCACCATGCACATCAGGGCAGCCATTCTATTCATCACAGCATCCTCAGCTACGAGCCTCATCGGCTACGACTGTAGCGGACCGACACTGAACCTTACAACTTACTCCATTACCGACCCGATACGATGCGGAGCAGACACCGCAAAACCAACAGTCACCTCTAAACCTATCCAATTACTCCAACTGTCGGACTTCCACGCGACACCAGTGATCCAGTGCCAGGTCGAAGTCGACAGAACCATATACCACTGCGGCATGCACTCCCATGTTTCGGCGGTGGAAAACGGGAGACAGATCTACCTCCTCAACACCCCGAGGGACATATGTCGTATGCTACACAACACAGGCACGCTCTTCATTACGCCTGCATCGCAAGTCACAGGTATACAACCAAACTCAACTGCATCGCGTAGCCTGACACTTTCGGGTAAACTCGAAAACGACGGGACATGCCACGGGTCCACCTTCAGCGACCCATTCGGCACCTGGACAGATGTCGTGGTCCAAGCCGTGATTAGGATAAAGATCACGGATTACACGGCATCGATCAAGCTATCCACCGACGAAATCATTCTGCACTCCGGACAGCGGTGCCCCGTACAACGAGGATCCTGCCTCGACGTGGAAAACGGTTACTCCTTCTGGCAGACTTCGCCAAAGGATAGCTGTAACTTCGAGAAATACGACGTGCTATACCAAGGACAAGCGACGATCCTCCAACAAGAAAAGGGACTAACCTTGTATTCAGTGACCTCCCAGGATACCACATTCGCATTGGCACAGACCACAGAATCGAAAATTTGCGGCTACATCTTGATTCACACCGAGCACCCAAAATTGTTCATACTCGAGACAGCAGCCGGAGAGCAACCTAGAACACGGAAGCCAATATCAGTAAACAATCTCGACATTTTCACATACGTCAACTCTAAATTTATATACGTAGAAAAACATTTCAAAACGCAAATCACGCAACTATACGACGACGTCGTAAAACAGCGCTGCGCGCTCGAGAAGCAGATACTCCACAACGCGCTCACACTCATACATCTCGCACCCGCAGAAGTCGCCACCATGGTAACAAGAGAACCGGGCTACATGGCCATCCCAACGGGAGAAACGATCCACATCATCAAGTGCATCCCCGTCATATGCCAGCTAAGGCAGTCAACCCACTGCTATGACGAACTCCCGGTTACCTACAAAAATAATTCCTTATTTCTAACGCCAATCCACAGAATTTTAACCACCACCGGAACCAGGAGGGAATGTAGCGACCTCCTGCCCACCATGTACAAAATTCACGGACAATGGTATAAACTATCTCCAAAACCGATAGAAACATCACCACCAACCCAGCTCAAACCCTTGGCACAGTCAACATGGAAATACATAGACCCTCACAACCTCGCAGACGGAGGCATCTACTCGCACGATGATGTCCAGAAACTCAAGGACCGCATCATGTTTCCTATAGAACGCCCAACTATCATCAACACACTAGCCCAAGGAGCCACCGGACGACAATACGAAACCAGCGACGTGAACCTGTACAACCTCCTGGACGACAGGACCCTGGACCACATTGCCGCTTCGACCGCCAAACGGATCTGGTCAGGCTTCGTAACCTTCGGATCCTTCACAGCCGGGTTCATCGGCATCTACCTAGCAATCCGTGCCGTGAAAGCAGCCATCAGCGTGGTGATAAACGGCATCGCGCTGCATTCCATCTACGGGTGGAGCTTGAAACTCCTCGGAGCTGCATGGAGCTCCGTCACAAACTTCCTGCTGTACCTAAACCAGAGGAAGACCCCCAACATCGTGGAACTTCAGGGAACCGGAACAGCCCCTACTGAGGACACCGCACCCCTGAACCCTAACCCCAAACCAGACCCCAACACAGACGGAGAAACGTCCGTCACACCTCATAGAGCTAACAAGCTCTACCCCCAGTGCCATCTCTCAGACCCCTATGAACATTGAGGAAAATTCTCTACAAGAATTTTCTCCCCAGGGAGGGAGGTGTTACGTCTAGCGACGTTGGACTTAGACACTTACCTGTGACAGTGAGAGTGAGAAGCAACGAACGCTATTAGCATGTAAGATAGCGTAGAACATTCTAGAATATTAAGATAGCAAGTAAGCACGTAACCAATAACCTTAAGACCGCATTAACCACAACATAGATATTAAGCACTACCATATCCTATTACCGACATACGCTCTCACGACATATTCTTATCTATAAACACATTCCTTCATTATCTCCAGACTAAACCTCGACTATCGACATCCGCTCTCACGACCAACTCTTATCTATAAACACATTCCTCCAATATCTCCAGACGAAACGTCAACTACCGACATCCGCTCTCACGACCAACTCCTTATCTCATAAACACCAGATCTTGTAACATACGAATTCCTCTCCTATCTTATAAACATCCTCCTCGACTCCAACTCCTTATCTTATCTCATAAACACCGGATCCAGTAACATACGAATTCTTCTCCTATCTTATAAACATCCACCTACCTAATCTACCCCGGTCTCACGCTCCTCATATCTTATCTCCATACTCCACTAGTATAAAACAAGCAAGCGCCCAGGCCTCAAAGACAGTTCCACTCCGGAACTCCCGGAGTGTACATCGCGTTTCTACATCAAGTGTTTCTATTTCCAAGCGTTACTATTTCTAAGTGTTTCTATTTCTAAGCGTTACTATTTCTAAGTGTTTCTATATCCAAGTGTTACTATTTCATTGTATTCCTATATCTTATATTATATTACTATTACCATATTCAATTGTATTCCATATCTTATATAACCTACATCGTGAAGTATATTAAATAGATTATTCATATTATAATTCCATATTCAATTATTATAACCATTTATCAAAGTGCGCGATTCACATACCAACTGCTACGCTATTATCATCCAGCCTGCAGTTAACAAGGAGTCTAGGTAAGTACCATTTACAATCGACTGAATTAGCGAAAGTCCCCGTTAGATGCAGACGTACGCGCTGCGTGAACGCAAAGAACAGTATATTATTGTGCTCCGTCTCGATTTTGCCAAAATAGCGCGATCCGGGACGTAACAGCTGAAAACACCAGAAAACGTGTTTTTCGCATTCAATAGCACGAAAACAGCGATTTCGGTGATTCTGCACACTTGTAACAGCAGAATCGTGAAGATTATCACTGAAAGTGCATATCTCAGCTCGAAACAACAACGATACCGAAGATATCGCAGTTTCCGAATATCAAACGCACTGTGGAGTGCTGAAAACACCAGAAAACGTGTTTTTCGCATTCAAAAGCACGAAAACAGCGTTTTCGGGGATTCTGCACACTTCTAACAGCAGAATCGTGAAGATTATCACTGAAAGTGCATATCTCAGCTGGAAACAACAACGATACCGAAGATATCGCAGTTTCCGCATATCAAACGCACTGTGGAGTGCTGAAAACACCAGAAAACGTGTTTTTCGCATTCAAAAGCACGAAAACAGCGATTTCGGTGATTCTGCACACTTGTAACAGCAGAATCATGAAGATTATCACTGAAAATGCAAGTCTCAGCTGGAAACAACAACGATACCGAAGATATCGCAGTTTCCGCATATCAAACGCACTGTGGAGTGCTGAAAACACCAGAAAACGTGTTTTTCGCATTCAAAAGCACGAAAACAGCGATTTCGGTGATTCTGCACACTTGTAACAGCAGAATCATGAAGATTATCACTGAAAATGCAAGTCTCAGCTGGAAACAACAACGATACCGAAGATATCGTAGTTTCCGCATATCAAACGCACTGTGGAGTGCTGAAAACACCAGAAAACGTGTTTTTCGCATTCAATAGCACGAAATCAGCGATTTCGGTGATTCTGCACACTTGTATCAGCAGAATCGTGAAGATTATCACTGAAAGTGCATATCTCAGCTGGAAACAACAACGATACCGAAGATATCGCAGTTTCCGCATATCAAACGCACTGTGGAGTGTTGAAAACACCAGAAAACGTGTTTTTCGCATTCAAAAGCACGAAAACAGCGTTTTCGGGGATTCTGCACACTTCTAACAGCAGAATCGTGAAGATTATCACTGAAAGTGCATATCTCAGCTGGAAACAACAACGATACCGAAGATATCGCAGTTTCCGCATATCAAACGCACTGTGGAGTGTTGAAAACACCAGAAAACGTGTTTTTCGCATTCAAAAGCACGAAAACAGCGATTTCGGTGATTCTGCACACTTGTAACAGCAAAATCGTGAAGATTATCACTGAAAGTGCATATCTCAGCTGGAAACAACAACGATACCGAAGATATCTTAGTTTCCGCATATCAAACGCACTGTGGAGTGCTGAAAACACCAGAAAACGTGTTTTTCGCATTCAAAAGCACGAAAACAGCGATTTCGGTGATTCTGCACACTTGTAACAGCAGAATCGTGAAGATTATCACTGAAAGTGCATATCTCAGCTGGAAACAACAACGATACCGAAGATATCGCAGTTTCCGCATATCAAACGCACTGTGGAGTGCTGAAAACACCAGAAAACGTGTTTTTCGCATTCAAAAGCACGAAAACAGCGTTTTCGGTGATTCTGCACACTTGTAACAGCAGAATCGTGAAGATTATCACTGAAAGTGCATATCTCAGCTGGAAACAACAACGATACCGAAGATATCGTAGTTTCCGCATATCAAACGCACTGTGGAGTGTTGAAAACACCAGAAAACGTGTTTTTCGCATTCAAAAGCACGAAAACAGCGATTTCGGTGATTCTGCACACTTGTAACAGCAGAATAGTGAAGATTATCACTGAAAGTGCATATCTCAGCTGGAAACAACAACGATACCGAGGATATCGCAGTTTCCGCATATCAAACGCACTGTGGAGTGTTGAAAACACCAGAAAACGTGTTTTTCGCATTCAAAAGCACGAAAACAGCGATTTCGGTGATTCTGCACACTTGTAACAGCAGAATTATGAAGATTATCACTGATAATGCATATCTCAGCTGGAAACAACAACGATACCGAAGATATGGCAGTTTCCGCATATCAAACGCACTGTGGAGTGCTGAAAACACCAGAAAACGTGTTTTTCGCATTGAATAGCGCGAAAACAGCGATTTCGGTGATTCTGCACACTTGTAACAGCAGAATCATGAGGATTATCACTGCTAAATCATATCTCAGCTGGAAACAACAACGATACCGAAGATATGGCAGTTTCCGCATATCAAACGCACTGTGGAGTGCTGAAAACACCAGAAAACGTGTTTTTCGCATTGAATAGCGCGAGAACAGCGATTTCGGTGATTCTGCACACTTGTAACAGCAGAATCATGAAGATTATCACTGATAATGCATATCTCAGCTGGAAACAACAACGATACCGAAGATATGGCAGTTTCCGCATATGAAACGCACTGTGGAGTGCTGAAAACACCAGAAAACGTGTTTTTCGCATTCAAAAGCACGAAAACAGCGATTTCGGTGATTCTGCACACTTGTAACAGCAGAATCATGAAGATTATCACTGAAAATGCAAGTCTCAGCTGGAAACAACAACGATACCGAAGATATCGCAGTTTCCGCATATCAAACGCACTGTGGAGTGCTGAAAACACCAGAAAACGTGTTTTTCGCATTCAAAAGCACGAAAACAGCGATTTCGGTGATTCTGCACACTTGTAACAGCAGAATCATGAAGATTATCACTGAAAATGCAAGTCTCAGCTGGAAACAACAACGATACCGAAGATATCGTAGTTTCCGCATATCAAACGCACTGTGGAGTGCTGAAAACACCAGAAAACGTGTTTTTCGCATTCAATAGCACGAAATCAGCGATTTCGGTGATTCTGCACACTTGTATCAGCAGAATCGTGAAGATTATCACTGAAAGTGCATATCTCAGCTGGAAACAACAACGATACCGAAGATATCGCAGTTTCCGCATATCAAACGCACTGTGGAGTGTTGAAAACACCAGAAAACGTGTTTTTCGCATTCAAAAGCACGAAAACAGAGTTTTCGGGGATTCTGCACACTTCTAACAGCAGAATCGTGAAGATTATCACTGAAAGTGCATATCTCAGCTGGAAACAACAACGATACCGAAGATATCGCAGTTTCCGCATATCAAACGCACTGTGGAGTGTTGAAAACACCAGAAAACGTGTTTTTCGCATTCAAAAGCACGAAAACAGCGATTTCGGTGATTCTGCACACTTGTAACAGCAAAATCGTGAAGATTATCACTGAAAGTGCATATCTCAGCTGGAAACAACAACGATACCGAAGATATCTTAGTTTCCGCATATCAAACGCACTGTGGAGTGCTGAAAACACCAGAAAACGTGTTTTTCGCATTCAAAAGCACGAAAACAGCGATTTCGGTGATTCTGCACACTTGTAACAGCAGAATCGTGAAGATTATCACTGAAAGTGCATATCTCAGCTGGAAACAACAACGATACCGAAGATATCGCAGTTTCCGCATATCAAACGCACTGTGGAGTGCTGAAAACACCAGAAAACGTGTTTTTCGCATTCAAAAGCACGAAAACAGCGTTTTCGGTGATTCTGCACACTTGTAACAGCAGAATCGTGAAGATTATCACTGAAAGTGCATATCTCAGCTGGAAACAACAACGATACCGAAGATATCGTAGTTTCCGCATATCAAACGCACTGTGGAGTGTTGAAAACACCAGAAAACGTGTTTTTCGCATTCAAAAGCACGAAAACAGCGATTTCGGTGATTCTGCACACTTGTAACAGCAGAATAGTGAAGATTATCACTGAAAGTGCATATCTCAGCTGGAAACAACAACGATACCGAGGATATCGCAGTTTCCGCATATCAAACGCACTGTGGAGTGTTGAAAACACCAGAAAACGTGTTTTTCGCATTCAAAAGCACGAAAACAGCGATTTCGGTGATTCTGCACACTTGTAACAGCAGAATTATGAAGATTATCACTGATAATGCATATCTCAGCTGGAAACAACAACGATACCGAAGATATGGCAGTTTCCGCATATCAAACGCACTGTGGAGTGCTGAAAACACCAGAAAACGTGTTTTTCGCATTGAATAGCGCGAAAACAGCGATTTCGGTGATTCTGCACACTTGTAACAGCAGAATCATGAGGATTATCACTGCTAAATCATATCTCAGCTGGAAACAACAACGATACCGAAGATATGGCAGTTTCCGCATATCAAACGCACTGTGGAGTGCTGAAAACACCAGAAAACGTGTTTTTCGCATTGAATAGCGCGAGAACAGCGATTTCGGTGATTCTGCACACTTGTAACAGCAGAATCATGAAGATTATCACTGATAATGCATATCTCAGCTGGAAACAACAACGATACCGAAGATATGGCAGTTTCCGCATATGAAACGCACTGTGGAGTGTTGAAAACACCAGAAAACGTGTTTTACGCATTCAAAAGCACGAAAACAGCGATTTCGGTGATTCTGCACACTTGTATCAGCAGAATCGTGAAGATTATCACTGAAAGTGCATATCTCAGCTGGAAACAACAACGATACCGAAGATATCGCAGTTTCCGCATATCAAACGCACTGTGGAGTGCTGAAAACACCAGAAAACGTGTTTTTCGCATTCAAAAGCACGAAAACAGCGATTTCGGTGATTCTGCACACTTGTAACAGCAGAATCATGAAGATTATCACTGAAAATGCAAGTCTCAGCTGGAAACAACAACGATACCGAAGATATCGTAGTTTCCGCATATCAAACGCACTGTGGAGTGCTGAAAACACCAGAAAACGTGTTTTTCGCATTCAATAGCACGAAATCAGCGATTTCGGTGATTCTGCACACTTGTAACAGCAGAATCGTGAAGATTATCACTGAAAGTGCATATCTCAGCTGGAAACAACAACGATACCGAAGATATCGCAGTTTCCGCATATCAAACGCACTGTGGAGTGCTGAAAACACCAGAAAACGTGTTTTTCGCATTCAAAAGCACGAAAACAGCGTTTTCGGGGATTCTGCACACTTCTAACAGCAGAATCGTGAAGATTATCACTGAAAGTGCATATCTCAGCTGGAAACAACAACGATACCGAAGATATCGCAGTTTCCGCATATCAAACGCACTGTGGAGTGTTGAAAACACCAGAAAACGTGTTTTTCGCATTCAAAAGCACGAAAACAGCGATTTCGGTGATTCTGCACACTTGTAACAGCAAAATCGTGAAGATTATCACTGAAAGTGCATATCTCAGCTGGAAACAACAACGATACCGAAGATATCTTAGTTTCCGCATATCAAACGCACTGTGGAGTGCTGAAAACACCAGAAAACGTGTTTTTCGCATTCAAAAGCACGAAAACAGCGATTTCGGTGATTCTGCACACTTGTAACAGCAGAATCGTGAAGATTATCACTGAAAGTGCATATCTCAGCTGGAAACAACAACGATACCGAAGATATCGTAGTTTCCGCATATCAAACGCACTGTGGAGTGCTGAAAACACCAGAAAACGTGTTTTTCGCATTCAAAAGCACGAAAACAGCGATTTCGGTGATTCTGCACACTTGTAACAGCAGAATCGTGAAGATTATCACTGAAAGTGCATATCTCAGCTGGAAACAACAACGATACCGAAGATATCGTAGTTTCCGCATATCAAACGCACTGTGGAGTGCTGAAAACACCAGAAAACGTGTTTTTCGCATTCAAAAGCACGAAAACAGCGATTTCGGTGATTCTGCACACTTGTAACAGCAGAATCGTGAAGATTATCACTGAAAGTGCATATCTCAGCTGGAAACAACAACGATACCGAAGATATCGTAGTTTCCGCATATCAAACGCACTGTGGAGTGCTGAAAACACCAGAAAACGTGTTTTTCGCATTCAAAAGCACGAAAACAGCGATTTCGGTGATTCTGCACACTTGTAACAGCAGAATCGTGAAGATTATCACTGAAAGTGCATATCTCAGCTGGAAACAACAACGATACCGAAGATATCGCAGTTTCCGCATATCAAACGCACTGTGGAGTGCTGAAAACACCAGAAAACGTGTTTTTCGCATTCAAAAGCACGAAAACAGCGTTTTCGGTGATTCTGCACACTTGTAACAGCAGAATCGTGAAGATTATCACTGAAAGTGCATATCTCAGCTGGAAACAACAACGATACCGAAGATATCGCAGTTTCCGCATATCAAACGCACTGTGGAGTGTTGAAAACACCAGAAAACGTGTTTTTCGCATTGAATAGCGCGAAAACAGCGATTTCGGTGATTCTGCACACTTGTAACAGCAGAATCATGAAGATTATCACTGCTAATTCATATCTCAGCTGGAAACAACAACGATACCGAAGATATGGCAGTTTCCGCATATCAAACGCACTGTGGAGTGCTGAAAACACCAGAAAACGTGTTTTTCGCATTCAAAAGCACGAAAACAGCGATTTCGGTGATTCTGCACACTTGTAACAGCAGAATCGTGAAGATTATCACTGAAAGTGCATATCTCAGCTGGAAACAACAACGATACCGAAGATATCGCAGTTTCCGCATATCAAACGCACTGTGGAGTGCTGAAAACACCAGAAAACGTGTTTTTCGCATTCAAAAGCACGAAAACAGCGTTTTCGGGGATTCTGCACACTTCTAACAGCAGAATCGTGAAGATTATCACTGAAAGTGCATATCTCAGCTGGAAACAACAACGATACCGAAGATATCGCAGTTTCCGCATATCAAACGCACTGTGGAGTGTTGAAAACACCAGAAAACGTGTTTTTCGCATTCAAAAGCACGAAAACAGCGATTTCGGTGATTCTGCACACTTGTAACAGCAAAATCGTGAAGATTATCACTGAAAGTGCATATCTCAGCTGGAAACAACAACGATACCGAAGATATCTTAGTTTCCGCATATCAAACGCACTGTGGAGTGCTGAAAACACCAGAAAACGTGTTTTTCGCATTCAAAAGCACGAAAACAGCGATTTCGGTGATTCTGCACACTTGTAACAGCAGAATCGTGAAGATTATCACTGAAAGTGCATATCTCAGCTGGAAACAACAACGATACCGAAGATATCGTAGTTTCCGCATATCAAACGCACTGTGGAGTGCTGAAAACACCAGAAAACGTGTTTTTCGCATTCAAAAGCACGAAAACAGCGATTTCGGTGATTCTGCACACTTGTAACAGCAGAATCGTGAAGATTATCACTGAAAGTGCATATCTCAGCTGGAAACAACAACGATACCGAAGATATCGTAGTTTCCGCATATCAAACGCACTGTGGAGTGCTGAAAACACCAGAAAACGTGTTTTTCGCATTCAAAAGCACGAAAACAGCGATTTCGGTGATTCTGCACACTTGTAACAGCAGAATCGTGAAGATTATCACTGAAAGTGCATATCTCAGCTGGAAACAACAACGATACCGAAGATATCGTAGTTTCCGCATATCAAACGCACTGTGGAGTGCTGAAAACACCAGAAAACGTGTTTTTCGCATTCAAAAGCACGAAAACAGCGATTTCGGTGATTCTGCACACTTGTAACAGCAGAATCGTGAAGATTATCACTGAAAGTGCATATCTCAGCTGGAAACAACAACGATACCGAAGATATCGTAGTTTCCGCATATCAAACGCACTGTGGAGTGCTGAAAACACCAGAAAACGTGTTTTTCGCATTCAAAAGCACGAAAACAGCGATTTCGGTGATTCTGCACACTTGTAACAGCAGAATCGTGAAGATTATCACTGAAAGTGCATATCTCAGCTGGAAACAACAACGATACCGAAGATATCGTAGTTTCCGCATATCAAACGCACTGTGGAGTGCTGAAAACACCAGAAAACGTGTTTTTCGCATTCAAAAGCACGAAAACAGCGATTTCGGTGATTCTGCACACTTGTAACAGCAGAATCGTGAAGATTATCACTGAAAGTGCATATCTCAGCTGGAAACAACAACGATACCGAAGATATCGCAGTTTCCGCATATCAAACGCACTGTGGAGTGCTGAAAACACCAGAAAACGTGTTTTTCGCATTCAAAAGCACGAAAACAGCGTTTTCGGTGATTCTGCACACTTGTAACAGCAGAATCGTGAAGATTATCACTGAAAGTGCATATCTCAGCTGGAAACAACAACGATACCGAAGATATCGCAGTTTCCGCATATCAAACGCACTGTGGAGTGTTGAAAACACCAGAAAACGTGTTTTTCGCATTGAATAGCGCGAAAACAGCGATTTCGGTGATTCTGCACACTTGTAACAGCAGAATCATGAAGATTATCACTGCTAATTCATATCTCAGCTGGAAACAACAACGATACCGAAGATATGGCAGTTTCCGCATATCAAACGCACTGTGGAGTGCTGAAAACTCCAGAAAACGTGTTTTTCGCATTGAATAGCGCGAGAACAGCGATTTCGGTGATTCTGCACACTTGTAACAGCAGAATCATGAAGATTATCACTGATAATGCATATCTCAGCTGGAAACAACAACGATACCGAAGATATGGCAGTTTCCGCATATGAAACACACTGTGGAGTGTTGAAAACACCAGAAAACGTGTTTTTCGCATTCAAAAGCACGAAAACAGCGATTTCGGTGATTCTGCACACTTGTAACAGCAGAATCGTGAAGATTATCACTGAAAGTGCATATCTCAGCTGGAAACAACAACGATACCGAAGATATCGCAGTTTCCGCATATCAAACGCACTGTGGAGTGCTGAAAACACCAGAAAACGTGTTTTTCGCATTCAATAGCACGAAAACAGCGATTTCGGTGATTCTGCACACTTGTAACAGCAGAATCATGAAGATTATCACTGAAAATGCATGTCTCAGCTGGAAACAACAACGATACCGAAGATATCGTAGTTTCCGCATATCAAACGCACTGTGGAGTGCTGAAAACACCAGAAAACGTGTTTTTCGCATTCAATAGCACGAAATCAGCGATTTCGGTGATTCTGCACACTTGTAACAGCAGAATCGTGAAGATTATCACTGAAAGTGCATATCTCAGCTGGAAACAACAACGATACCGAAGATATCGCAGTTTCCGCATATCAAACGCACTGTGGAGTGCTGAAAACACCAGAAAACGTGTTTTTCGCATTCAAAAGCACGAAAACAGCGTTTTCGGGGATTCTGCACACTTCTAACAGCAGAATCGTGAAGATTATCACTGAAAGTGCATATCTCAGCTGGAAACAACAACGATACCGAAGATATCGCAGTTTCCGCATATCAAACGCACTGTGGAGTGTTGAAAACACCAGAAAACGTGTTTTTCGCATTCAAAAGCACGAAAACAGCGATTTCGGTGATTCTGCACACCTGTAACAGCAGAATTATGAAGATTATCACTGATAATGCATATCTCAGCAGGAAACAACAACGATACCGAAGATATGGCAGTTTCCGCATATCAAACGCACTGTGGAGTGCTGAAAACACCAGAAAACGTGTTTTTCGCATTGAATAGCGCGAAAACAGCGATTTCGGTGATTCTGCACACTTGTAACAGCAGAATCATGAAGATTATCACTGCTAAATCATATCCCAGCTGGAAACAACAACGATACCGAAGATATGGCAGTTTCCGCATATCAAACGCACTGTGGAGTGCTGAAAACACCAGAAAACGTGTTTTTCGCATTCAAAAGCACGAAAACAGCGATTTCGGTGATTCTGCACACTTGTAACAGCAGAATCGTGAAGATTATCACTGAAAGTGCATATCTCAGCTGGAAACAACAACGATACCGAAGATATCGCAGTTTCCGCATATCAAACGCACTGTGGAGTGCTGAAAACACCAGAAAACGTGTTTTTCGCATTCAAAAGCACGAAAACAGCGATTTCGGTGATTCTGCACACTTGTAACAGCAGAATCATGAAGATTATCACTGAAAATGCATGTCTCAGCTGGAAACAACAACGATACCGAAGATATCGTAGTTTCCGCATATCAAACGCACTGTGGAGTGCTGAAAACACCAGAAAACGTGTTTTTCGCATTCAATAGCACGAAATCAGCGATTTCGGTGATTCTGCACACTTGTAACAGCAGAATCGTGAAGATTATCACTGAAAGTGCATATCTCAGCTGGAAACAACAACGATACCGAAGATATCGCAGTTTCCGCATATCAAACGCACTGTGGAGTGCTGAAAACACCAGAAAACGTGTTTTTCGCATTCAAAAGCACGAAAACAGTGTTTTCGGGGATTCTGCACACTTCTAACAGCAGAATCGGGAAGATTATCACTGAAAGTGCATATCTCAGCTGGAAACAACAACGATACCGAAGATATCGCAGTTTCCGCATATCAAACGCACTGTGGAGTGTTGAAAACACCAGAAAACGTGTTTTTCGCATTCAAAAGCACGAAAACAGCGATTTCGGTGATTCTGCACACTTGTAACAGCAGAATTATGAAGATTATCACTGATAATGCATATCTCAGCTGGAAACAACAACGATACCGAAGATATGGCAGTTTCCGCATATCAAACGCACTGTGGAGAGCTGAAAAGACCAGAAAACGTGTTTTTCGCATTCAAAAGCACCAATACAGCGTTTTCGGTGATTCTGCACACTTGTAACAGCAGAATCGTGAAGATTATCACTGAAAGTGCATATCTCAGCTGGAAACAACAACGATACCGAAGATATCGCAGTTTCCGCATATCAAACGCACTGTGGAGTGTTGAAAACACCAGAAAACGTGTTTTTCGCATTCAAAAGCACGAAAACAGCGATTTCGGTGATTCTGCACACTTGTAACAGCAGAATTATGAAGATTATCACTGATAATGCATATCTCAGCTGGAAACAACAACGATACCGAAGATATGGCAGTTTCCGCATATCAAACGCACTGTGGAGTGCTGAAAACACCAGAAAACGTGTTTTTCGCATTGAATAGCGCGAAAACAGCGATTTCGGTGATTCTGCCCACTTGTAACAGCAGAATCATGAAGATTATCACTGATAATGCATATCTCAGCTGGAAACAACAACGATACCGAAGATATGGCAGTTTCCGCATATCAAACGCACTGTGGAGTGCTGAAAACACCAGAAAACGTGTTTTTCGCATTCAATAGCACGAAAACAGCGATTTCGGTGATTCTGCACACTTTTAACAGCAGAATCATGAAGATTATCACTGAAAATGCATGTCTCAGCTGGAAACAACAACGATACCGAAGATATCGTAGTTTCCGCATATCAAACGCACTGTGGAGTGCTGAAAACACCAGAAAACGTGTTTTTCGCATTCAAAAGCACGAAAACAGCGATTTCGGTGATTCTGCACACTTGTAACAGCAGAATCATGAAGATTATCACTGAAAATGCATGTCTCAGCTGGAAACAACAACGATACCGAAGATATCGTAGTTTCCGCATATCAAACGCACTGTGGAGTGTTGAAAACACCAGAAAACGTGTTTTTCGCATTCAAAAGCACGAAAACAGCGATTTCGGTGATTCTGCACACTTGTAACAGCAAAATCGTGAAGATTATCACTGAAAGTGCATATCTCAGCTGGAAACAACAACGATACCGAAGATATCTTAGTTTCCGCATATCAAACGGACTGTGGAGTGCTGAAAACACCAGAAAACGTGTTTTTCGCATTCAAAAGCACGAAAACAGCGATTTCGGTGATTCTGCACACTTGTAACAGCAGAATCGTGAAGATTATCACTGAAAGTGCATATCTCAGCTGGAAACAACAACGATACCGAAGATATCGTAGTTTCCGCATATCAAACGCACTGTGGAGTGCTGAAAACACCAGAAAACGTGTTTTTCGCATTCAAAAGCACGAAAACAGCGATTTCGGTGATTCTGCACACTTGTAACAGCAGAATCGTGAAGATTATCACTGAAAGTGCATATCTCAGCTAGAAACAACAACGATACCGAAGATATCGTAGTTTCCGCATATCAAACGCACTGTGGAGTGCTGAAAACACCAGAAAACGTGTTTTTCGCATTCAAAAGCACGAAAATAGCGTTTTCGGTGATTCTGCACACTTGTAACAGCAGAATCGTGAAGATTATCACTGAAAGTGCATATCTCAGCTGGAAACAACAACGATACCGAAGATATCGCAGTTTCCGCATATCAAACGCACTGTGGAGTGTTGAAAACACCAGAAAACGTGTTTTTCGCATTCAAAAGCACGAAAACAGCGATTTCGGTGATTCTGCACACTTGTAACAGCAGAATCGTGAAGATTATCACTGAAAGTGCATATCTCAGCTGGAAACAACAACGATACCGAAGATATCGCAGTTTCCGCATATCAAACGCACTGTGGAGTGTTGAAAACACCAGAAAACGTGTTTTTCGCATTCAAAAGCACGAAAACAGCGATTTCGGTGATTCTGCACACTTGTAACAGCAGAATCGTGAAGATTATCACTGAAAGTGCATATCTCAGCTGGAAACAACAACGATACCGAAGATATCGTAGTTTCCGCATATCAAACGCACTGTGGAGTGCTGAAAACACCAGAAAACGTGTTTTTCGCATTCAAAAGCACGAAAACAGCGATTTCGGTGATTCTGCACACTTGTAACAGCAGAATCGTGAAGATTATCACTGAAAGTGCATATCTCAGCTGGAAACAAGAACGATACCGAAGATATCGTAGTTTCCGCATATCAAACGCACTGTGGAGTGTTGAAAACACCAGAAAACGTGTTTTTCGCATTCATAAGCACGAAAACAGCGATTTCGGTGATTCTGCACACTTGTAACAGCAGAATCGTGAAGATTATCACTGAAAGTGCATATCTCAGCTGGAAACAACAACGATACCGAAGATATCGCAGTTTCCGCATATCAAACGCAATGTGGAGAGCTGAAAAGACCAGAAAACGTGTTTTTCGCATTCAAAAGCACGAAAACAGCGTTTTCGGTGATTCTGCACACTTGTAACAGCAGAATCGTGAAGATTATCACTGAAAGTGCATATCTCAGCTGGAAACAACAACGATACCGAAGATATCGCAGTTTCCGCATATCAAACGCACTGCGGAGTGTTGAAAACACCAGAAAACGTGTTTTTCGCATTCAAAAGCACGAAAACAGCGATTTCGGTGATTCTGCACACTTGTAACAGCAGAATTATGAAGATTATCACTGATAATGCATATCTCAGCTGGAAACAACAACGATACCGAAGATATGGCAGTTTCCGCATATCAAACGCACTGTGGAGTGCTGAAAACACCAGAAAACGTGTTTTTCGCATTGAATAGCGCGAAAACAGCGATTTCGGTGATTCTGCACACTTGTAACAGCAGAATCATGAAGATTATCACTGATAATGCATATCTCAGCTGGAAACAACAACGATACCGAAGATATGGCAGTTTCCGCATATCAAACGCACTGTGGAGTGCTGAAAACACCAGAAAACGTGTTTTTCGCATTCAATAGCACGAAAACAGCGATTTCGGTGATTCTGCACACTTGTAACAGCAGAATCATGAAGATTATCACTGAAAATGCATGTCTCAGCTGGAAACAACAACGATACCGAAGATATCGTAGTTTCCGCATATCAAACGCACTGTGGAGTGCTGAAAACACCAGAAAACGTGTTTTTCGCATTCAAAAGCACGAAAACAGCGATTTCGGTGATTCTGCACACTTGTAACAGCAGAATCATGAAGATTATCACTGAAAATGCATGTCTCAGCTGGAAACAACAACGATACCGAAGATATCGTAGTTTCCGCATATCAAACGCACTGTGGAGTGTTGAAAACACCAGAAAACGTGTTTTTCGCATTCAAAAGCACGAAAACAGCGATTTCGGTGATTCTGCACACTTGTAACAGCAAAATCGTGAAGATTATCACTGAAAGTGCATATCTCAGCTGGAAACAACAACGATACCGAAGATATCTTAGTTTCCGCATATCAAACGCACTGTGGAGTGCTGAAAACACCAGAAAACGTGTTTTTCGCATTCAAAAGCACGAAAACAGCGATTTCGGTGATTCTGCACACTTGTAACAGCAGAATCGTGAAGATTATCACTGAAAGTGCATATCTCAGCTGGAAACAACAACGATACCGAAGATATCGTAGTTTCCGCATATCAAACGCACTGTGGAGTGCTGAAAACACCAGAAAACTTGTTTTTCGCATTCAAAAGCACGAAAACAGCGATTTCGGTGATTCTGCACACTTGTAACAGCAGAATCGTGAAGATTATCACTGAAAGTGCATATCTCAGCTGGAAACAAGAACGATACCGAAGATATCGTAGTTTCCGCATATCAAACGCACTGTGGAGTGTTGAAAACACCAGAAAACGTGTTTTTCGCATTCAAAAGCACGAAAACAGCGATTTCGGTGATTCTGCACACTTGTAACAGCAGAATCGTGAAGATTATCACTGAAAGTGCATATCTCAGCTGGAAACAACAACGATACCGAAGATATCGCAGTTTCCGCATATCAAACGCAATGTGGAGAGCTGAAAAGACCAGAAAACGTGTTTTTCGCATTCAAAAGCACGAAAACAGCGTTTTCGGTGATTCTGCACACTTGTAACAGCAGAATCGTGAAGATTATCACTGAAAGTGCATATCTCAGCTGGAAACAACAACGATACCGAAGATATCGCAGTTTCCGCATATCAAACGCACTGCGGAGTGTTGAAAACACCAGAAAACGTGTTTTTCGCATTCAAAAGCACGAAAACAGCGATTTCGGTGATTCTGCACACTTGTAACAGCAGAATTATGAAGATTATCACTGATAATGCATATCTCAGCTGGAAACAACAACGATACCGAAGATATGGCAGTTTCCGCATATCAAACGCACTGTGGAGTGCTGAAAACACCAGAAAACGTGTTTTTCGCATTGAATAGCGCGAAAACAGCGATTTCGGTGATTCTGCACACTTGTAACAGCAGAATCATGAAGATTATCACTGATAATGCATATCTCAGCTGGAAACAACAACGATACCGAAGATATGGCAGTTTCCGCATATCAAACGCACTGTGGAGTGCTGAAAACACCAGAAAACGTGTTTTTCGCATTCAATAGCACGAAAACAGCGATTTCGGTGATTCTGCACACTTGTAACAGCAGAATCATGAAGATTATCACTGAAAATGCATGTCTCAGCTGGAAACAACAACGATACCGAAGATATCGTAGTTTCCGCATATCAAACGCACTGTGGAGTGCTGAAAACACCAGAAAACGTGTTTTTCGCATTCAAAAGCACGAAAACAGCGATTTCGGTGATTCTGCACACTTGTAACAGCAGAATCATGAAGATTATCACTGAAAATGCATGTCTCAGCTGGAAACAACAACGATACCGAAGATATCGTAGTTTCCGCATATCAAACGCACTGTGGAGTGTTGAAAACACCAGAAAACGTGTTTTTCGCATTCAAAAGCACGAAGACAGCGATTTCGGTGATTCTGCACACTTGTAACAGCAAAATCGTGAAGATTATCACTGAAAGTGCATATCTCAGCTGGAAACAACAACGATACCGAAGATATCTTAGTTTCCGCATATCAAACGCACTGTGGAGTGCTGAAAACACCAGAAAACGTGTTTTTCGCATTCAAAAGCACGAAAACAGCGATTTCGGTGATTCTGCACACTTGTAACAGCAGAATCGTGAAGATTATCACTGAAAGTGCATATCTCAGCTGGAAACAACAACGATACCGAAGATATCGTAGTTTCCGCATATCAAACGCACTGTGGAGTGCTGAAAACACCAGAAAACGTGTTTTTCGCATTCAAAAGCACGAAAACAGCGATTTCGGTGATTCTGCACACTTGTAACAGCAGAATCGTGAAGATTATCACTGAAAGTGCATATCTCAGCTAGAAACAACAACGATACCGAAGATATCGTAGTTTCCGCATATCAAACGCACTGTGGAGTGCTGAAAACACCAGAAAACGTGTTTTTCGCATTCAAAAGCACGAAAACAGCGTTTTCGGTGATTCTGCACACTTGTAACAGCAGAATCGTGAAGATTATCACTGAAAGTGCATATCTCAGCTGGAAACAACAACGATACCGAAGATATCGCAGTTTCCGCATATCAAACGCACTGTGGAGTGTTGAAAACACCAGAAAACGTGTTTTTCGCATTCAAAAGCACGAAAACAGCGATTTCGGTGATTCTGCACACTTGTAACAGCAGAATTATGAAGATTATCACTGATAATGCATATCTCAGCTGGAAACAACAACGATACCGAAGATATGGCAGTTTCCGCATATCAAACGCACTGTGGAGTGCTGAAAACACCAGAAAACGTGTTTTTCGCATTGAATAGCGCGAAAACAGCGATTTCGGTGATTCTGCACACTTGTAACAGCAGAATCATGAAGATTATCACTGATAAAGCATATCTCAGCTGGAAACAACAACGATACCGAAGATATGGCAGTTTCCGCATATCAAACGCACTGTGGAGTGCTGAAAACACCAGAAAACGTGTTTTTCGCATTCAAAAGCACGAAAACAGCGATTTCGGTGATTCTGCACACTTGTAACAGCAGAATTATGAAGATTATCACTGATAATGCATATCTCAGCTGGAAACAACAACGATACCGAAGATATGGCAGTTTCCGCATATCAAACGCACTGTGGAGTGCTGAAAACACCAGAAAACGTGTTTTTCGCATTGAATAGCGCGAAAACAGCGTTTTCGGTGATTCTGCACACTTGTAACAGCAGAATCATGAAGATTATCACTGATAATGCATATCTCAGCTGGAAACAACAACGATACCGAAGATATGGCAGTTTCCGCATATCAAACGCACTGTGGAGTGCTGAAAACACCAGAAAACGTGTTTTTCGCATTCAATAGCATGAAAACAGCGGTTTCGGTGATTCTGCACACTTGTAACAGCAGAATCATGAAGATTATCACTGAAAATGCATGTGTCAGCTGGAAACAACAACGATACCGAAGATATCGTAGTTTCCGCATATCAAACGCACTGTGGAGTGCTGAAAACACCAGAAAACGTGTTTTTCGCATACAAAAGCACGAAAACAGCGATTTCGGTGATTCTGCACACTTGTAACAGCAGAATCATGAAGATTATCACTGAAGATGCATATCTCAGCTGGAAACAACAACGATACCGAAGATATCGTAGTTTCCGCATATCAAACGCACTGTGGAGTGCTGAAAACACCAGAAAACGTGTTTTTCGCATTCAAAAGCACGAAAACAGCGATTTCGGTGATTCTGCACACTTGTAACAGCAGAATCGTGAAGATTATCACTGAAAGTGCATATCTCAGCTGGAAACAACAACGATACCGAAGATATCGTAGTTTCCGCATATCAAACGCACTGTGGAGTGCTGAAAACACCAGAAAACGTGTTTTTCGCATTGAATAGCGCGAGAACAGCGATTTCGGTGCTTCTGCACACTTGTAACAGCAGAATCGTGAAGATTATCACTGAAAGTGCATATCTCAGCTGGAAACAACAACGATACCGAAGATATCGCAGTTTCCGCATATCAAACGCACTGTGGAGTGCTGAAAACACCAGAAAACGTGTTTTTCGCATTCAAAAGCACGAAAACAGCGTTTTCGGTGATTCTGCACACTTCTAACAGCAGAATCGTGAAGATTATCACTGAAAGTGCATATCTCAGCTGGAAACAACAACGATACCGAAGATATGGCAGTTTCCGCATATCAAACGCACTGTGGAGTGCTGAAAACACCAGAAAACGTGTTTTTCGCATTCAAAAGCACGAAAACAGCGATTTCGGTGATTCTGCACACTTGTAACAGCAGAATCGTGAAGATTATCACTGAAAGTGCATATCTCAGCTGGAAACAACAACGATACCGAAGATATCGTAGTTTCCGCATATCAAACGCACTGTGGAGTGCTGAAAACACCAGAAAACGTGTTTTTCGCATTCAAAAGCACGAAAACAGCGATTTCGGTGATTCTGCACACTTGTAACAGCAGAATCATGAAGATTATCACTGAAAATGCATATCTCAGGTGGAAACAACAACGATACCGAAGATATCGTAGTTTTCGCATGTCAAACGCTCTGTGGCGTGCTGAAAACACCAGAAAACGTGTTTTTCACATTCAAAAGCACGAAAACAGCGATTTCGGTGATTCTGCACACTTGTAACAGCAGAATTGTGAAGATTATCACTGAAAATGCATATCTCAGCTGGAAACAACAACGATACCGAAGATATCGCAGTTTCCGCATATCAAACGCACTGTGGAGTGCTGAAAACACCAGAAAACGTGTTTTTCGCATTCAATAGCATGAAAACAGCGGTTTCGGTGATTCTGCACACTTGTAACAGCAGAATCATGAAGATTATCACTGAGAATGCATGTCTCAGCTGGAAACAACAACGATACCGAAGATATCGTAGTTTCCGCATATCAAACGCACTGTGGAGTGCTGAAAACACCAGAAAACGTGTTTTTCGCATTCAAAAGCACGAAAACAGCGATTTCGGTGATTCTGCACACTTGTAACAGCAGAATCATGAAGATTATCACTGAAGATGCATATCTCAGCTGGAAACAACAACGATACCGAAGATATCGTAGTTTCCGCATATCAAACGCACTGTGGAGTGCTGAAAACACCAGAAAACGTGTTTTTCGCATTCAAAAGCACGAAAACAGCGATTTCGGTCATTCTGCACACTTGTAACAGCAAAATCGTGAAGATTATCACTGAAAGTGCATATCTCAGCTGGAAACAACAACGATACCGAAGATATCTTAGTTTCCGCATATCAAACGCACTGTGGAGTGCTGAAAACACCAGAAAACGTGTTTTTCGCATTCAAAAGCACGAAAACAGCGATTTCGGTGATTCTGCACACTTGTAACAGCAGAATCATGAAGATTATCACTGATAAAGCATATCTCAGCTGGAAACAACAACGATACCGAAGATATGGCAGTTTCCGCATATCAAACGCACTGTGGAGTGCTGAAAACACCAGAAAACATGTTTTTCGCATTCAAAAGCACGAAAACAGCGATTTCGGTGATTCTGCACACTTGTAACAGCAGAATCGTGAAGATTATCACTGAAAGTGCATATCTCAGCTGGAAACAACAACGATACCGAAGATATCGCAGTTTCCGCATATCAAACGCACTGTGGAGTGCTGAAAACACCAGAAAACGTGTTTTTCGCATTCAATAGCACGAAAACAGCGATTTCGGTGATTCTGCACACTTGTAACAGCAGAATCATGAAGATTATCACTGAAAATGCATGTCTCAGCTGGAAACAACAACGATACCGAAGATATCGTAGTTTCCGCATATCAAACGCACTGTGGAGTGCTGAAAACACCAGAAAACGTGTTTTTCGCATTCAATAGCACGAAATCAGCGATTTCGGTGATTCTGCACACTTGTAACAGCAGAATCGTGAAGATTATCACTGAAAGTGCATATCTCAGCTGGAAACAACAACGATACCGAAGATATCGCAGTTTCCGCATATCAAACGCACTGTGGAGTGCTGAAAACACCAGAAAACGTGTTTTTCGCATTCAAAAGCACGAAAACAGCGTTTTCGGTGATTCTGCACACTTCTAACAGCAGAATCGTGAAGATTATCACTGAAAGTGCATATCTCAGCTGGAAACAACAACGATACCGAAGATATCGCAGTTTCCGCATATCAAACGCACTGTGGAGTGTAGAAAACACCAGAAAACGTGTTTTTCGCATTCAAAACCACGAAAACAGCGATTTCGGTTATTCTGCACACTTGTAACAGCAGAATCGTGAAGATTATCACTGAAAGTGCATATCTCAGCTGGAAACAATAACGATACCGAAGATATCGCAGTTTCCGCATATCAAACGCACTGTGGAGTGCTGAAAACACCAGAAAACGTGTTTGTCGCATTGAATAGCGCGAGAACAGCGATTTCGGTGATTCTGCACACTTGTAACAGCAGAATCGTGAAGATTATCACTGAAAGTGCATATCTCAGCTGGAAACAACAACGATACCGAAGATATCGCAGTTTCCGCATATCAAACGCACTGTGGAGTGTTGAAAACACCAGAAAACGTGTTTTTCGCATTCAAAAGCACGAAAACATCGATTTCGGTGATTCTGCACACTTGTAACAGCAGAATCGTGAAGATTATCACTGAAAGTGCATATCTCAGCAGGAAACAACAACGATACCGAAGATATGGCAGTTTCCGCATATCAAACGCACTGTGGAGTGCTGAAAACACCAGAAAACGTGTTTTTCGCATTCAATAGCACGAAAACAGCGATTTCGGTGATTCTGCACAGTTGTAACAGCAGAATCATGAAGATTATCACTGAAAATGCATGTCTCAGCTGGAAACAACAACGATACCGAAGATATCGTAGTTTCCGCATATCAAACGCACTGTGGAGTGCTGAAAACACCAGAACACGTGTTTTTCGCATTCAAAAGCACGAAAACAGCGATTTCGGTGATTCTGCACACTTGTAACAGCAGAATCGTGAAGATTATCACTGAAAGTGCATATCTCAGCTGGAAACAACAACGATACCGAAGATATCGTAGTTTCCGCATATCAAACGCACTGTGGAGTGCTGAAAACACCAGAAAACTGTTTTTCGCATTCAAAAGCACGAAAACAGCGATTTCGGTGATTCTGCACACTTGTAGCAGCAGAATCGTGAAGATTATCACTGAAAGTGCATATCTCAGCTGGAAACAACAACGATACCGAAGATATCGTAGTTTCCGCATATCAAACGCACTGTGGAGTGCTGAAAACACCAGAAAACGTGTTTTTCGCATTGAATAGCGCGAGAACAGCGATTTCGGTGCTTCTGCACACTTGTAACAGCAGAATCGTGAAGATTATCACTGAAAGTGCATATCTCAGCTGGAAACAACAACGATACCGAAGATATCGCAGTTTCCGCATATCAAACGCACTGTGGAGTGCTGAAAACACCAGAAAACGTGTTTTTCGCATTCAAAAGCACGAAAACAGCGTTTTCGGTGATTCTGCACACTTGTAACAGCAGAATCGTGAGGATTATCACTGAAAGTGCATATCTCAGCTGGAAACAACAACGATACCGAAGATATCGCAGTTTCCGCATATCAAACGCACTGTGGAGTGTTGAAAACACCAGAAAACGTGTTTTTCGCATTCAAAAGCACGAAAACATCGATTTCGGTGATTCTGCACACTTGTAACAGCAGAATCATGAAGATTATCACTGAAAATGCATGTCTCAGCTGGAAACAACAACGATACCGAAGATATGGCAGTTTCCGCATATCAAACGCAATGTGGAGTGCTGAAAACACCAGAAAACGTGTTTTTCGCATTCAATAGCACGAAAACAGCGATTTCGGTGATTCTGCACACTTGTAACAGCAGAATCATGAAGATTATCACTGAAAGTGCATATCTCAGCTGGAAACAACAACGATACCGAAGATATCGTAGTTTCCGCATATCAAACGCACTGTGGAGTGCTGAAAACACCAGAAAACGTGTTTTTCGCATTCAAAAGCACGAAAACAGCGATTTCGGTGATTCTGCACACTTGTAACAGCAGAATCATGAAGATTATCACTGAAAATGCATATCTCAGGTGGAAACAACAACGATACCGAAGATATCGTAGTTTTCGCATGTCAAACGCTCTGTGGCGTGCTGAAAACACCAGAAAACGTGTTTTTCACATTCAAAAGCACGAAAACAGCGATTTCGGTGATTCTGCACACTTGTAACAGCAGAATTGTGAAGATTATCACTGAAAATGCATATCTCAGCTGGAAACAACAACGATACCGAAGATATCGCAGTTTCCGCATATCAAACGCACTGTGGAGTGCTGAAAACACCAGAAAACGTGTTTTTCGCATTCAATAGCATGAAAACAGCGGTTTCGGTGATTCTGCACACTTGTAACAGCAGAATCATGAAGATTATCACTGAGAATGCATGTCTCAGCTGGAAACAACAACGATACCGAAGATATCGTAGTTTCCGCATATCAAACGCACTGTGGAGTGCTGAAAACACCAGAAAACGTGTTTTTCGCATTCAAAAGCACGAAAACAGCGATTTCGGTGATTCTGCACACTTGTAACAGCAGAATCATGAAGATTATCACTGAAGATGCATATCTCAGCTGGAAACAACAACGATACCGAAGATATCGTAGTTTCCGCATATCAAACGCACTGTGGAGTGCTGAAAACACCAGAAAACGTGTTTTTCGCATTCAAAAGCACGAAAACAGCGATTTCGGTCATTCTGCACACTTGTAACAGCAAAATCGTGAAGATTATCACTGAAAGTGCATATCTCAGCTGGAAACAACAACGATACCGAAGATATCTTAGTTTCCGCATATCAAACGCACTGTGGAGTGCTGAAAACACCAGAAAACGTGTTTTTCGCATTCAAAAGCACGAAAACAGCGATTTCGGTGATTCTGCACACTTGTAACAGCAGAATCATGAAGATTATCACTGATAAAGCATATCTCAGCTGGAAACAACAACGATACCGAAGATATGGCAGTTTCCGCATATCAAACGCACTGTGGAGTGCTGAAAACACCAGAAAACGTGTTTTTCGCATTCAAAAGCACGAAAACAGCGATTTCGGTGATTCTGCACACTTGTAACAGCAGAATCGTGAAGATTATCACTGAAAGTGCATATCTCAGCTGGAAACAACAACGATACCGAAGATATCGCAGTTTCCGCATATCAAACGCACTGTGGAGTGCTGAAAACACCAGAAAACGTGTTTTTCGCATTCAATAGCACGAAAACAGCGATTTCGGTGATTCTGCACACTTGTAACAGCAGAATCATGAAGATTATCACTGAAAATGCATGTCTCAGCTGGAAACAACAACGATACCGAAGATATCGTAGTTTCCGCATATCAAACGCACTGTGGAGTGCTGAAAACACCAGAAAACGTGTTTTTCGCATTCAATAGCACGAAATCAGCGATTTCGGTGATTCTGCACACTTGTAACAGCAGAATCGTGAAGATTATCACTGAAAGTGCATATCTCAGCTGGAAACAACAACGATACCGAAGATATCGCAGTTTCCGCATATCAAACGCACTGTGGAGTGCTGAAAACACCAGAAAACGTGTTTTTCGCATTCAAAAGCACGAAAACAGCGTTTTCGGTGATTCTGCACACTTCTAACAGCAGAATCGTGAAGATTATCACTGAAAGTGCATATCTCAGCTGGAAACAACAACGATACCGAAGATATCGCAGTTTCCGCATATCAAACGCACTGTGGAGTGTAGAAAACACCAGAAAACGTGTTTTTCGCATTCAAAACCACGAAAACAGCGATTTCGGTTATTCTGCACACTTGTAACAGCAGAATCGTGAAGATTATCACTGAAAGTGCATATCTCAGCTGGAAACAATAACGATACCGAAGATATCGCAGTTTCCGCATATCAAACGCACTGTGGAGTGCTGAAAACACCAGAAAACGTGTTTTTCGCATTGAATAGCGCGAGAACAGCGATTTCGGTGATTCTGCACACTTGTAACAGCAGAATCGTGAAGATTATCACTGAAAGTGCATATCTCAGCTGGAAACAACAACGATACCGAAGATATCGCAGTTTCCGCATATCAAACGCACTGTGGAGTGTTGAAAACGCCAGAAAACGTGTTTTTCGCATTCAAAAGCACGAAAACATCGATTTCGGTGATTCTGCACACTTGTAACAGCAGAATCGTGAAGATTATCACTGAAAGTGCATATCTCAGCAGGAAACAACAACGATACCGAAGATATGGCAGTTTCCGCATATCAAACGCACTGTGGAGTGCTGAAAACACCAGAAAACGTGTTTTTCGCATTCAATAGCACGAAAACAGCGATTTCGGTGATTCTGCACAGTTGTAACAGCAGAATCATGAAGATTATCACTGAAAATGCATGTCTCAGCTGGAAACAACAACGATACCGAAGATATCGTAGTTTCCGCATATCAAACGCACTGTGGAGTGCTGAAAACACCAGAACACGTGTTTTTCGCATTCAAAAGCACGAAAACAGCGATTTCGGTGATTCTGCACACTTGTAACAGCAGAATCGTGAAGATTATCACTGAAAGTGCATATCTCAGCTGGAAACAACAACGATACCGAAGATATCGTAGTTTCCGCATATCAAACGCACTGTGGAGTGCTGAAAACACCAGAAAACTGTTTTTCGCATTCAAAAGCACGAAAACAGCGATTTCGGTGATTCTGCACACTTGTAGCAGCAGAATCGTGAAGATTATCACTGAAAGTGCATATCTCAGCTGGAAACAACAACGATACCGAAGATATCGTAGTTTCCGCATATCAAACGCACTGTGGAGTGCTGAAAACACCAGAAAACGTGTTTTTCGCATTGAATAGCGCGAGAACAGCGATTTCGGTGCTTCTGCACACTTGTAACAGCAGAATCGTGAAGATTATCACTGAAAGTGCATATCTCAGCTGGAAACAACAACGATACCGAAGATATCGCAGTTTCCGCATATCAAACGCACTGTGGAGTGCTGAAAACACCAGAAAACGTGTTTTTCGCATTCAAAAGCACGAAAACAGCGATTTCGGTGATTCTGCACACTTGTAACAGCAGAATCGTGAAGATTATCACTGAAAGTGCATATCTCAGCTGGAAACAACAACGATACCGAAGATATCGTAGTTTCCGCATATCAAACGCACTGTGGAGTGCTGAAAACACCAGAAAACGTGTTTTTCGCATTCAAAAGCACGAAAACAGCGATTTCGGTGATTCTGCACACTTGTAACAGCAGAATCATGAAGATTATCACTGAAAATGCATATCTCAGGTGGAAACAACAACGATACCGAAGATATCGTAGTTTTCGCATGTCAAACGCTCTGTGGCGTGCTGAAAACACCAGAAAACGTGTTTTTCACATTCAAAAGCACGAAAACAGCGATTTCGGTGATTCTGCACACTTGTAACAGCAGAATTGTGAAGATTATCACTGAAAATGCATATCTCAGCTGGAAACAACAACGATACCGAAGATATCGCAGTTTCCGCATATCAAACGCACTGTGGAGTGCTGAAAACACCAGAAAACGTGTTTTTCGCATTCAATAGCATGAAAACAGCGGTTTCGGTGATTCTGCACACTTGTAACAGCAGAATCATGAAGATTATCACTGAGAATGCATGTCTCAGCTGGAAACAACAACGATACCGAAGATATCGTAGTTTCCGCATATCAAACGCACTGTGGAGTGCTGAAAACACCAGAAAACGTGTTTTTCGCATTCAAAAGCACGAAAACAGCGATTTCGGTGATTCTGCACACTTGTAACAGCAGAATCATGAAGATTATCACTGAAGATGCATATCTCAGCTGGAAACAACAACGATACCGAAGATATCGTAGTTTCCGCATATCAAACGCACTGTGGAGTGCTGAAAACACCAGAAAACGTGTTTTTCGCATTCAAAAGCACGAAAACAGCGATTTCGGTCATTCTGCACACTTGTAACAGCAAAATCGTGAAGATTATCACTGAAAGTGCATATCTCAGCTGGAAACAACAACGATACCGAAGATATCTTAGTTTCCGCATATCAAACGCACTGTGGAGTGCTGAAAACACCAGAAAACGTGTTTTTCGCATTCAAAAGCACGAAAACAGCGATTTCGGTGATTCTGCACACTTGTAACAGCAGAATCATGAAGATTATCACTGAAAATGCATGTCTCAGCTGGAAACAACAACGATACCAAAGATATCGTAGTTTCCGCATATCAAACGCACTGTGGAGTGCTGAAAACACCAGAAAACGTGTTTTTCGCATTCAATAGCACGAAATCAGCGATTTCGGTGATTCTGCACACTTGTAACAGCAGAATCGTGAAGATTATCACTGAAAGTGCATATCTCAGCTGGAAACAACAACGATACCGAAGATATCGCAGTTTCCGCATATCAAACGCACTGTGGAGTGCTGAAAACACCAGAAAACGTGTTTTTCGCATTCAAAAGCACGAAAACAGCGTTTTCGGTGATTCTGCACACTTCTAACAGCAGAATCGTGAAGATTATCACTGAAAGTGCATATCTCAGCTGGAAACAACAACGATACCGAAGATATCGCAGTTTCCGCATATCAAACGCACTGTGGAGTGTAGAAAACACCAGAAAACGTGTTTTTCGCATTCAAAACCACGAAAACAGCGATTTCGGTTATTCTGCACACTTGTAACAGCAGAATCGTGAAGATTATCACTGAAAGTGCATATCTCAGCTGGAAACAATAACGATACCGAAGATATCGCAGTTTCCGCATATCAAACGCACTGTGGAGTGCTGAAAACACCAGAAAACGTGTTTGTCGCATTGAATAGCGCGAGAACAGCGATTTCGGTGATTCTGCACACTTGTAACAGCAGAATCGTGAAGATTATCACTGAAAGTGCATATCTCAGCTGGAAACAACAACGATACCGAAGATATCGCAGTTTCCGCATATCAAACGCACTGTGGAGTGTTGAAAACACCAGAAAACGTGTTTTTCGCATTCAAAAGCACGAAAACATCGATTTCGGTGATTCTGCACACTTGTAACAGCAGAATCGTGAAGATTATCACTGAAAGTGCATATCTCAGCAGGAAACAACAACGATACCGAAGATATGGCAGTTTCCGCATATCAAACGCACTGTGGAGTGCTGAAAACACCAGAAAACGTGTTTTTCGCATTCAATAGCACGAAAACAGCGATTTCGGTGATTCTGCACAGTTGTAACAGCAGAATCATGAAGATTATCACTGAAAATGCATGTCTCAGCTGGAAACAACAACGATACCGGAGATATCGTAGTTTCCGCATATCAAACGCACTGTGGAGTGCTGAAAACACCAGAACACGTGTTTTTCGCATTCAAAAGCACGAAAACAGCGATTTCGGTGATTCTGCACACTTGTAACAGCAGAATCGTGAAGATTATCAGTGAAAGTGCATATCTCAGCTGGAAACAACAACGATACCGAAGATATCGTAGTTTCCGCATATCAAACGCACTGTGGAGTGCTGAAAACACCAGAAAACTGTTTTTCGCATTCAAAAGCACGAAAACAGCGATTTCGGTGATTCTGCACACTTGTAGCAGCAGAATCGTGAAGATTATCACTGAAAGTGCATATCTCAGCTGGAAACAACAACGATACCGAAGATATCGTAGTTTCCGCATATCAAACGCACTGTGGAGTGCTGAAAACACCAGAAAACGTGTTTTTCGCATTGAATAGCGCGAGAACAGCGATTTCGGTGCTTCTGCACACTTGTAACAGCAGAATCGTGAAGATTATCACTGAAAGTGCATATCTCAGCTGGAAACAACAACGATACCGAAGATATCGCAGTTTCCGCATATCAAACGCACTGTGGAGTGCTGAAAACACCAGAAAACGTGTTTTTCGCATTCAAAAGCACGAAAACAGCGTTTTCGGTGATTCTGCACACTTGTAACAGCAGAATCGTGAGGATTATCACTGAAAGTGCATATCTCAGCTGGAAACAACAACGATACCGAAGATATCGCAGTTTCCGCATATCAAACGCACTGTGGAGTGTTGAAAACACCAGAAAACGTGTTTTTCGCATTCAAAAGCACGAAAACATCGATTTCGTTGATTCTGCACACTTGTAACAGCAGAATCATGAAGATTATCACTGAAAATGCATGTCTCAGCTGGAAACAACAACGATACCGAAGATATGGCAGTTTCCGCATATCAAACGCAATGTGGAGTGCTGAAAACACCAGAAAACGTGTTTTTCGCATTCAATAGCACGAAAACAGCGATTTCGGTGATTCTGCACACTTGTAACAGCAGAATCATGAAGATTATCACTGAAAGTGCATATCTCAGCTGGAAACAACAACGATACCGAAGATATCGTAGTTTCCGCATATCAAACGCACTGTGGAGTGCTGAAAACACCAGAAAACGTGTTTTTCGCATTCAAAAGCACGAAAACAGCGATTTCGGTGATTCTGCACACTTGTAACAGCAGAATCATGAAGATTATCACTGAAAATGCATATCTCAGGTGGAAACAACAACGATACCGAAGATATCGTAGTTTTCGCATGTCAAACGCTCTGTGGCGTGCTGAAAACACCAGAAAACGTGTTTTTCACATTCAAAAGCACGAAAACAGCGATTTCGGTGATTCTGTACACTTGTAACAGCAGAATTGTGAAGATTATCACTGAAAATGCATATCTCAGCTGGAAACAACAACGATACCGAAGATATCGCAGTTTCCGCATATCAAACGCACTGTGGAGTGCTGAAAACACCAGAAAACGTGTTTTTCGCATTCAATAGCATGAAAACAGCGGTTTCGGTGATTCTGCACACTTGTAACAGCAGAATCATGAAGATTATCACTGAGAATGCATGTCTCAGCTGGAAACAACAACGATACCGAAGATATCGTAGTTTCCGCATATCAAACGCACTGTGGAGTGCTGAAAACACCAGAAAACGTGTTTTTCGCATTCAAAAGCACGAAAACAGCGATTTCGGTGATTCTGCACACTTGTAACAGCAGAATCATGAAGATTATCACTGAAGATGCATATCTCAGCTGGAAACAACAACGATACCGAAGATATCGTAGTTTCCGCATATCAAACGCACTGTGGAGTGCTGAAAACACCAGAAAACGTGTTTTTCGCATTCAAAAGCACGAAAACAGCGATTTCGGTCATTCTGCACACTTGTAACAGCAAAATCGTGAAGATTATCACTGAAAGTGCATATCTCAGCTGGAAACAACAACGATACCGAAGATATCGTAGTTTCCGCATATCAAACGCACTGTGGAGTGCTGAAAACACCAGAAAACGTGTTTTTCGCATTGAATAGCGCGAGAACAGCGATTTCGGTGCTTCTGCACACTTGTAGCAGCAGAATCGTGAAGATTATCACTGAAAGTGCATATCTCAGCTGGAAACAACAACGATACCGAAGATATCGCAGTTTCCGCATATCAAACGCACTGTGGAGTGCTGAAAACACCAGAAAACGTGTTTTTCGCATTCAAAAGCACGAAAACAGCGTTTTCGGTGATTCTGCACACTTGTAACAGCAGAATCGTGAGGATTATCACTGAAAGTGCATATCTCAGCTGGAAACAACAACGATACCGAAGATATCGCAGTTTCCGCATATCAATCGCACTGTGGAGTGTTGAAAACACCAGAAAACGTGTTTTTCGCATTCAAAAGCACGAAAACATCGATTTCGGTGATTCTGCACACTTGTAACAGCAGAATCATGAAGATTATCACTGAAAATGCATGTCTCAGCTGGAAACAACAACGATACCGAAGATATGGCAGTTTCCGCATATCAAACGCAATGTGGAGTGCTGAAAACACCAGAAAACGTGTTTTTCGCATTCAATAGCACGAAAACAGCGATTTCGGTGATTCTGCACACTTGTAACAGCAGAATCATGAAGATTATCACTGAAAATGCATGTCTCAGCTGGAAACAACAACGATACCGAAGATATCGCAGTTTCCGCATATCAAACGCACTGTGGAGTGTTGAAAACACCAGAAAACGTGTTTTTCGCATTCAAAAGCACGAAAACAGCGATTTCGGTGATTCTGCACACTTGTAACAGCAGAATCATGAAGATTATCACTGAAAATGCATGTCTCAGCTGGAAACAACAACGATACCGAAGATATCGTAGTTTCCGCATATCAAACGCACTGTGGAGTGCTGAAAACACCAGAAAACGTGTTTTTCGCATTCAAAAGCACGAAAACAGCGATTTCGGTGATTCTGCACACTTGTAACAGCAGAATCGTGAAGATTATCACTGAAAGTGCATATCTCAGCTGGAAACAACAACGATACCGAAGATATCGCAGTTTCCGCATATCAAACGCACTGTGGAGAGCTGAAAACACCAGAAAACGTGTTTTTCGCATTCAAAAGCACGAAAACAGCGTTTTCGGTGATTCTGCACACTTGTAACAGCAGAATCGTGAAGATTATCACTGAAAGTGCATATCTCAGCTGGAAACAACAACGATACCGAAGATATCGCAGTTTCCGCATATCAAACGCACTGTGGAGTGTTGAAAACACCAGAAAACGTGTTTTTCGCATTCAAAAGCACGAAAACAGCGATTTCGGTGATTCTGCACACTTGTAACAGCAGAATCGTGAAGATTATCACTGAAAGTGCATATCTCAGCTGGAAACAACAACGATACCGAAGATATCGTAGTTTCCGCATATCAAACGCACTGTGGAGTGCTGAAAACACCAGAAAACGTGTTTTTCGCATTCAAAAGCACGAAAACAGCGATTTCGGTGATTCCGCACACTTGTAACAGCAGAATCATGAAGATTATCACTGAAAATGCATATCTCAGGTGGAAACAACAACGATACCGAAGATATCGTAGTTTTCGCATGTCAAACGCTCTGTGGCGTGCTGAAAACACCAGAAAACGTGTTTTTCACATTCAAAAGCACGAAAACAGCGATTTCGGTGATTCTGCACACTTGTAACAGCAGAATTGTGAAGATTATCACTGAAAATGCATATCTCAGCTGGAAACAACAACGATACCGAAGATATGGCAGTTTCCGCATATCAAACGCACTGTGGAGTGCTGAAAACACCAGAAAACGTGTTTTTCACATTCAAAAGCACGAAAACAGCGATTTCGGTGATTCTGCACACTTGTAACAGCAGAATTGTGAAGATTATCACTGAAAATGCATATCTCAGCTGGAAACAACAACGATACCGAAGATATGGCAGTTTCCGCATATCAAACGCACTGTGGAGTGCTGAAAACACCAGAAAACGTGTTTTTCGCATTGAATAGCGCGAGAACAGCGATTTCGGGGATTCTGCACACTTGTAACAGCAGAATCGTGAAGATTATCACTGAAAGTGCATATCTCAGCTGGAAACAATAACGATACCGAAGATATCGCAGTTTCCGCATATCAAACGCACTGTGGAGTGCTGAAAACACCAGAAAACGTGTTTTTCGCATTGAATAGCGCGAGAACAGCGATTTCGGTGATTCTGCACACTTGTAACAGCAGAATCGTGAAGATTATCACTGAAAGTGCATATCTCAGCTGGAAACAACAACGATACCGAAGATATCGCAGTTTCCGCATATCAAACGCACTGTGGAGTGTTGAAAACACCAGAAAACGTGTTTTTCGCATTCAAAAGCACGAAAACATCGATTTCGGTGATTCTGCACACTTGTAACAGCAGAATCGTGAAGATTATCACTGAAAGTGCATATCTCAGCAGGAAACAACAACGATACCGAAGATATGGCAGTTTCCGCATATCAAACGCACTGTGGAGTGCTGAAAACACCAGAAAACGTGTTTTTCGCATTCAATAGCACGAAAACAGCGATTTCGGTGATTCTGCACAGTTGTAACAGCAGAATCATGAAGATTATCACTGAAAATGCATGTCTCAGCTGGAAACAACAACGATACCGAAGATATCGTAGTTTCCGCATATCAAACGCACTGTGGAGTGCTGAAAACACCAGAAAACGTGTTTTTCGCATTCAAAAGCACGAAAACAGCGATTTCGGTGATTCTGCACACTTTTAACAGCAGAATCATGAAGATTATCACTGAAGATGCATATCTCAGCCGGAAACAACAACGATACCGAAGATATCGTAGTTTCCGCATATCAAACGCACTGTGGAGTGCTGAAAACACCAGAACACGTGTTTTTCGCATTCAAAAGCACGAAAACAGCGATTTCGGTGAATCTGCACACTTGTAACAGCAGAATCGTGAAGATTATCACTGAAAGTGCATATCTCAGCTGGAAACAACAACGATACCGAAGATATCGTAGTTTCTGCATATCAAACGCACTGTGGAGTGCTGAAAACACCAGAAAACTGTTTTTCGCATTCAAAAGCACGAAAACAGCGATTTCGGTGATTCTGCACACTTGTAGCAGCAGAATCGTGAAGATTATCACTGAAAGTGCATATCTCAGCTGGAAACAACAACGATACCGAAGATATCGTAGTTTCCGCATATCAAACGCACTGTGGAGTGCTGAAAACACCAGAAAACGTGTTTTTCGCATTGAATAGCGCGAGAACAGCGATTTCGGTGCTTCTGCACACTTGTAACAGCAGAATCGTGAAGATTATCACTGAAAGTGCATATCTCAGCTGGAAACAACAACGATACCGAAGATATCGCAGTTTCCGCATATCAAACGCACTGTGGAGTGTTGAAAACACCAGAAAACGTGTTTTTCGCATTCAAAAGCACGAAAACAGCGATTTCGGTGATTCTGCACACTTGTAACAGCAGAATCGTGAAGATTATCACTGATAATGCATATCTCAGCTGGAAACAACAACGATACCGAAGATATGGCAGTTTCCGCATATGGAACGCACTGTGGAGTGTTGAAAACACCAGAAAACGTGTTTTTCGCATTCAAAAGCACGAAAACAGCGATTTCGGTGATTCTGCACACTTGTAACAGCAGAATCGTGAAGATTATCACTGAAAGTGCATATCTCAGCTGGAAACAACAACGATACCGAGGATATCGCAGTTTCCGCATATCAAACGCACTGTGGAGTGCTGAAAACACCAGAAAACGTGTTTTTCGCATTCAATAGCACGAAAACAGCGATTTCGGTGATTCTGCACACTTGTAACAGCAGAATCATGAAGATTATCACTGAAAATGCATGTCTCAGCTTGAAACAACAACGATACCAAAGATATCGTAGTTTGCGCATATCAAACGCACTGTGGAGTGCTGAAAACACCAGAAAACGTGTTTTTCGCATTCAAAAGCACGAAAACAGCGATTTCGGTGATTCTGCACACTTGTAACAGCAGAATCGTGAAGATTATCACTGAAAGTGCATATCTCAGCTGGAAACAACAACGATACCGAAGATATCGCAGTTTCCGCATATCAAACGCACTGTGGAGTGCTGAAAACACCAGAAAACGTGTTTTTCGCATTCAAAAGCACGAAAACAGCGATTTCGGTGATTCTGCGCACTTGTAACAGCAGAATCGTGAAGATTATCACTGAAAGTGCATATCTCAGCTGGAAACAACAACGATACCGAAGATATCGCAGTTTCCGCATATCAAACGCACTGTGGAGAGCTGAAAACACCAGAAAACGTGTTTTTCGCATTCAAAAGCACGAAAACAGCGTTTTCGGTGATTCTGCACACTTGTAACAGCAGAATCGTGAAGATTATCACTGAAAGTGCATATCTCAGCTGGAAACAACAACGATACCGAAGATATCGCAGTTTCCGCATATCAAACGCACTTTGGAGTGTTGAAAACACCAGAAAACGTGTTTTTCGCATTCAAAAGCACGAAAACATCGATTTCGGTGATTCTGCACACTTGTAACAGCAGAATTATGAAGATTATCACTGATAATGCATATCTCAGCTGGAAACAACAACGGTACCGAAGATATTGCAGTTTCCGCATATCAAACGCACTGTGGAGTGCTGAAAACACCAGAAAACGTGTTTTTCGCATTGAATAGCGCGAAAACAGCGATTTCGGTGATTCTGCACACTTGTAACAGCAGAATCATGAAGATTATCACTGATAATGCATATCTCAGCTGGAAACAACAACGATACCGAAGATATGGCAGTTTCCGCATATCAAACGCACTGTGGAGTGCTGAAAACACCAGAAAACGTGTTTTTCGCATTCAATAGCACGAAAACAGCGATTTCGGTGATTCTGCACACTTGTAACAGCAGAATCATGAAGATTATCACTGAAAATGCATGTCTCAGCTGGAAACAACAACGATACCGAAGATATCGCAGTTTCCGCATATCAAACGCACTGTGGAGTGTTGAAAACACCAGAAAACGTGTTTTTCGCATTCAAAAGCACGAAAACAGCGATTTCGGTGATTCTGCACACTTGTAACAGCAGAATCATGAAGATTATCACTGAAAATGCATGTCTCAGCTGGAAACAACAACGATACCGAAGATATCGTAGTTTCCGCATATCAAACGCACTGTGGAGTGCTGAAAACACCAGAAAACGTGTTTTTCGCATTCAAAAGCACGAAAACAACGATTTCGGTGATTCTGCACACTTGTAACAGCAGAATCATGAAGATTATCACTGAAGATGTATATCTCAGCTGGAAACAACAACGATACCGAAGATATCGTAGTTTCCGCATATCAAACGCACTGTGGAGTGCTGAAAACACCAGAAAACGTTTTTTTCGCATTCAAAAGCACGAAAACAGCGATTTCGGTGATTCTGCACACTTGTAGCAGCAGAATCGTGAAGATTATCACTGAAAGTGCATATCTCAGCTGGAAACAACAACGATACCGAAGATATCGTAGTTTCCGCATATCAAACGCACTGTGGAGTGCTGAAAACACCAGAAAACGTGTTTTTCGCATTGAATAGCGCGAGAACAGCGATTTCGGTGCTTCTGCACACTTGTAACAGCAGAATCGTGAAGATTATCACTGAAAGTGCATATCTCAGCTGGAAACAACAACGATACCGAAGATATCGCAGTTTCCGCATATCAAACGCACTGTGGAGTGCTGAAAACACCAGAAAACGTGTTTTTCGCATTCAAAAGCACGAAAACAGCGTTTTCGGTGATTCTGCACACTTCTAACAGCAGAATCGTGAAGATTATCACTGAAAGTGCATATCTCAGCTGGAAACAACAACGATACCGAAGATATCGCAGTTTCCGCATATCAAACGCACTGTGGAGTGTTGAAAACACCAGAAAACGTGTTTTTCGAATTCAAAAGCACGAAAACAGCGATTTCGGTGATTCTGCACACTTGTAACAGCAGAATCGTGAAGATTATCACTGAAACTGCATATCTCAGCTGGAAACAACAACGATACCGAAGATATCGTAGTTTCCGCATATCAAACGCACTGTGGAGTGCTGAAAACACCAGAAAACGTGTTTTTCGCATTCAAAAGCACGAAAACAGCGATTTCGGTGATTCTGCACACTTGTAACAGCAGAATCGTGAAGATTATCACTGAAAGTGCATATCTCAGCTGGAAACAACAACGATACCGAAGATATCGTAGTTTCCGCATATCAAACGCACTGTGGAGTGCTGAAAACACCAGAAAACGTGTTTTTCGCATTCAAAAGCACGAAAACAGCGATTTCGGTGATTCTGCACACTTGTAACAGCCGAATCGTGAAGATTATCACTGAAAGTGCATATCTCAGCTGGAAACAACAACGATACCGAAGATATCGTAGTTTCCGCATATCAAACGCACTGTGGAGTGCTGAAAACACCAGAAAACGTGTTTTTCGCATTCAAAAGCACGAAAACAGCGATTTCGGTGATTCTGCACACTTGTAACAGCAGAATCGTGAAGATTATCACTGAAAGTGCATATCTCAGCTGGAAACAACAACGATACCGAAGATATAGTAGTTTCCGCATATCAAACGCACTGTGGAGTGCTGAAAACACCAGAAAACGTGTTTTTCGCATTCAAAAGCACGAAAACAGCGATTTCGGTGATTCTGCACACTTGTAACAGCAGAATCGTGAAGATTATCACTGAAAGTGCATATCTCAGCTGGAAACAACAACGATACCGAAGATATCGCAGTTTCCGCATATCAAACGCACTGTGGAGAGCTGAAAACACCAGAAAACGTGTTTTTCGCATTCAAAAGCACGAAAACAGCGTTTTCGGTGATTCTGCACACTTGTAACAGCAGAATCGTGAAGATTATCACTGAAAGTGCATATCTCAGCTGGAAACAACAACGATACCGAAGATATCGCAGTTTCCGCATATCAAACGCACTGTGGAGTGTTGAAAACACCAGAAAACGTGTTTTTCGCATTCAAAAGCACGAAAACAGCGATTTCGGTGATTCTGCACACTTGTAACAGCAGAATCGTGAAGATTATCACTGAAAGTGCATATCTCAGCTGGAAACAACAACGATACCGAAGATATCGTAGTTTCCGCATATCAAACGCACTGTGGAGTGCTGAAAACACCAGAAAACGTGTTTTTCGCATTCAAAAGCACGAAAACAGCGATTTCGGTGATTCTGCACACTTGTAACAGCAGAATCATGAAGATTATCACTGAAAATGCATATCTCAGGTGGAAACAACAACGATACCGAAGATATCGTAGTTTTCGCATGTCAAACGCTCTGTGGCGTGCTGAAAACACCAGAAAACGTGTTTTTCACATTCAAAAGCACGAAAACAGCGATTTCGGTGATTCTGCACACTTGTAACAGCAGAATTGTGAAGATTATCACTGAAAATGCATATCTCAGCTGGAAACAACAACGATACCGAAGATATGGCAGTTTCCGCATATCAAACGCACTGTGGAGTGCTGAAAACACCAGAAAACGTGTTTTTCGCATTGAATAGCGCGAGAACAGCGATTTCGGGGATTCTGCACACTTGTAACAGCAGAATCGTGAAGATTATCACTGAAAGTGCATATCTCAGCTGGAAACAATAACGATACCGAAGATATCGCAGTTTCCGCATATCAAACGCACTGTGGAGTGCTGAAAACACCAGAAAACGTGTTTTTCGCATTGAATAGCGCGAGAACAGCGATTTCGGTGATTCTGCACACTTGTAACAGCAGAATCGTGAAGATTATCACTGAAAGTGCATATCTCAGCTGGAAACAACAACGATACCGAAGATATCGCAGTTTCCGCATATCAAACGCACTGTGGAGTGTTGAAAACACCAGAAAACGTGTTTTTCGCATTCAAAAGCACGAAAACATCGATTTCGGTGATTCTGCACACTTGTAACAGCAGAATCGTGAAGATTATCACTGAAAGTGCATATCTCAGCAGGAAACAACAACGATACCGAAGATATGGCAGTTTCCGCATATCAAACGCACTGTGGAGTGCTGAAAACACCAGAAAACGTGTTTTTCGCATTCAATAGCACGAAAACAGCGATTTCGGTGATTCTGCACAGTTGTAACAGCAGAATCATGAAGATTATCACTGAAAGTGCATATCTCAGCTGGAAACAACAACGATACCGAAGATATCGTAGTTTCCGCATATCAAACGCACTGTGGAGTGCTGAAAACACCAGAAAACGTGTTTTTCGCATTCAAAAGCACGAAAACAGCGATTTCGGTGATTCTGCACACTTGTAACAGCAGAATCGTGAAGATTATCACTGAAAGTGCATATCTCAGCTGGAAACAACAACGATACCGAAGATATAGTAGTTTCCGCATATCAAACGCACTGTGGAGTGGTGAAAACACCAGAAAACGTGTTTTTCGCATTCAAAAGCACGAAAACAGCGATTTCGGTGATTCTGCACACTTGTAACAGCAGAATCGTGAAGATTATCACTGAAAGTGCATATCTCAGCTGGAAACAACAACGATACCGAAGATATCGCAGTTTCCGCATATCAAACGCACTGTGGAGAGCTGAAAACACCAGAAAACGTGTTTTTCGCATTCAAAAGCACGAAAACAGCGTTTTCGGTGATTCTGCACACTTGTAACAGCAGAATCGTGAAGATTATCACTGAAAGTGCATATCTCAGCTGGAAACAACAACGATACCGAAGATATCGCAGTTTCCGCATATCAAACGCACTGTGGAGTGTTGAAAACACCAGAAAACGTGTTTTTCGCATTCAAAAGCACGAAAACAGCGATTTCGGTGATTCTGCACACTTGTAACAGCAGAATCGTGAAGATTATCACTGAAAGTGCATATCTCAGCTGGAAACAACAACGATACCGAAGATATCGTAGTTTCCGCATATCAAACGCACTGTGGAGTGCTGAAAACACCAGAAAACGTGTTTTTCGCATTCAAAAGCACGAAAACAGCGATTTCGGTGATTCTGCACACTTGTAACAGCAGAATCATGAAGATTATCACTGAAAATGCATATCTCAGGTGGAAACAACAACGATACCGAAGATATCGTAGTTTTCGCATGTCAAACGCTCTGTGGCGTGCTGAAAACACCAGAAAACGTGTTTTTCACATTCAAAAGCACGAAAACAGCGATTTCGGTGATTCTGCACACTTGTAACAGCAGAATTGTGAAGATTATCACTGAAAATGCATATCTCAGCTGGAAACAACAACGATACCGAAGATATGGCAGTTTCCGCATATCAAACGCACTGTGGAGTGCTGAAAACACCAGAAAACGTGTTTTTCGCATTGAATAGCGCGAGAACAGCGATTTCGGGGATTCTGCACACTTGTAACAGCAGAATCGTGAAGATTATCACTGAAAGTGCATATCTCAGCTGGAAACAATAACGATACCGAAGATATCGCAGTTTCCGCATATCAAACGCACTGTGGAGTGCTGAAAACACCAGAAAACGTGTTTTTCGCATTGAATAGCGCGAGAACAGCGATTTCGGTGATTCTGCACACTTGTAACAGCAGAATCGTGAAGATTATCACTGAAAGTGCATATCTCAGCTGGAAACAACAACGATACCGAAGATATCGCAGTTTCCGCATATCAAACGCACTGTGGAGTGTTGAAAACACCAGAAAACGTGTTTTTCGCATTCAAAAGCACGAAAACATCGATTTCGGTGATTCTGCACACTTGTAACAGCAGAATCGTGAAGATTATCACTGAAAGTGCATATCTCAGCAGGAAACAACAACGATACCGAAGATATGGCAGTTTCCGCATATCAAACGCACTGTGGAGTGCTGAAAACACCAGAAAACGTGTTTTTCGCATTCAATAGCACGAAAACAGCGATTTCGGTGATTCTGCACAGTTGTAACAGCAGAATCATGAAGATTATCACTGAAAATGCATGTCTCAGCTGGAAACAACAACGATACCGAAGATATCGTAGTTTCCGCATATCAAACGCACTGTGGAGTGCTGAAAACACCAGAAAACGTGTTTTTCGCATTCAAAAGCACGAAAACAGCGATTTCGGTGATTCTGCACACTTTTAACAGCAGAATCATGAAGATTATCACTGAAGATGCATATCTCAGCCGGAAACAACAACGATACCGAAGATATCGTAGTTTCCGCATATCAAACGCACTGTGGAGTGCTGAAAACACCAGAACACGTGTTTTTCGCATTCAAAAGCACGAAAACAGCGATTTCGGTGAATCTGCACACTTGTAACAGCAGAATCGTGAAGATTATCACTGAAAGTGCATATCTCAGCTGGAAACAACAACGATACCGAAGATATCGTAGTTTCTGCATATCAAACGCACTGTGGAGTGCTGAAAACACCAGAAAACTGTTTTTCGCATTCAAAAGCACGAAAACAGCGATTTCGGTGATTCTGCACACTTGTAGCAGCAGAATCGTGAAGATTATCACTGAAAGTGCATATCTCAGCTGGAAACAACAACGATACCGAAGATATCGTAGTTTCCGCATATCAAACGCACTGTGGAGTGCTGAAAACACCAGAAAACGTGTTTTTCGCATTGAATAGCGCGAGAACAGCGATTTCGGTGCTTCTGCACACTTGTAACAGCAGAATCGTGAAGATTATCACTGAAAGTGCATATCTCAGCTGGAAACAACAACGATACCGAAGATATCGCAGTTTCCGCATATCAAACGCACTGTGGAGTGTTGAAAACACCAGAAAACGTGTTTTTCGCATTCAAAAGCACGAAAACAGCGATTTCGGTGATTCTGCACACTTGTAACAGCAGAATCGTGAAGATTATCACTGATAATGCATATCTCAGCTGGAAACAACAACGATACCGAAGATATGGCAGTTTCCGCATATGGAACGCACTGTGGAGTGTTGAAAACACCAGAAAACGTGTTTTTCGCATTCAAAAGCACGAAAACAGCGATTTCGGTGATTCTGCACACTTGTAACAGCAGAATCGTGAAGATTATCACTGAAAGTGCATATCTCAGCTGGAAACAACAACGATACCGAGGATATCGCAGTTTCCGCATATCAAACGCACTGTGGAGTGCTGAAAACACCAGAAAACGTGTTTTTCGCATTCAATAGCACGAAAACAGCGATTTCGGTGATTCTGCACACTTGTAACAGCAGAATCATGAAGATTATCACTGAAAATGCATGTCTCAGCTTGAAACAACAACGATACCGAAGATATCGTAGTTTGCGCATATCAAACGCACTGTGGAGTGCTGAAAACACCAGAAAACGTGTTTTTCGCATTCAAAAGCACGAAAACAGCGATTTCGGTGATTCTGCACACTTGTAACAGCAGAATCGTGAAGATTATCACTGAAAGTGCATATCTCAGCTGGAAACAACAACGATACCGAAGATATCGCAGTTTCCGCATATCAAACGCACTGTGGAGTGCTGAAAACACCAGAAAACGTGTTTTTCGCATTCAAAAGCACGAAAACAGCGATTTCGGTGATTCTGCGCACTTGTAACAGCAGAATCGTGAAGATTATCACTGAAAGTGCATATCTCAGCTGGAAACAACAACGATACCGAAGATATCGCAGTTTCCGCATATCAAACGCACTGTGGAGAGCTGAAAACACCAGAAAACGTGTTTTTCGCATTCAAAAGCACGAAAACAGCGTTTTCGGTGATTCTGCACACTTGTAACAGCAGAATCGTGAAGATTATCACTGAAAGTGCATATCTCAGCTGGAAACAACAACGATACCGAAGATATCGCAGTTTCCGCATATCAAACGCACTTTGGAGTGTTGAAAACACCAGAAAACGTGTTTTTCGCATTCAAAAGCACGAAAACATCGATTTCGGTGATTCTGCACACTTGTAACAGCAGAATTATGAAGATTATCACTGATAATGCATATCTCAGCTGGAAACAACAACGGTACCGAAGATATTGCAGTTTCCGCATATCAAACGCACTGTGGAGTGCTGAAAACACCAGAAAACGTGTTTTTCGCATTGAATAGCGCGAAAACAGCGATTTCGGTGATTCTGCACACTTGTAACAGCAGAATCATGAAGATTATCACTGATAATGCATATCTCAGCTGGAAACAACAACGATACCGAAGATATGGCAGTTTCCGCATATCAAACGCACTGTGGAGTGCTGAAAACACCAGAAAACGTGTTTTTCGCATTCAATAGCACGAAAACAGCGATTTCGGTGATTCTGCACACTTGTAACAGCAGAATCATGAAGATTATCACTGAAAATGCATGTCTCAGCTGGAAACAACAACGATACCGAAGATATCGCAGTTTCCGCATATCAAACGCACTGTGGAGTGTTGAAAACACCAGAAAACGTGTTTTTCGCATTCAAAAGCACGAAAACAGCGATTTCGGTGATTCTGCACACTTGTAACAGCAGAATCATGAAGATTATCACTGAAAATGCATGTCTCAGCTGGAAACAACAACGATACCGAAGATATCGTAGTTTCCGCATATCAAACGCACTGTGGAGTGCTGAAAACACCAGAAAACGTGTTTTTCGCATTCAAAAGCACGAAAACAACGATTTCGGTGATTCTGCACACTTGTAACAGCAGAATCATGAAGATTATCACTGAAGATGTATATCTCAGCTGGAAACAACAACGATACCGAAGATATCGTAGTTTCCGCATATCAAACGCACTGTGGAGTGCTGAAAACACCAGAAAACGTTTTTTTCGCATTCAAAAGCACGAAAACAGCGATTTCGGTGATTCTGCACACTTGTAGCAGCAGAATCGTGAAGATTATCACTGAAAGTGCATATCTCAGCTGGAAACAACAACGATACCGAAGATATCGTAGTTTCCGCATATCAAACGCACTGTGGAGTGCTGAAAACACCAGAAAACGTGTTTTTCGCATTGAATAGCGCGAGAACAGCGATTTCGGTGCTTCTGCACACTTGTAACAGCAGAATCGTGAAGATTATCACTGAAAGTGCATATCTCAGCTGGAAACAACAACGATACCGAAGATATCGCAGTTTCCGCATATCAAACGCACTGTGGAGTGCTGAAAACACCAGAAAACGTGTTTTTCGCATTCAAAAGCACGAAAACAGCGTTTTCGGTGATTCTGCACACTTCTAACAGCAGAATCGTGAAGATTATCACTGAAAGTGCATATCTCAGCTGGAAACAACAACGATACCGAAGATATCGCAGTTTCCGCATATCAAACGCACTGTGGAGTGTTGAAAACACCAGAAAACGTGTTTTTCGAATTCAAAAGCACGAAAACAGCGATTTCGGTGATTCTGCACACTTGTAACAGCAGAATCGTGAAGATTATCACTGAAACTGCATATCTCAGCTGGAAACAACAACGATACCGAAGATATCGTAGTTTCCGCATATCAAACGCACTGTGGAGTGCTGAAAACACCAGAAAACGTGTTTTTCGCATTCAAAAGCACGAAAACAGCGATTTCGGTGATTCTGCACACTTGTAACAGCAGAATCGTGAAGATTATCACTGAAAGTGCATATCTCAGCTGGAAACAACAACGATACCGAAGATATCGTAGTTTCCGCATATCAAACGCACTGTGGAGTGCTGAAAACACCAGAAAACGTGTTTTTCGCATTCAAAAGCACGAAAACAGCGATTTCGGTGATTCTGCACACTTGTAACAGCCGAATCGTGAAGATTATCACTGAAAGTGCATATCTCAGCTGGAAACAACAACGATACCGAAGATATCGTAGTTTCCGCATATCAAACGCACTGTGGAGTGCTGAAAACACCAGAAAACGTGTTTTTCGCATTCAAAAGCACGAAAACAGCGATTTCGGTGATTCTGCACACTTGTAACAGCAGAATCGTGAAGATTATCACTGAAAGTGCATATCTCAGCTGGAAACAACAACGATACCGAAGATATAGTAGTTTCCGCATATCAAACGCACTGTGGAGTGGTGAAAACACCAGAAAACGTGTTTTTCGCATTCAAAAGCACGAAAACAGCGATTTCGGTGATTCTGCACACTTGTAACAGCAGAATCGTGAAGATTATCACTGAAAGTGCATATCTCAGCTGGAAACAACAACGATACCGAAGATATCGCAGTTTCCGCATATCAAACGCACTGTGGAGTGCTGAAAACACCAGAAAACGTGTTTTTCGCATTCAAAAGCACGAAAACAGCGTTTTCGGTGATTCTGCACACTTGTAACAGCCGAATCGTGAAGATTATCACTGAAAGTGCATATCTCAGCTGGATACAACAACGATACCGAAGATATCGCAGTTTCCGCATATCAAACGCACTGTGGAGTGTTGAAAACACCAGAAAACGTGTTTTTCGCATTGAATAGCGCGAAAACAGCGATTTCGGTGATTCTGCACACTTGTAACAGCAGAATCGTGAAGATTATCACTGAAAGTGCATATCTCAGCTGGAAACAACAACGATACCGAAGATATCGCAGTTTCCGCATATTAAACGCACTGTGGAGTGCTGAAAACACCAGAAAACGTGTTTTTCGCATTCAATAGCACGAAATCAGCGATTTCGGTGATTCTGCACACTTGTAACAGCAGAATCGTGAAGATTATCACTGAAAGTGCATATCTCAGCTGGAAACAACAACGATACCGAAGATATCGCAGTTTCCGCATATCAAACGCACTGTGGAGTGCTGAAAACACCAGAAAACGTGTTTTTCGCATTCAAAAGCACGAAAACAGCGTTTTCGGTGATTCTGCACACTTCTAACAGCAGAATCGTGAAGAATATCACTGAAAGTGCATATCTCAGCTGGAAACAACAACGATACCGAAGATATCGCAGTTTCCGCATATCAAACGCACTGTGGAGTGTAGAAAACACCAGAAAACGTGTTTTTCGCATTCAAAACCACGAAAACAGCGATTTCGGTGATTCTGCACACTTGTAACAGCAGAATCGTGAAGATTATCACTGAAAGTGCATATCTCAGCTGGAAACAACAACGATACCGAAGATATCGCAGTTTCCGCATATCAAACGCACTTTGGAGTGTTGAAAACACCAGAAAACGTGTTTTTCGCATTCAAAAGCACGAAAACATCGATTTCGGTGATTCTGCACACTTGTAACAGCAGAATTATGAAGATTATCACTGATAATGCATATCTCAGCTGGAAACAACAACGGTACCGAAGATATTGCAGTTTCCGCATATCAAACGCACTGTGGAGTGCTGAAAACACCAGAAAACGTGTTTTTCGCATTGAATAGCGCGAAAACAGCGATTTCGGTGATTCTGCACACTTGTAACAGCAGAATCATGAAGATTATCACTGATAATGCATATCTCAGCTGGAAACAACAACGATACCGAAGATATGGCAGTTTCCGCATATCAAACGCACTGTGGAGTGCTGAAAACACCAGAAAACGTGTTTTTCGCATTCAATAGCACGAAAACAGCGATTTCGGTGATTCTGCACACTTGTAACAGCAGAATCATGAAGATTATCACTGAAAATGCATGTCTCAGCTGGAAACAACAACGATACCGAAGATATCGCAGTTTCCGCATATCAAACGCACTGTGGAGTGTTGAAAACACCAGAAAACGTGTTTTTCGCATTCAAAAGCACGAAAACAGCGATTTCGGTGATTCTGCACACTTGTAACAGCAGAATCATGAAGATTATCACTGAAAATGCATGTCTCAGCTGGAAACAACAACGATACCGAAGATATCGTAGTTTCCGCATATCAAACGCACTGTGGAGTGCTGAAAACACCAGAAAACGTGTTTTTCGCATTCAAAAGCACGAAAACAACGATTTCGGTGATTCTGCACACTTGTAACAGCAGAATCATGAAGATTATCACTGAAGATGCATATCTCAGCTGGAAACAACAACGATACCGAAGATATCGTAGTTTCCGCATATCAAACGCACTGTGGAGTGCTGAAAACACCAGAAAACGTGTTTTTCGCATTCAAAAGCACGAAAACAGCGATTTCGGTGATTCTGCACACTTGTAGCAGCAGAATCGTGAAGATTATCACTGAAAGTGCATATCTCAGCTGGAAACAACAACGATACCGAAGATATCGTAGTTTCCGCATATCAAACGCACTGTGGAGTGCTGAAAACACCAGAAAACGTGTTTTTCGCATTGAATAGCGCGAGAACAGCGATTTCGGTGCTTCTGCACACTTGTAACAGCAGAATCGTGAAGATTATCACTGAAAGTGCATATCTCAGCTGGAAACAACAACGATACCGAAGATATCGCAGTTTCCGCATATCAAACGCACTGTGGAGTGCTGAAAACACCAGAAAACGTGTTTTTCGCATTCAAAAGCACGAAAACAGCGTTTTCGGTGATTCTGCACACTTCTAACAGCAGAATCGTGAAGATTATCACTGAAAGTGCATATCTCAGCTGGAAACAACAACGATACCGAAGATATCGCAGTTTCCGCATATCAAACGCACTGTGGAGTGTTGAAAACACCAGAAAACGTGTTTTTCGAATTCAAAAGCACGAAAACAGCGATTTCGGTGATTCTGCACACTTGTAACAGCAGAATCGTGAAGATTATCACTGAAACTGCATATCTCAGCTGGAAACAACAACGATACCGAAGATATCGTAGTTTCCGCATATCAAACGCACTGTGGAGTGCTGAAAACACCAGAAAACGTGTTTTTCGCATTCAAAAGCACGAAAACAGCGATTTCGGTGATTCTGCACACTTGTAACAGCCGAATCGTGAAGATTATCACTGAAAGTGCATATCTCAGCTGGATACAACAACGATACCGAAGATATCGCAGTTTCCGCATATCAAACGCACTGTGGAGTGTTGAAAACACCAGAAAACGTGTTTTTCGCATTGAATAGCGCGAAAACAGCGATTTCGGTGATTCTGCACACTTGTAACAGCAGAATCGTGAAGATTATCACTGAAAGTGCATATCTCAGCTGGAAACAACAACGATACCGAAGATATCGCAGTTTCCGCATATTAAACGCACTGTGGAGTGCTGAAAACACCAGAAAACGTGTTTTTCGCATTCAATAGCACGAAATCAGCGATTTCGGTGATTCTGCACACTTGTAACAGCAGAATCGTGAAGATTATCACTGAAAGTGCATATCTCAGCTGGAAACAACAACGATACCGAAGATATCGCAGTTTCCGCATATCAAACGCACTGTGGAGTGCTGAAAACACCAGAAAACGTGTTTTTCGCATTCAAAAGCACGAAAACAGCGTTTTCGGTGATTCTGCACACTTCTAACAGCAGAATCGTGAAGAATATCACTGAAAGTGCATATCTCAGCTGGAAACAACAACGATACCGAAGATATCGCAGTTTCCGCATATCAAACGCACTGTGGAGTGTAGAAAACACCAGAAAACGTGTTTTTCGCATTCAAAACCACGAAAACAGCGATTTCGGTGATTCTGCACACTTGTAACAGCAGAATCGTGAAGATTATCACTGAAAGTGCATATCTCAGCTGGAAACAACAACGATACCGAAGATATCTTAGTTTCCGCATATCAAACGCACTGTGGAGTGCTGAATACACCAGAAAACGTGTTTTTCGCATTCAAAAGCACGAAAACAGCGATTTCGGTGATTCTGCACACTTGTAACAGCAGAATCGTGAAGATTATCACTGAAAGTGCATATCTCAGCTGGAAACAACAACGATACCGAAGATATCGCAGTTTCCGCATATCAAACGCACTGTGGAGTGGTGAAAACACCAGAAAACGTGTTTTTCGCATTCAAAAGCACGAAAACAGCGATTTCGGTGATTCTGCACACTTGTAACAGCAGAATCGTGAAGATTATCACTGAAAGTGCATATCTCAGCTGGAAACAACAACGATACCGAAGATATCGCAGTTTCCGCATATCAAACGCACTGTGGAGTGCTGAAAACACCAGAAAACGTGTTTTTCGCATTCAAAAGCACGAAAACAGCGTTTTCGGTGATTCTGCACACTTGTAACAGCCGAATCGTGAAGATTATCACTGAAAGTGCATATCTCAGCTGGAAACAACAACGATACCGAAGATATCGCAGTTTCCGCATATCAAACGCACTGTGGAGTGTTGAAAACACCAGAAAACGTGTTTTTCGCATTGAATAGCGCGAAAACAGCGATTTCGGTGATTCTGCACACTTGTAACAGCAGAATCGTGAAGATTATCACTGAAAGTGCATATCTCAGCTGGAAACAACAACGATACCGAAGATATCGCAGTTTCCGCATATCAAACGCACTGTGGAGTGCTGAAAACACCAGAAAACGTGTTTTTCGCATTCAATAGCACGAAAACAGCGATTTCGGTGATTCTGCACACTTGTAACAGCAGAATCATGAAGATTATCACTGAAAATGCATGTCTCAGCTGGAAACAACAACGATACCGAAGATATCGTAGTTTCCGCATATCAAACGCACTGTGGAGTGCTGAAAACACCAGAAAACGTGTTTTTCGCATTCAATAGCACGAAATCAGCGATTTCGGTGATTCTGCACACTTGTAACAGCAGAATCGTGAAGATTATCACTGAAAGTGCATATCTCAGCTGGAAACAACAACGATACCGAAGATATCGCAGTTTCCGCATATCAAACGCACTGTGGAGTGCTGAAAACACCAGAAAACGTGTTTCTCGCATTCAAAAGCACGAAAACAGCGTTTTCGGTGATTCTGCACACTTCTAACAGCAGAATCGTGAAGAATATCACTGAAAGTGCATATCTCAGCTGGAAACAACAACGATACCGAAGATATCGCAGTTTCCGCATATCAAACGCACTGTGGAGTGTAGAAAACACCAGAAAACGTGTTTTTCGCATTCAAAACCACGAAAACAGCGATTTCGGTGATTCTGCACACTTGTAACAGCAGAATCGTGAAGATTATCACTGAAAGTGCATATCTCAGCTGGAAACAACAACGATACCGAAGATATCTTAGTTTCCGCATATCAAACGCACTGTGGAGTGCTGAATACACCAGAAAACGTGTTTTTCGCATTCAAAAGCACGAAAACAGCGATTTCGGTGATTCTGCACACTTGTAACAGCAGAATCGTGAAGATTATCACTGAAAGTGCATATCTCAGCTGGAAACAACAACGATACCGAAGATATCTTAGTTTCCGCATATCAAACGCACTGTGGAGTGCTGAAAACACCAGAAAACGTGTTTTTCGCATTCAAAAGCACGAAAACAGCGATTTCGGTGATTCTGCACACTTGTAACAGCAGAACCGTGAAGATTATCACTGAAAGTGCATATCTCAGCTGGAAACAACAACGATACCGAGGATATCGCAGTTTCCGCATATCAAACGCACTGTGGAGTGCTGAAAACACCAGAAAACGTGTTTTTCGCATTCAATAGCACGAAAACAGCGATTTCGGTGATTCTGCACACTTGTAACAGCAGAATCATGAAGATTATCACTGAAAATGCATGTCTCAGCTTGAAACAACAACGATACCGAAGATATCGTAGTTTGCGCATATCAAACGCACTGTGGAGTGCTGAAATCACCAGAAAACGTGTTTTTCGCATTCAAAAGCACGAAAACAGCGATTTCGGTGATTCTGCACACTTGTAACAGCAGAATCGTGAAGATTATCACTGAAAGTGCATATCTCAGCTGGAAACAACAACGATACCGAAGATATCGCAGTTTCCGCATATCAAACGCACTGTGGAGTGCTGAAAACACCAGAAAACGTGTTTTTCGCATTCAAAAGCACGAAAACAGCGATTTCGGTGATTCTGCACACTTGTAACAGCAGAATCATGAAGATTATCACTGAAGATGCATATCTCAGCTGGAAACAACAACGATACCGAAGATATCGTAGTTTCCGCATATCAAACGCACTGTGGAGTGCTGAAAACACCAGAAAACGTGTTTTTCGCATTCAAAAGCACGAACACAGCGATTTCGGTGATTCTGCACACTTGTAACAGCAGAATCGTGAAGATTATCACTGAAAGTGCATATCTCAGCTGGAAACAACAACGATACCGAAGATATCGTAGTTTCCGCAAATCAAACGCACTGTGGAGTGCTGAAAACACCAGAAAACGTGTTTTCGCATTCAAATGCACGAAAACAGCGATTTCGGTGATTCTGCACACTTGTAACAGCAGAATCGTGAAGATTATCACTGACAGTGCATATCTCAGCTGGAAACAACAACGATACCGAAGATATCGCAGTTTCCGCATATCAAACGCACTGTGGAGTGTTGAAAACACCAGAAAACGTGTTTTTCGCATTCAATAGCACGAAAACAGCGATTTCGGTGATTCTGCACACTTGTAACAGCAGAATCATGAAGATTATCACTGAGAACGCATATCTCAGGTGGAAACAACAACGATACCGAAGATATCGTAGTTTCCGCATGTCAAACGCTCTGTGGCGTGCTGAAAACACCAGAAAACGTGTTTTTCGCATTCAAAAGCACGAAAACAGCGATTTCGGTGATTCTGCACACTTGTAACAGCAGAATCATGAAGATTATCACTGAAGATGCATATCTCAGCTGGAAACAACAACGATACCGAAGATATCGTAGTTTCCGCATATCAAACGCACTGTGGAGTGCTGAAAACACCAGAAAACGTGTTTTTCGCATTCAAAAGCACGAACACAGCGATTTCGGTGATTCTGCACACTTGTAACAGCAGAATCGTGAAGATTATCACTGAAAGTGCATATCTCAGCTGGAAACAACAACGATACCGAAGATATCGTAGTTTCCGCATTTCAAACGCACTGTGGAGTGTTGAAAACACCAGAAAACGTGTTTTTCGCATTCAAAAGCACGAAAACAGCGATTTCGGTGATTCTGCACACTTGTAACTGCAGAATCGTGAAGATTATCACTGAAAATGCATGTCTCAGCTGGAAACAACAACGATACCGAAGATATCGTAGTTTCCGCATATCAAACGCACTGTGGAGTGCTGAAAACACCAGAAAACGAGTTTTTCGCATTCAAAAGCACGAAAACAGCGATTTCGGTGATTCTGCACACTTGTAACAGCAGAATCATGAAGATTATCACTGAAAATGCATGTCTCAGCTGGAAACAACAACGATACCGAAGATATCGTAGTTTCCGCATATCAAACGCACTGTGGAGTGCTGAAAACACCAGAAAACGTGTTTTTCGCATTCAAAAGCACGAAAACAGCGATTTCGGTGATTCTGCACACTTGTAACAGCAGAATCATGAAGATTATCACTGAAGATGCATATCTCAGCTGGAAACAACAACGATACCGAAGATATCGTAGTTTCCGCATATCAAACGCACTGTGGAGTGCTGAAAACACCAGAAAACGTGTTTTTCGCATTCAATAGCACGAAAACAGCGATTTCGGTGATTCTGCACACTTGTAACAGCAGAATCATGAAGATTATCACTGAGAACGCATATCTCAGGTGGAAACAACAACGATACCGAAGATATCGTAGTTTCCGCATGTCAAACGCTCTGTGGCGTGCTGAAAACACCAGAAAACGTGTTTTTCGCATTCAAAAGCACGAACACAGCGATTTCGGTGATTCTGCACACTTGTAACAGCAGAATCGTGAAGATTATCACTGAAAGTGCATATCTCAGCTGGAAACAACAACGATACCGAAGATATCGTAGTTTCCGCATTTCAAACGCACTGTGGAGTGTTGAAAACACCAGAAAACGTGTTTTTCGCATTCAAAAGCACGAAAACAGCGATTTCGGTGATTCTGCACACTTGTAACTGCAGAATCGTGAAGATTATCACTGAAAGTGCATATCTCAGCTGGAAACAACAACGATACCGAAGATATCGCAGTTTCCGCATATCAAACGCACTGTGGAGTGCTGAAAACACCAGAAAACGTGTTTTTCGCATTCAAAAGCACGAAAACAGCGTTTTCGGTGATTCTGCACACTTGTTACAGCAGAATCGTGAAGATTATCACTGAAAGTGCATATCTCAGCTGGAAACAACAACGATACCGAAGATATCGCAGTTTCCGCATATCAAACGCACTGTGGAGTGTTGAAAACACCAGAAAACGTGTTTTTCGCATTCAAAAGCACGAAAACAGCGATTTCGGTGATTCTGCACACTTGTAACAGCAGAATCGTGAAGATTATCACTGAAAGTCCATATCTCAGCTGGACACAACAACGATACCGAAGATATCTTAGTTTCCGCATATCAAACGCACTGTGGAGTGCTGAATACACCAGAAAACGTGTTTTTCGCATTCAAAAGCACGAAAACAGCGATTTCGGTGATTCTGCACACTTGTAACAGCAGAATCGTGAAGATTATCACTGAAAGTGCATATCTCAGCTGGAAACAACAACGATACCGAAGATATCGTAGTTTCCGCATATCAAACGCACTGTGGAGTGCTGAAAACACCAGAAAACGTGTTTTTCGCATTCAAAAGCACGAAAACAGCGATTTCGGTGATTCTGCACACTTGTAACAGCAGAATCGTGAAGATTATCACTGAAAGTGCATATCTCAGCTGGAAACAACAACGATACCGAGGATATGGCAGTTTCCGCATATCAAACGCACTGTGGAGTGCTGAAAACACCAGAAAACGCGTTTTTCGCATTCAATAGCACGAAAACAGCGATTTCGGTGATTCTGCACACTTGTAACAGCAGAATCGTGAAGATTATCACTGAAAGTGCATATCTCAGCTGGAAACAACAACGATACCGAAGATATCGTAGTTTCCGCATATCAAACGCACTGTGGAGTGCTGAAAACACCAGAAAACGTGTTTTTCGCATTCAAAAGCACGAAAACAGCGATTTCGGTGATTCTGCACACTTGTAACAGCAGAATCGTGAAGATTATCACTGAAAGTGCATATCTCAGCTGGAAACAACAACGATACCGAGGATATGGCAGTTTCCGCATATCAAACGCACTGTGGAGTGCTGAAAACACCAGAAAACGCGTTTTTCGCATTCAATAGCACGAAAACAGCGATTTCGGTGATTCTGCACACTTGTAACAGCAGAATCATGAAGATTATCACTGAAAATGCATGTCTCAGCTGGAAACAACAACGATACCGAAGATATCGTAGTTTCCGCATATCAAACGCACTGTGGAGTGCTGAAAACACCAGAAAACGAGTTTTTCGCATTCAAAAGCACGAAAACAGCGATTTCGGTGATTCTGCACACTTGTAACAGCAGAATCATGAAGATTATCACTGAAAATGCATGTCTCAGCTGGAAACAACAACGATACCGAAGATATCGTAGTTTCCGCATATCAAACGCACTGTGGAGTGCTGAAAACACCAGAAAACGTGTTTTTCGCATTCAATAGCACGAAAACAGCGATTTCGGTGATTCTGCACACTTGTAACAGCAGAATCATGAAGATTATCACTGAAGATGCATATCTCAGCTGGAAACAACAACGATACCGAAGATATCGTAGTTTCCGCATATCAAACGCACTGTGGAGTGCTGAAAACACCAGAAAACGTGTTTTTCGCATTCAAAAGCACGAAAACAGCGATTTCGGTGATTCTGCACACTTGTAACAGCAGAATCGTGAAGATTATCACTGAAAGTGCATATCTCAGCTGGAAACAACAACGATACCGAGGATATCGCAGTTTCCGCATATCAAACGCACTGTGGAGTGCTGAAAACACCAGAAAACGTGTTTTTCGCATTCAATAGCACGAAAACAGCGATTTCGGTGATTCTGCACACTTGTAACAGCAGAATCATGAAGATTATCACTGAAAATGCATGTCTCAGCTTGAAACAACAACGATACCGAAGATATCGTAGTTTGCGCATATCAAACGCACTGTGGAGTGCTGAAATCACCAGAAAACGTGTTTTTCGCATTCAAAAGCACGAAAACAGCGATTTCGGTGATTCTGCACACTTGTAACAGCAGAATCGTGAAGATTATCACTGAAAGTGCATATCTCAGCTGGAAACAACAACGATACCGAAGATATCGCAGTTTCCGCATATCAAACGCACTGTGGAGTGCTGAAAACACCAGAAAACGTGTTTTTCGCATTCAAAAGCACGAAAACAGCGATTTCGGTGATTCTGCACACTTGTAACAGCAGAATCATGAAGATTATCACTGAAAATGCATGTCTCAGCTGGAAACAACAACGATACCGAAGATATCGTAGTTTCCGCATATCAAACGCACTGTGGAGTGCTGAAAACACCAGAAAACGTGTTTTTCGCATTCAAAAGCACGAAAACAGCGATTTCGGTGATTCTGCACACTTGTAACAGCAGAATCATGAAGATTATCACTGAAAATGCATGTCTCAGCTGGAAACAACAACGATACCGAAGATATCGTAGTTTCCGCATATCAAACGCACTGTGGAGTGCTGAAAACACCAGAAAACGTGTTTTTCGCATTCAAAAGCACGAAAACAGCGATTTCGGTGATTCTGCACACTTGTAACAGCAGAATCATGAAGATTATCACTGAAAATGCATATCTCAGCTGGAAACAACAACGATACCGAAGATATCGCAGTTTCCGCATATCAAACGCACTGTGGAGTGCTGAAAACACCAGAAAACGTGTTTTTCGCATTCAAAAGCACGAAAACAGCGATTTCGGTGATTCTGCACACTTGTAACAGCAGAATCGTGAAGATTATCACTGAAAGTGCATATCTCAGCTGGAAACAATAACGATACCGAAGATATCGCAGTTTCCGCATATCAAACGCACTGTGGAGTGTTGAAAACACCAGAAAACGTGTGTTTCGCATTCAAAAGCACGAAAACAGCGATTTCGGTGATTCTGCACACTTGTAACAGCAGAATCATGAAGATTTTCACTGAAAATGCATGTCTCAGCTGGAAACAACAACGATACCGAAGATATCGTAGTTTCCGCATATCAAACGCACTGTGGAGTGCTGAAAACACCAGAAAACGTGTTTTTCGCATACAAAAGCACGAAAACAGCGATTTCGGTGATTCTGCACACTTGTAACAGCAGAATCATGAAGATTATCACTGAAGATGCATATCTCAGCTGGAAACAACAACGATACCGAAGATATCGCAGTTTCCGCATATCAAACGCACTGTGGAGTGCTGAAAACACCAGAAAATGAGTTTTTCGCATTCAAAAGCACGAAAACAGCGATTTCGGTGATTCTGCACACTTGTAACAGCAGAATCGTGAAGATTATCACTGAAAGTGCATATCTCAGCTGGAAACAACAACGATACCGAAGATATCGTAGTTTCCGCATATCAAACGCACTGTGGAGTGCTGAAAACACCAGAAAACGTGTTTTTCGCATTCAAAAGCACGAAAACAGCGATTTCGGTGATTCTGCACACTTGTAACAGCAGAATCGTGAAGATTATCACTGAAAGTGCATATCTCAGCTGGAAACAACAACGATACCGAGGATATGGCAGTTTCCGCATATCAAACGCACTGTGGAGTGCTGAAAACACCAGAAAACGCGTTTTTCGCATTCAATAGCACGAAAACAGCGATTTCGGTGATTCTGCACACTTGTAACAGCAGAATCATGAAGATTATCACTGAAAATGCATGTCTCAGCTGGAAACAACAACGATACCGAAGATATCGCAGTTTCCGCATATCAAACGCACTGTGGAGTGCTGAAAACACCAGAAAACGTGTTTTTCGCATTCAAAAGCACGAAAACAGCGTTTTCGGTGATTCTGCACACTTGTTACAGCAGAATCGTGAAGATTATCACTGAAAGTGCATATCTCAGCTGGAAACAACAACGATACCGAAGATATCGCAGTTTCCGCATATCAAACGCACTGTGGAGTGTTGAAAACACCAGAAAACGTGTTTTTCGCATTCAAAAGCACGAAAACAGCGATTTCGGTGATTCTGCACACTTGTAACAGCAGAATCGTGAAGATTATCACTGAAAGTCCATATCTCAGCTGGACACAACAACGATACCGAAGATATCTTAGTTTCCGCATATCAAACGCACTGTGGAGTGCTGAATACACCAGAAAACGTGTTTTTCGCATTCATAAGCACGAAAACAGCGATTTCGGTGATTCTGCACACTTGTAACAGCAGAATCGTGAAGATTATCACTGAAAGTGCATATCTCAGCTGGAAACAACAACGATACCGAAGATATCGTAGTTTCCGCATATCAAACGCACTGTGGAGTGCTGAAAACACCAGAAAACGTGTTTTTCGCATTCAAAAGCACGAAAACAGCGATTTCGGTGATTCTGCACACTTGTAACAGCAGAATCGTGAAGATTATCACTGAAAGTGCATATCTCAGCTGGAAACAACAACGATACCGAGGATATGGCAGTTTCCGCATATCAAACGCACTGTGGAGTGCTGAAAACACCAGAAAACGCGTTTTTCGCATTCAATAGCACGAAAACAGCGATTTCGGTGATTCTGCACACATGTAACAGCAGAATCATGAAGATTATCACTGAAAATGCATGTCTCAGCTGGAAACAACAACGATACCGAAGATATCGTAGTTTCCGCATATCAAACGCACTGTGGAGTGCTGAAAACACCAGAAAACGAGTTTTTCGCATTCAAAAGCACGAAAACAGCGATTTCGGTGATTCTGCACACTTGTAACAGCAGAATCATGAAGATTATCACTGAAAATGCATGTCTCAGCTGGAAACAACAACGATACCGAAGATATCGTAGTTTCCGCATATCAAACGCACTGTGGAGTGCTGAAAACACCAGAAAACGTGTTTTTCGCATTCAATAGCACGAAAACAGCGATTTCGGTGATTCTGCACACTTGTAACAGCAGAATCATGAAGATTATCACTGAAGATGCATATCTCAGCTGGAAACAACAACGATACCGAAGATATCGTAGTTTCCGCATATCAAACGCACTGTGGAGTGCTGAAAACACCAGAAAACGTGTTTTTCGCATTCAAAAGCACGAAAACAGCGATTTCGGTGATTCTGCACACTTGTAACAGCAGAATCGTGAAGATTATCACTGAAAGTGCATATCTCAGCTGGAAACAACAACGATACCGAGGATATCGCAGTTTCCGCATATCAAACGCACTGTGGAGTGCTGAAAACACCAGAAAACGTGTTTTTCGCATTCAATAGCACGAAAACAGCGATTTCGGTGATTCTGCACACTTGTAACAGCAGAATCATGAAGATTATCACTGAAAATGCATGTCTCAGCTTGAAACAACAACGATACCGAAGATATCGTAGTTTGCGCATATCAAACGCACTGTGGAGTGCTGAAATCACCAGAAAACGTGTTTTTCGCATTCAAAAGCACGAAAACAGCGATTTCGGTGATTCTGCACACTTGTAACAGCAGAATCGTGAAGATTATCACTGAAAGTGCATATCTCAGCTGGAAACAACAACGATACCGAAGATATCGCAGTTTCCGCATATCAAACGCACTGTGGAGTGCTGAAAACACCAGAAAACGTGTTTTTCGCATTCAAAAGCACGAAAACAGCGATTTCGGTGATTCTGCACACTTGTAACAGCAGAATCATGAAGATTATCACTGAAGATGCATATCTCAGCTGGAAACAACAACGATACCGAAGATATCGTAGTTTCCGCATATCAAACGCACTGTGGAGTGCTGAAAACACCAGAAAACGTGTTTTTCGCATTCAAAAGCACGAACACAGCGATTTCGGTGATTCTGCACACTTGTAACAGCAGAATCGTGAAGATTATCACTGAAAGTGCATATCTCAGCTGGAAACAACAACGATACCGAAGATATCGTAGTTTCCGCAAATCAAACGCACTGTGGAGTGCTGAAAACACCAGAAAACGTGTTTTCGCATTCAAATGCACGAAAACAGCGATTTCGGTGATTCTGCACACTTGTAACAGCAGAATCGTGAAGATTATCACTGACAGTGCATATCTCAGCTGGAAACAACAACGATACCGAAGATATCGCAGTTTCCGCATATCAAACGCACTGTGGAGTGTTGAAAACACCAGAAAACGTGTTTTTCGCATTCAATAGCACGAAAACAGCGATTTCGGTGATTCTGCACACTTGTAACAGCAGAATCATGAAGATTATCACTGAGAACGCATATCTCAGGTGGAAACAACAACGATACCGAAGATATCGTAGTTTCCGCATGTCAAACGCTCTGTGGCGTGCTGAAAACACCAGAAAACGTGTTTTTCGCATTCAAAAGCACGAACACAGCGATTTCGGTGATTCTGCACACTTGTAACAGCAGAATCGTGAAGATTATCACTGAAAGTGCATATCTCAGCTGGAAACAACAACGATACCGAAGATATCGTAGTTTCCGCATTTCAAACGCACTGTGGAGTGTTGAAAACACCAGAAAACGTGTTTTTCGCATTCAAAAGCACGAAAACAGCGATTTCGGTGATTCTGCACACTTGTAACTGCAGAATCGTGAAGATTATCACTGAAAGTGCATATCTCAGCTGGAAACAACAACGATACCGAAGATATCGCAGTTTCCGCATATCAAACGCACTGTGGAGTGCTGAAAACACCAGAAAACGTGTTTTTCGCATTCAAAAGCACGAAAACAGCGTTTTCGGTGATTCTGCACACTTGTTACAGCAGAATCGTGAAGATTATCACTGAAAGTGCATATCTCAGCTGGAAACAACAACGATACCGAAGATATCGCAGTTTCCGCATATCAAACGCACTGTGGAGTGTTGAAAACACCAGAAAACGTGTTTTTCGCATTCAAAAGCACGAAAACAGCGATTTCGGTGATTCTGCACACTTGTAACAGCAGAATCGTGAAGATTATCACTGAAAGTCCATATCTCAGCTGGACACAACAACGATACCGAAGATATCTTAGTTTCCGCATATCAAACGCACTGTGGAGTGCTGAATACACCAGAAAACGTGTTTTTCGCATTCAAAAGCACGAAAACAGCGATTTCGGTGATTCTGCACACTTGTAACAGCAGAATCGTGAAGATTATCACTGAAAGTGCATATCTCAGCTGGAAACAACAACGATACCGAAGATATCGCAGTTTCCGCATATCAAACGCACTGTGGAGTGCTGAAAACACCAGAAAACGTGTTTTTCGCATTCAATAGCACGAAAACAGCGATTTCGGTGATTCTGCACACTTGTAACAGCAGAATCATGAAGATTATCACTGAAGATGCATATCTCAGCTGGAAACAACAACGATACCGAAGATATCGTAGTTTCCGCATATCACACGCACTGTGGAGTGCTGAAAACACCAGAAAACGTGTTTTTCGCATTCAAAAGCACGAAAACAGCGATTTCGGTGATTCTGCACACTTGTAACAGCAGAATCATGAAGATTTTCACTGAAGATGCATATCTCAGCTGGAAACAACAACGATACCGAAGATATCGTAGTTTCCGCATATCAAACGCACTGTGGAGTGCTGAAAACACCAGAAAACGTGTTTTTCGCATTCAAAAGCACGAAAACAGCGATTTCGGTGATTCTGCACACCTGTAACAGCAGAATCGTGAAGATTATCACTGAAAGTGCATATCTCAGCTGGAAACAACAACGATACCGAAGATATCGTAGTTTCCGCATATCAAACGCACTGTGGAGTGCTGAAAACACCAGAAAACGTGTTTTTCGCATTCAAAAGCACGAAAACAGCGATTTCGGTGATTCTGCACACTTGTAACAGCAGAATCGTGAAGATTATCACTGAAAGTGCATATCTCAGCTGGAAACAACAACGATACCGAAGATATCGTAGTTTCCGCATATCAAACGCACTGTGGAGTGCTCAAAACACCAGAAAACGTGTTTTTCGCATTCAAAAGCACGAAAACAGCGATTTCGGTGATTCTGCACACTTGTAACAGCAGAATCATGAAGATTATCACTGAAGATGCATATCTCAGCTGGAAACAACAACGATACCGAAGATATCGTAGTTTCCGCATATCAAACGCACTGTGGAGTGCTGAAAACACCAGAAAACGTGTTTTTCGCATTCAAAAGCACGAAAACAGCGATTTCGGTGATTCTGCACACTTGTAACAGCAGAATCGTGAAGATTATCACTGAAAGTGCATATCTCAGCTGGAAACAACAACGATACCGAAGATATCGTAGTTTCCGCATATCAAACGCACTGCGGAGTGCTGAAAACACCAGAAAACGTGTTTTTCGCATTCAAAAGCACGAAAACAGCGATTTCGGTGATTCTGCACACTTGTAACAGCAGAATCGTGAAGATTATCACTGAAAGTGCATGTCTCAGCTGGAAACAACAACGATACCGAAGATATCGCAGTTTCCGCATATCAAACGCACTGTGGAGTGCTGAAAACACCAGAAAACGTGTTTTTCGCATTCAAAAGCACGAAAACAGCGATTTCGGTGATTCTGCACACTTGTAACAGCAGAATCGTGAAGATTATCACTGAAAGTGCATATCTCAGCTGGAAACAACAACGATACCGAAGATATCGCAGTTTCCGCATATCAAACGCACTGTGGAGTGCTGAAAACACCAGAAAACGTGTTTTTCGCTTTCAAAAGCACGAAAACAGCGATTTCGGTGATTCTGCACACCTGTAACAGCAGAATCGTGAAGATTATCACTGAAAGTGCATATCTCAGCTGGAAACAACAACGATACCGAAGATATCGTAGTTTCCGCATATCAAACGCACTGTGGAGTGCTGAAAACACCAGAAAACGTGTTTTTCGCATTCAAAAGCACGAAAACAGCGATTTCGGTGATTCTGCACACTTGTAACAGCAGAATCGTGAAGATTATCACTGAAAGTGCATATCTCAGCTGGAAACAACAACGATACCGAAGATATCGTAGTTTCCGCATATCAAACGCACTGTGGAGTGCTGAAAACACCAGAAAACGTGTTTTTCGCATTCAAAAGCACGAAAACAGCGATTTCGGTGATTCTGCACACTTGTAACAGCAGAATCGTGAAGATTATCACTGAAAGTGCATATCTCAGCTGGAAACAACAACGATACCGAAGATATCGCAGTTTCCGCATATCAAACGCACTGTGGAGTGCTGAAAACACCAGAAAACGTGTTTTTCGCATTCAAAAGCACGAAAACAGCGATTTCGGTGATTCTGCACACTTGTAACAGCAGAATCGTGAAGATTATCACTGAAAGTGCATATCTCAGCTGGAAACAACAACGATACCGAAGATATCGCAGTTTCCGCATATCAAACGCACTGTGGAGTGCTGAAAACACCAGAAAACGTGTTTTTCGCATTCAAAAGCACGAAAACAGCGATTTCGGTGATTCTGCACACTTGTAACAGCAGAAACGCGAAGATTATCACTGAAAGTGCATATCTCAGCTGGAAACAACAACGATACCGAAGATATCGTAGTTTCCGCATATCAAACGCACTGCGGAGTGCTGAAAACACCAGAAAACGTGTTTTTCGCATTCAAAAGCACGAAAACAGCGATTTCGGTGATTCTGCACACTTGTAACAGCAGAATCGTGAAGATTATCACTGAAAGTGCATATCTCAGCTGGAAACAACAACGATACCGAAGATATGGCAGTTTCCGCATATCAAACGCACTGTGGAGTGCTCAAAACACCAGAAAACGTGTTTTTCGCATTCAATAGCACGAAAACAGCGATTTCGGTGATTCTGCACACTTGTAACAGCAGAATCATGAAGATTATCACTGAAAATGCATGTCTCAGCTGGAAACAACAACGATACCGAAGATATCGTAGTTTCCGCATATCAAACGCACTGTGGAGTGCTGAAAACACCAGAAAACGTGTTTTTCGCATCCAAAAGCACGAAAACAGCGATTTCGGTGATTCTGCACACTTGTAACAGCAGAATCGTGAAGATTATCACTGAAAGTGCATATCTCAGCTGGAAACAACAACGATACCGAAGATATCGTAGTTTCCGCATATCAAACGCACTGTGGAGTGCTGAAAACACCAGAAAACGTGTTTTTCGCATCCAAAAGCACGAAAACAGCGATTTCGGTGATTCTGCACACTTGTAACAGCAGAATCGTGAAGATTATCACTGAAAGTGCATATCTCAGCTGGAAACAACAACGATACCGAAGATATCGTAGTTTCCGCATATCAAACGCACTGTGGAGTGCTGAAAACACCAGAAAACGTGTTTTTCGCATTCAAAAGCACGAAAACAGCGATTTCGGTGATTCTGCACACCTGTAACAGCAGAATCGTGAAGATTATCACTGAAAGTGCATATCTCAGCTGGAAACAACAACGATACCGAAGATATCGTAGTTTCCGCATATCAAACGCACTGTGGAGTGCTGAAAACACCAGAAAACGTGTTTTTCGCATTCAAAAGCACGAAAACAGCGATTTCAGTGATTCTTCACACTTGTAACAGCAGAATCGTGAAGATTATCAGTGAAAATGCATATCTCAGCTGGAAACCCAACGATACCGAAAATATCGCAGTTTCCGCATATCAAACGCACTGTGGAGTGCTGAAAACACCAGAAAACGTGTTTTTCGCATTCAAAAGCACGCAAACAGCGATTTCGGTGATTCTGCACACTTGTAACAGCAGAATCGTGAAGATTATCACTGAAAGTGCATATCTCAGCTGGAAACAACAACGATACCGAAGATATCGTAGTTTCCGCATATCAAACGCACTGTGGAGTGCTGAAAACACCAGAAAACGTGTTTTTCGCATTCAAAAGCACGCAAACAGCGATTTCGGTGATTCTGCACACTTGTAACAGCAGAATCGTGAAGATTATCACTGAAAGTGCATATCTCAGCTGGAAACAACAACGATACCGAAGATATCGTAGTTTCCGCATATCAAACGCACTGTGGAGTGCTGAAAACACCAGAAAACGTGTTTTTCGCATTCAAAAGTACGAAAACAGCGATTTCGGTGATTCTGCACACTTGTAACAGCAGAATCGTGAAGATTATCACTGAAAGTGCATATCTCAGCTGGAAACAATAACGATACCGAAGATATCGCAGTTTCCGCATATCAAACGCACTGTGGAGTGTTGAAAACACCAGAAAACGTGTTTTTCGCATTCAAAAGCACGAAAACAGCGATTTCGGTGATTCTGCACACTTGTAACAGCAGAATCATGAAGATTATCACTGAAGATGCATATCTCAGCTGGAAACAACAACGATACCGAAGATATCGTAGTTTCCGCATATCAAACGCACTGTGGAGAGCTGAAAACACCAGAAAACGTGTTTTTCGCATTCAATAGCACGAAAACAGCGATTTCGGTGATTCTGCACACTTGTAACAGCAGAATCATGAAGATTATCACTGAAAATGCATGTCTCAGCTGGAAACAACAACGATACCGAAGATATCGTAGTTTCCGCATATCAAACGCACTGTGGAGTGCTGAAAACACCAGAAAACGTGTTTTTCGCATCCAAAAGCACGAAAACAGCGATTTCGGTGATTCTGCACACTTGTAACAGCAGAATCGTGAAGATTACCACTGAAAGTGCATATCTCAGCTGGAAACAACAACGATACCGAAGATATCGTAGTTTCCGCATATCAAACGCACTGTGGAGTGCTGAAAACACCATAAAACGTGTTTTTCGCATTCAAAAGCACGAAAACAGCGATTTCGGTGATTCTGCACACTTGTAACAGCAGAATCGTGAAGATTATCACTGAAAGTGCATATCTCAGCAGGAAACAACAACGATACCGAAGATATGGCAGTTTCCGCATATCAAACGCACTGTGGAGTGCTGAAAACACCAGAAAACGTGTTTTTCGCATTCAAAAGCACGAAAACAGCGATTTCGGTGATTCTGCACACTTGTAACAGCAGAATCATGAAGATTATCACTGAAAATGCATGTCTCAGCTGGAAACAACAACGATACCGAAGATATCGTAGTTTCCGCATATCAAACGCACTGTGGAGTGCTGAAAACACCAGAACACGTGTTTTTCGCATTCAAAAGCACGAAAACAGCGATTTCGGTGATTCTGCACACTTGTAACAGCAGAATCATGAAGATTATCACTGAAGATGCATATCTCATCTGGAAACAACAACGATACCGAAGATATCGTAGTTTCCGCATATCAAACGCACTGTGGAGTGCTGAAAACACCAGAAAACGTGTTTTTCGCATTCAAAAGCACGAAAACAGCGATTTCGGTGATTCTGCACACTTGTAACAGCAGAATCGTGAAGATTATCACTGAAAGTGCATATCTCAGCTGGAAACAACAACGATACCGAAGATATCGTAGTTTCCGCATATCAAACGCACTGTGGAGTGCTGAAAACACCAGAAAACGTGTTTTTCGCATTCAAAAGCACGAAAACAGCGATTTCGGTGATTCTGCACACTTGTAACAGCAGAATCGTGAAGATTATCACTGAAAGTGCATATCTCAGCTGGAAACAACAACGATACCGAAGATATCGTAGTTTCCGCATATCAAACGCACTGTGGAGTGCTGAAAACACCAGAAAACGTGTTTTTCGCATTCAAAAGCACGCAAACAGCGATTTCGGTGATTCTGCACACTTGTAACAGCAGAATCGTGAAGATTATCACTGAAAGTGCATATCTCAGCTGGAAACAACAACGATACCGAAGATATCGTAGTTTCCGCATATCAAACGCACTGTGGAGTGCTGAAAACACCAGAAAACGTGTTTTTCGCATTCAAAAGTACGAAAACAGCGATTTCGGTGATTCTGCACACTTGTAACAGCAGAATCGTGAAGATTATCACTGAAAGTGCATATCTCAGCTGGAAACAATAACGATACCGAAGATATCGCAGTTTCCGCATATCAAACGCACTGTGGAGTGTTGAAAACACCAGAAAACGTGTTTTTCGCATTCAAAAGCACGAAAACAGCGATTTCGGTGATTCTGCACACTTGTAACAGCAGAATCATGAAGATTATCACTGAAGATGCATATCTCAGCTGGAAACAACAACGATACCGAAGATATCGTAGTTTCCGCATATCAAACGCACTGTGGAGAGCTGAAAACACCAGAAAACGTGTTTTTCGCATTCAATAGCACGAAAACAGCGATTTCGGTGATTCTGCACACTTGTAACAGCAGAATCATGAAGATTATCACTGAAAATGCATGTCTCAGCTGGAAACAACAACGATACCGAAGATATCGTAGTTTCCGCATATCAAACGCACTGTGGAGTGCTGAAAACACCAGAAAACGTGTTTTTCGCATCCAAAAGCACGAAAACAGCGATTTCGGTGATTCTGCACACTTGTAACAGCAGAATCGTGAAGATTATCACTGAAAGTGCATATCTCAGCTGGAAACAACAACGATACCGAAGATATCGTAGTTTCCGCATATCAAACGCACTGTGGAGTGCTGAAAACACCATAAAACGTGTTTTTCGCATTCAAAAGCACGAAAACAGCGATTTCGGTGATTCTGCACACTTGTAACAGCAGAATCGTGAAGATTATCACTGAAAGTGCATATCTCAGCAGGAAACAACAACGATACCGAAGATATGGCAGTTTCCGCATATCAAACGCACTGTGGAGTGCTGAAAACACCAGAAAACGTGTTTTTCGCATTCAAAAGCACGAAAACAGCGATTTCGGTGATTCTGCACACTTGTAACAGCAGAATCATGAAGATTATCACTGAAAATGCATGTCTCAGCTGGAAACAACAACGATACCGAAGATATCGTAGTTTCCGCATATCAAACGCACTGTGGAGTGCTGAAAACACCAGAACACGTGTTTTTCGCATTCAAAAGCACGAAAACAGCGATTTCGGTGATTCTGCACACTTGTAACAGCAGAATCATGAAGATTATCACTGAAGATGCATATCTCATCTGGAAACAACAACGATACCGAAGATATCGTAGTTTCCGCATATCAAACGCACTGTGGAGTGCTGAAAACACCAGAAAACGTGTTTTTCGCATTCAAAAGCACGAAAACAGCGATTTCGGTGATTCTGCACACTTGTAACAGCAGAATCGTGAAGATTATCACTGAAAGTGCATATCTCAGCTGGAAACAACAACGATACCGAAGATATCGTAGTTTCCGCATATCAAACGCACTGTGGAGTGCTGAAAACACCAGAAAACGTGTTTTTCGCATTCAAAAGCACGAAAACAGCGATTTCGGTGATTCTGCACACTTGTAACAGCAGAATCGTGAAGATTATCACTGAAAGTGCATATCTCAGCTGGAAACAACAACGATACCGAAGATATCGCAGTTTCCGCATATCAAACGCACTGTGGAGTGCTGAAAACACCAGAAAACGTGTTTTTCGCATTCAAAAGCACGAAAACAGCGAAATCGGTGATTCTGCACACTTGTAACAGCAGAATCGTGAAGATTATCACTGAAAGTGCATATCTCAGCTGGAAACAACAACGATACCGAAGATATCGCAGTTTCCGCATATCAAACGCACTGTGGAGTGCTGAAAACACCAGAAAACGTGTTTTTCGCATTCAAAAGCACGAAAACAGCGATTTCGGTGATTCTGCACACTTGTAACAGCAGAAACGCGAAGATTATCACTGAAAGTGCATATCTCAGCTGGAAACAACAACGATACCGAAGATATCGTAGTTTCCGCATATCAAACGCACTGCGGAGTGCTGAAAACACCAGAAAACGTGTTTTTCGCATTCAAAAGCACGAAAACAGCGATTTCGGTGATTCTGCACACTTGTAACAGCAGAATCGTGAAGATTATCACTGAAAGTGCATATCTCAGCTGGAAACAACAACGATACCGAAGATATGGCAGTTTCCGCATATCAAACGCACTGTGGAGTGCTCAAAACACCAGAAAACGTGTTTTTCGCATTCAATAGCACGAAAACAGCGATTTCGGTGATTCTGCACACTTGTAACAGCAGAATCATGAAGATTATCACTGAAAATGCATGTCTCAGCTGGAAACAACAACGATACCGAAGATATCGTAGTTTCCGCATATCAAACGCACTGTGGAGTGCTGAAAACACCAGAAAACGTGTTTTTCGCATCCAAAAGCACGAAAACAGCGATTTCGGTGATTCTGCACACTTGTAACAGCAGAATCGTGAAGATTATCACTGAAAGTGCATATCTCAGCTGGAAACAACAACGATACCGAAGATATCGTAGTTTCCGCATATCAAACGCACTGTGGAGTGCTGAAAACACCAGAAAACGTGTTTTTCGCATTCAAAAGCACGAAAACAGCGATTTCGGTGATTCTGCACACCTGTAACAGCAGAATCGTGAAGATTATCACTGAAAGTGCATATCTCAGCTGGAAACAACAACGATACCGAAGATATCGTAGTTTCCGCATATCAAACGCACTGTGGAGTGCTGAAAACACCAGAAAACGTGTTTTTCGCATCCAAAAGCACGAAAACAGCGATTTCGGTGATTCTGCACACTTGTAACAGCAGAATCGTGAAGATTATCACTGAAAGTGCATATCTCAGCTGGAAACAACAACGATACCGAAGATATCGTAGTTTCCGCATATCAAACGCACTGTGGAGTGCTGAAAACACCAGAAAACGTGTTTTTCGCATTCAAAAGCACGAAAACAGCGATTTCGGTGATTCTGCACACCTGTAACAGCAGAATCGTGAAGATTATCACTGAAAGTGCATATCTCAGCTGGAAACAACAACGATACCGAAGATATCGTAGTTTCCGCATATCAAACGCACTGTGGAGTGCTGAAAACACCAGAAAACGTGTTTTTCGCATTCAAAAGCACGAAAACAGCGATTTCAGTGATTCTTCACACTTGTAACAGCAGAATCGTGAAGATTATCAGTGAAAATGCATATCTCAGCTGGAAACCCAACGATACCGAAAATATCGCAGTTTCCGCATATCAAACGCACTGTGGAGTGCTGAAAACACCAGAAAACGTGTTTTTCGCATTCAAAAGCACGCAAACAGCGATTTCGGTGATTCTGCACACTTGTAACAGCAGAATCGTGAAGATTATCACTGAAAGTGCATATCTCAGCTGGAAACAACAACGATACCGAAGATATCGTAGTTTCCGCATATCAAACGCACTGTGGAGTGCTGAAAACACCAGAAAACGTGTTTTTCGCATTCAAAAGCACGCAAACAGCGATTTCGGTGATTCTGCACACTTGTAACAGCAGAATCGTGAAGATTATCACTGAAAGTGCATATCTCAGCTGGAAACAACAACGATACCGAAGATATCGTAGTTTCCGCATATCAAACGCACTGTGGAGTGCTGAAAACACCAGAAAACGTGTTTTTCGCATTCAAAAGTACGAAAACAGCGATTTCGGTGATTCTGCACACTTGTAACAGCAGAATCGTGAAGATTATCACTGAAAGTGCATATCTCAGCTGGAAACAATAACGATACCGAAGATATCGCAGTTTCCGCATATCAAACGCACTGTGGAGTGTTGAAAACACCAGAAAACGTGTTTTTCGCATTCAAAAGCACGAAAACAGCGATTTCGGTGATTCTGCACACTTGTAACAGCAGAATCATGAAGATTATCACTGAAGATGCATATCTCAGCTGGAAACAACAACGATACCGAAGATATCGTAGTTTCCGCATATCAAACGCACTGTGGAGAGCTGAAAACACCAGAAAACGTGTTTTTCGCATTCAATAGCACGAAAACAGCGATTTCGGTGATTCTGCACACTTGTAACAGCAGAATCATGAAGATTATCACTGAAAATGCATGTCTCAGCTGGAAACAACAACGATACCGAAGATATCGTAGTTTCCGCATATCAAACGCACTGTGGAGTGCTGAAAACACCAGAAAACGTGTTTTTCGCATCCAAAAGCACGAAAACAGCGATTTCGGTGATTCTGCACACTTGTAACAGCAGGATCGTGAAGATTATCACTGAAAGTGCATATCTCAGCTGGAAACAACAACGATACCGAAGATATCGTAGTTTCCGCATATCAAACGCACTGTGGAGTGCTGAAAACACCATAAAACGTGTTTTTCGCATTCAAAAGCACGAAAACAGCGATTTCGGTGATTCTGCACACTTGTAACAGCAGAATCGTGAAGATTATCACTGAAAGTGCATATCTCAGCAGGAAACAACAACGATACCGAAGATATGGCAGTTTCCGCATATCAAACGCACTGTGGAGTGCTGAAAACACCAGAAAACGTGTTTTTCGCATTCAAAAGCACGAAAACAGCGATTTCGGTGATTCTGCACACTTGTAACAGCAGAATCATGAAGATTATCACTGAAAATGCATGTCTCAGCTGGAAACAACAACGATACCGAAGATATCGTAGTTTCCGCATATCAAACGCACTGTGGAGTGCTGAAAACACCAGAACACGTGTTTTTCGCATTCAAAAGCACGAAAACAGCGATTTCGGTGATTCTGCACACTTGTAACAGCAGAATCGTGAAGATTATCACTGAAAGTGCATATCTCATCTGGAAACAACAACGATACCGAAGATATCGTAGTTTCCGCATATCAAACGGACTGTGGAGTGCTGAAAACACCAGAAAACGTGTTTTTCGCATACAAAAGCACGAAAACAGCGATTTCGGTGATTCTGCACACTTGTAACAGCAGAATCATGAAGATTATCACTGAAGATGCATATCTCAGCTGGAAACAACAACGATACCGAAGATATCGTAGTTTCCGCATATCAAACGCACTGTGGAGTGCTCAAAACACCAGAAAACGTGTTTTTCGCATTCAAAAGCACGAAAACAGCGATTTCGGTGATTCTGCACACTTGTAACAGCAGAAACGTGAAGATTATCACTGAAGATGCATATCTCAGCTGGAAACAACAACGATACCGAAGATATCGTAGTTTCCGCATATCAAACGCACTGTGGAGTGCTGAAAACACCAGAAAACGTGTTTTTCGCATTCAAAAGCACGAAAACAGCGATTTCGGTGATTCTGCACACTTGTAACAGCAGAATCGTGAAGATTATCACTGAAAGTGCATATCTCAGCTGGAAACAACAACGATACCGAAGATATCGTAGTTTCCGCATATCAAACGCACTGTGGAGTGCTGAAAACACCAGAAAACGTGTTTTTCGCATTCAAAAGCACGAAAACAGCGATTTCGGTGATTCTGCACACTTGTAACAGCAGAATCGTGAAGATTATCACTGAAAGTGCATATCTCAGCTGGAGACAACAACGATACCGAAGATATCGCAGTTTCCGCATATCAAACGCACTGTGGAGTGCTGAAAACACCAGAAAACGTGTTTTTCGCATTCAAAAGCACGAAAACAGCGATTTCGGTGATTCTGCACACTTGTAACAGCAGAAACGTGAAGATTATCACTGAAAGTGCATATCTCAGCTGGAAACAACAACGATACCGAAGATATCGTAGTTTCTGCATATCAAACGCACTGCGGAGTGCTGAAAACACCAGAAAACGTGTTTTTCGCATTCAAAAGCACGAAAACAGCGATTTCGGTGATTCTGCACACTTGTAACAGCAGAATCGTGAAGATTATCACTGAAAGTGCATATCTCAGCTGGAAACAACAACGATACCGAAGATATCGTAGTTTCCGCATATCAAACGCACTGTGGAGTGCTCGAAACACCAGAAAACGTGTTTTTCGCATTCAAAAGCACGAAAACAGCGATTTCGGTGATTCTGCACACTTGTAACAGCAGAATCGTGAAGATTATCACTGAAAGTGCATATCTCAGCAGGAAACAACAACGATACCGTAGATATGGCAGTTTCCGCATATCAAAAGCACTGTGGAGTGCTGAAAACACCAGAAAACGTGTTTTTCGCATTCAAAAGCACGAAAACAGCGATTTCGGTGATTCTGCACACTTGTAACAGCAGAATCGTGAAGATTATCACTGAAAGTGCATATCTCAGCTGGAAACAACAACGATACCGAAGATATCGTAGTTTCCGCATATCAAACGCACTGTGGAGTGCTGAAAACACCAGAAAACGTGTTTTTCGCATTCAAAAGCACGAAAACAGCGATTTCGGTGATTCTGCACACTTGTAACAGCAGAATCGTGAAGATTATCACTGAAAGTGCATATCTCAGCTGGAAACAACAACGATACCGAAGATATCGCAGTTTCCGCATATCAAACGCACTGTGGAGTGCTGAAAACACCAGAAAACGTGTTTTTCGCATTCAAAAGCACGAAAACAGCGATTTCGGTGATTCTGCACACTTGTAACAGCAGAAACGTGAAGATTATCACTGAAAGTGCATATCTCAGCTGGAAACAACAACGATACCGAAGATATCGTAGTTTCCGCATATCAAACGGACTGCGGAGTGCTGAAAACACCAGAAAACGTGTTTTTCGCATTCAAAAGCACGAAAACAGCGATTTCGGTGATTCTGCACACTTGTAACAGCAGAATCGTGAAGATTATCACTGAAAGTGCATATCTCAGCTGGAAACAACAACGATACCGAAGATATCGTAGTTTCCGCATATCAAACGCACTGTGGAGTGCTGAAAACACCAGAAAACGTGTTTTTCGCATTCAAAAGCACGAAAACAGCGATTTCGGTGATTCTGCACACTTGTAACAGCAGAATCGTGAAGATTATCACTGAAAGTGCATATCTCAGCAGGAAACAACAACGATACCGAAGATATGGCAGTTTCCGCATATCAAACGCACTGTGGAGTGCTGAAAACACCAGTAAACGTGTTTTTCGCATTCAAAAGCACGAAAACAGCGATTTCGGTGATTCTGCACACTTGTAACAGCAGAATCGTGAAGATTATCACTGAAGATGCATATCTCAGCTGGAAACAACAACGATACCGAAGATATCGTAGTTTCCGCATATCAAACGCACTGTGGAGTGCTGAAAACACCAGAAAACGTGTTTTTCGCATTCAAAAGCACGCAAACAGCGATTTCGGTGATTCTGCACACTTGTAACAGCAGAATCGTGAAGATTATCACTGAAAGTGCATATCTCAGCTGGAAACAACAACGATACCGAAGATATCGTAGTTTCCGCATATCAAACGCACTGTGGAGTGCTGAAAACACCAGAAAACGTGTTTTTCGCATTCAAAAGCACGCAAACAGCGATTTCGGTGATTCTGCACACTTGTAACAGCAGAATCGTGAAGATTATCACTGAAAGTGCATATCTCAGCTGGAAACAACAACGATACCGAAGATATCGTAGTTTCCGCATATCAAACGCACTGTGGAGTGCTGAAAACACCAGAAAACGTGTTTTTCGCATTCAAAAGCACGAAAACAGCGATTTCGGTGATTCTGCACGCTTGTAACAGCAGAATCATGAAGATTATCACTGAAAATGCATGTCTCAGCTGGAAACAACAACGATACCGAAGATATCGTAGTTTCCGCATATCAAACGCACTGTGGAGTGCTGAAAACACCAGAACACGTGTTTTACGCATTCAAAAGCACGAAAACAGCGATTTCGGTGATTCTGCACACTTGTAACAGCAGAATCGTGAAGATTATCACTGAAAGTGCATATCTCAGCTGGAAACAACAACGATACCGAAGATATCGTAGTTTCCGCATATCAAACGCACTGTGGAGTGCTGAAAACACCAGAAAACGTGTTTTTCGCATTCAAAAGTACGAAAACAGCGATTTCGGTGATTCTGCACACTTGTAACAGCAGAATCGTGAAGATTATCACTGAAAGTGCATATCTCAGCTGGAAACAATAACGATACCGAAGATATCGCAGTTTCCGCATATCAAACGCACTGTGGAGTGTTGAAAACACCAGAAAACGTGTTTTTCGCATTCAAAAGCACGAAAACAGCGATTTCGGTGATTCTGCACACTTGTAACAGCAGAATCATGAAGATTATCACTGAAGATGCATATCTCAGCTGGAAACAACAACGATACCGAAGATATCGTAGTTTCCGCATATCAAACGCACTGTGGAGAGCTGAAAACACCAGAAAACGTGTTTTTCGCATTCAATAGCACGAAAACAGCGATTTCGGTGATTCTGCACACTTGTAACAGCAGAATCATGAAGATTATCACTGAAAATGCATGTCTCAGCTGGAAACAACAACGATACCGAAGATATCGTAGTTTCCGCATATCAAACGCACTGTGGAGTGCTGAAAACACCAGAAAACGTGTTTTTCGCATCCAAAAGCACGAAAACAGCGATTTCGGTGATTCTGCACACTTGTAACAGCAGAATCGTGAAGATTATCACTGAAAGTGCATATCTCAGCTGGAAACAACAACGATACCGAAGATATCGTAGTTTCCGCATATCAAACGCACTGTGGAGTGCTGAAAACACCATAAAACGTGTTTTTCGCATTCAAAAGCACGAAAACAGCGATTTCGGTGATTCTGCACACTTGTAACAGCAGAATCGTGAAGATTATCACTGAAAGTGCATATCTCAGCAGGAAACAACAACGATACCGAAGATATGGCAGTTTCCGCATATCAAACGCACTGTGGAGTGCTGAAAACACCAGAAAACGTGTTTTTCGCATTCAAAAGCACGAAAACAGCGATTTCGGTGATTCTGCACACTTGTAACAGCAGAATCATGAAGATTATCACTGAAAATGCATGTCTCAGCTGGAAACAACAACGATACCGAAGATATCGTAGTTTCCGCATATCAAACGCACTGTGGAGTGCTGAAAACACCAGAACACGTGTTTTTCGCATTCAAAAGCACGAAAACAGCGATTTCGGTGATTCTGCACACTTGTAACAGCAGAATCGTGAAGATTATCACTGAAAGTGCATATCTCAGCTGGAGACAACAACGATACCGAAGATATCGCAGTTTCCGCATATCAAACGCACTGTGGAGTGCTGAAAACACCAGAAAACGTGTTTTTCGCATTCAAAAGCACGAAAACAGCGATTTCGGTGATTCTGCACACTTGTAACAGCAGAAACGTGAAGATTATCACTGAAAGTGCATATCTCAGCTGGAAACAACAACGATACCGAAGATATCGTAGTTTCTGCATATCAAACGCACTGCGGAGTGCTGAAAACACCAGAAAACGTGTTTTTCGCATTCAAAAGCACGAAAACAGCGATTTCGGTGATTCTGCACACTTGTAACAGCAGAATCGTGAAGATTATCACTGAAAGTGCATATCTCAGCTGGAAACAACAACGATACCGAAGATATCGTAGTTTCCGCATATCAAACGCACTGTGGAGTGCTCGAAACACCAGAAAACGTGTTTTTCGCATTCAAAAGCACGAAAACAGCGATTTCGGTGATTCTGCACACTTGTAACAGCAGAATCGTGAAGATTATCACTGAAAGTGCATATCTCAGCTGGAAACAACAACGATACCGAAGATATCGTAGTTTCCGCATATCAAACGCACTGTGGAGAGCTGAAAACACCAGAAAACGTGTTTTTCGCATTCAATAGCACGAAAACAGCGATTTCGGTGATTCTGCACACTTGTAACAGCAGAATCATGAAGATTATCACTGAAAATGCATGTCTCAGCTGGAAACAACAACGATACCGAAGATATCGTAGTTTCCGCATATCAAACGCACTGTGGAGTGCTGAAAACACCAGAAAACGTGTTTTTCGCATCCAAAAGCACGAAAACAGCGATTTCGGTGATTCTGCACACTTGTAACAGCAGAATCGTGAAGATTATCACTGAAAGTGCATATCTCAGCTGGAAACAACAACGATACCGAAGATATCGTAGTTTCCGCATATCAAACGCACTGTGGAGTGCTGAAAACACCATAAAACGTGTTTTTCGCATTCAAAAGCACGAAAACAGCGATTTCGGTGATTCTGCACACTTGTAACAGCAGAATCGTGAAGATTATCACTGAAAGTGCATATCTCAGCAGGAAACAACAACGATACCGAAGATATGGCAGTTTCCGCATATCAAACGCACTGTGGAGTGCTGAAAACACCAGAAAACGTGTTTTTCGCATTCAAAAGCACGAAAACAGCGATTTCGGTGATTCTGCACACTTGTAACAGCAGAATCATGAAGATTATCACTGAAAATGCATGTCTCAGCTGGAAACAACAACGATACCGAAGATATCGTAGTTTCCGCATATCAAACGCACTGTGGAGTGCTGAAAACACCAGAACACGTGTTTTTCGCATTCAAAAGCACGAAAACAGCGATTTCGGTGATTCTGCACACTTGTAACAGCAGAATCGTGAAGATTATCACTGAAAGTGCATATCTCATCTGGAAACAACAACGATACCGAAGATATCGTAGTTTCCGCATATCAAACGGACTGTGGAGTGCTGAAAACACCAGAAAACGTGTTTTTCGCATACAAAAGCACGAAAACAGCGATTTCGGTGATTCTGCACACTTGTAACAGCAGAATCATGAAGATTATCACTGAAGATGCATATCTCAGCTGGAAACAACAACGATACCGAAGATATCGTAGTTTCCGCATATCAAACGCACTGTGGAGTGCTCAAAACACCAGAAAACGTGTTTTTCGCATTCAAAAGCCCGAAAACAGCGATTTCGGTGATTCTGCACACTTGTAACAGCAGAAACGTGAAGATTATCACTGAAGATGCATATCTCAGCTGGAAACAACAACGATACCGAAGATATCGTAGTTTCCGCATATCAAACGCACTGTGGAGTGCTGAAAACACCAGAAAACGTGTTTTTCGCATTCAAAAGCACGAAAACAGCGATTTCGGTGATTCTGCACACTTGTAACAGCAGAATCGTGAAGATTATCACTGAAAGTGCATATCTCAGCTGGAAACAACAACGATACCGAAGATATCGTAGTTTCCGCATATCAAACGCACTGTGGAGTGCTGAAAACACCAGAAAACGTGTTTTTCGCATTCAAAAGCACGAAAACAGCGATTTCGGTGATTCTGCACACTTGTAACAGCAGAATCGTGAAGATTATCACTGAAAGTGCATATCTCAGCTGGAGACAACAACGATACCGAAGATATCGCAGTTTCCGCATATCAAACGCACTGTGGAGTGCTGAAAACACCAGAAAACGTGTTTTTCGCATTCAAAAGCACGAAAACAGCGATTTCGGTGATTCTGCACACTTGTAACAGCAGAAACGTGAAGATTATCACTGAAAGTGCATATCTCAGCTGGAAACAACAACGATACCGAAGATATCGTAGTTTCTGCATATCAAACGCACTGCGGAGTGCTGAAAACACCAGAAAACGTGTTTTTCGCATTCAAAAGCACGAAAACAGCGATTTCGGTGATTCTGCACACTTGTAACAGCAGAATCGTGAAGATTATCACTGAAAGTGCATATCTCAGCTGGAAACAACAACGATACCGAAGATATCGTAGTTTCCGCATATCAAACGCACTGTGGAGTGCTCGAAACACCAGAAAACGTGTTTTTCGCATTCAAAAGCACGAAAACAGCGATTTCGGTGATTCTGCACACTTGTAACAGCAGAATCGTGAAGATTATCACTGAAAGTGCATATCTCAGCAGGAAACAACAACGATACCGTAGATATCGTAGTTTCCGCATATCAAACGCACTGTGGAGTGCTGAAAACACCAGAAAACGTGTTTTTCGCATTCAAAAGCACGAAAACAGCGATTTCGGTGATTCTGCACACTTGTAACAGCAGAATCGTGAAGATTATCACTGAAAGTGCATATCTCAGCTGGAGACAACAACGATACCGAAGATATCGCAGTTTCCGCATATCAAACGCACTGTGGAGTGCTGAAAACACCAGAAAACGTGTTTTTCGCATTCAAAAGCACGAAAACAGCGATTTCGGTGATTCTGCACACTTGTAACAGCAGAATCGTGAAGATTATCACTGAAAGTGCATATCTCAGCTGGAAACAACAACGATACCGAAGATATCGTAGTTTCCGCATATCAAACGCACTGTGGAGTGCTCGAAACACCAGAAAACGTGTTTTTCGCATTCAAAAGCACGAAAACAGCGATTTCGGTGATTCTGCACACTTGTAACAGCAGAATCGTGAAGATTATCACTGAAAGTGCATATCTCAGCAGGAAACAACAACGATACCGTAGATATGGCAGTTTCCGCATATCAAAAGCACTGTGGAGTGCTGAAAACACCAGAAAACGTGTTTTTCGCATTCAAAAGCACGAAAACAGCGATTTCGGTGATTCTGCACACTTGTAACAGCAGAATCGTGAAGATTATCACTGAAAGTGCATATCTCAGCTGGAAACAACAACGATACCGAAGATATCGTAGTTTCCGCATATCAAACGCACTGTGGAGTGCTCGAAACACCAGAAAACGTGTTTTTCGCATTCAAAAGCACGAAAACAGCGATTTCGGTGATTCTGCACACTTGTAACAGCAGAATCGTGAAGATTATCACTGAAAGTGCATATCTCAGCAGGAAACAACAACGATACCGAAGATATGGCAGTTTCCGCATATCAAACGCACTGTGGAGTGCTGAAAACACCAGAAAACGTGTTTTTCGCATTCAAAAGCACGAAAACAGCGATTTCGGTGATTCTGCACACTTGTAACAGCAGAATCATGAAGATTATCACTGAAAATGCATGTCTCAGCTGGAAACAACAACGATACCGAAGATATCGTAGTTTCCGCATATCAAACGCACTGTGGAGTGCTGAAAACACCAGAACACGTGTTTTTCGCATTCAAAAGCACGAAAACAGCGATTTCGGTGATTCTGCACACTTGTAACAGCAGAATCGTGAAGATTATCACTGAAAGTGCATATCTCATCTGGAAACAACAACGATACCGAAGATATCGTAGTTTCCGCATATCAAACGGACTGTGGAGTGCTGAAAACACCAGAAAACGTGTTTTTCGCATACAAAAGCACGAAAACAGCGATTTCGGTGATTCTGCACACTTGTAACAGCAGAATCATGAAGATTATCACTGAAGATGCATATCTCAGCTGGAAACAACAACGATACCGAAGATATCGTAGTTTCCGCATATCAAACGCACTGTGGAGTGCTCAAAACACCAGAAAACGTGTTTTTCGCATTCAAAAGCACGAAAACAGCGATTTCGGTGATTCTGCACACTTGTAACAGCAGAATCGTGAAGATTATCACTGAAAGTGCATATCTCAGCTGGAGACAACAACGATACCGAAGATATCGCAGTTTCCGCATATCAAACGCACTGTGGAGTGCTGAAAACACCAGAAAACGTGTTTTTCGCATTCAAAAGCACGAAAACAGCGATTTCGGTGATTCTGCACACTTGTAACAGCAGAAACGTGAAGATTATCACTGAAAGTGCATATCTCAGCTGGAAACAACAACGATACCGAAGATATCGTAGTTTCTGCATATCAAACGCACTGCGGAGTGCTGAAAACACCAGAAAACGTGTTTTTCGCATTCAAAAGCACGAAAACAGCGATTTCGGTGATTCTGCACACTTGTAACAGCAGAATCGTGAAGATTATCACTGAAAGTGCATATCTCAGCTGGAAACAACAACGATACCGAAGATATCGTAGTTTCCGCATATCAAACGCACTGTGGAGTGCTCGAAACACCAGAAAACGTGTTTTTCGCATTCAAAAGCACGAAAACAGCGATTTCGGTGATTCTGCACACTTGTAACAGCAGAATCGTGAAGATTATCACTGAAAGTGCATATCTCAGCAGGAAACAACAACGATACCGTAGATATCGTAGTTTCCGCATATCAAACGCACTGTGGAGTGCTGAAAACACCAGAAAACGTGTTTTTCGCATTCAAAAGCACGAAAACAGCGATTTCGGTGATTCTGCACACTTGTAACAGCAGAATCGTGAAGATTATCACTGAAAGTGCATATCTCAGCTGGAGACAACAACGATACCGAAGATATCGCAGTTTCCGCATATCAAACGCACTGTGGAGTGCTGAAAACACCAGAAAACGTGTTTTTCGCATTCAAAAGCACGAAAACAGCGATTTCGGTGATTCTGCACACTTGTAACAGCAGAATCGTGAAGATTATCACTGAAAGTGCATATCTCAGCTGGAAACAACAACGATACCGAAGATATCGTAGTTTCCGCATATCAAACGCACTGTGGAGTGCTCGAAACACCAGAAAACGTGTTTTTCGCATTCAAAAGCACGAAAACAGCGATTTCGGTGATTCTGCACACTTGTAACAGCAGAATCGTGAAGATTATCACTGAAAGTGCATATCTCAGCAGGAAACAACAACGATACCGTAGATATGGCAGTTTCCGCATATCAAAAGCACTGTGGAGTGCTGAAAACACCAGAAAACGTGTTTTTCGCATTCAAAAGCACGAAAACAGCGATTTCGGTGATTCTGCACACTTGTAACAGCAGAATCGTGAAGATTATCACTGAAAGTGCATATCTCAGCTGGAAACAACAACGATACCGAAGATATCGTAGTTTCCGCATATCAAACGCACTGTGGAGTGCTGAAAACACCAGAAAACGTGTTTTTCGCATTCAAAAGCACGAAAACAGCGATTTCGGTGATTCTGCACACTTGTAACAGCAGAATCGTGAAGATTATCACTGAAAGTGCATATCTCAGCTGGAAACAACAACGATACCGAAGATATCGCAGTTTCCGCATATCAAACGCACTGTGGAGTGCTGAAAACACCAGAAAACGTGTTTTTCGCATTCAAAAGCACGAAAACAGCGATTTCGGTGATTCTGCACACTTGTAACAGCAGAAACGTGAAGATTATCACTGAAAGTGCATATCTCAGCTGGAAACAACAACGATACCGAAGATATCGTAGTTTCCGCATATCAAACGGACTGCGGAGTGCTGAAAACACCAGAAAACGTGTTTTTCGCATTCAAAAGCACGAAAACAGCGATTTCGGTGATTCTGCACACTTGTAACAGCAGAATCGTGAAGATTATCACTGAAAGTGCATATCTCAGCTGGAAACAACAACGATACCGAAGATATCGTAGTTTCCGCATATCAAACGCACTGTGGAGTGCTGAAAACACCATAAAACGTGTTTTTCGCATTCAAAAGCACGAAAACAGCGATTTCGGTGATTCTGCACACTTGTAACAGCAGAATCGTGAAGATTATCACTGAAAGTGCATATCTCAGCAGGAAACAACAACGATACCGAAGATATGGCAGTTTCCGCATATCAAACGCACTGTGGAGTGCTGAAAACACCAGAAAACGTGTTTTTCGCATTCAAAAGCACGAAAACAGCGATTTCGGTGATTCTGCACACTTGTAACAGCAGAATCATGAAGATTATCACTGAAAATGCATGTCTCAGCTGGAAACAACAACGATACCGAAGATATCGTAGTTTCCGCATATCAAACGCACTGTGGAGTGCTGAAAACACCAGAACACGTGTTTTTCGCATTCAAAAGCACGAAAACAGCGATTTCGGTGATTCTGCACACTTGTAACAGCAGAATCGTGAAGATTATCACTGAAAGTGCATATCTCAGCAGGAAACAACAACGATACCGAAGATATGGCAGTTTCCGCATATCAAACGCACTGTGGAGTGCTGAAAACACCAGAAAACGTGTTTTTCGCATTCAAAAGCACGAAAACAGCGATTTCGGTGATTCTGCACACTTGTAACAGCAGAATCATGAAGATTATCACTGAAAATGCATGTCTCAGCTGGAAACAACAACGATACCGAAGATATCGTAGTTTCCGCATATCAAACGCACTGTGGAGTGCTGAAAACACCAGAACACGTGTTTTTCGCATTCAAAAGCACGAAAACAGCGATTTCGGTGATTCTGCACACTTGTAACAGCAGAATCGTGAAGATTATCACTGAAAGTGCATATCTCATCTGGAAACAACAACGATACCGAAGATATCGTAGTTTCCGCATATCAAACGGACTGTGGAGTGCTGAAAACACCAGAAAACGTGTTTT